>JAKSZT010032012.1:1957882-1987352 GCA_026826555.1 Tolypeutes matacus
TCTCTCGTCCTCCGCTAGGGGGACCACCCCCTGCCTCTCTCGTCCTCCCCTAGAGGGAGCACCTCCTGCCTCTCTCGTCCTCTGCTAGAGGGAGCACCCCACGCCTCTCCTCTCCTCTGCTACTAGAAAGCTAACCCTGCATGAAGTCAGACTTATGGCCTATCTGTCTGAGAAACAATCACAAGGCAGATCGTATTTGTGAGATGCTGTGTCTCTGAGGGTTCTAGACATGTTAAGCTTTTAATTGCTTCTTTACAAAATCCAGAACAAAAACCGAGATGTAGCTGTGGATTGCTGAGGGTCTGAAGTTTGTGGTCATTGTGGGGGAAGAAGTAACTTCTTCCTTGCTGTCACTGACATTTGGGGCTCTATACCTAAGCACCTGCAAGGGATAACTTGAGTTAATTTCCCAACCCGTGTGACATCAAGGGTACGTACGTTTCCTAGATGAGAGGGAGAGAAGCCCCTTATCAGGGAATGGTGGTGAGAAAAAGACTACACTATGATTCCCGAGAAAAGCTTGGATAACGAACAATGAACACTGGCATATAAATTAACTGAGAGCAGAGTTTAATGATGTATTCTTTCTTATTAATTGCTCAGCTGGTGACATGGCCCGAAAAAAGTTATTTTTTTAAAGAAACTAACGAAGTCCACTGTCTCATCTTAGCCTTGGCAAATTTTACATGCTGCTAAATTTTATGATTTTGGAGTGTCTACCCAGCCCAGCGTTTATCAGTGTGAACTGCAATTTGGTTTTATATTTCTCTATGATTATCATGAGATACAATCCTGTATGGATGATCTAGACTCTCAACAGCCTTCTATTACATAGCATAAGTTGAACTTTACAAGTTAGCACACTAATTGTGTTCACTCATTCATGTAAAATGCTCCTGTCTTTGATATTATCACCTCAATATCAGACCCCAAATAAAGTTTATTTTGTCTGGAGTAATATGTTTTGGAGCATGGGCTGGGTTTCCATGCAGCCAGCGGAGCAGACTGCAGCGAGATGGATATGATCGTCTTGGCCATCTTCCCAAGCAATCCCGATCACGGACTCTAAATGCCAGATGGAGTAGTAGAGTGGCATGGCCATGGCATCACGGCTCAGTCATCGCAGAGTGGCTGACTTCAGTCCAGCTGCCCGGCTGGTGGGTGAAATGTGTTCACGCGTACTGTAATGGCTCCCAAATTCCAGTAGCTCTGAGCACCCGCCTGTCCACCTTCGTGGTCCAGTGCCGTTTTCCTTTCCAGAGATGCCATTGGGGCCTGACTCGTGTGTCCACAGAGGACAGGTTCAAGCCTTACTTGGGGTTCGGGGGTGTGAGCCCAGCTGTAAATAGGGCCTTTGACGATGCTATTACCTGTTAAGGTGTGGGCTCATTTGTGATCCCGGCACTGCCAAACAGAACCAGGGAGGGCTTTAATCCATAGGATCGGAGGTTTATAGCGAGAAATCCAGATGCTGTCAGAGAAGCCAGAAATCAGCAGAGCTAGAAGGGCAGACACGAGAGGAGATTGCCACGTGACGAAGGAGTGCCATCACCGAAAGCACGGCCTCGCTGACATCTCGACTTTGGACTTGTAGCCTTCAAAACTGTGAGACAATAAATTCCTGTTAAGCCAGCGTGTGCCAACTAATACAGATGCCCATTCTCAAGTATTTCTGAGTCTTTTCAGGGGTCTTACCTGGGTGGGCTGGAAGGGCCCTGGTGCCGACGGAAAGTCCACTCTTCCTCCAAGAGCGTCTAGGACTGGGGGGTAGACTGCCCCTCACGGAAGCAGCACTCGAGGCCTCTGCTCTAGGACACTGCCACCCCAACTCCCCTCTTCTCTGTGGCCTGCTTGTGCCATGCCCACTACTTACCGACTCCCCTGGGGCCCTGAGCTCTGTGCTCCCAAGCACCATAGCCCAGGCAGCTATGGTTCCTTTCCTTGTGTAAGCCTCTTTCGGGGAACAATCCCAGAGCAGAGAAGTATAGGGTTTTTCTTTCAGTTAACAAGTCTTCTTGCTTATAGAACCTCATATTGAATCTGAGCATGGTCCACAAACCTGCAAACACTCGTGTCCCAAGGGGGAATCGAAGGGTGGGCTTTACATAGGCTTGCTCAATAATTTTCCAAATGCATGGCTCTCTGGCAAAGGTGGACTAGAGGACTGAACTGGAATCTGGGGCCGGCGCGGGTCTTCTCACTCTGTCCTTCATGATTGAAGATGGCCGAGTCTACAAGTTAGAGGAAACCTGACATTCTTGGGGAGCAGTAGGGTAAGGGGGAGAAGGAGCATCATGCAACTCCACAGTGTGGCAGCCGAGTTTAAACTCTGACGAAGAAGCTCCATCGCATTGCAGCACTGTGCATCATCCATGTGCTTTGTGAACACACTCAGGAGACAATGGTATCTGCATTCCAGGGAGAGATCAAGCTCGTCTAGGATGCCATTCACCTGAGCATTCATTCATTCATTCATTCATTCAGCAAATAGTACTGATGCCTATACTGTGCCAGGGACATATGTTGTGTGGGTACATCTGTACTGTATCTATATCTTAAGTATATGAAACAGATATTCTACTTTTCATGGAGCTGGATACTAAACAGGCACAAAGATAAATCTGTTAAAGCAGATTTTATTATATTTATGAAGGAAAATAGCAGGTGAACAGTATAACAAGGGAGTTAGGAAAGACCTCTTTGAGGAATTACAATAATGTCTTACACCTATTTGGTATTACCATGTGCCAGGTATACTGTGAATGTAGATAATTCTCAGAGTGACCTTGAAAAATAATTGCTATTAATATCTCCATTTTACAGATGAGGAAACCTACAGAGAGATTAATTAACAAGGCCAAGGCCACGCAGCCAGTAACTGATGGATCCTGGGTTTGAACCCAGAATTTAGGATGAAACTGAATGATAAATAGGACCTAAGTAGATGAAGAGCATATAGTCAGTTTTCCAGATGAAGGGAACAGTGTGAGGATCAACAAGGCACATTTGAAGACATGAAGGAAGGCCAATGACAGGCCAAGGGTTGGGGGTGGCGGGGCGCAGATTGTGTCGTACATTTTTTCTTCTTTTTTTTTATTAAGGTGTAATTTACACAGAGCAAAATTTTCCTTTTTTAGTGTAAAGTTCTACAAGCTTAATATACACATATTATCATACAACCACCACTATACTCAAGATATAGAATAGCTTTGTGAACATCAAAAAGTTCCCTGGTGCCCCTTTGTAGTCAACAACTTCCCCACCTCCACGCCCTGGCACCAACTATTATGTTTTCTGACCTGTATTAGTCAGCCAAAGGGGTGCTGATGCAAAACGCCAGAAATCTGTTGGTTTTTATAAAGGGTATTTATTGGGGGTAGAAGCTACAGTTACCAGGCCATAAAGAGTAAGTTCCTCCCCTCACCAAAGCCTGTTGCCACATGTTGGAGCAAGATGGCTGCCGGTCTCTGCGAGGGCTCAGCCTTCCACATCCTCCTAAGGCTCCGTGGTCCCGGCTTCTTCTGGTCTCACCTGTAGGCTGGTATAAGGCTCGTCTCTCTCCCCGGGTCTTGTTTCTCTCTGGCTCAGCTGCTCTGCTCTCTCCACAAGGCCAGCTGTAAACTATCAGGTGAACTGCTCGTCTCTCTTCCCAGGGCCTCTGCCGTGTCTAATGGAGCCTTCTCTCTTTCCCCACATATCTGCTTCTCTGTGTGCTTACTTCCCGGGCTCCAGCATCAAAACTCAAACTCTCTTCTCAGCCTTGTCCTTTTCTCTATGAGTCCCCACTCACCAAGGGGGCGGGGACTCAATGTCCTACAAACGTGGCCCAATCAAAGCCCTGATCATAATTAAGTCAAGTAAAAGTGAAATCTCTGAAGTTAATACAGTCTAATACACCCAGAGGAACAGACCAGTTTTTAAACACAACCCAATATCTATTTTTGGAATTCATAAACAATATCAAACTGCTTCACGACCCTACAATTTAGCCTTTACGAGAATGTGATAGAAATGGAATTATGTAGTATGTCGGCTTTTGAATCTGGCTCCTCTCACTTAATGTAATGCATTTGAGGTCCGAGTGTGCTGTTGCATATCAGTAATTTATTGCCTTTTTTTGCCTGAAGAGTATCCCATCACACAGATGAATCAACCACAGTTGATTCATCCATGTACCAATTTAAGAGAGATCCTAAATTTTCATTCACTTGGGTAAATACCTAGAGTGGGACTGTTGGTCCACATGTAAGTGTATGTTTAACTTTACAAGAAACTTTGAAACTGTTTTCCAGAATGGGTATATCATTTTGTATTCCCACCAGCAATACATGACACTCTGGTTGCATCACATCCTTGCCCACAGTAGGCATTATCAGTGTCTTCAATTTTTTCTTATTTCAAATTTTATCCATTATAGAAGATATGTAGAGTTATCTCTGTGTGCCTTTGGTTTGCATTTAACAATGACTAATGTTGTTGAGATAATTTCAGATACTTAATAGTACCTGATAGTGTTGTTCAGGTCTTCTACATCCTTACTTATTTTCTGTCAACTTGAAAATAAGTAAGGATGTTATTCCAAAAAACAATCTTGAAATTTCCAACTAAAATTGTGGGTTTGTCAATTTCTCCTTCACATTCTATCAGTTTTTGCTTCTTGTACTTTGAAGCTCTGTTGTTAGATGCACACACATTCAGAATTGTTATTTCTTTCTGGTTAATTGATCCTTTTTAACATTACATAATATTCTTTATTCGCAGTAATATTCTTTGATTTGACATCAAAGGAAAAGTGATTTCAGCATTCAGAAGAGAGAATCCCCATCTCTTCTTCATCAGCCAGCTTCTCCTGGGGAACTCATCAAGGACCTTCATTGGAGTACCTGGCTTGCAGCTTGCCCTACGGAATTTGGACTTGTGCATCCCCATGGGTGCTTAAGAGAATTTTATAAAATTTCATACTATTTACAGATATCTCCTGTTGGTTCTGTTCCCCAAGAGAACCCTGACTAATACACTTGTAGACAGCATATAGTTTGGCTCTTACTTTTTAATCCAATCTGACAGTCTATCTTTTAATTTAATTGGTATGTTTAGACTGTTTACATGTAATGCAACTATTTATGTACTTGGAATAAAACCCATCATCTTGCTAATTGTTTTTTTTTATTGTTCTATCTTTAATAAAATGTTTTCCCTCTTATGTTGCCTTCTTTTTAATTTTTTAAATGATTTTACTTTATCTCTACTATTGGTTTATTCTTTATAACATTTAAAAACATTTTAGTGGTTGCCCTAGAGTTTACAGTGCACAGCTTTAATTAATCACAGTGTGCCTTCAAGAAATATTTTACCACATTAAGTATAGTGTAAGGATGTTACAACCATATACTTCTAAGACCTCTCCCCCATCTTTTGTGCTGCTTTTAAATATATGACGCTATATTTTATTTTCAGATATACTATAAACACACAATACATTGCTATTATTTTTGTTTTGGAAAATCAAACATCCTTTAGAGCAATTAAAAATGAGAACAAAATATTTATAGCACTCTTTATTTCTTTGTGTCTATCCAAGTTTCTATCTGGTACCATATTTCTTCTGCCTCAAGGACTTCTTTTTAACATCTTCCGGCAATAAATTCATTTGGCTTGAATAGTTTTGACAAGAAATTTGCAGTAATTTTTTTATCCTTGTTCTTCTGCATGTAGTATGTCTTTTTTTCCTCTTGCTGATTTCAAGATTGGCTCTTTTTCTTTAGTTTTCAGAAGTTTGAACATGATGTGTCTAGCTGTGTTTTTCTTTTTAATGCATTGTGTTTGAAATTCTTTGCTTAAATTCTTTAAACTTCTTAGGTTTGGTATCTTTCATTAATTTTGGGAAAATGTCAATGATTATGTCTCCAAATATTTCACCTTTTTCTCTTTCTCTTTTTTCTAGGATTCCAATTACATAGATGATTTCATACTGTGCTATAGCTCTTGAATACTCTATTTTACAAAACATTTTTCTCTTTGTGTTTCAGTTTGGTAATTTCTAGTGACCTATCTTCAAATTCACTGATTCTTTTCTTCATTTGTGAATCCTACTGGTGATCCTGTCAAAGGTATTATTCATATCTATAACCATTTTTAGCATTTCTATTTAACTGTTCTAATGGTTTCCATCTCTCCGTTGATATTTCCTATCTGTTCATGAATATTGTACACTTTTCCCATTGGAGTTTTTTTTTTATCATATTAATCATATTTATTTTTATTTCCCTGTCTTAGTATTTGAGCATCTGAGCATATCTGAGTCTGGTTCTATCGATGACCTTGTCTCTCGACAGTGCAGGTTTTTTCTTACTTCCTAGTGTGAATCATAATATGTGATTGAAAGGCTGATATCTTGTATGGGGCAGAAGATAATGAGGTAAGTTCTATGAGGAGATATTTATGCTTCTTTTGCTAGATATTTACTGTGGGGGCTTGAATCAATCTAGTCAGGAGCTGAGCTTGCTTTGAGCTTTGTTGCTGCTATGTTTACCCTCCGTGCACCATAGGCCTCAACTTCCTCTAGCATTTACTTTGTGTTAAGGGTAGGAGGTTGGTTGCTGGAGGGTTTTTCTTGCTGTTTCTGTTGCCATCAGCGTTAGACTTCTCCTGCGAGCCTATGCCTTGGACAGGGTCTTTCTCCATGCTTTTGTCCCATTCCCAGTGGTAAGCTGCTATTTGTTATGCAGTGCTTTATAGTCTGGCTTGGGGGCTGGAGTGGAGGTGCTTCCTGTTATCCTGGTGTAGTTTTAGTCTTAGGCAGGTGCCCTATCTTTGTGTCTCAGGAATGGGGACTTTTCATTGATCTAACCTCACTCCAAAGGTACAGTATTGCCAATGTTCTGGGCCCCAGACTTTTTCCTGCTCTTCCCCCAAAGGTAGAACTATTTTATGTGTCCTTTCGGCTGCAATGAGTCTTTAGCTACACCCTGAGCGTGACAGGGCTTGTCACTCTTTCACTGGAAGCAGAAGGCTTTTGCTTCACAAGGGAGATGGGGAAGGCGTAAGGCTCCGTGCTTTTCCCACAGAGGCTGCTGCTCTCCTTCCCCAAAACTGCACCATGCTCCCTCCCATTGTCTCTCCCTACTCCGTCTTTCTTATGAACACCAAGTGAGGTCTGAGTGGAAAAGTCTGCAAATGAGTGCAAACTCCCCTTGTGTCTGCAGCTACTAAGGCTCCTGTACACTGATGCCTGCCCATACTCGGCCTTTAGAATTGGTTAAACATTTCAACTTGCCGGCTTCTTCCTACTACCTCAGATGGCATTTGCAGTCTGCTGCAGGTCAGTGAGAGCTCACCGCTCCTCTCTCCTTGGAAATGCCTGTCTTTTCTTAGATGCAGGGTGGTGGTTTGCCCTTGGTGACCTCAGCACATTGGTGGGTCCAAAAGGAGTGATTATTGTGTAGATTATCTAGATTTTCTTATTGTAAGGATAAGAGTGACTCTTCCAGTTTTCTACATCCTTAAGTGGAAGCCAGAAGTCCTCTTATGTAGAAAATTTAAGCCATGTTAAAATTTAAGCTATGTTGTCCCAAATGCAGTAGGAATCCATAGAAGGATTTAAGCAGAGGATCGTTGGTCTGATTTATATATTTAAAAGATCTTGTGTTTAATATTTATTGGGCATTTGCTGTATGTCAGGAACTGTGTTAAGATCTGGGGTTTCCAAGATAAATAAGTAGCAAGAACAGTGTTTTCAAAAAGTTCATAATCAAGTAGATTAGTCTTACTGACTATAACAAACAGCTACCAAAAGTTCAACGTAACAAGTCCTATAATTGCATGCCCAGCAGAGAGCTCTGAGACAATGAAAGAGGGAGAATTTAATTCTGGCACATAAGGGTAGAGATAGTGGAAATTGACATTTGAGTTGTATCTTGAAATATAAGTAGGATATTGTTTCAGGGCAACTTTGAGTGAAAAAGATTAATATCAAGGTTTTCTCGTAGCTTGACTTATTTAAATTTTTTTTTTTTTTAATTTCTTGGCAAGAGTGAGTTGCTAAGGAAGGAAACAATTTAGGCTTATCAAACAATCACCACCACCACCACCACAAAAACCTTTCTCTCAAAAAAAAGTTCCTAGCCCTTGATATCAATAGATAATTTCCAGTTTACTGATATAGAACAATAGAAGAAAAACACTTTAGAAGCTTATGGTTATGTATTGCTGTGGTTCCTAAGCTGGCTTACTATTAGAACTCCCATACACGCTTTAACTAATGGCAGTCTCTGCACTAGAGTCACACCGTGCAGTCAGGATGTGGCACTTTTATAAACTGCTCAAGGTGACCACGAAGGCGAGCTAGTGCATGACATGGGGGCCGCCTCTCTTATTTACCGTCACCTCTTAAATTAGCTTGAGCTCCTCCAAAAGCAGACCCTGAGATGATGACTCGGCTGCAGATTTATTTCGAGGGAGTTGGTCTCAGGAACCATAAATGAGGAAGTAGGGGAAAGAAAAAAGGGAAACGAAAGAAACAAAAAAACATTAGTAACTGGGGCCTGTCACTTTGGGCATGTGGGATTCAGTCCCACTGGGGACCTCCTGAGGAGCCTTACTTCGTCCCTCCTGGAAAGGCAGCCTTTGGGTAGCTGTATTTTACCATCTAACTCAGCTTGTTTGCCATGTTTTGATCACTGTATCTCTGTTTTCAGGGATGAAGCCAATCCAGTGACGTACGGAATAAAAAATAACCCCAGTCGATGAGATTCTCGCAAAAGAACAAGGCAGTTGGCAGTGACGTTTGAAGCTAGGTCTGATGCCTCAAATTACAGGCCTCTTCATGGTAGGCAAGTAAAAGTAGGAGAGACTAGAGCTGCCACTGGAGAGAGGGGAAGAGCAGCTGTCTAGAGACTTCTCTCTTCCTGTTACCATGCGGCCCGCTGAGCACACTGCACCTATTCTAAACTAACTCATCAGATGAATCGGTACAGCAAAATCGCCATTACTTGAGGTAAGTTGAGTGAGTCAAAGAGCCTTGACTTAAATAATTAAGGAAAGTAGCCATAGATGAAAAGCAGGACATAAAACAGTCTCACAGTCCACAACTTAAAAAATCTGAAAGCAGATAACCAGATTTGATTTTAATGTCATGACTAGTACTAAGTGAGAGCACGTGCTTCCATAGGACTGTTAATCCTCTGATAAAAGTAAACTGATCACAAAACTGTGCAAGCCCACATGGAGACCTTTTAGAATTCTTCTAACGTCTTCCGGAAACCTCAGGCACGTCAGGTGTGTTTCTCTTGACATACGCATTCTGATTCCTCATATAGCCAGTTGGGGGTAGGGGATGCCACAGTTTCCGATGGTTCTCTTCAGGATCCTGCCCTGTATTTACCTGAGGCTGGGTCTGGTAGTCGGCTTCCCATGGTCTGTCATTAATCCCCAGGTAATCCTTGGTCACAGCCGGTATTTGGAGCAGACAACCTGGACCTCTGCAACTGCCCCAGGCCAGATTCTGCCTTTGGATGAACCTGCTGCCCTTGCCAAGCCAGGAGAAAGGCTCTCATCCACGTGTGTGGGAGATCAGAAGGGCTTTTGCAAAGAGATGTTTTTGCAGAGTAGCTCTTGAGAGACAAGAGGTGTGCAAACTGCAATTGACAGAAAGGAGGAGGATTTTTAACTGCTTGATAGTCTGGGCTTTTATTCCACTTATTTTAACAAATATTTATCAGGGACCCACTATGTGTTTAATGCTGTACTCAGCACTATTTAAAAATAAAGAGAAATATAGGACCTATGATTTCCTTCAGAGAGCTTCCAATAGACATGAATAATTAATTATGAAGTAAACGAATGTGTCTATAGCATTACATATGTACACAAACATGTATGTGTGTGTGTACGTGTATGTGTGCTATGCAGTAAGGGATTTGGCTCCCCTAAGGCAGGTCTGATCTTTGTGCCGGCTCCTGGGAGGTAACAGGTGACCACGTGGATTTCCCCAGTGCCTCTCTGTTACTCCTGGGCTGCCTGAGCCACCTGGAGTTTATGCTAATGAGGGGGCTCCTGGGCCACCTGGAGTTCATGCTAATGAGGGGGCTCCTGGGCCACAGCTGGAGTTTATGCTAATGAGGGGGCTCCTGGAGGGCCCCCAGGAGGCGTTGGGGCTGGAGACAGAGTCACCGTATGGGCAACCGTCTATCGTGCCCATGTCATGAAACCCCAGTAAAACTGTGGACACTGAAGGCTGGGGGAGTCTCCTGCTTGGCAATGACCTGTGAGTATCACATGCATCAGTGCTAGAAGGGAAGGGGCCGGAAGATGATGGAAGCTTGCATTAGCAACCTTCCTAGAGTTCTCCTTATGAGTCTCTTCCTTCGGCTGGCTCTAATTTAGATCCTTTCGCTATAATAAAACTGCCATCATAAGCAAAGCACTTCCCTGAGTTCTGTTAGTCACTCTAGCAAATCATTGAACCCCAGGGAAAAAGTCATGGAGACCCCCAAATTTGTAGCCAGCGGGTCTGAAAGGAGGGTGGTCCTGGGGACTTCAGGGCAGTCTCGTGAGGACTGTCCCTCTGACCACGCAGCTTGGCAAGCTCCTGGCATGTGCATTTCTTCTCTGACCTAATTCTCAGAACAACCCTCTGCAGTAAGCGAAAGGATCACTGATCCACATCGCAGGCATAAAGCACCGACTTACGGAAACTTACTCGCACATAGCCCACGTGTGCTGCTTCATCACTACACTTACCAAGCTGAGCAAACAAGCCCGGCCCCTTAGCTCCCACGGTGCCCAGAGGGTGTGCGCCCCCGGCCCGAGGCTGCCCGCCAGCCTGCTCTGGGCTGACGTCCCCGCATCCCAGCCACTATGCCCTGGCGATGCCTGTGCGTCGTCACAGCCCCGGCCGCGCCAGCACCGCCGCCACCCCAGCCTCCTGCTGGGCCGATGGCTGCAGATGTCAAGGCCACCCGGGGCTCTCCACAGGCCGAGCCGCTCGGAGCCGAGCCACGCAGAGCTGCAGCTCATGGCTCTGAGGCCCCTTCTCTGCCAGCTCCTCTGCTCACGTCCTTCTAGGCATCATTTCGTTTAGGCCTCAAGAGAATCTACGCATTATCACAGATGAGAAGATAGGCCGCCCGAGCCGCTGTCCGAGATCACACAGCTCGCAAGTGGCAGGACTGAGATGGGAAGCCAGGCATCCCGCGTTCCCAGGCCCGATACCCTAGCCATTAAGCACGACTGCCTGGACTTGCCTTCCCTTGGTGGAGAGCCTGCCTTGCCTTGGAATGTTGAGTGCGATGTTGAGAGGATGTGAATAAATCTGAGGGCAAGGAGTTGGAGAGGGGTGAACCCTACCTTTGCAATTATTCGTGTCATCTGTCACTTCGTTCTCCCATATCCTCCTCCAGACTGTGAATTCCTCAAGGGCTTGCACTGAGTCTGTTTCCTCATGCCTTAGGCTGAGTACATTCCCTGGAATAAGGTAGGCAATCCGAAAAACGCTTGCTGAATGAAAAGAGAAATGAATAAATGAATTTTTCTGCACACACGCCATTTGATCTCAGCACATGGCCTGGAGGGCCAATGTCCCACTCAGCCTTGTACGCAACACACTGATTGCTCTGATTCATTCCACGGGGTCTCATGTCATGTCCGTCCACTTAGAGACCCTTCCTCCAAGCGGAAATGATTTTGGAAATAGCTACCACGCCCCTGAGAATGATAAAGGGGGAGCCAGGCTTTTGAAGGCAGCACGGGGACTGATTCTGGCCCCTCACCACAAAGGAGGGAAGGTGGACTCTGGGCCCCTCCGCTTTTATGTCTCTCAGGCCCCCTGCCTTGTGTCCTGTCATCCCCTCCCTTGCCACCCAAGGAGCTGATGGTGTCCTTTCCTCTCTAGTTGAGCCACGCTCACATTCTCCCCCCCCCCCCCATTAACTTCTGTGTGCCCCACTGGCTGATCTCCACTAGGGCTTAAGTGACTTTACTGTGTAATTTATATGGACACACAAAAAACTGATAACATCCGTTCCTTGCTTTTCTTTTTAATTAAGAGGAAAAATATTTAGCCCAAGTGACTTTAACTAGTAAAACGAGAGGAGGTACTTTGGAGGTGTGAGGGCGTTCTTCTTTTAGTTCTTTCCCCAACACCAGCTCCTGCCAGAAGGACAACTTGATCCCTGACTTCTGAAGGGCAGACCCTTCCGGAGAATTCCACTAGAACAATAACTCAATGAAGTTCGACTTGGCAAGCTTTCTCCAAGAGAATTTGCATCATTCTTTTTTTCTGAGAAGAAGGAAACATGTGGAAAATGGGGTGCTTTTAGTCAATCACATGCAAAACTAATACTTACTGCATTCATACTGCATGCCAGGCAGACTAGTCTAGTTGTTAAAAATAAGGAGGTGACTCGAGCCCCGTCCTTGTCCTCGTAGAACTCGCACTCCAGTTGGGGGAGAGATGTGAGAGACAAAGAAATTAATCAGTGGAATGATGAGAAGCCCTTCCAGCTGTAGTCCCATGCATCCAGGCCTTCGGGGAGGCCTCTCCCGGGAAATGGAAGCCACGCTCAACTCCCTGTCGGAGGGCCTTGCCCTCGGCGGCCAAGGGGGGCTGCTCTAAAGACCCTGGGAGTTGCTTTTGCTTGTTGATGAGAGGCTAGGAAGCCCTGTGGCCGACCAGAAAAGGGTCCTCTTCTGAAAGAGGATGTGCTCGTAAGGAGCTGCAGCTCTTCCGTATTCTTCAGCCCATATGGACTTCTGGGAAATAAGGCCCTCGTGAAGGAGGGCTCCGGCTCAGAGGACACCTCTCCTCTCCTCCGGGCCTATTATCTGGGGTGAAGACAGGTCCCTACTGCCCAGGCTGGCTGCAGGGGGCAGGTGAGGGGACAGACAGGAAGCACTTTAGCCCAGATCTGGTACACGGAAGGGGCTCAGAAAAGTTCTGGTGCTTTTCTATCTCTTTGCTGATATTAAGGGAGAAATTCTAAGTGCAATAATGAACACAGAGGCAGAAGCGGCCAATTCGTATGGGAGGGGTGGGATTCCTCACAGAGGAATCTGAGCTGGAATTGCAATATGCATGCACTCTAAACAGACACAATTACACATGCAAGGCGCAGAGGCTGGAAAGAACATGGCTCATGTGACCAGAGATTAGGGTGTGCTCATTAATTAATTGATTTACTAATTAATGTATTCATTCAACTAATGTTTATTGAGTATCTACTATGCATTAGGCATGTACCAGGGGTTTATACTATTTTTATTTTATGCCTTACAACAAGTTAAACTTACAGAAATTGTTTCTCACCAGCTCTCATTAGGGTTAAGAATGGTATAGTTATTCACGGAAATTAAAGATATTAACAAGCCAAGGGTGGTATATCGAAGAATTACATGTGTCTTGAGAATCTTAGTTTGAGAACTTTTTAAGCTGGTCATGCCTTCCTGAATCTTTTTATGCTCTATAGAAAAATTTAGTGCTCACCTTTTCCAGCAGAGGAAGCCTCCCTGCTTTTTTTGATATTCTGTGTTCTAAGGTCATCTTGACCTAATGAGTAACAGAGAACTGTAGCCAGCAGGGAGGATAGGGGGGCATCCAGGACTTTCCTTAGCTCAGGTCCATGAACCATAACAGGTTCTGTTCAACACACTTCCCCTAGAGTGGGGTGGGCTGCTTTTTATGTTCTTATGGCTATGGCATAATTCAAAGCACATAGTAGGGGCTCACAGGAGACTTGCTGAGTTCCATGTCTCCAGTTTTCATTCTGAGTCACAAAAAAGTTAGGTTGGAAAACCCTTCTAGGAACAATCTATCTTTGGCCTTAATCCTTGAGTGGAGACAATAAATAAGGTTCCGGTGGATGAGGTGGGAAGACTATATCAGGAGCCGATTTTGTGGCTTATAATGGAAATTCAAATGAACAGCTTAAAGAAAACAGAGGTTTATTTCTCATCTTAACGAAGTCCAGGGAGAATGACAGTACCATAGTTATCACCAGCCCAGAACTGTCCTCTCTTTCCCCTTCACTATCCTTGGCGGGCACTCTCCCGGTTCAAGTTCAAATCATGTTCCAAGGTGACCACTGGAGCTTTGATCCAAAAGTGCAGGGCAGGGAGAAAGCACAGATGAAGTCCCTGCCTTCCCAGTTGTTTTAACTTACATCTCATTGACCACCCCTAGCTATAAGGAAGGAGAAATAGATTTTAGTTGGGTGTATTTCCACTAGGAATAAAATCCATCCTTCTTTCCAAAATTAAAAAGGGGTGACTGGATAGATGGGTGAGTCTGCCCTCCTCTCTGGGACAGTAACTAAGCTTTACTGGCTTCCGGAGTTTCTAGCAGATCTCTGGGGTTTGAAGTCAGGGAGGGAATAGAGCCCAGGGGAAGGTGTACTTTTCCACTGGAGCGTCCAACTTTTATTTCTTTTCTGGGTACCTAGATATAACTATTCTAGAATGTTAATCTAGAAACTGTAATAAGCAGCAGTGATAGTGAAATAGTCAGTTTGGAGTAGGAAATGGGAATTGCCAAGAATTTCATCAGATGAAATTTTGCCTAACTATAGTAGGCAACCAGAATAGTTTTTTTTTTCTTCTTATATGTACAGTGACATTTTCTTCCAGGTATTCCTCCAGTGTCTTATTTTTATTTATTTATTTATTTTTTTCATTTTATCTTCAAAGAAGCTGTAGGTTACGGAAAAGTCACATAGAGACTATATGGGATTCCCATATACCCAACGCCCTCCCCCTTTTCCCCTCTCCCTTATTAATAGCATTTTACATGCGGATGGTACGTTTGTTACAATTGATGTAGAAATATTGAAGCATTGCTACTAACCATGGTCAATGGTTTACATTATGGTTTACATTTTGACTGTACACTTTTATAAATTTTGACAAAATTTAAAATGGCCTATATCCACTATTGCAAGATCATGCAGAACAATTCCAACTGTTCTATAGCAGGCATCCAGAATAGTTTTTGAAGAAAATGGGATTAAATAAAAGGAGGAAAAGGGGCATGTTTTCTGCCCTGGTCAGATATATTAAATTCAAAAAATCTTGGTTGAATGCCTGCTCTAGGCTGGCACTTCTGCTTAGCAACCACCTAAGCCCTCCACATTCATCACTTTCATCTGGTCATTTAGTGTTTTCTGTCAAAAGAGGCCAAACATGCTTGCAGAGATGAATGCAACAGCAAATGTGCCATCCTTTTTTTAGCTTATGATAAGACACATAAAGAACCAATTTTAAAGAACATTTTGCATTGAAATAAAGGGACAATCCATAGTTGCTTAACTCCACACTGTGTTAGACAAGGCAGAGAAGAAAGACATATGTCATGGCCCTTACTTTCAATCTCATTGGGAAGATGTACTATACCAGACAGATACGACTAGAAATAGGCATCAAGCAAATCAAACGTTGTACTGATGGGAGAAGGGAAGTCCGATGAACCATGGTGGCTAGTCCAGCCTGCAAACAGGAGGTCATCACCAGACGTTAGCGACATAAGAGCAGCACGTGCAGCCTGAGAGTGGGTGAGGTAGCAGGCCAAGCTAGAGAAGCAGGGGAAGCCTGGAGTTAGACTGGGTGGCCAGCGGTCAGTGCACTGAGATCTAGCCCAAGCAAGGTGGCATTAATAAAAGTTTGGTTAGTAAGTCAAATACTGGGGTGTCTGCTTTGTGGGGAGACCTAAGCTTCAGCCCAGTATGAGTGACTGTAGGCTAGCACATATCTCTGGAGGCAGTCACATATATTATAGATGTGGAAACACTGATTTCATCCCTTTTTAAATAACACATTGTCTTGATAACCCATTAAATCCCAGTCATTTGCAGCCAGCCCCCTAGAAATCAGAAAGCAACTACCTTCTCCTTGAGGTCTCTAATAAGGTTGGCATTATAGAATATCTTCCTGAAAGGACCTCAAAGTTTTAATATAATTCAATCCAACCTGAATTTACAGGTAGGAAAATGGGGACACCATTTAACCAACGTGCCTGAGGTCTGGAGACAAAATGTAGGACCTACTCTTAGCCAGTCTGGACTTCACCTCTTGCAGACCCTTCCTTATTTGCATTACAGAAGAGGCCAGGCACTAGCATATGCATAGCTGCAAGCAATTGCTATCCTTCCACCCCACAAGAAAATCCTAACTGATTTCAATACACCACTCTCAACACTGGATATCACATCTAAACAGAAGATCAAGAAGGACACAAGAGGACCTGAACAACACTATACACCAACTAGATGTAACTGACACACACACACATTTCTAAAAGCAACCTATAGTAACTTTATTTTCACCGTCAACTAGAAAGACCCAAGGTGACTTTCTATACAGATTGTCTGGAAGTGTGTTTGGGATGGAGTGGGTTAGGGTAGAGTGTTCCTTTCCCCTCTCTAACCATCTCTCCCTTGACAACCCCATCCTGGATCATGACTTTAGATGCCATTCCAAACTTATTCCAGACCTCTCTCTTGAAGTCAAGACTTGCTCACTTGATATCTTTGACAACTCAATATGTCAGAAATAGAACTCCTAAAG
The DNA here is from genome assembly GCA_026826555.1 of Tolypeutes matacus. Taxonomy (NCBI): domain Eukaryota; kingdom Metazoa; phylum Chordata; class Mammalia; order Cingulata; family Chlamyphoridae; genus Tolypeutes; species Tolypeutes matacus. Next base: position 1,974,434 of record JAKSZT010032012.1, read on the forward strand.
AGCACAGGCACAAAATTGTGGAGTAGGAAGTTATACAAACCATTCACTTTACCAGAAAAATGAAAGACCTGGAAATAGAGACTGGAATTAAATAAGTGGTAACACTGGAACTAGAATGGACATTTCAAACAGCTACAGGAGTGTCAGAGGAAGTGAGAGGCTAAGTAACAATATTGGCAAATATATATTCCAGTACTATTTCAATTTTTAATTTGTAATGCTGCCTTTTATGTCTTATAAGGCTGAAAATGTAAATAATTGTGTTATTGGGCAACAACATAAAAATGTAATTTGTGACATGAAAAGCATAAAAGGGAACAATGGAGTGATACAGGTACTATGTATGTGTAGACTATTGAAGACAAGTTTAAATCAATGCAAACTAAATTGTAATAGATTCAGGGTGTTAAATGTAACCTCCACAGTAGCCATAAAGAAAATATCTAAAAAGTCTACACAAAAGGAATGGATAAGTGATTCAAAATGGCTCATTATAAAAGATCATATAAGCAAAAAATAAGGCAATAATGGAAGAAAAGAGGAACAAAAATGGTGTAAGACCCATAAAAATCAATTAGCAAAATGGCTGAAATAAATCTTCCCTGGTCAGTAATTTCCATAAATGTAAATGAATTAAACTCTTCAATCAAAAGGCAAGGATTGGAAGACTTGATAAAGAAACATGCTGTTTAAAGATACCTATCTGATACCCATAGATACAAATAGATTGAAAGTGAAAGGATGGAAAAAAATATTTCATGAAAATAAGTAATCAAAAGAGCAGTATGGCTATATTAAAATCAGCCAAATAGACTTTAAGTAAAAAAACTGTTACAAGAGGAAAAGGAGGACTTCAATAAAAGAGTCAATTCAACAACAACAAAAAAAATGTAATAATTATAAACATATATGCACCTAACAGCAGCACACCAAATTTGTGAAGCTAACATTGACAGAATTGCAGGGAGAAATAAGCAGTTCTACAATGGTTGGAGATTTCAATACACCACTTTCAACAATGTATAGAACATTTGAGCAGAAGATCAAGAAGGAAATAGAGGACATAAACAATACTATATACGGACTATATCTAACTGACATAGACAGAACACTTCACCTAACAATGGGATAATACACATTCTTTTCAAGTGCACATGGATAATTCTCTAGGGTAGACCAAATGTTAGGGCACAAGAGAAGTCTCAATAAATTTAAAAGTATTCAAATCATAGAAAGTAACCTCTCTGACCACAGTGGAATGAAGCTAAACATCAATAACAGAAGGAAAACTGGAAAAATTTCAGATATGTAGAAATTAAACAGCATGTTCTTAAACAATCAATGGGTTAAAGAAGGAATTACAAAGGAAATTAGAAAATACTTAGAGACAAATGAAAACAAAGACCCAACATACCCAAATGTGTGTGATGCAGCAAAGGCACTGCTCAGAGGGAAATTTATAGTTGTGAATGACTATATTAAAAAAGAAGAGGGAAACGGATGTGGCTCAAAAGGTTTGGCGTCCGTCTACCATATGGAGAGACTGGGGTTCGATCCCCGGTACCTCCCAGTAAAAAAAAAAAAACAAACAAAAAAACAAAAAAGAAGAAATACTTAAATTAATAACCTAACTTTACATCTTGAGGAACTAAAAACAAACAAAAACAAATTAGACCCAAAGTTGGAAGAAGAAAGGAAATAATTAAGATGAGAGCAGAGATACATGAAATACAGAACAGAAAGAGAATTGAGAGAATAAACAAAATAAAAAGTTGGTTCTTTGAAAAAAATAATAAAATTTACAAACCGTTAGCTATACTGACAAAAAATGAGAAAAAATGCAAATAATTAAAATCAGAAAGGAAAATGCTGGTATCACTACTGACATTAAAGAAATAAAAGGATTATAAGACAATATTATAGTCAATTGTATGTCAACAAACTAGATAATATAGAATTGGAAAAAATTCCAGAAATTCATCAATTACCGAAATTGATTCAAGAAGAAATAGAAAACATCTCCAAACCTATGACAAATACAGAGATTGAATCAATAACCAAAAACTTTCCATTAAAGAAAATTCCAGGACTAGATGCTTCACAGGTGAATTCTACCAAATTCATGATTTAAAGAAGAATTAATACCAATCCCTCTCAAATTCTTCTAAAGAATTCAAGAGGAGGGAAAACTTCCTAATTCATTCTATGAGCCCAGCATTACTCTGGTACAAAAGCCTGGTAAAGACATCACAAGAAAAGAAAATTACAGACCAATTTCCTTTATGAATATAAATGAAGAAATCCTTAACAAAATACTAGCAAACCAAATCTAACAGCATATTAAAAAGGTTATATACTGTGACCAAGTGGGATTCATCCCACGGATGTAAAAGTGGATCAACATAGAAAAAACAAACAATGTAATACACTACATAGATAGAATGAAGGAAGAAAAAAACCACATAAGTATCTCAATAGATGCAGAAAACTCATTCCTCAAAATTGAGTGTCCTCTCTTGATACAAGCACTCGGAAAGGTAGGAATAGGAGGGAACTTTTTCAAAATGAAAAACCTACAACTAACGTCACACTCAATGGTGAAAGACTTAAAGCTTCCCTTCTCTGGTCAGAAACCAGTCAAGGATGGCCGTTTTTACCACTCATATTTAATACTGTAATATAAATTCTTGCCAAATCTATCAGGCAAGAAAAAGAATAAAAAGATATCCAAATTGGAAAGAAAGAAGTAAAACCATCTGTATTTGCGGATGACATGATCTTATGTATAGAAAACCCAAAGGGATCCACAAGAAAACTGTTAGAGCTAATAAATGAATTCAACAGGTTACAGGGTACAAGATCAATACATGAAAAACAATTTTATCCCTATGCAATGACAATGAGCAATCCAAAGGGTAGAAAACAACCATTTACAACAGCATCTACAAGAATAAAATATCTAGGAATAAATTTAATTAGGGCTACAAAAGACAAAAGTACAAAACACTGCTAAAAGAAACGGGGCAGATCTTTATGACCTAGGATTCAGCAATGGATTCCTAGATATGATGTCAAAACATGAGTAACAAAAGAAACTATAGATAAATTTGATTTCATCAAAATTAAAAACTTTTGTGCATCAAAGGAAATGATCAAGAAAGTGAAAAGACCTCTACAGAGTGGGAGAAAATAGTTTCAAACCATATATGTTAAGGGTTTAATATCCAGAATATATAAAGAACACCTACAACTCATCAACAAAAAGACAAACAACCCAATAAAATAAAAAATGGACAAAGGACTTGAATAGACATTTATACAAAGAAGATATATAAATGCCCAATAAGTACATGAAAAAAAGTTCAACATCATAGCTATTATGGAAATGCAAATTAAAACTATAATGAGTTACTACTCTACACCCACAAGGATGGCTATTATTAAAAGAATCAAAAATAACAAGTGTTGGAGAGGACGAGGAGAAACTGGAACTCTAGTGCATTTTTGGTGGGGATGTAAAATGGTGCATCCACTGCAGAAAGCAATATGGTGATTCCTCAAATGTATAAATATACACTTACATTTGACCTGGCAATCCCTAAGTACACACCCAAAGAGAAGAAAAACAGATACTTGTACAGCATTATTCACAATAGGCAAAAACTGGAAACAATCCAAGTGCCCATCAACGGATAATCAAAATGTGATATGTGCACCCAATGGAATATTATTTGGCTATAAGGAAAAAATGAGGTTCAGACATGATGTAACATGAAAGAACCATGAACACTTGTGCTCAGTGAAACAAGGAAGATACATAAGGACAAAAATCATATGATACCGCTGAGACAGTGTGAAATTCTTTTATGAATCCCAAAAAGAGAAGGATTATGTTTTTGAACTAAGCCGTTCCTGTGGGTATGAGATGCTTTTGACTGGACTACATTAGTGAGCAAAAGCCAGCTTGGGTCTCTGCACTCTTGCTGGGCCCGATATAAATGGAGACGCACAGGAAGAGGGTGCCCTTCCATTTTCGTTCCTGCGATGGGAAAGGAGGACCTGAGGATCGCTAGCAGCCGGAGCTTGAGCACGAAGCCACCGAGAGGCTGCACCCACGGAGCCGCTCAAGTTTGAGATGAGCCCAGGCTGAAAAGACCAGCCATAGGCCTGATAGTCCATAGCTGAACTTGGGAAGAAGGCGGAGCAGCCGAGCCTGAGAGAGGAGTCCCGGAAAGAGACAGGCCCTATGCCTCGTTGCCCACAGCTGAGCTCCAGGATCTGGGCTCCGAGAGACAGTGAGCCCAGGTGGGAAGGCAAAGGTCACCACCATCTTGCCTCACCATGTGGCAGCTGACTTTGGTGAGAGAGCATCTCTGACGGTGTCTTGATCTGGACATTTCATAGCCTTGGAACTGTACGTTTTACCCTAAATAAAATCCCCATTATAAACGTCAACGCATTTCTGGTACTTTGCATTGGCAGCCCTGTGGCAAACTAAGACAACCGCTTATAAGAGATGATGATAATTAGCAAATTCACAAATAGAAAGCAGATTAGAGGTTACTGAGGGCGGGGGTGGGGGGGCGGTAGGGAGAGAGAAAGTGTTTATTTGTAAAACTAAGAAAAAATTTAAAAAAGAAAAGAACTAGAACACTTGATCATTTCCTGAAAACCTGTTCCTTTTACAGCTATCCCACGTCGTCTGATGCCAAGCCCATCTTTCAGTGTTCAGACTAAACACCTTGGAGTCATCCTGGAATGCTGTCTTCCTCTTTTCCTCTTCATCCTATCAGTCAGAAAGCCCTGCTGCCTCTACCATCCAATCATATCCACAATCAACTACCTGCTCTCATCTCCTTTGCCACCACCATCTTCTGGGCCATCACCATCTCCCACCTGGATTTCTGCAATAGCTTCCTGAGTCTTCTCCCTTGAGTCTATCCTGTACACGGCAGTCAGTTATTCTCTTATAACACTGTTAGTTACTCCTCTGCTCAAAACCCTCCAAAGCCTTCCCATCTTCCTCCCAGTAAAAGCCTCAAGGCTCCATGCTGCACCCTCCCTCCCTCCTGCCCCTCCCTGCCCTCTCTGAGCTCATTTCCTACCACCTTCCACACTGAGGACTCAGCTCCAGCCCAGCTCCAGCTGCTTGGCCTCCTTCTTCATCCTGCCAAGGGCCTTGGCATCAGATGCTTCTTCTGTCTGGACTGCCACCTGCATAGGTAACCCTCTCACCTCCTTCAGATGGCAAACTCAAAAATAGAAAGGAACTCCCAGTACAGTGGGAACAATGAGCACTCGTGAAAGATGGGGAGCAACGGGTTGGAGTGGGGGAGTAGTGAGCAATGGCAAGCGCAGAAGGCTCCACACCTGGAGGCAGGTTCCAGCGTAGCCCAGCCTTCAGCACGCCTGCAGCCTCCCCACATTCCGAGCATCCAGCTTCCATCACAGCAGAGGTCAAAGAGAATAGGGAATGCGCAAAGGAGGGCCAATGCATTTAGGTGGAAAGAGGTCATGATTAGAGAAAAAGTACATATCAGGATTCTCCAGAAGAAACGGGAAGATCAGAATCGGGGACTGTGAGCTTCAAGTTTAGACTCCAAGCTACTAGGGCAGAGATTTGGAGGTCGAGGAAAAATGAGCTGGTGTCCCAGGGGATACAAACTCTCCTTGATGTGAAGAATACGAGGAGCTGCCTTCTGAGGCGTAAGAAAATGGTTTTCCAAGCAGGAAGGAGGGATAGGGTATGCACTTTAGAGTGGAGGGAGGCCCCTTGTTCTTTGGGGGGATGTGAGGATGTGGGGGGAGGGGAAGGAGAGAGCTTTGGAGACTCTTCAGAAGGACCCCCTCCCCCAGAGTCCTGCTTCCCTGGGCTGGGAAAACAGGTTTCCTCCTGAGCCCGCATTCCAGCCGGGGCAGTGGGGGGAGCAGCTGGAGAGGACGGCTCCTCTTTGTAATAAGTGGAAACCCACTGGTTGCTTGTACGTTCATAGAGTCATAATGTGCCTGAGGATATGTGAAATCAGACACACTTGAAATTAATCATATGAATAGCATCATTTTTACAATAGTCATAAGCGATGACATCTTACAGGAAGTCAAATGAGGGAGAAAATTAGGCCTTGCCAACATCTAATTCTAAACATGTAATAGATAAATGTTTGCAAAAAACTGTCAGAAACTGCTGCGCAAGGGAAACTCACCTCTGTCCCCGCTGAACAGTACTTTCCCACTCGTGGCACCCCTGGCCATAGCCTGGCCTCCTGACCTCAGCTGAGTGGGTTTCACAGACACGCTTTTGGAAAATGTCATAAAGTGACTTCATTGCCCAATAATTACATGGGGCAGGATGGAACAGACAATTTGTGTGTCAGTCTTAACGTAGAACACCTGATAAAATCACCTCTTTTTCGACTCCTAACCTTGCAGAATTGCTGTGCCCTTTTCTTTCCTTCCCTTATCTCACAGTCTAAACAGATCAAGTTCTTGCTTCTTGTCTGGCCAGTCATTCATTCACTCACCCATAAAACATTTATTTATTGCCTGACACTATGCTAGACTCTTAAGGTAAAAGATGATGAGACAGCCCCTATCTTCAAGAAGCTTGCCGTCTGGTAGGGGAGGCAGACGGTTCAGAAAATTCCTAGACAGGGCGTTCGATGTCACGACTGTAGCCTTATGTAGCTCAGCCCCGGGGTCCGCTGAGGCCCGCTTCCAGGTGTGCACACACCTGAGCTCAGGCCCGGTCAGGTGCGGTAAGGAAGGGCGATTCAGGCAGATGGGGTGCCCTTCTATGGCAGTCTACGCGGGAAGCACCTCTCGGGTCCCTGGGGACCTTGGAAGCAGGGGCTTTCCCTGGTGCGGAGACCCCACTGTATGGAACGCAGCAAGCCAGGGTTACGCGTCACGTGCTCGCACCTCTCACGTTATTCCCACACCGGAGGCACGTTTCTCACAGTTCCCATGCGGGAAGGGCAAAGGCAGAAAAAGCTCAGAAGGCGTGAGTGGTGACGTCTCCGTGACAGGCACAAGGCGAGCTGTCCGTCCCCCTTTCCACGGGGGGGGGGTGGGCAAGCCCGGCTCCTGCCAGCCGCCCGCGCTGCTGCTACTGCTTCTGGAATCAACGAAAGGGCCATCGGCCTGATGAACGGCCCCATCAACAGGACGTCCCTGGGGGCTTGGGGGAGGAAACGCGCGACACTCACAGAGCAGCGCGGAAACCCTGCTGTCCGCTGTCCCGATGCGGTGTGGCTTGCCCCGCCCTGAGCGACTTGCTTGGACAACACATCTGCTCACCAGTTTCCTGAGCCCCCACTAGTTACGAGTTTGAAGGTATTTGTTTAAAAGCACAAATGTTACCTGGGCAAGATGACTCACTACGCTGATATCCCACGGCCACACTTAGCTCGAATTCCTTAATACAAAAAGCAGGGTCCGAGGTTTCGGACTCAGGAAGAGGTGAGATCTAACGGGTGGAGCCACAAAGGATGTGGAACACGGGGCGGGGCGGGCAGGTGTGAGGCTGTTACGGCCTCTGGGAGAAGAGCCTGCCTCAGAGCAGAAGACTGTCCCCAGAGGAGGGGACAGACTGACCCTCTTCTCAACTTTGCATCGCGCCAGACTTTCATTCCTGAAAAACCAGGGACAGGACGTTTTTGCCATCCTTCGGCCAGTAGGCCAACATGTGGGCTCCACCTAAGGACAGTGGTCATGCAAGCTTGGTGTCGGCAGGGTCACAGGGCAGCGGGCGTCAGGCAGCCCCAGCGCGCTGTGAGGATGAGGCTGCTTTGCGGTTTCCCTTCCCGTCAGGAGTCACCTGCCGCCACCTTCACCCCCTTCCACCTCCCCCCGCCCCCCTGAATCCGATCCCTATTGCTGCAAAGTGCCAAACATTTAGCAACTTAAAACAACACAACTTTGTTATCTTGCAGTTTCTGTGGGCGGGGAGCCTGGACACGGCTAGGCCGGGTTTTCTGTTCAGAGTCTCACCAGGCTGGGACCAGGGAGTCAGACAAGCTACAGTCCCATCTGGACTTTGGGGAAGAATCCACCTCCAGGAGAATTCATTTCCGTGTAGCACCGAGGACCCCAGCCCCCTGCCGCATGTAGGCTAGAGGCTGCCCTCAGGTCCCAGAGGGCGCCCATAGCTCCTTGCCACGTGGACTTCCTCAGCGTGGCCACTTCCCCCTTCAGACCCTGTGGGCGCCCATAGCTCCTTGCCACGTGGACTTCCTCAGCGTGGCCACTTCCCCCTTCAGACCCTGTGGGCGCCCATAGCTCCTTGCCACATGGACTTCCTCAGCGTGGCCGCTTCCCCCCTTAGATCCCGTGAGCTCCCACGGCTCCTTGCCACGTGGACTTCCTCAGCGTGGCCGCTCGCCTCCTGAGGCCAGCCAGGAGCTCTCTTGCTCCAGCCTGCTAGGACCAAGCTGCGTAGGACAGTTACGTCCTGCCGCCACCGCCCTACTCCACGGGAGCCACGGCCCCACCCGTAGCCCAGAGGGCAGGACACAGGGAACGGGAACCGTGGGGGTCACGGAACACGCTTCCAGCACAGCTGCCTGCGACTCTCCCCACCTCCACGGGAAGCGCTGTCAGAAGGACACGGCGAGCCCGGCTGGTCCGTGGGCCTCAGCTAGCCGTTTCCGAGCGTGAAGGCCCTTGGAGCTGGGGGCTCCCCTCACCGCCTGCGCGGGCTCCCTGGCCTGGGGCCCCTTTCCCCTCGGTCTGAAGGCAGTTGCTGTTCTCTCTTCCTGCTGTCCCCCGGCAGCTCCTCTCTCAGGAAAACAACCTCGACACGGTTCGGGGCTCCTTGCTTTCCCTCGCTGGGTGCGTGAGGAGCCCCACCGGCCCCGTGGCCTCTGAGTGAGGGTCGCCGCCAGCTTCGCGTTTCTCCACTAAGGCCACCCTTCCCTCGTGTGAGTCCTTGGGTTTGTCTTCCCGCCACCCGGCTGCCTCTCGGGAGGTTACCAGCTGCTCCACGGTAACCCAGAGGCCTGCTTTCCCCGTGGTCCACTGAGGAAGCTCCGAAAAGCGCCGGGCTGGGAAAGCTCCAGCTGCAGGCAGCCTGCGGGGTGGCCCAGGCTGGGGGGCGGTTCTGCAGTTCTCTCCCCAGCAGGGAACCAATCTTTCTGACTCTTGCTCCTTCCTCCACCTACACCCCCATGCTGAACGCTTCCTTCCACCTTCCCCCGACTCTGTTGTTTTTGCCAAATGTTTGAGGTCCCCCAGATCCAGGACGAGGACTCTGACCCCTTACCCGCTGGCCGTCACCCACGTGAGACCAACCCTGTGTGCTGCCGCCGAACAATCCAGAAGCGAGTCCTCTTTCCCTCACCGTGTTTGTCGTGGCTCAAACTAATCCAACCACTTCCAGAAGTTTCTTTCTCCCTGCACGGTTAGCAGCAGGAAGAGTCAAAAGTTCCTCAATGTCTATGGCTCACGCCCTACATACACAAACAGGTTTGACGAAATTCAGTTAAAAAAAACAACAAAAACATTCAGTCGAGACCAGAAAATCCCAACTGTTTTTCAACTTGAAGTTTCCACTTCTCAACCAACTGTTTTCACATCCTGTTAGCTCAGCCTAAGCCCCTGAGTTTCTGAAAGTTTGGCCGGTAGGAGGCTTGTTTATTTTCCAGGCCTCTGGGAAACCGTGGGGGAAACGACTATGGCTCTGTATCAGGTCATCCACAGTTACGAGTGCAGCACGTGCGAGCGGAACCAACTTCGTTTTAGGCGTTCTGAAGTAGGCGACGTCGCCGAGGCTGGCCCGCAGACAGGCTGCGAGTCCTGTGTATACACACACGCCCTGCTAATATAACGCAGGTCATCTCCCATGAGTATGTGTTTTCCATGATGTACAAGCTCTGCGTCGCATATGCTGGCCCAGCTAAGACTTATAACACGCGTGTGTATGTGTGTGTAGGCGTGTGCGTCTAGTGTCCAAGGTCCCACTTGTGTGCTGGCAGTGCAGCCGCCCTCCCCTCCCGGGGCCCCTGCCTGCCCCCCCCCCCGTCCTGGTCCTCAGAGGCACCCCGTTCCACGCTCTCTGTTTTCAGGTCCTCTGATGGTTATAGGGCTAATAGCGACGTTTCTGCTTTGCAGACTTTAGGGCTGAGCTAGTGGCTTCAGACCTTGGAGGCTGAAGCTGCTCTTTCCCTGCCCCCCCCCAGCCCTGCAAAGTTTTAGGATTTTCTCTTAACCACGGTGTTCTGAAATGTCACTGCAGTGCATGGAAGGCTGGGTCTCTCTTTGCTTATTAGAGTCTTTGTATTTGAAGATGTTCCCCCATCATCTCTGGGAAATTCTGTTCTGTATTTTGCCCTGCCCTCTATTATCTCCATTCTCACTAAAATTCCTATTTATGAGGTGGTCAGATCTGTCAGGATTGATTTTTAATGTCTCTTAATTTCTGTCCATATTTTATTTTACCTGTCTTTTACTTTATTTTCTAGGCGCTCTCCTCAACTTGGCCCCATACCCCATCTCCTGGTATCATCTTTTTTAATTTCCAAAAAATGCACTTTTCCAAGGTCCTATTGTTTCATCCATGCAATGTATTCTTGAGTACTTCTGAGTGTACTAGCTTCCCTTCACTTCCCTAAAGTCTCTTTTTCCTCTCGGGAGCAGCTGACGTGTTTGTTTATGTGGGTTTTCTTTTTCTTGTTACAGGCTTCCTTCAAATATCTTGTTATTTTTGGTGGTCTCTTCAGATTTCAGATTGAGCAGGATGTGCCAGCTGGCAGCCTGCCTCCAAGTCACCACTGCAGGGCCTGCCAGGACGGAGGCACTGAATGGGGGGCCCTGCTATGGGTTGCTAACACCCACACTGGCCACCCTGGCTCTAGCTTTCCCTGGAAAAGAGCGCTCCAATTCTTTCACCCGAGGGCAAGCGTTTGTACTGCAGGAGAAGCAGGTGGAGGGACATTGCTGGGGCCACCTATACCACAGCAAACCTTCTATTTCAGGGTCACCTTTCTACTCCCACCGTGAATCCAGAGCCTCTGAGTTCTCCAGGCAGCATGGCCACCTCTTATGCCGTGAGACCCTCTGCTCACATCCGAGGCTGTGTCTTCTCTCCTCCATATCATCACTGACATTCTTCCCTCCACTGCCCATGTTCTAGAAATGCATTGAAAGCTCTCATCTCTCTCCCATTCATTTCACTGTTGTGAGGTTGTTTTTGTGTTTTTTAGTATCCTCTTAATAGGGGCTCAGCCAAAAGGGGCAATAACAGATAGGATGCAGGGCGGGGCCGTGGATGAGGGTCACACCCAGTGCTCTCTTAGGGGACGCAGTGAGAGGTTGATGCCTGCAGGCTTCTCCCACTCTGGATGATTGGACCCACACTGGGGTAAATTAGTTAAAATATGACTGTGCACAACCAGGTCCCCTTAATGTGAGGACTGCAGTACCTATTTTAGAACATTTGTATAAGAATTGAAGGATAACATATATGCATATATGAAAGTACCCAGCACAAAGTCCAGATCAGAAAAGGGACCACATTAATACTAGTTTGTTTTCTTCTCCCTTGCCACCTGCCGAGTATGAGGACAAGCTAAAAATACGCCTCCTCTTATCTTTTACACTGAATTATTTGGTGTCATCCCACCCCCACTCCAGCACTGTAGCAGCCAAAAGTATTATGTGCACTCTGTAGTTTCTGCAAGACGCTCCACTGGCTTCTAATGTTGGGGTGGCTTATTCCTTCTTGTTCCTCTAAGCTGTAAAGAAAACAGGACATTCAGTAGGTCTCGGTTATTATAATTTGCTTATTATCATTTTATTGCTGCTACTACTTCAGTTCCAGTTAGTTCATGGAAAGAAACTCTCTCCAAATTCTGAACAGCTAACTGATTTTGCAATCACTGGTTTTAGAAATTTCTTTTAATAGACTTCAACTAATTGCTTCCTTTGGATGGAGTCCGCACCTAGTGAGCCTAAGAGATGAAAGAAAGGACAGTGCTCCTGGGATGCCGAGGTCAGTCCAGCCTGGAGGACAGATGCCTGGGAACCAGCTTAGAAATGGAGAAGGAAGCCCAGAAACGTTCTCCTGAGCCAGGGCTGAGGCGACACATGCTCTGGGCTCTGCTGGCTAGTTAGGACCATGCCTGGGCGGAGGCCTTTCTAATGGGTCCTTGATTGCTAAAGCTGCCGTTGGCTGCAGCTTTGCCATGTGGGGAAGCTGTATGTTTGGGTAGGATGGGCAGAGTTTAGGGAAGAGAGACCTTATTCAACCCTGCGCTTACCTTTGGCTTTTCTTTCCTTAGGCTCACTGCAACACTTCTCCAAGCCTTAGTTTCCTCACCTGAAAAGGGGGGATAATAATATCTGCCATATAGGGTCATGGTAGGGACCGAATGTTGAAGTGTGCCAAGCACCTAGGAGATGCTCCGGAAATGTCAGTTCCTCCCCACACTTGGCCAGTTTTAATTTTATAAGGAGACAAGACCATGGTCATCAGGTTGACCAGAGCAGTCCGTGAGAACACTGAGGAGGCCCAGCACAGTTCCGCTGGATCCCGGCCAACGAACCCTGCACTTCCGTGACTGCGTGACGCATGAAAATGATGGGCCTTGGAAGACAAGTAATGCCCCTTTAGAACAGTCCGAACCATTGGAAACTGGATTAAAGCTATTTTCAAAGAGCGGCATTATGCAATCAGTGATATTTCTAGATTTTAATTTCCAATTGCATTGGGCCTGAGGTTTTCTTTAAGGCCTTAGGAATTTACAATCACTTCACCCTGACCCAACACAGACAAAGATAGTAGCAGGAGCCTCTTCCTTCCTCCCTCCCTCCCTCCCTCCCTTCCTCCCTCCTCCCTCCCTCCCTTCCTCCCTCCCTCTCTCCCTCCCTCCCTTCCTCCCTTCCTCCCTTCCTCCTCCCTCCCTTCCTCCCTTCCTCCCTCCCT
>JAKSZT010032012.1:1987752-2055031 GCA_026826555.1 Tolypeutes matacus
TCTCTCTCTTTTTCTTCCTTTTTCTTCCTCCCTCCCTCCCTCCCTCCCTTCCTCCCTCCCTCCCTCCCTCCCTTCCTTCCTTTCTCTTTCACTCTCTCTCTCTCTTTCTCTTCCCCACTTCTCCCTCGCCCCTTCCTCCTTTCCTTCCTCCTTTCCTTCTTGGTTTGAGGGTTTTTTCTCGAGGAGGTTTTCATGAGGTGATTAAAGACGAAGGCAGGCATTCTTTACATATTTAATCTACAGAGCATTTACCTCTTAATTAGATTCTAACCTAAAGCCAAACAAATCATTATAAGAGAAAAAAGAGTAGAGTGGTTTTGTGAACAAGGGCTTTAAGTCTGGGCAGCGCCCCAGCCCGTGGCATAGATGGGAATGGTATCTCAGGTCTGCCTCTCATTTGCTTTCTGAGCTGGGCGGGAATCAAACACACACACACACAAAATTCCAGGGCACAGGGGCTGTGGGCGACTGAAGCATCTCCTCATCCCGTGAGGAGGTCTAGGAATGCAATCTGCAGGGCAAAGATCCAGGACCTGAAGGAGCATTTCCATGCTTTCTAAGAGATTTTAAGGATCATTCTGTATAGGTGATGGGACAGATATACCCGAGTCTTTCTTGCCTGTCGTATGTTCTTAACTCTTCTTGGAGTTTTTGCCTTTACATCACGCAATTTTTTAATTGGCCCACTGGAAGCTCTGAATGGGTCTGCCAGCACATTTCAGAGGTTTCCTGCTCGTAAGCACGCTTACGTGCTTACGAGATAGAAGGGCCAGGTACCCGAAAAACTCACCAATGGAGTTGATTTGGGGTGGGCGGCATACCCCTCTCTCCCCTCCTCCAAGTTGAAAATACTTTTCTTCCACTCAAGTCTGAAAATTTGTCATTGTAGATTAATTTGTTCGGGTTAAGATTTTATTCCCTGTGGAGATTCCAGATCTCTTGGTGAGCCAGTTAGCCATTCGTATTGTCGTTTTCATAGTTTGAATGAGTAAAGTAGAATATTTTGCATTAAGGCATGAGGTGGTGAGAAAAGGAAATCCTTTGTCCTTTGAGGGATGGAGAAGCGTTGGTTACAGACTCTGCCGTTTTGTTCAGGCTCACCCTTCATCCTATCCCCGGCCTTACTTACCCTTCCACTAGGAGGCACAAGTCAGGTTCCCAATAGAGGGGGAGGGCAGGAGGATGATGGTGAAGTTATTTAAACTTGTTGAGCCTCACTTTTGTCATCTGTAAGTTGGGAATAATAAGAGCTACCTCATAGGTTTACTATGAGAATTTAATGCAGCTAGCCATAAGTCTTTTGTTTAGGGACTGGTATAGAGCGACCGCTAAAAGGATGTCGACGTTATCATCACCATCATCATCATCACCTGGTTCTGATAGGCGTAGTCTCACAATAGAAAGCATTTGTTACTAGTTAGTTGCTGTCCAGCCAGACTGTTCTGTTTAATCCTGGCTTTTCATTTGTCCTCCCTTGAAAAAATAAGGTGTGCAAATTGAACGGGCCTATCTGACCTTGGGGATAGGACCAGACTACTGTGACATGTGCACATTTCTAGCACTTCGACTGCCCCTTAAACATCTCCTGAAATTGTATCTGCGCTTTAGCTGTGGAAACGAAGCTATAAATAGCCTCAGGGAACTGCAGACGACTTTGAATGGGACTGGACGTCTGGGGTGTCTCTTTATGAGGCACTCACTCGCCCCCACCCCCCTGGTCTGTTTTTAAACTATTGATGTGCAGGACTCGTGGGGAAGTAAAGGACAAGGAGCCGAGTTTCTGGCCTGCTTTCACATCCTACGGAATCCCTCGGGATTTTTTCTTCAAGGCTTACCCAGCGTGTGAATCTGACCCCTTGATACAACATTTGTGAACGGTTCTGTGCAAACAATAGGATCTTGTTTCTGCCCCTCCTTCCAACTCCCCATGGAATTTTCTGGGATGAACAGAGCCTTTTCATCCTGAAAGCAAGCAGGAATAAGTTAATATCCACTTCCCTTTTCACCATCTTCCCTCTTCTGCTATTTTAAAAATCTTCATTTAAGGTCATGATTTGCTTATTGTATGCAGAAGCTGGAAAGAGCTAGAAAGAAGGAGAACACTTCCCAAACCTCAGGAGCTCTGGAAAATATATTTAATCAGAGAAACCCATTCAAAGGCACATCTTTCCAGTACATGTAAAATGAGTTATTTTTAAAACATTTTATTATTTGGGACCTCCCTGCCAAAAGTCTCCTTGAGATTTATATATAAGGCCACTGAGTTCACCTAACAACTGCCACCTGTGGGCAAAAGATTTGTAACTCAGATGTTAGCTTAAGAAAAGACTCAGATGAGCTAGGCGTGACCGCCGTGGTCCTCCCATCTTCGTCCCGTGGAAAGTGCAATGCCTTCTCGAGATTCCTGCAAGTCCTCAGGGAACTTACATGCTCACAACCACCTCTGAGAGGAGCAATCTGCCCTGCAGTAGGTGTAGAATTCAGCCTCTTTCCCTGATGTTGGCCAAAATGCACGCCTGTGGGCCTTTGTGAAGGTTTGCAGAAGTAAAGAAGTGACTATAAAGCAACATAAACAACTTAAACATGAGCATTAGTCACATCTGTCTCTTAAAATGTCCTTGGAAACCCGGATATGGTGATGTTGTTCATATAGACCTTTTACAAAATACAAATATTTTTGTATTTTGTGCTGGCGGGGAGGAAAAAGAGTAGCAGCTCTGTGTGCCAGGTGAGGCACAGAAAGCTTGAGAGGTGGTGAGCCTTGTTTGTTGTTTTTTATGATTATTGGAGTAATGAAAGTGCTCTGGAAGGGAGAGGGGTGATGACTGCACACACCTGACACTGCCCTGGATACCAGTGATGGTACTCTTTGGATGGATGCTTCATTAAAATGTATCAATAAAATTGCCAAGAAAAAAAAAAAAGTCCCTTGTACCCCTCCCACCGTGGGCACCAGCCTCTCCTCAGGCTACTGGGCCCTCTACTTCCCCCCCTCCACACCCCACAACACATACTACAAACCTTTTCTATCCCTAGTGGACAATTTATTTCTCACTCGTTCTTGTTTTTATTCCCTTTATCTCCTGCTGTTCCTTGCCCACATGGTATCACTTTGAGTCCTAGTGATTTATTAAGATATTTTTCCTACATAAAAGCAGTTCCTTCCTAAAGAGGAATTTTGGAGGAAGCTGCTAAGATAGTAATTGTTTTGAAACTTTTACAAATATGTCCCGGGGGTATATGAAAGTTGACTGAAAAGAGACTCCGATCTTAAATTTATTTGGGGAAAGCTCATTATTTAGAGGACTGATTGAATTGAGGCAATGTGAAAAATTATTATTTTGATTTTCCAGATTATTTTAATTTGAAAAACCTGACTTGTTCTTCCTTGTACTTGACCCAAGGATGGACAGAAAAGGCCCTGTGAGTTTTCTCTCCGTAGTGAGAAGGGGTATGGCCAAGACGTTTATTAGCTTCTAAAGGAGGTTTCACTCCAACCAGCAATGCAATTGGAGAAAGGTCTTGACCAAAAGGGGGAAAAGGTAAAGACAAATGAGTTCTTATGGCTAGGAGGCTTCAAAGTGAGTCAGGAGTTCATTCCAGAAGTTACGCTTATACATGTCTCAGCAGGATCTCTTTGACTGCCACAGTAAATATTACCTCAAATAGTGAGGTTCCTGAGGCTCTGGAGACATCTAGACACTATGGTCAGGACAGACAGCTCAGGAGTTTGGTGCTCTGCCAGTGGGCCCTACTTTGGAATTTATGCTCCCCAGCGTGACACAGTTGGACGCCATTGTGATTTCCCTACACATGGCTCTTCTGTCCCTTCTATATATCCAAGAGACTTAAATCTTTGGGTTGTCCATGTACCAGCTGGGCCCTGAATCTCAATGGAGTTGCAACACCTACTCTCCAGTTTATTAGACTCACCCAGGACAACTAACAAGGAGATGATGATGGACAAGGACCACCCCAAGGAACCAAGAGAGTCTACAACTGCAGGCAAGAGAGTTCCATCCATCTGCCTATGGGATTGAAGCCCCCTCTCAATTAGAGGCAGAGTGGGCATCACCATCCCAGAATCCTCAGGATTGGGGAATGAACTGTGGACTGGAGTGGACTTACTGGTATTCTACTATAGACTTATTGTGATTCTAGCAATGGAAGAAATTATATAATTGATGGAAGCAGTGGCCACTGGAGGTTCTGAGGGCAGGGAGAGGGAAAAATAGGTGTAATATGGGGGTATTTTGGGGACTTGGGAATTGTCCTGAATGACATTGCAACGGCAGATACAGGCCATTATATATCTTGCCATAACTTACAGAATTGTGTGGGAGAGAGAGTAAACTACAATGTAAACTATAATCCACGCTTAGTGGCAATGCTCCAGAATGTGTTCATCATTTGTAACAAACGTACCACACTAGTGAGGGATGTTATTAATGAGGGAAAATGTGGGAGGTGTAGGGAGTGGGGCATATGGGAATCCCTTATATTTTTATGTAACATTTATGTAATCTAAGTATCTTTTTAAAAAAACAAAATATATATTTTAAAAAAATAAAGGAGGATTCAAACTACAAGTTTTAAGCTGTCTTCTGCTATCTACCTATGTCTAGGTCTTGTTTCCACATGGAATGCACACACAAACACCCACAAACATCACACATGCAGAAGAACCCTTTTCTGACTTTGGCATAATTTAGGAACATGAAGGAAGAGCCCTTCTCTTCCCCCAAATAATTCCTCTAATTTCATTTTGACTCCTGAAATTCCTTTAAAGGAGGATAAAGTCCCTTATTCTACAATTTTATTTTGTACTTAAAATGCAATCCAAGAGGTGGAGCATGGGTTATGAAAATTCATACCAAGATGTAAATGGTTAATCTCAGATATTTTTTCCCTGAGAGCTAGTGTGTGTGTTCCAAAAAAACTTTATTTATAAAATCATGCAGCAGGCTGGATTCGCCCCATAGGTACTTTATTTGCCAACTCTTGGTTTATAGTATTTCACTTTCCAGCTCTCCCCACATAGGAATGGTGTAGGTTTTCCTGAGAGCTATTTTTTTGATACAGAAAAGAAATCCCAAGGACCTTGTAATAAGAGAGTTTGAAAAGTGGACAGAATGGAAAAGCTGCTGTGATGTAGACGAAGTCAGGGCATTTACAGGAGGGGGAAGGTCAATGATCTGGCATCATCTACGTGATGCATACCCTGTAACTCCACAATCACTCTGAAGGAAAGGAATGCTATAGTGCCAATATTTCGTACTTGAAGGAACTGACAGCATATAAGCAGAAGAGCTGGGAACCTGATTTTTTAAAAAGATGATTTTGTATTGAGTCACCTGCCACATCTGCCCAAATCTCAGCCACCTTGACCCTTTTCCTAACTGTAATGCATAATTCAACAAACATCTATGCCATACCCCACCCCAACCCCCCCAAAAAAGTTGTGCAGAGCATCTGGTACGGGCCGGTAGGAACCCTGGGCTCCATTTGCTCTATTTAGGTGCATGGGATCCACTCTTCCGTTCTTGGGGAAAGAGAAAGAAACCTTAATGTGCGTAGGTGAGGGGTGGCACAGGAAAGAAGGGAAGCGGTTTCAAGGGGATGCAATATTGTCTACTAAGACAGTTTGAATTTTGTGAATCCCAGAAAAGGATTATGTTCCTGAACACAAGTGTGCACTCATGCATGGCTGTGTTTTCAATGTATGGAAATCCGGGACACAGGTGGACAACACTGCAGAGTTTAAAACCATACAGTGCGAGTCCACCATTAGAATCTTTTAATGACTTGGCCATAGGCCTTTGCCTAGGGAAAGAAGCCTCACAGAGCCTTTTCCTTCCATCCCTATGCCAAGTAGCAAAGAAGAACAATTCATATTTCTATTATTAAAACAGACTAAAAAAACTAAATTAAGGAGCAATTATTCATATCACCAATAGATTCAGCAGAGCAGCCCTCTAAAAAAGGAGTTTTCTCCAGTTCATGTGGCGTGGTTTTGAAGCTCATGTGGAGAGGAAGAAGAAGGTGATTGACTGTTCAAGAGAAACTTTATCACGCAACTGAGTCCAGGCACAGCTGTTTCAGGGCTTAGGAAACAAATTGTGGCTGAATTCGAAGAAGTACCTCCTACCCCACACCCATCACCGCTCTTGGCACCTGTTTATTCAGCTCCAGAAATGCTCTTGTACTCTGAGGACTGGGAGTTTTGAGAGCATCTGGAAGGAGTAGCTCAGGTGTGGACGCTGGCATCAGGTGGAAAGTGAGTGTAGACAGACCCCCTGCTGCTTTGCAGGTGGCCAAGGGGGGCAACAGGGACCTCGAGCAGGAGAGGAAGGACTGAGCCCAGGCCATATGTGGCTACAGCTGACAGAGGAGCTTCAGGAAACGTGTAAATTACTCCTTCAGGGAACCTCAGATATGGCTGGGGCTGGTGGGGAGGGACTACGCAGAGGTCCTGCTACAGCTCAGGTGGGAACTTGCCGATATTTGAACTGTGAATGCTTCCTTACCTTGATGAGCTACTAATCAAGTGGAGAAAAGGACTAACCTAACTTCCAGCTTCAATGTATAACTTGTTTTCTGCTGGTCACATTAGCCAAGGGAAAAATGAAGGACCTCGTCAGACCCAAGGTAATAATCAAAGCGGTTTAGCTTCAGTTCCCACAAGTTTTGTTTCTTGCACTTCAACCCCAAACCCCTCTCAACCAGAGTGTCTGCGTTAGACCTTTCTTTCTTGGCAATAAGGACAATTACGAAAGAGGGGTACCCCAAGACCCACAGGGCTTCATATGGCCTGTCTCCATAACCCAGTGCCTTGCAAAGTGCCACCAAACAGCTTTTCTTTATTTTACCAACATCGGACTTTCCCCTGCCTGCCCGACAGAACTCACACAGGGGCTGTGGGGACAAAGCCAGGAGACAAATCCTGACAAGGAATGCCACCTGTTCTGAGAATTGCCCCTCTGCTCACAGCTAGGGCTTTAGGCTAAGTTTGTCAGTCTGACTTTTTCCTTGGGCTAAGCTGTCTCACAGTCTCCAATACAAACAGATTTCTGGCAGTGTGATCCACCCCGTCTGCCAAACACACTCAGACATGTCTTAATCTCACCAGATATAATTCAGGTCAAGGTTGAGGAGACTAGTTAGATTGGATACAATCTCACTAAAATCAAAAGACCTGAATGCCAGTTCCAAAACACCTTGGCCATGTCCCTTTCTCTGAAGTGACCCAAGGACCCTCATTTGAAGTATCTGTCTTGACTTCTCAGAGTTTTCCTCAAGATTGTGTTTCCCTGCATCTGTTCTTTAATATGGAGCGTAATAAAAAATAAAAAAAAATAGTGCTGTAACCAGGATAAGAAACAACCTGGGTTAGGTTCAAGGTAGGAACAATCCATCCCAACTTGGAGAATCAGATACGATTTCATGGAAGAGGTACCTCTGGACCCATCTGTAGAACTTCAACAGATGAAGAAAGCAGTAAAAGCATCCATACATGCACTCGTACCACCATGTCTACTGAGATCCTGTTATCCCTGGCTCTGTTCTAGGCACCAGGGACTCACAGATGAATAAGACGTCATCCCTGCTCCAAAGAACACACAGTGCCTGCATTTCAGGCTGAAGGTAAACAAAGGCACAAAATCCCAGGAGGTTTGTGGCATGTTCGGTGGACAACGCAGCTCAGATGCAGGGCTCACTGTGTATGGGAGCAGGTGGGAAAGCACAAAGGACAGTGAGGCAGGTTAAAAGGAACCCAGAAGATCTTAACACTATGGTAAGAAGTTTAAACTTTATTCTGTAGGCTATGATAAGTCACTAACAGTTTGAGCTGCAAAAGGACATGATTAATTTATATTGTAGCTTAAAGCATCCCAATGGCTTCCTATTGTTAAAAAGATTTCTAGAGCTTCTCATTGCTCATAAGACAAAGACCAAAATCCTCAGCATGGACTCCAAGGCCTTGCATTGTCTGACTGCTACACACATTTCTTCAGCCTTATCTAATACTGCTCTCCCCCTCCTTCTGCGTGTAGGCGTCACTGATCTATTATCAGGCCATGCCACCACTCACCACCGGGCCTTTGCACAAGTCATTTCCTCTTCCAGGAAACCCTTTTCCCTTTGCTTAATTAATTTCTCCTCCTTCAGACCTCACCTCGGTCATTGCTGCTCCGAGAAAGCGTTTCCTGACCACCATATCACCCTCTACCCCCCCTAGGTCCCATCCCCTGGTGTATGCACAGGTATTTTGTGGGTCTTAATCATGTCCATCACTAGCTTATAATCCCCATGAGGGAAGGGACTCTGTTTTGTTGAACAGTTATTCTCTAGTGCCTACTGCAGAGCCTGGCACATTGCTGACATTCAATAAACATTTGTTAAAAGCAAAGAAAATGGGAAACCATCTTTTCTGAAACAGTGTAGAAGATGGTTTTGCGTTGTGGCTGGTTACAGGCAGGATGATCAGGGAAGAAGCCAGCACCCACTTCATGGCCAGGCACGTATTATAAATTGATAATAATCTCTCCTTGAGGTAGCTATGGGCTCATCAAAGTAGTAAGTCGTCTTATGACAGTTGATAAGGCTGAATTCAGGAGTTGATTAATCCTTCTCTCCAGGAAACAGCTCAGTCCATTTCTGGGTATGAAAAGGCCCCATTGTTTTCCAATGTTAATTAAGATCAATGGCCGACCTCAGATCGGAAAGGTGAAGATAATCACACTGAGTGAGGATGTGCAGAGAGTGGCAATGCAGTGAGTCTTAGCTGTGTGTGAATAAAGGAGACAGCACAGGGAAAACAGCTTTATCACAACTATCTCAGAAACTGTGAAAGGTTAGAGTAAGTGGGCTGATGAATCAGAGCTTCTCCTTTCCCACTCATGGCTACATGAGGGAAAATGGGCTCAATCTGCAGGGAGAGAAATTTGAGTAAATGATTGCTCAACAAATTTCCAGAGGGAGCTAATAAGGTCTTTGTCTCTGGATAAAGAACAAGGGAAACCCAGTAACTTTCTGTGTTCTACTGATGACATTGTCCTGCTTAAGGGGGTGGGGGTGGGGGTGGGGGTGGGGTGCACTCAGCTCCCCTAGCCATCTCTTCCATCATCAGGATCATGTCACCATGCAGGGGTTCTGAAGTCATGGAATGACTGCTCTTCAGGACATTTCTAGTTTTAATTTGGTAAGGCTTTGCAAACCTCATGAATCATCAAATATGCTATGCTTGAAAGATTTTGACAAGTTTTATGAGTCCACCTAGTGCTATTTATTTTGTTCTCTCCCATTCATTTTCTATAGGGAGAAGCTTTTTCAAGGGCATTCTTTGGAGAATTGGCCAGGAGCCACAGTAGCAAATCTAATGCATCATCCTGGGGCAAGGAGTAGCATGTTTTGCTCTTGTAAACTCCTTGGTATGGTTTGAACATGACTGATCAAGGCAGCTGTTTCCACAACCAATAACCAGAGCACAGAGACCAGGAATTGGGGGAAGAGCAAATGAGATGTTTTTTTCCATGTGTAAATAGGCCTTGATGGATGTTCCAGACCCTTGTTTGTTGGGGGACGACCCGATATAGTCTCAGGTTCACCCAGAGGCTCTGCCAAAAATATTCCCGACATGACCCAGTGCCTGAATTAGTCTCTATTCCTCCTTTGGGACATGACATTACAGGCACTATAAATAAGCAGAATTGCTCTATGGAAGTAGTAGCAAAGTAGTGCTATTGTTATTATTTAACTAATTAGTATAGTTGGTTTAGTCATCTAAATCTGTGCTGCGCAGGAGTCCACATATGGCCACTGAGCAAGTCACCTGTGACTAATGACTAAATCATCACGGTTCACTTCATTTCAACTTCAATTTCATGATATTTCCATTAGTATTAAACCCCAAAACAAAGCAGAGGATCCATGGTCAATAAGATTGAAAAATTCTGGCTTAAACAAAGTTAAAATTGTTTCTAATTGCACAATTTCAGAGAGCCCGAAAATACATGAGGCAAACACTGGCAAAACTGAAGGGAGAACTAGACTCCTCTACAGTAATGATTGGAGACTTCAGTACATCACTCTCATCAACAGATAGACCAACTAGACAGAGAGCAATAAGGAAACGGAGCATTTGAATAATATGATAAGTGACCTAGATCTAGCAGATATTTACAGAACATTGCACCCCAAAACAGCAAGATCTACATTCTTTCCAAGGGTCCATGGATCATTCTCCAGGACAGACCACATGTTGGGTTACAAAACAAGTCTCAATAAATTTAAAAAGATTGAAAATATACAAATCATCTTCTCTGACTATAATTGAGTAAGCTGGAAAACAATAGCAGGCAGAGACCTGGAAAATTCACAAATATATGGAAATTAAACAACACACTCTTAATCAATCAGTGAGGCAAAGAAGAAATTGCAAGGGAAATCAATAAATACCTCTAGATGAATGAAATTTAGAAAAAGACATATCAAATATTTTGGGATGCAGCGAAGGCAGCACTGAGAGAGAAATTTATAACCCTAAATGCTTACATTAAAAAAGAAGAAGGAGCTAAAATTAAAGCTCTAACTAATCACCTGGATGAACTAGAAAAAGAACAGGAAACCAATCCCAAAGCAAGCAGAAAGAAAGAAATAAGAAACACTAGAGCAGAAATAATGAAATTGAGAATAAAAAACAATAGAGAGAATTAGCAAAACTAAACTTGGTTCTTTCAGAAGATCAATAAAATTGACAAGCCCTTAGCTAGACTGACAGAGAAAAAGAGAGAAGGTGCAAATAAATAATATCAGAAATGAGAGGGGCGACATTGCTACTGACCCCACAGAAATAAAAAGGATAAGAAAAGGATACTATGAACAACTGTTTGCCAACAAATTAGACAAACTAGATGAAATGGACAAATTCCTAGCAACACAAAAACAATCTACACTGACTCTAGAAGAAATAGAAAACCTTAACAGACCAAATACAAATAGAGAGATTGAATCAATCATCAAAACTCCCAACAAAGAAAGCCCAGGCCCAGATGGCTTCACAGGTGAATTCTACCAATTATTCCAAGAAGAATTAATACCTTCCCTGCTCAAACTCTCCCCAAAAAATTGAACAGGAGGGAACACTACCTAACAATTCCATAAGACCAACATCACCCTAATACCAAAGCCAGATAAAGACACTATAAGAGAAGAAAATTACAGACCAATCGCTCTTATTAATATAGGTACAACAATCCTTAATAAAATACTTGCGAATTGAACCTAACAGCACATTAAAAGATCAAGTGGGTTAGATCTCAGATATGCAAGGGTAGTTCACTATAAGAAAATCAATTAATGTAATATACCGCATTAACAGAATAAAAGAACAAAACAAAACAAAACAAATGATCTTCTCAATGGATGGAGAAAAGACATTTGACAAAATCCAGCACCCTTTCTTGATAAAAAACACTTTGAAAAAAGGAGTAGAAGGATAACCCTTACCTCACACCATATACAAAAATGAACTCAAAATGTATCGAAGACCTAAATATAATAGCTAGAACTATCAAACTCCTAGAAGAAAATGTAGGGAAGAATCTTTGCGATCTTGTCTTAAGCAGTGGTTTCTTAGACTTTATACCCAAAGCACAAGCAACAAAAGAAAAAATAGATAAATGGGACCTCATAAAAATAAAAACTTTTGTTCCTCAAAGGACTTTATCATGAAAGTAAAAACACAACCTACACAATGGGAGAAAATATTTGGAAACCACATATCCAATAACGGATCAATATCTGTATATATAAAGAAATCTTTCAACTTTACAACAAAAAGACAAACAACCCAAATTAAGAAAAAAAAAATGGGCAAAAGACTTGAACAGACATCTCTCCGAAGAAGACATATAAAAGACCAGAAAGCACATGAAAAGGTGTTCAACATCTTAGCCGTCAGGGAAATGCAAATCTAAATCACAATGGGATATCATTTCACACCTACTAGAATGGCCACTATTAAAAATCAGAAATCTACAAGTGTTGGGGAGAATGTGGAGAAATAGGAACACTCATTCATTGCTGGTGACAATGTAAAATGGTGTAGCCACTGTGGAAGACAGTTTGACGGTTCCTCAGAAAGCTTATAGAATTACCATATGACCTGGCAATCCCACTACTAGGTATATACCCAAAAAAAATTGGAAGCAGGGACTTGAACAAATATTTGCACACCGATGTTCATAGTGACATTATTCACAATTTCCAAAAAATGGAAGCAGGCCAAGTGTCAGATGAATAGAGAAATAAAAAATGGCATATACACACAATGGAATATTATTAAAAATGAAGTCCTGAAACATGTGACAGCAAGGATAAACCTTGAAGATATCGTGTTGAGTGAAATATGTCAGACACAAAAGTACAAATATTGTGTGATCTCACTGATGTGAAACAATTATAATAAGCAAACTCAGAGTTAGAATCTAGAACATAGTTTATTAGGGGATGGGGTGGGGATGGGAATGGGAAGTGAAGGCTTAAAATGAACAGGGTTGGGAGCAGATGTAGCTCAAGTGGTTGAGCGCCTGCTTCCCACATACAAGGTCCTGGGTTCAATCCCTGGTAGCTCCTAAAGACAAAACAACTTCTCTAATAAAGAAAAAAATATTTAAAAAGGCAGCTACTAAGTGGCAGTATCCAGATTCAACCTCAATTCCTCTTGAGAAGCACCCAGTGCAGTCAAAGTGTTAACCATCTAGTGCACTGGCTCCTCATTCGTGAAATGGGAACACTAAGACTAGCTGCTTTATAGGGCTGTTATGATGTGTGTAAAGCATTCGGAACACTGCCTGGCACACTGTCAGCCCTATATAAATGTTTGCCCTGTGGTTGATGTTGATACTGAGATTTTGCCTATTCCTTGTTGCCTGGTAGAATAAAAGTGACTCCCTTTAGAACTGACTCAGACAAGGTATATCTAAGCTGGGGGGCAGGTGGAGTCAGCAGGTGTGTCCGATGCTCCCAGGAAGAAAAGGATCCTCGGAACGTTCTGGATGAGATGCGTAGAGAGCTGGCAAGACCAACTTGCTGCTGACCTTTGACCGGGCAGGTGGACAGTGGAGTGGATGGACAGAGAAGAAAAGTTTAAATCCTTCAGGCAGGACACGACCACAGCGGCCACGGAAACTCGCGCTGCAGGATGGGGCTCGGGAGGCCGGCAGACGGGTGCAGAAAAAGCGCAGGTCCGCGTGGATCCGCTGCCTGGTTCCCGGCTCTGACCTGGGCAGTAGCCGCGGGGTGCGTTGACGACTGTTGGGTGGATGCGCATCTCTGGGGCTTTTTGGTTGACTTTATTTCAAAATCCAACACAGCGGGATACAAGTGTGATGCTTCTATTCCTGTTTTATCAGGAAAAACAGTGAAAACCTTTCATCTCCCTTGTGCCCCCACTCCCACGTTGCTGAGATGATTCAGTGCCTCGCAATTGAAGTAATTTTGTGATAATGACACAGAGGCAGCAATTTAAAAATACTGCTTGTTTCAGGGCCTATAAACTGGCTGTGGGTAATTGACAACAGAATGTGTTCTCTAATCCACTAAAACGGTATCTTCTTGCAAGCTGGCTTGGTAATTACCGTGTTTGTACAGTACCAGAGGAGTTCCAGCCCGAGTCTGACGGGGAGTTGATTAAATCGCCCAGGTATAATTGCAGGTTTTGAGCGCATTGCCTCCGAGCTGGTCGGCTCAGTAACGGGCCGGCTCTCTGCTGCCCTGTTTTCAGAGCGGGCGGCATATCAGCCATTCAGTCTCCCTCCCCAGTCCTCAGCCACTGTTGAGCCAGTGTCAAGAGGGAGCCAAGAGAGCTACTCAGAGCAGAAAAATGGGACCAGAGAGCAGATCCCTCATGCTGGGCCTAAATGGCATCCCTGGAGAAAAAGAGGCCTGTCTCCGGCTGCTCGCTTTGTTTCTTCATGAGGCAAGCGCAGGAGCTAAGGCACTGACCAGACGTGCCTTGTACGTCGCCTGGTCAGCTCAACGTGAGAACACGTCTCAATGTTGCCCAAGAAAGGGACCCCTGCTCATTATTTGCTCGTTTGGTGGTTTTCTATTTTGCAAAAGTCTCACTTTTTGAAAGGGAGATTGTAACTTGTGCCTCTTAAGTAGAACATTTCTGTCAGTGATCAGGAGAGGTTCCGTGATTCTGTGAGGAGCCTTTGAATTTGATGGTACATCCTGCTGGGTGAGGAAGTCCAGAGGGACATAAGCTAAGCATGGAGGATGTGAAAGTGAGATGTGGGCTGCAGCTGCAGCCCAGGGTCGTGGAAGTAGCACTGGGCCCTGCCTCGACCACTTCCTAACCACTTGACCTTGGGCCCGTCCCTGAATTTCCCTGAACTTCAGCTTTAAAGTACAAATAACTAATAATACCTGCCTATGAGGTTGTCATGAAGTTTAAAATAAATATTAAATGTCATTAATGTAATAAATGTAAAAGCCTGTCTACATACATATTGCATGCATATTAGCTATCTTATTATTGGGTTACAAATAGAGAAAAATGTAGGAGTTGTAGCTCTAGAGAAAGTGAAGAGGAAAAACCAGTGGCCATGAAATGGGGGAGATGGATAGTGGTCTGGGTCACTGGCCTCAGGGTGAGAGAGGTGAGAGCCCAGAGTCCACGAGCACAGGCTTAGGCCGCTCTAACTGCTCACTTACTAGCCGGGTCCCTCAAACAAGCTAATATCTCACAAGATAGGAGCAAAACAAGAGGAGCAGTAATCTCCAACCTCTGCTAAATGCATGTCCTGAGCAGTGTTCGAAACGCCTCAGGTGACTTGCTGACGAGCTCCAGTTTCTTTGTGCGTGGAATGGCAGAAGCGGCTGTCACACCTTCCTCGTGGGTTTGCTGTGAGAACCAAGCGGCTGGGCATGGCGCCGGCAGCGCAGATCCTGAGCCAGCCTGGGAGGCAGCGGCCACTGCTGTTCTAATTAGCTATGGAGGCACTAAAGGGAAAAGCAGGCGACAGGGCAGGCGCAATCCTCTGTTTCTCCCCTTGCATTGCTAAAAGCCCTGGGCATTACATCTAAAACAAACATAAAAAGACTCTGCAAGGTGGGAAGAAGCAGGCCTGGCGAGAGTCCTCAGAACAGAGGCTCAACGTGGCTGGCTTCCTCAGGGCCTCTTACTGACTCACAGACCATGGACATGAAGCTGAAGAGGCCAGCAGTCCAGAATGCTGATGGGAGCAGACAAAAAAAGCCCCAAGGAAAGCCAGCTGTCTTTAGCTAAAGACCAAGAAAGACGCAGCCTAGTAGGAAAGAAAACGTTTAGACAAGATGTCCTCCCTTGGCCAAAATGTCCTCCCTTTCCCCAGGGAAAGGCACAGCCCCCCTCCGCCAGCACTTCCACCCTGCTGGGCTGTAGAGAGGTCTTCTCCCCGCGCTGTGGGGTCAGAGAAGACGGAGTAGAAGGCTGGGACCCCCATGCTCTTCCAGGGTAAGACGCTCCCCACCACCTCCCCACCCCAGTGTCTGTGGCAGCTACATGGGAAGCCTGGAGTTCCGTTTGCTCTCAGCAGAAGCAAGGCACCCCTCTCCTCCCTGGGATGGTGCCAGAGGAGGCCAAGTGGGAAGTCAGAACTTCCACCACCATCTGCTCATACTTTTTTAACAAGTCTTTTTATTTTGAAATAATTATAGTTTCACAGGAAGTATGAAATTTTCAGAAATAGTACACAGAAGTCCCACATACTCTCCATCCATTTTCTCCCAATGATTACGTGAGTGATAATGAGCCCCCCCAATCTGTGGAGGCCACGTGGGGAAAGGTAAGGAGGTGCGTGTCCTCCTTCCAGCCAGGTGGTGCCGGCACAGGCCTAGTGGGGAGCCTGAAATTGTAGGAGGCTGGTGGGAACCCTGGACTTGCAGCCCCATCTGGTAGTAATGAAGCACCTCCCCTTCTCCCATTGATGCAGTGTTAGAAGAAGCCTGCTAAAAGAGAAAATTCAAATAGGGTCCAGAATTTCATGTCAAAATGTCCAGGTTTTAATTTAAAAAAACGTATATGAGAGTAAAACCTCAAGTGAAACACAAATATGGGTATTATTGCATATATAAGACTGTTTTTACAAAATATAAGAGAGAAGGAAACAGAATAGCAGCTATGTATGCCAGGGGACGCATAGAGAGATTGAGAGGTGATGAGTTTCGTTTGTTTATTTTTTGTTTATTATTATTATTGAAATAATGAAAGTGACTGAAGTGATGAATGCACAAATATGTGATTATACAAAATACCATTGATTGTACACTTTGGATGGATTTATGCTTTATTAATATGTACCAATAAAATTGATTTGTTTAAAAAAATACTTATTGATTAAAAAAAACCACCTACCATACCTAAAACCAGGAAATTCTCAACTCAAAGGAGAAAAGGTAATCAATATATACCAATACTAAGATGACACTGGGATGTCGGAATTATCTGAAAAGATTTTAAAGTAGACATGGCAAAAATATTTCAATGAGCAATTATAAATATGCTTGAAGAAATGAAAGTTTCAGCAAAGAAAGAAAGGCCATGAAGAAGAACCAAATGGAAATTTTAGAATTGAAAATGCAATAACCAAAAATTTTTTTTAAAAATTAGTGGATGGGCCCACCAGCAGAAGGGAGGAGACAGAGGAAAGTATCCATGAATTTGAGGATAAATCAATAGAAATGACCCAATCTGAACAACAAAGAAAATAGAAAATGAAAAATAGAATCTGAAAAAAGAAAATGAACAAAGCCTCAGGAACTTGTGTGACTATAACAGAAGATCTAATATTTGTGTTCAGAATCCCAGAAGAGCGGAGAATGAGGGCAGGGTTAAAAAGGTATTCAAAGAAATAATGGCTGAAATTTTCCCAAGATTTGCAAAAGACAAACTTATAGATTTAAAAAGCCGAGCAAATTCCAGACAGGATAAAGAAAACCAAATCTGCTCTAGAGGAGGATAACATCATCCAAAGCCTCCAAAAGATTTCATACACAAATGGAAAATAAAAGAAAAATTAAACTTAGAATGGAGTCTAAGCAGCTGTGTGTGAAAGTAAACTCTAAAATAAAATTAGACTGTGTAGACTAAGTGTCTTTTACAATAAATTATAATAAGAAATGTATTGTGTTTTGTAATCTGTATTACCAAGGCTTGAATCTCTGCTTTGTCACTTACTCCTAGGTGACCCTGAACAAACAGCTTCATCTTCCTGGGCCTTGGTTTTCCTCATTAGTGGACTCAATTTAATATCTACTGAATTGAGCTGTTGTGAGGATTAAATGAGATTAAACTTGTCATGTATCTAGTACAATGTTGGCATACAATCTGACATATCAGAAACAGAGAAAGTGAATCAATTTTGTATGTGAACAAAAAAAAACCTTCTAAATTTAAAAGTTTGGGCTAGATGACTATATTTCACTATTTGGTCTTTGTAATATCTTTGTAATATCTATTTAGTGGGTAAGAAGAAAAAACCCCACACAAGCGCTAGTGTATATTTTTCATAAAGCAGATTGAATCCCCTCACATATTTAGAATAATTAAGAATTTCAAGTGAAATATATTTAATGTTATACTGATGCATGTTTCTTTGATGATGGATGCCAAATAAATATCTAAATCAGAAAAAAATTTCAAACATGATACTCAAAGTAATCACACAAAGTCAGGTCATAGTTAAATTTCTGAAAACTAAAGACCAGGGAGAGAGTCTTGAGAGCAACAAGAGACAAATTATGTATTACCATATAGAGGAAAAACAATTCAAATGACAGTGGATTTCTCATCACAAACCATGGTCATTTGAGCCATGGTACTAAAACAAGTTCCCTTGCTCAGTGCTGCTTTCAGCACTTACTTTAAAAAAAGAAGTTTTAAAAACAAGTCCTGGTATTTGCCAGAAGGGAGTGGCACATTTTCAAGTGCTGAAAGAAAAGAATTGCTAACCCAGAACGCTATAACCAGTGAAAATATAATTCAGGAATGAAAGTGAAGTCAAGTCATTCTCATATAAAGAAAAACTAAGAATTTGTCACCAGCAGACTTACCCGAAAAGAATCGCTAATGAAAATTATTGAAACAGAAAGGAAATGATTTTTTAAAAAATCTGGAATGAGAAAGAAAAACAGAAGTAGTAAAAATATGGATAAATTCTATAGACTTCCTTCTCCTCTTAAATATTCTAAATTGTGCTTGATGTTTGAAGACTTATAACATTGTCTGATGTGGTCCTCAATGTGAGAAAATACATTAAGCGATTTACACTGTAAATGGAGAAGGGAAAGGGGATTAGAGGGAGGTAAGACTTCTCACTGTATTCAAACTGGCAAAATATTGACACCAGTAAATGCTGATCAGTTATTTGTAGAAAATGTAATGCTTAGAGCAAGCACTTAAAAAAAATCCATGCAAAGAGATAGACTCAAAAAGACCACAAACAAATCAAATGGAATTCTCAGCTTTGTTCAAGTAACACACAGGAAGGCAGGGAAGAGAAAACAGAGAAATGACAAGCAGAATCAACAGAAAATAAAATAAAATGGCAGACTTAAGCCCTAACATATCAATAATTACATTAAATGGTCTGTGATTCTATTTGTGTAACATTCTTGAAATGACAAAATTAAAGGGTTTAGGGATAGTGTCGGGGAGATGAGTGTGTCCAGCTCTAAAGGGGCAGCCTCGGGGAGATCTTTGTGGTGATGGAATAGACCTGAGTATTAATTGCAGTGGTGGTCACACAAACCTGCACATGTGATAAAATGACAACCACACACACGCATTGTACTATTCATTTCCTGATTTTGGTATTGTAAGATGCAACCATTGGGGAAAACAGAGTGAAAGGTGCACAGGACCTCTCAGTATTATTCTTGCAACTTCATGTGAAATGAAAATTATTTCAAAATAAAAAGTTTTCTTTTTTTTAAAAGTAAGTGCTGAAAGCAGCAATGAGCAAGGGAATTTGTTTTAGTGCCATGGCTCCAAATCCACAGACAAGTAGGAATTGGGAGTGAAACTGAAAACTTGTCATTCCCTCTAGATTTAATTTGAGTATATTTTAAAGAATTTGCCTGGAGAATGGAGACTTCAGTGCCCTCTGTTGCCTGCTAATCACTCCTGGTTGCTTGTACTAAAAAATGATAATAATAAAATGTTGTCAGAAGGCAGCAGGCTGCCTCCAGATTCAGCTGGATTAAGCCTGAGAACTGCATCACGCACAACGACTTAACCACCAGCCAAATGCACCATCGTGTACAGTTCCGTGGAGAAGGGGAAAGAGGGAACCAAGAGTGTGACACATTGTCATATACAAAATGCTCCATTTTCCTGGGACTGAACTTGTTCTTGTGCTCTGCCAACAACATTCAGTTTTGAGATACAGTTTTGGTAAAACCTTCACCACCATAAAAGCTAGTTTTTCCCTCTTTTTATTGCCTCCCTGGAATCATTAATTACCTATGAAAGTAAGTCCATGTGACGTGTGTTGTTTTATAAGGAGAATCTCTAGGAGTGCTTCCCTCCCGCAAGAACTTGGAAATTCTATTACCCTCTAAGACAAGAACGGCTCCACAATGTGGCTAAAGTTGTTTAAGAACATCCACCTGTAACCATGTAATCACACGTGACAATGGGGCACGCTTAGATTGCAATCATATCTAATCAATTATACAGTCTTTTGCCTGAATAAAAAGTGCTAATGAAAGGTCCATATAATAAAAAGAGAGTCCAAGCAGCACAAATCTGTCAGTGTTTGCCCAGGACTGTGCGAGAGGGCAAGACCCGGCATCTCCCTGGAGCCAGCCCACCCTGGCCCTGGCCCCTCTGGCTCTGGAAGACCCGTCTTCTGGCTCTCAGTCACGACAGGGAGCTCCCTCTTCTTTCCTGGATGTCCCTGCCCGAGCAAGTTGTCAGCACTTCTAGGAGAGAACTCAAGCAGATTTCATTTGTTCCTGCCCAAGTACAGGGGAAGTGGGCTTTTCTTTCTGTGTTAGAGTAAAAGCTAAGTTTCTGTAAAAATAAGGCCAAAAAAAAACAGTGGTTTAAATAAAGAGAGGTTTTCCTTTTTCAAGTAATAGTCCAAAAGGAAGTGGTGCAGCTGGCGGAGGTGCCCTGGTCCAAGCAGTCCTTGAGGGCCCCCGTGTCTGGCTCTACCATCCTCATAGTGTTGTCCTCTGGGGAAGAAAGCACAGAGAAGCACATGCCCAATATTCCTGGTCCACATCAAAATCCGAAAATGGCACACCACTTCTGCTATGTCTCAAACACATGGACTGACCTCGATACAAGGGCAGCTATAAACATGCCGTTTATCTAGCTGCCCAGTCTCGTGCACCGCCTAAACTGAGGGCAGGCACGGTTGTGTGTGCGTGCGTGCGGTGTGTGTGTGCAGGGGAGGAGGGTCTATCCTTAAAAGAGAGAAGAGGATACTAGGTTCTAGGGCTCAGCTAGCAGTCATGCCACACGCTCTAGATCACCACCATTCCTCTTGATGTCGAAAGTCTCAGCTTCGACTCGGGAGTCTATTTGTGTCCTGGGAGGCCGAAAAGAACGTGAGTGAATGTGAACGAGCCAGTAGGGACAGAGCAGAGTTGCGGACAGTCAGACAGCAATGCTTTGGCTACTACCGAGGTCTTCCCCAGCTTCAGTGGGAGGGCAGCCAACAGGCAGGCGAGGGACGGAGGTAGCGCCCCACTGAGTCTTTTCTGTTGTTCATCTCAGGCCTTCCTTTCCCTGAAGCTGAGCCTTCAAAAACTCATCTTCCTTCCTCTCTGCCTTTCAGCTCTGGCCTCCTTTCCATGAGGCAATGAAGGAGGCCTGCAAAACTGGCCGAAATAAGGACGGCCAGAGGGGTAGGGGAAGATTGCAGGAACAAAGTGACTAACGAAAAACAGGGCCATCTTCCTTATTCAGCTGATACCCTCAGAACCTAGAACAGCTCCTGACATATAGCATGTCTTAATAAATGGTTTTCAAATTGAATTTATTTTTCCAAGACTAAAGGTAATTCTTAATTAATCTTCTCAAATCCGCAAAAAGGAGATTTTACCTCCACCTTGGATGACTGGCCCTGCGGTGGGATCCTGCCAGGCATTTAGTAACAAATCTTTCTCTCCAGAAACCTCAGGTATAAATCCAGCAGATGCTGAAATAACATAGATCCAGGCTCAGTTCGCTTCTAGGTTCCAAACAAAAGAGAAGCTGTTCCTTTTTAGACAAATAAACCATACTAAATTCACTATTGTTGTATCAACAACAAATACCATGTTGTGGCCAACAAGAAACCTGTAGCTCTTAAAAATATGTTTATTTAATCTATCCACTTTACACAGATTTCTATTAAATAGATTATTCCCCACCCCCAAACCTGTGTCTTCCAGCCTTCTAACAATGGATGCCCATTTGCACTTTAAGGGCATTTGGTGAGGTTTTCATACTAACAATCATTTTCATCAACTAAAGGCCTTTCTTCCTTTTAATTAATTGGAGATGCTTTCCCTGAATAAAGCTGGCCTAATTAGTTCAGGACCCATCAGAATTTGCCCTTTCTCTCACAAAATGGTAACATTTCCTAAATGATGAAAACTTTCAAATAAACGTTCACATAGCTTTTTTTAGATAATACAAATTTCCCTCTTTCGTGCTTTGCTTTTAAAGCCTCAATATTTGTCACTAAAAGTCAAGGATGATCATGGACATCCTCCTCCGAGCTGTCATGAGCCATAGAAATATATCAAGAGCCAAAGGACTGTTGAAAAGCCAGCCCAGATACCTCTGTGAATATGCACTCCACGGAGGTGGACAGCATAAAAGGAAATACGCTTGCTTTGCAGCTGTGATGCCAGGCACAAAGGCGCATTGCTGAGAAGAGCTGAGTTTGGTCTTCTGCTCCAGAGTTCAGCCTCTGTTACCAGACAATAGACAATGAAACATGCTTGTGTTCAATGCAGCCCGGCCAGAGACGGATTCCAGAGATGTACACAAGCACTGCGCTGCCCTGTTTCCCTAATTACATTTACGGTCTCCAAAACTAAACCATCATGATGGCAGGTGCAGGGGATCTTCCCAGAATTAAAAATCACCAGGTCAAGCTCTATGGAGATCCAAACTGTCCACTCCCAATGCCGTGGTTTGTTTCTCCTTTGTCTCTGTGACTCCCAGTGGTCAGGAAGAGGCTGTGTGGTTAAACGCTGTTGAAGATTAGGAGGCTCTTCTCTAGGACAGTTGTGGGGTCTACAGCCTGGCAGCTTTAGGGAATATTTTGGTCACTGTCAGACAGGTACAGAGGGCTGGAAAGGGCACATAGAGAAGGCTTTTGTGTTCTGAGAGTGGCTCCTGGTAGGCAGTTCCCCGTCCAGAAGTGGGTTCTTCCTCAGGAATCACTGGGTAGATGCCTTGTCTGTCTGTTTATTAATTCATCAGACATTTTTTGAGCATCTCCCATGTGCCAGACCTGTGCCTGAGGATGGGGATACAATGAGGAATGAAACATGGGCCCTGCCCTCAAAGACTTTAGGTCCCTGGTGGATTAGAGAAGGGTAAAATGAAGCATGATGATGGTTCCTGGCAGCATGGAAGGTGGAGGTTGAGCCATACAACTGTGCATTGTGATCAAGGATAGGGTCCTGCAAGGCCCTGTGGAAGAAACCCAACAAGCCATTGATCGGGGAAGGTTTCTGAAAGGAGTAAAACCCCAAGTGGGTCCTGAACAAGGATTCGGGATCCTGAACCCAGACAGGATACATCGAATGTACCTCCTGAGAGCCGTGCGTTTACAGGTGGACAAGGAAGCCCCAGCTCCAGCACCCTTCACTGGCGTGGGCCCTTCCAAGGCTCTGGAAGAAACCCTAGAAATATGTTCCTGTGATCATATGCTTTCATCCCATTTGCAAAATTAAGACATATGGTTCCACTAGGTTCAGACCCCTGTCCCTCTCCACTCTGACATCTCCTCTATCGCAATCTCTTTCAGGTGGGTAGTGTTGGAGTGACATCAAGCATTTCAGAGATGCAGCTTAGGAGAAGGTGAGTTGAGAATACCTTTTATTTGCATTTGGTGGGATAAATTTATGTGATTTTCAGTCTCTTCCTTGTCTCTCTTCTACTACCCACAAACGTCCAGTGCCAAAAGGACACATTGTGTGATGATAAGACCTTGGGCCCTCCCAAATGCATGTTCCCCTTCCCCAAGTCCTCCTAAACAAAGCCTGTTAGAGGAAAGACTAAATTATATTTTATTCTTCGTATAGAAAATGATATTACACAATTGTTATCTTATGAAGAGATAGTTAAAGAATATACAGCCAAAAATGTAGAAAAAAGCGTGATGGAGGGTGTGTTTTTTGAATTTGTGATGCTTATGGTATTTGTCAGATTTTTTAAATTGTAATTTCTTGTGCTTTTTTCTCATTCTAAATCACAAGCAGACTATTGAGAGAAGACTTTCAAAATCTCCTTTCGTTTGATCTTTAGCCTGTCAGAGCCCGACGTGAGGCCCTCGGTCCACGGAGATTTTACAGCCTGATTCCTAGGTGTGGGATGTGATGCCTCAGGTTCCAAAGTGGCCACAGGAGGCAGCTCCCTGCCTTGTGGTAGAGGATGGAAGAGGCATTCATTAAACTTTCACTTTGGGGGGCCACAGCCCTTACCCTTGGACCTTAAAAACGTCACTGAAATGAGAGTTTCCTGAATCTTCCTGTCCTCTGCACCTCACGTCTTCCAGGCCCCAAGTGAACGAGCCACCACACGCTCATCGGAACGGAGCAGCATGAGGCCATCGGCGCAATGGGTCAGCTGGGACGTTCAGATGGTGCAGATCTCTCATGAACATATATTAAGGCAGAGGACAGAAGAATTAACACAGCTCGGAGGCGAAAATGTGAATATTGTTGTCTGGTCTTCATGGATGTGGTCTTTCTAATCTTCTCTGCTAGCTGGAAAGGAAAATAACAAACACATCTGTCACATCAAGGCACACCATGGATTTGGGGTCTGATTACTCTGCTCTAGCTACAATGCATGTTTGCCCAGTAGCCGCAACTGGGACTACTACTTGGGTATGCCTTCAGCATCAAGTACTCATTTCTGCACTCACTCTGCACTCATTCGCTAGGACCCATCTGATTTACGCAAGAGCCAGACTAGTGCCTTAGACAGAAATGTGAGATTAAAATAAAATAAAATAAAACAACACAGATGTGATGGCTACCACAACCCCTGCGTCCAGTAGGTCTTCAGAGGAGACACTGATCGCTGCCATCTTCCCAGGGATGTGGTATTACTTTTGATTTACTCTTTGCCAGGGCCACAGGCAGTTTCAGAGCTATCTACTTGTTCTTGCCCACTGGGATAGCACTTATCCCTCAGGCCAAGGACACAATATAGGGGTTATTCCAACTGCCAAGTATATCAATTTCAATTATATACTCAACAACTGGGAAAACGACCACTGGGTGGGTCCTGAAACCGCCTGAGCCCATGGTGAGCCAGGTTTTAGCCAAGACTCATCTATTTTATTGCCTGACTTCTATGAGCCCCCTCCCCCCACTAGCAGAGGGGCCATGATGACATTTGGGGTCTCCGGCTACCAATGTCAACTCAAACCCTGTCTCCAATAGTTCTCAAAAGGTCTGGGCACTCCTCTTTCACTAACAATCACTGGAATAAATGGCCATAGCCCTTTTGAGGGAGAACTCAGGGAATGAACATAAATTATATTTGCCATGGTATCTTAGGGT
The DNA here is from genome assembly GCA_026826555.1 of Tolypeutes matacus. Taxonomy (NCBI): domain Eukaryota; kingdom Metazoa; phylum Chordata; class Mammalia; order Cingulata; family Chlamyphoridae; genus Tolypeutes; species Tolypeutes matacus. The sequence goes on from JAKSZT010032012.1 coordinate 2,012,542, forward strand.
ACTGCCTCCTAGGGCCCTGGCCACATCTTCAGCTAATGGGTTTCTGATCATGACTTCTTACTGGAGCAACCACCACCAGTCTCCTGCTCCTCCACCTGCTTCCCTGGGGTGTTTCTGGTTGTGGTGCTTGGAGCATCACTGCTGGCTGCTCATTTATTCTGTCTCTAGGAATGCCAAGCCCTTTTAACCGTCTCCACAACTCCTTGCCTGTCATTATGCTAATTGTGGGTTCCCGGCTCCTGGCCCTAATTATTTTGGGACCGCATCTTCCCATGGCCATACTCTGTGATTCCGTCTCTACCCTGGCCGGCAGAGAAGAGCCACCACTGACCTCAGCAGTGCTGCTGCCCCTGTCACCTGTGCAGTTCTGACGGTGTTGGTGAAAGGTGGGTCCTTTGGGCCCCTCCATGAAGCACAATCCTCTGGCCCCACATCATAAATCCATTCCATGACCCTCCATGCTTCCGGCACATTGTTCCTTCATCTTCCGTCTACCAGGGCAGCTCAGGCACTTCCCGTCATTGGCCATCACTTTTTCCAAGAGTGACTTTTTCTAAAAGCAAGTTTGTTCCATTCTCTGGGGTCCTTGCTATTAAATTCAGTGTGCCAAGAAAGTGTCCCCAAGTCAATGAATTCTTGTTTACCCAGTCTTATATTCTAGGCCCCTTGGTCAAATATTCTCAGTGCAACCCGGGAGGCACTGCATTTGCTCCTGCTGGTACATGTTAGTAATTCATGAAACTTTTTGGGTATAGGACTTCTGTCAATTGTTTTCAGGCTTAACAGGTTAACCAGTTGGATTATGCGAGGACTTAACTCTAGTTATCAGCCTAACAGCCAGGAGAGGAGGTGGGGGTAGCTCCTGAGGGGGACACTTGTTGCCTTGCAGGGAAGCGGCCTCTGCAGCATCTTTTAGTGCGGTGCAAGTGCTAGCTCTTACCAGAGGAGAATGAAGCGCTGCCTGCTCCAAGGGCTTAGGGGGGCTCTGTAGCAACAATGTCCTCGGAGCCATTCATCGGGATGTCCCCATCCATCCATGTTCAGGGACCCAGGTGCGCCCAGACAGGGCTCTCACCTAGCATGACAGAGCTGCCTTGACTGGGCGTTCAGTCGCCCCTAGAGCCCGGTGGCCCTACCAGATCTCTAGTCTGCTGCTCAGCGATGCCTGCTCTCCACCTGTGGGAGATCAGGGCTTCTTTGTGATCTACCAATGAGGCCATCTGGCAGCAGCCTTTAAATGCTTGTCAGTGACATTCAATTTCTCATGATCCCTCTGGAGGGTATTGATACAAGTTAGCTGTAACCAGCCAACTCTGCTGCCTTTCCAGGCACTCCCTCCACCCCCACCTCCAACAGGTCTTTCAAATACGTGAACCATTGTACCAGCAACGGTAGTCCCCTCTACCAGGACATGTTCCCAGGCCACCACTGGCGGAAATGTTCACCAACAGGCTGCCACCTTGTGCCAGGGACTGTCTGTGCTCCACCTACCACTCAGGATGGCGATCTTTGCCTGATGAGCAGTAAGTACGCCAGTCCCAAATTCCCATCTTACTACCTGTTTTCTCGGACAACACTTAGGAGCACTGGTGTTCATTTTGGTCCTTCAAAAAGCAGATGCCAAGACAGAATTAAACTGTAAGATATTTGTTGGGGGAAACGCCTGTGGGGGAAAAGGCTGCATGCTTGCCGAACGCACACTTCACACAGGTAATTCCCAGACAGTGACCGAATGCAGAAGGGACACTGGGGCAAGTCCATTTCCGAGAGATGTGAATCTCCTCTGGTGGACGACTTTGGCCTTAGACTCCCGATCAGCTGCACTGAGCCTGTCTTAGAGCTTTACTGCAGTCTAGACTCATCCTGCCGGCCCTCCCTCCTTCCCCCTTCCCCTCATGGGTCAGGCCAATGGCCTGACGGCTCTCCTTGCCTCCTCCAGCATCCTCTCCTTTTCCCCTCTCCAGCGTTACGGACATTAAATCTCTTGCACATCTAGTTCCATCATGGAGTGTACTTCTTATGAAATTCAAGCTAACACACAGTCTCTTGAAGAATCCCAGTGGGTTTAAGTCTCCGTTGCCCTCAGTGATCATTTTCTCATTGGCATACCCTTTACTGGCTTTTCTATCTTCACTGGCAAACTCCTGAATCCCTTACATGCTTGCTGGGATCTCCTTTCAAATTAAACACTAGCCCTCAAATGCTTGTCTTGGAAGCTGCTTTTGGAGGGACCCAAACTAAGACAATCCCTCTCTTAAAGGATAGCTACCTAATACACCAAGGAAAGAGGACAAATAATTTCTGAAAGTTTTCTTGTTGTAAAAACCCTTCTTATTTTAGGGATTATCCTTGATTTCTGCTTTCTGCTTCTATTTGACTTATAGTTACGATACGTAACTATAGTAAGTTACGATCAGACGTCATCGCAGGTTAGCTCTTCTGCCTCTAACAGGGATCAGAACCCTCCGCTCCACAAAATCATTACCCAGGTCATAAGCATGATGCTTGACTGTGGGTTGTGGCAAACCCCTCTGAGTCCCTCCAGAACCCAAGGGTACTATGTCAGTTCAGTGATCAAGATCGTTTGAAAGGATGAATGAAGTGGAATATGAATTTGGGGAAGTTAAATGGAACAGCCTTCCATGTTCACCAGTTTACCTCTTAACTGAATAAAAAAGCCTACAGTTTATAGAAAAAAAAAGACCATTTGGACTTTCAAAGAATTCCTACCTTTGGCATAGGGCAGAGTCCATTTGTATCTCTTGAGGTCATGAAACTCCTATTTTATTGTGCATAAAAGAATCTAAATAAAAGGTAGCTTGGTAGTGTTGGGTATAAATGGTCATTATTCACAGGCCCTTTAAGCTTCATATTTAATCCTCAAATTTCTTGAAACCTTTCATTTTAATATATTATTTATTTTTTAATAAGAAAATTATATCCTCCAAATCACCAACTAAAATTGACATATCAGAAAATGTACTTTGTTTTCCTAGAAGTTTGTGATTTTTCCTGGGTTTGAGAATCGGGGCTTTACCATGGAAAGGTCTCCTGCCTTAAGATCTGTTATTTGGGGCCCAAAAAGAAAATGAATTTTTGAAGGTAGTTCTTTCAAGATTATGTATGCAAGATGATATGCATCTTCATCATATCATTTAAGCAAGACATAAAGTCTGCTATGCTTAAAGAGTTCCACAAGACACATATGCAAATTAATAAGAAAAATGATTAAAAAGGGAAAATGAGGGTAGCAAAATTTAATAAAACAAGTAGTGAAGTCAGTCTGTGACACAGATGTCTGTAAGTCTTACGCACTGCCTTGAATAGCAATGGAAAAGAAAGCACTTCATCCAACACATGCTATGGTGGTTTAGAGCTATGTACCCCCGGAAAAACATGTCATTGAACTTAATCCATGCCTGTGGGTGCGAACTCATTATAAATAGGACTTTTTGATGTGGTACTTCAGTTAAGGTGTGGCCCAACTCAATCAAGCTGTGTCTTAGTCCTCTTACTGGAGTCCTTTATAAGCAGAATGAAATTCAGACAGAGAGAAAGCCAAGGGAAGCAAGACACTGAAGGTCAGTGGAACCCAGCAGAGAAGGGAGAGGTCAGGAAGGGCCGCCATGTGCACTGTCATGTAACAGAGGAGCCCAGGACCAAGGGTCACTGGCAGCCAGCCCTAGAATGCCAGTCTCTGGAAGAAAGCATCACCTTGATGAGGCCTTAATTTAGACCTCTCCTCACCTCAAAACTGTGAGCCAGTAAGTTTCTGTTGTTTGAGCCAATCCATTGCATGGTATTTGCTTTAGCAACAAGAAAACTAAAACACAGGGCAACACAAAATGTGACAAGAAAATAGGAAAACAGAGAAAAGGTTCCCAATAATCACAGCCTAGAGAAAAAGTACATCTATGGAAAAATTTACAAAAACTTCTAGAAACTTTCCACAGTTGAGATAACAAACCTCATTTGATAAAATTCCTAAATGTTTAATAAATAAAAAGAGACTCTAAAAGTCTCCATTAGACTCTAAGGAACTCCCAACTAAAGTACTGCTTTCAGCTACTGTCCTTAAGAGAAATACTTAAACCTCACCGAAACAATTACTCATCTAGTCCTCCAGGGGTCCTGATGAAGAAATGGTCCATGACTGGGATAAGTCTCACCAACCAGGATCGGGCTACCTGTGCCCATGCCCATCAGTAGGGTGGTGGGAGGCCGGGAGCTCTTAGCACTGAACAGCAATGCCAGCGTTAAACAGAACTGGCACCCGTGCGGGGATGCTGAGCTCCTAGATGCCAGCGGTGCATGCCCCGGTACTCTCGTCCCTGATTACACTTTGCCTTTAGCTACTCATTTATAATAAAGTGTCCTGGAACACTGAAGCATAACCAATTTTGGGAGAGATTCTGGCAAGAGTGCAGATTGGCTCTCTGTGGTATATACAATGCCCCAGGGGTAGCAGGTGAAGCTGTTAGAGGATGAAAAACCCAACAGTGTCTGTCAGTCCTCCTGTCGGGAAAAGACAGCGGCTGCTCAAGGCGAAGCACATTCATCATTTTTATTAGCTCAGATGCAGTCTCCCCGGCTCACAAAATGGCGCCAGCACCACCCAGTTGCTCATCCTTGATTCTTTTTCTCCCCTCATATACCTCATCCAACCCACTAGCATGTCGTAGCTTCGTATCTTCAGAATCATCCTGAATCCGTCCACTTGCCTTCACCTCTGCAGACGGTACCCTGGTCCGAGCCACCACCATTTCTTACCAAAAGCACCTCCTAGTTTGCGATTCTGAGCCCCTCCTGCTCCCTCATTATGCATCTTCCTCAGAGCAGCTGGTTATCATTTTTTAATCACATTTTGTAAATTCTGAGATAAAATAAGAGAGTTGTAAGAACTATATAGAGGGCTCCTATGTACCACTTACCCAGTTTCTTTTTTTTTTTTTCTTTTTTACTTTTAATTGTGAAATAATTTCAGGCTTACAGGTCAGTTGCAAAATAACACCATCCCCATACAGAGAATTCCAACATACCCCAACCCAGGTCCCCAGAGTTGCCAACTTTTATCAGTTTGCCACATTTGCTCTATCATTCAATATCTATCATCTATCTATGCATCCTCTCTATCTATCTATCTGTCTATCTATCTATCATCTATCTATCATCCATCTATCTATCTCTCCATCTCTCTATCTACCTGTCTTATCTGTCTATCTATCTACCTATCATCTATCATCTATCAATCCATCATCTATCTGTCTAACTCTCTATCATCTATCATCTATCTACCTACCTATCTATAATCTATCATCTACCTACTATCTATATCTATCTATCTATCTATCATCTATCTATCTATCTGTCTATCTGTTTGTCTATCTACCATCTGTCTATCTACTCACCTATCTGTAACCTGGCACCTACCTCCTATCTCTACCTATCTATCTGTCCACCTATCTGTAACCTGGCACCTACCTCCCATCTCTATCTATCTGTCTGTCTATCTATCCACCCACCTCTCTGTAACCTGGCACCTACCTCCCATCTCTATCTATCTATCTGTCTATCTATCTGTAACCTGGCACCTACCTCCCTTCTCTATCTATCTATCTGTCTATCTATCTGTAACCTGGCACCTACCTCCCATCTCTATCTGTCTGTTTATCTATCTACCCACCTCTCTGTAACCTGGGACCTACCCCCCATCTCTACCTACCTCCTTCCTAGAGCTGTGGAAGGAGGCTGCATACTCTGAATTGGATCAAGCCACTCCCCTTCTTAACACCCCCAGATGGTCTCCTGTTTCTTTTCAAACAAAACCCAGATTTCTCACTATGGCTTACTGTGCCTGCTGATCTCGCCTGTGCCCTCTTTGCTGCCCTCCTTTTGTACCCCACCCCCATGCACACAGACCCTTTTTGGTTTGTTCTCACCTCAGAGACTTTGCACTTATATTGCTTCTGGCCAGAACTTTTAGGGCTTTAAAAGTTTAGGACTTTCAGGACTTTGCTCAGATGTTGCCTCCTCATCCCAGCCTTTCTTTACAAATATATTCCAAAGTACCTCTCCCCACACCCGGCCCTTGCCAATGTAATATCCCACCATAGTGCCGTCTTTTTTTTCACCTATATCATTTACCACTAACTGAAATTATTTTGCTTATTTGTGTATTTGGTTTCTGTTTCCCTCCATCTAGAAAGTAAACTCCATGAAACCAAAGCCTTTGGTCCCAAAAGCCTGTATTTGTGCTTACTACATAGTGGGTACCCATAAAATATTTGTTGACTAAATGAGTGAATTGATCAATCAATAGGAACTATGATTTTATCCTCTGATTAAAATAAAATAAAATAAAATAAAATAAAATAAAATAAAATAACCTGCCACCTTTAATTTCTAGATCCAAAATCCTAGTTCTAACAAATACCTCTGATTGTGGTTCTTAGGAATATGCATTGTGATTGGGGAGGGCAGGCTGAAATATCTGGGCCAAGACTTCTAGGGGTAAGATTTCCAGTGACAGATGGAGTCATTCAGATAATTTGATGTTCAGAACGAAATTTTGGTCAAACATCCCTAATAGGGCAGAACCTTTTATGGACAATGAGGACATGCTTACCTTCTTCCAAGACCAGGATCTGGGATGTGAAAAAGAATAAAAATGAGTCCCTTCATTGCTCTGACATCTCCCTGACTATAGAAAAGGAGCTAGGAAAACCTTATTACAGGGTGGATTCTCCAGGAAACAGATTCTGAGCTGAAGTTTAGCATGCAGGAGGTTTATTAGGGATTATGATGGGAGTCAACACCTGTGGGAGGAAAGAGACGGAAGCAGGACTGAACAGACGAGGAAGCTGAGCTGTGATTCAGACTCCTTGGAGGTCTCAGCCAATCCTACCAGAGTCCTGAAGCTGGAATGGATGTTCAGATTTGTCCCAAGTTGGGGCAAGGGGGCCGGTCCCTTATGTTCCCACTTGCATCAGTCATTAGATGTGGGCCACCCTAGAAAGGGGCATGGCTTCCGGCAAGGCATCTCTCTTGAGCAGAGGCAATACACACAGGGGCTCTGGAGCTAGCAGCCAGCCGCACTCCCCGCAGCTGGAGGATGCCAGTCATTCCAGAAAGTCTTACAGTGACCAGAACAGACCCAAAGCCCAAAAAGGGTGGAATTTAATCCTCCCTCACCAAACAGTGAAGGAATATTTGACCCAACCTGAGGGCTGGCCAGAAGCTGCTTTTAAAAGAAAAGTTTTGTAGTTCCTGACTTTTTGTTGCTTGTTTCCCACCTAGATAGGGGAGATTGTTTTTTCTCTGCCCTGTATTAGCCTGTGGCTAAACTCTTTTTGATCTATAGCTCTGCCTTTAAATTGGAACCTCCTCATTTAAATTATTACCTTCAATCCATACTGGAAAGGTACTTCAGGTTCTAGGACACAGACGCGTGTATCTAAAAGAAATACTTTTTCTAAACCCAATCACGACTAAAAACTAGTTTTGGGAATTGGCCTGAGAAAAATCTATGATGAGTATACTTCAGAGAAAGGAGAATAATTATGCCTAAATATGTTACTCGTGATTCTGGTTCTGTTCTGTTTTTTTTCTTTCTTTTTTTTTTTTAAATTATTTATTTCATTTTTTAAAAAAATTAGAGACGTTGTAGGTTTACAGAAAAATCATGTAAAAAATCACAGTATTCCCATATACTCCCTATTGTTGACACTTTGCAATAGAGTGGTAGCTTCGTTATAATTGATGAAAGAATATTAAATTGTACTTTTAGCTATAGTACATAGTGTACAGCAGGTGTATTTTTCCATATACTACCCTATTTTTATAGGGTAATACCTATATTAATACCTTGCATTAGTGTGGTACATTCGTTATAATTCATGAAAGAACATTTTTATACTTGTACTATTAACTGTAGTCCATTGTTTGCAGTAGGTTCACTGTGTTATATGTCCTATGTTTTATCTTTTAATTTTTATTCTAGTAACATATACACAACCTAAATTTTCCTCTTTTAATCACATTCACTTTAATTACATTCACAATAGCCTAATTATGATTAACGCCTAAGAGTTACCTCCTAAAAACCTCCCTGTTGCTCAAATGTGGACTCTCTCTAAGCCAAACTGCAAATAAACTCACTACCTTCCCCTCAATGTGGAATATAACTACTAGGGATGAGCCTGCCTGGCACCAAAGAATTATTACCAAGCACTAATCAGCGATGCATTTGGAGAAAGACCATGATAAAAAATGGGAAATATTAAATAAAATAGGTTTTTTTTATGGCTAAGAAATTTCAGAGAGAGTCAGGAGGTCATTCCAGAGGTCACACTTATGCAGGTCTCAGCCAGATTTCACAAACTGCCACAGTAAATAAAGCCTCAAACAAAGTGCTCCTGAGGGCCCTACAGACATCTAGACACCATAGGTGAGCCATAAGGCTACATGAAATCAACCTCCCCTTGGTGGGCTCTATCTGGCAATACATGAAAAGCTATTTCCCCAATATAACATAGTTATATACTCATTTATAAATCATGATTCTTCTATTTCTTTATTTAAACCTATAATTTTCAATTTATTTCTCAGAAACTTAAAGCCTTTGGACTGCTCCTATGCCCGTTGAGCTCTGAATCCTGGCAGGTACACAGTCAATTCCCACTCTCCTGTTCTATGGGCCTGACCTGGACAACTAACAAAATGATGATGATGGACCAGTCTCATCCCAAAAGCAAGGAGTATCTTCAACTGTAAGCAAAACAATTCCTTTCCTCTAACCCATAATATCTATGCCCCTTCTCAGCCTGAAGCAGTCAGAGTGGACATTGTCCTAAATCTTTCAAGATTGAAGAATGAACAAAAATAAGGGAGGAGTATAACCACTAACTAAAGTGAATTTATTGTTATTGTAGTTATTATTTTGTGTTAACTGAGTAATTTTTAACATTGATGTAAGAATAATTTAAAATAATTTTAAAGAATCAACCTGCATGAAAAGATGCTCAATATCACTAGTTATTAGGGAAATGCAAATCAAAACAACAATGAGATACCATTTCACACCCACTAGAATGGCTATAAAAAAACAAAACAGAAAATCACAAGTATTGGAGAGCACGTGAAGAAATAGGGACACCCATTCATTGCTGGTGGGAATATAAAATGGTGCAGCCAATGTGGAAGACAGTTTGACAGCTCTTCAGATAGCTAAGTACAGAATTACCATATGACCTGGCCATCCTACTATTAAGTATATACCCAAAAGAATTGAAAGCAGGGACTCAGACAGATATTTGCACACCAATGTTCATAGTGTCATTATTCACAATTGCCAAAAGATGGAAGCGACCCAAGTGGCCATCAACCAATGAACGGATAAACAAAATGTGGTATGTACATGCGACGGAATATTATTCAGCCATAAAAAGGAATGAAGTCCTAGTATAGTGACAATGTAGATGAACCTTGAAGACATTATGCTGAGTGAAACAAGCCAGACACCTAAGGACAAATATTGTATGATCTCACTGATATGAAATAATTTGAATAAGCAAACAGAGTTAGAATCTAGAAAATTGGTTACCACGGGCTAGGTTGGGGGTAGACAATAGGGAGTTAGTGCTTAATTTGTTTTGTTTTTTAATCCACTCCAAAATCCCTGACAAAAAATTTCTGTTTCTTTGGACCTCAAATATTAGTGTGTCTTAGAATAAGCAAGTATGCTTATGAAAAACAGACTGCTGGACCCTCTCCTCACATATTCAGAAGATCCAAGGTGGGCCTAGGCATCTGCATTTAAAAACAATGCTCCAGATGGTTTCGGATGCAGGTGGCCCAGAGGCCACACTCTGAGAATCGCGAATTCATGTCATGTGCTGGCAAACACCATTTTCCTAACAGTAACGCTCAGGAAGACCGATTCTTATGTACAACACAAGTAACATAATTTGAGCAGTACCTTAAAGATGAGGTCGTTGTCTCGCACAGTTCCAGGGGACACCACTGACACACAATCAAATCATGTTCCACGGGCTCCGTTCATGATGCATTCTCTTCTCTGAGTAGTGCTCCTGGACGGGTAAGACATGACCCTGTAAGGAAAATGCAGGCATCTCAGCAGAGGTGAACTGCCTGGTTGTCACTCAGCTGCTGCAAACTCGGGTCCTTTAGAGTTAGAGAGCAGAGGTGCACATTCTCCTCACGAGCAAAGTTCAGTCATGTGTGCTTTATCCATTCCCAGACACCCGCCCGAGAAAAACCACTTCTTACCCCCGCCCCATCCATGCCGTGTTACCCCGAACACAGACTATCCCTGATTTCTCTCCAAAGCCCCCTGGATGCCCATCACCTAGCTCTAACGTGGCTCTGAGCGGCACCTGCAATGGACGCAAGGGGCATCCTTTGTGTTGTCTTCTCTTAAGCACTCACTCCAAGTTCTCTCATTTAGAGGACGTTTCCTCTAATTGGTAACTTACCTTCTTTGATGGGTCAGACTCTTTCCTTTTGAATATTTTAAAACCACCAAACGAAACACAACATGTTTTGAAGAAGGTTACACAGATTTACCACAGTTACAACCTGTCCAACCTAAAGAAGCAGCTTCCTGCCCTGGGTTAGGTCAGGAATGGAACCATATTCACATTTTTTTTTTCCCCATCAAAAGAGCTTTTCTAAAGAGCAGCTGTGTAAATTAATCCCTCCTCAGTTCAAACAAAGAGACTTTGTATTTGGATAAACATGTTTTTGGAGCTATAATTGCATACTTGAAATAATGTCGATACTGTACCAAAACTCAATGTGCATTAACTTGTTCAATCCTTGTTGAAAACCCTAGACTGGAAGTTGTGTTATTCTCTCCATTTTACAGATGAGGAAGCTAAGGAGCAGTTACTTCCGGGAAATTACTTAACAAGGAATTGGGAGAGCTAAGATTTGTATCTATGTGACTCCAGAAACACAATTAATCACAAAAATATACTTCCTAAGACGAGACTGCAGCCTGCGCTGTGAGATTCTGTAGGTGTAGTTTAACTTGTGCCGAAAACATCTCGCCCTATAAAGCTCCCATTATTAGACAAATTACTCGAGTTGGGACCATGTTTTCAGAAAACCGCCACTATTAAAGCAAGACTGTAGCCTGAGAGCAACTGCTCCCCAGCCCCACGCCTTTAGAAAACAGTTTTGGAATATCTTAGCCAATATGTCAACTCCAAACAACCGAAACATGGAGAACCAGGGTCCTCGGCGAAGGCGGCTTAGGACTGGTTAATTGTGACAGGGGCCGAAAGGAGAGTTCTGGAGCTAAGCCACTGGTTAAGTTTCATCCAACATCTGCGGGCAGCCATGTAGGAAGCTGCTTTAAGAAGGAGAATCAAAGGGAAGGTGAGTACAATGGAGTCAGCAGATGTGCTGCCAAGGACCGATTTAGCCAACTTGACTATTTTGCTTTATTCTTCACAGTCCTCTTTCTAATTTGACCATTCAGAAATGGAGTTGCTAGCACACAGCTCCAGGAGTCCCAACGGAAAGCAAGAGTTTTAAATCCAGATCAGATGATTAAATGTTTATTGATTATTTAAAATAGGTCCCCATCCTCTTGCCCTCACTCGCCAACACACTTTATCCCTCATCCTGCTTATTCTTAACGGGAGGCAGCTGTGGCTCAATCAGTGGGGCTCCCGTTTACCATATGGGGGGCCCCAGGTTCGGTTCCCGGGGTCTCCTGGTGAGGGCAGGCCCGCCCGCACGGCGTGGTTGGCTGACCCAGCGAGCACAGGCAGCGAGGGGGGGGATAAATGAATAAATAAATAAAATCTTTAAAAAAAAAAAAAAAAGAACACACAGCATCATCTGGGGTCATGTCCTGTCTTAGCCTATCCTATTGCATCGAATCATATCATATCATGTATCGTATTTCATACGTATTTCTTGGTCACCATCTGCCTCTGTCTAAATACTAAGTTCCGTGAGGGGAAACTCTTGCATCACTAGCACCTAGCGCAGTGCCTGGAATGTAACCGGCGCTCGGAGACAAGCTCTGCACGCCTGACTCCGTCACGGCATCGATCACTACGGCAGGTAGTGGGGGAGTTAATACCCAACATTATTTAGGGTTTCTCAGGCCCTATTCCCAGAGCTTCACATGCATTAGCTTCTTCATACTCAGTTTTCTATGAAGTAGATACTATGATTACCCCCACTGTGCAGATGAGGAAAGTGAGGTATGGGGCAGCTAAGTAACTTACCCCATCACATGCCTGGGAAGGGCACAGCCATGCTAGAACCAGGGTGTCTGGCTCCAGGGTCCCTTAAACACCACACTAAACTAAGGTGCTACACTGGCAGTTTGGTTGGGAAGAGAAGTCTTGCCCAGAGAAAAATAAAGAAAGCAGGTCACAGTGAATAACAAAGGAGGTATAATCAGTAAGTTTTCCAAGGGCTGAGAGGAGAGAAGGTTCCCGGTGGATTGAGGTGGTTAAGAAATGACTCACAAAGATTCTGAGATTTGGACAGGTTCTTGGATACTGGTTTGGCCAGCAATGGAGCTGGCTTTTCACTGAAACCCAGCAATTACAGTAAAATAGCTTGTTCCAGTAAAGATGCAAAGGACCAGTGATCACATGACACACAGGCATGTTTTTGAAGGTTCTGTTTGCCTTGGCTTCAAAACATTTGCTGATGCTTATAAGGAAGCAGGAGCAAGAGGGAACAAAGAGTAAGGTCTGATGATGCCAGTCTCCTGATTCTGGAGGAGGCAGCATTGCTTCTCGGACACCATTGCCCAAGAGCCAGGCCTTCCTCCTGGAGCCAGCGGGACGGTTAGGAGACATTCCCCTTCCCTGCCCCACCAGTGTTCCCTCACTGCCAGGAGAACGGAGCTGTTATTACCAAGAATGCTTAGAACATCCGAGCTGGTTGACCAGACTCACTGGTTGGTCACTTCCCAGGTGAAGCCCAGGAGTCAATACTTGAGTCACAGCGATTGCTGTGCTGATCACTGGGACGTCGAGAGATCGGCTTTGCTATAGTGGAAATGGACTAGGGTGGCCCCTTCCCTTCTGGGTGAGGGTCTGAGAAGGAACCTTAAGCACTGCAGTTGCAACAGGACATTCTCCCAGGGCTCTCAGCCCCCTCATCCAAGATGGGCTGCCAGGCCCACTGCTGGCGCTGTCCATTCTCGCTGCAGCCAGTCATGATCCAGTGAGCTAAGAATCAGAATAATTCCTCCTGCAGGCTGGTTTTTGAAAGTGCCTGGTGGGCATGACTCAGAGGTTTTGTGCAGTGGGGTTTCAGTTGGTGTTTTTATTTTTTCTCTTTATGACTTGAAGGAAAAAAGCCCCAAATCTAAAATTAGCACTTGTTTTTTCAACTTGGAATTTTGTAAACACACCAGCAGTGATGTGTGTGCGTATGTGTCTTGTAATAAGCAATATTACAATTTCTTGACATTTTCATTGCGGTTTCTTGACATATTTAGTGAGGTTTTAAAGGTTTCGTTAGAAAGGGAAAAAAAGAAAGCAGAAAAAAATTGGCTGGCTGCCAAAACACCATATGTTTCCATTTGCAAATTCAAAAGCAGACACAAGCCTTAAGTCAAGCTGTAGAGCCTTGGAGAGGGGGGTGGAGCTGGGCAGGCAGTCCTTTTTTTAAAGTTACTTATTAGAATTTCACTGTTACCCAGTGACAAATGATTGGAAAGAAGATAAAGCAATCAACAATCATTTGTTAAGTATTATCTATGACACTGGGAGGGGTGGGAACAGAAGTTTAGATACGATCTAGTTGGGGGTAGAAGATATAAGAGAAAAAGCAAAACTCCAATCCAAGATGATTAATGTACACACAGCTTTCAACCAGGAATTCTCCAGGAGATCAAAGAGTAAGGAGCTGAACTGGTAAAAGAGAAGACCTAAAATTTGGGTAGTTCTTGAAGACAGACAATAAGTCATTCCAGGTGAAAGAACTAGGCAGCCCAAAGCACAATAACAGAATTGTGCAAAGCAGTTCAGGCTGACCTGGTTTATGTGGCTGGAACTGAGTTTACACGGGAGAGGGGAAGGGATAATGGGGAAAGGACTAGAAAAGCAAGCTGATGTCAGATTGCAGAGGAACTCGAATGACAGGCTGGAAGGACAGTTACCATTGCTAAGGTGTTATTTGATCCAAACAAGAATTCTATGAGCCGAGCATTATGAGGCCCACTTGATAGATGAGGAGACTGAAGCTCATCTAGTGAACTGAGGTCCGTTTGGCTCCAGATCCTAACCCCTGCAGTTCCAGGTGATACAGCGATAGCTGCTGCCAGCCAGTGGGTGAGCGATTCCAGCAGGAAGAGTGGCGCTTTTGGGCAGGACAAGGGAAGCAGAGTAGGGTAAAGTAAGCAGCAAGCGCCCAGACCTAAGGTGACCACAGGGACTGCCCTCTGGCCATTTGTGGACAGCTTTCCTAGCCTCCAAGATGGACAGTTATCCGCCCTTATGAACGTCCCTGGCTAACATTTATTAAAAGAAACAACGGTACAGGAGGGGAGCACTAGAGTACTTGAGGGTATTTGGAACTAGAGCAGGCCAACATTTTCTATTTGAGTAATTGCCCTCCTCAGAGCACTTAAAGATTTCGACTAAGTTCTTGAGTCAAATCCAGTTAGCAAATGCCCAAGGCACTCTGCGTCACTGAAGTGGCAGGGAGCTAGGCCTCAGAAGCCTCTTTGTCTGCAAGGAGCGTGCTTCTAACCAGAGAAGGGGATTTACTGTTCCATGTTGCTGAAAAAACAAGGACTAGAAGTAGCTTCAATAACAGCAGAGTCAGGTGCTCAAAAACGATGAGGGACACGCGTGTCTGCGTCTCTCAGCTCTGCTTGCCTCAGTATTGGCATCGTTCCCAAGCTGGCGCCCCACATGGTGGCAAACAGCCCCAGTGGAGTAAGACTGCTGCTTCTCCATGATGCACTAGGGCTGATGGGCCCAGCTTGAGTCATGCGTTCTTTCCTAAAACGGCCACGAGGGCCGGAAAGTGGCACGTTCTCCTCGAGCTGTGGATCACAAGCGCCCCAGAGCGAGGCCACAGGCCCAGCTACGTCCAAATGGCCTGCACTGGAGTTGGAAATGGACGGTTCTCCGGGGAGAATGGGGCTGCCGTTACCAGGAGACAGAAGAATGGTTGCTGGGCAGCCGTCATCACATTGTGGAAGGCGGGACTGGTGTGAAAGAGAAGGGAGAAAGGGGGCCATCTCCCACCCTGACAAGGCAGAAGTGGCTCCTAGCTTTCTCTTTTCCTGTGGGAGACCTGACCCTCGGAGCAGTGTCTCCAGTCTCCTCTCTCACGAGTCCCTGGCTAGCCCCCCTGCTCCAGCCTTGCCAAACACCGCTCCGTCCTGCATGCAGGCCTTTGCACGGCTGCCCCTCTGGACCGGGGACCCCACCCCACCCCAGTCTCTACCGGGCTTTCACTTTCCTATGCACAGATGCACGTCCCAGGGGAACATCAGACACTGTCTTCTGTCGTCTCCCACAGCATTTCAGCATGTTTTTTCTCTTTTTCTTTTTCTTTTTCTTTTTTTTTTTTTGCGATGACCACTATATTTCATATGTGTTTGCCTTGGACACAGTTACATGCAGTAAGTCACTTAGATAAACTTTAATGGTATGTAGAATAAATTGCTTCCTGGTTGCAGTTTGTGAAGAAGAAAGGGGAACCCAGTGATTTCTTTTCTGCTGAATTTTCCTAGAGGTCCAGCTCTGTCTTCTTCACAGGTCGTAAGTATTTTTTAGAGAGACATTAAAATGGAAAACACTCTAGAATTGTGTTAAAAGACTAGTTTAGATCTCTCCCTTCCTGCTATGGCTCACTGCCAAGCAACGCTTTGAGGTCCCTTCCAGGTGTGTGTGAGATGTGGTCTTCCTACTAGTCAGATAACATGACTTAGGAGACCCTCAGGACAGGCTTTGAAAGATGGCAGAATATTCCAGGCCCCAGACATGTCAGCATGTGGGTTTTTATGACCCCTTCCCTGCTTTAGGTAACCCAGTTTATTCTATACCAGGACCCCAGAGACGCCTTCTTGGGATGGATATTTTTGCCATCATCTTTCCACACCACATCATATTTACGACAGGGACAGTTGGACACTTTACAATGGTGCTTCCCAAGAGGCCGGGGACAAACACTCAAGCCCTAGCTCTTCACCAGACAGAACTCTCTGCTTTTGTAAGTTACAAGAACGGTGATGGTGAGGCTGCCGAGCTTCCAGAATGCAGCAAAGCCTGCCCAACCTGCTAGTCAGAGAGGAAGGTGATTTATAAGCCAGAGACTGAGGAAACCAAAAGTGAAGAGAGAAGGGAAAGCCTCTGAAGGGGACAACTAAGAATAGATTTCTTTCTTCATAGCATGGCAGCTATGCCACAATGCGCTGAGGCAGGCTTGGCAAACAGCAGTGGGATGCCCATGCCACATCACAGCAGACATTACTAATCAACCAGAGCACTCTCAGGACCCACGCTGGGCCCCCACCCTTCTCATCACTGCCAAATCCTTAGAGGAGGCACATAAAATGAACCTACCCTTAGAGTGCTTTCCTGTGGCCTTTCCACTAAATTCTAGTACCACCTTTTCCCACTCTAGCCAAATCGCAGCGATTCTCTACTAGCTGTCCTCCAACTTCCATTTGTGACTTTCCATCATTCCACACAGGTTAGCATTTCTTTGCCCTCCCTCTTAATCTTTCCAGCAATACTGTAAGTATCTTAATGTGCTCTTCTGCATCCAGTTGCAGCCAGAGTAAATACTCCCAAATAACTTACTGATTGATTAATGAGTTTTAAACAAATAATTTAGGTTCTGAGTGTGGGGGATGGAACTAACATTTTTTTAGCAATAGCTAAAATAGCTAATAGTCTGGCATGGGACTAAATGTTTTTATACCCATTTTCTGATTTAATCCTTATTATAAAGCTTTGAGGTAAGATTCATCATCCCCATTTTTACAAGTTAAGAAACTGAAATTCAGAGAACTTAGTACTAAATATGCCCCAGAAGATTTATAGCTTCAAGGGACCATGTTTTCTGAAATAAATTCAGTATACTTGATCGGCTCCATACCCTGATTATGGAAGAGGAGAGAATAGTTTAAATCAGAACTACCATGGAAAATCCAGGAAATATAGTATCTGCAATATACCATAGTCTCTGTTCTCCTAGGAAATATTTTTAAAATTTTTATTTTGAAATTTCCATTCACTATTGTTTGTGTCGAAAAGATTTTCACTGTTGATGGTGAGAATTGCACATTTTCATACGTTAATTTTTTTCCCAACAAAAATGAATAAGGCATAGTTCTTGGCCTAAAAGAGCTAAAGGTCTCCTGGGGGAGATCAAAATATAAACAGATAATTTTATTACATAAGGGATATGAGGGGTGAATGTATGCAGAGAACATTAAGTTACCTCAGAGAAGAAAAACCTATTCCTGTCGGGGAGTCCAGAATTTTCCTGGAGGAGTTTAAGCTGCATTTGTCTTGCTCACTACTGTTCCAACAATATCTAGCATAATGCCCAATACCTACGAGCTTTGCAAGCATTTGTGAAATAAACGAATGAATGCGTGAATGGCTGAGCCCTCCACATCAAAGCAGGTGAAGAATCAGCCAGACAAGGAGGGAAAGTTTGGGGAGGTGGGTTCTGGTAGAGGACACTGCAGAAGCAAAGGCCCACAGGAAAGGAGCCAGATAGCTTGGGTGGAGAAAATAACTAGTCTGGCATTGCCAGAGCATAAAGTAATCAGAGGAGAGTGAGTCCAGGTGGGGCTAGAGAAGTAAGCCTGAGCCGGGCCCTGCGGTGTCATTGAAGATGGTTGACAAACGGCACCATCAAGGCACCACGCCATCGGAACCAGTGCTCCTGGTGGAGGCCTGCCCTGGCATGTGCCACTCCTCTAGATGCCGGGATGGGGGCAAGTCCTGGAACTTGGAGTAGGGGCTGCGGAAGACGGAATGGATCTTGAGCCCAAGAAGAGGAGTGGACAAGGCCTTACTGTTCACCTAGGGGAGTCAAAGAGAAGGCAGAGTACATGCACAGGTAGGTATCCATGGCCCAGAGCTTGTGGGAGTTCTTTCCTATTACATCTCTTTCCTTGCTGGAATGCAGAGCCAGCGCATCGGCTGAGAGCAAGCAGAGGTGCTGGCGGCTGGTTGAGGGGCGACAGTGTGAAGCAGCCTTGTAAGAGCAAAGGAGAGCGGGCGAGGTGGGCACGTGGCAGGGTTCATGGGCAGCACTAAGAGCCACTTGGGGCCAACATCCACAAGGCGAGAGTGAAAGCCACACCGAGTTCGGTGTCTTTCTCTAGCAGCATGAGGCTGCATGGGCATAGGAGGTGGGATTTGAACAGCTATGGTCTTCACAGGGAGGCAGGAAGAAGGAGCTAAGGCCTGATGCCAAAGAATTCAGCTATCGTTTTGATTATGTGTATTAAGAGAAAGGACTGAATAGAGGATTTCTCATCCAATCTCGATTCAACTCCACGCACGTCCTCCAATCTCCCTCCACCTCTTCACAAGTAAATGTCTTGAAAATGTTGTCCACACTGACAGGCTTCACTTTCTCACTCTGCATTGACTCTTGACCCTACTTTTCTGACTGCCCCTTCCGGTCTTCTTTGTGAATTCCTTCTCCCTTGCCCGTCTTTGCAATGCCAGTGCTCCTTAGACCTCTTCTCTTCCTCCCCTCCTAGGCTACCATGGGTTGCCTTGGTCACTCCCATGTTTTTTATAACTGTCTGCTTGCGGAGGACTTTCACATCTGTGTATCTAGTTCGTCTCTCTCTTGAACTCCGACCAGTCTCTTCCACTGCTTACCAGACTTGAGCATTTGTATGTTCTTCCCACACCACAAGTACAAATGTCCAAAATAATTTATCTTTCACACCACTGCGTTTCTTTTGGAGTTTTGTCCATCCCAATGGCTCCATCATCTGCTAGGCTGTTTAGTCAGAAATCTGGACATTCACTCTATATTTTCCCTTCTCATCATCACCTACATCTATTAATTAATCATCAAGCAATTATCAAGTCTACCTACTTTATGTTTTCCTGAAATTCCAAAACTATCTGCAACGAATCAGGAAAAAAAATCATCATGAAATGAAACTTTTTTAATGTCAATTTGAGTCTGATTCCCACATCACCTCCACACTCTTGGAAAATTTACCACAGACGTTTGCTAAAACTGCATTTGTCTTGAAGGACAGACTGACAGCTTTTGGCTTCTGCAAAAAGAAACTAAAGGGCAGAGCAAAGATTGTTTAATTTGTTTCCCACTGAATTATCTGAAAAGCAAGAATAGAAACCCCACTTTCTGACCAGGCCTAGTTGCATAACTCAACATTCTCACATTTTATGGTTGAAGACATAAGGGAAAATTCATAGCAAAACTATGGGTCCTTTATCTTCCTGTGTCAGAGTTTTCTATGGGATCCTGGGGTAGTAAGTTACCTTTCCATTCAGAGCTGCTTAACTTCATGACTTCTACAAGCAAAGCAAGCTGAGTGGTGTTTTTGGAAAATACTGGGTTGCTGGGACATATCAAAGGGAATTTGGAGTGGTTTATGTGGTTTGAAAATTCTTGGGGCAAAACTGCCTTCCTGTTGCTTTTGGAAACTACAGTCCAGAATTGGAAGGGAGGTAAACAACAGGAAGTCCTCACCATTTGATTTTCTTCCCATTTATACTTAGCTAATTATTTTATGCTTACAAGAGAGCCTGTTTCTCCACAGTTCCTGCTTTTGAGGCTTGCTGCAACCATAGGGAGCTGAGAAGAAGAGAGCCAAATCAGCTCACTTTCAAGTTAGATACAAATGGAGCCTGGTGCCTTGTTTAATGTAAAACCAAAGAACAAACTGTCTCGTCTGCTTCCCACACTCTTTGCTCCATTGCACCTAGAACGGGTGGGGTTCATTTGGTACACAGTTAGCCATCACCCAAGACTGACAGTGCTGAACAGTTCAAAGTAGTGGCTGGGGTCATGAGCTTGGAGCACTGGTTGGTGGTCGTGTCCAGCACCCCACATCCCACCCCCCAGCACGTATGAGTAGCAACGCGGGGGCAAATCACTCACGTCCTTTCAGTGTCCCCTAGCAGGTCCTTAGCTTATAATGTCTTCCCGCCGACTGCATATGCGACTTCTCTGCTTTCTTTATTCCAAGGAGTTGCTCACTCGCCACTGTCTTCTCTGTTCCATTTGTCCTTGTGGATGAATGCCTCTTTCTATTCCTTTACCAGCATTTTGGCAGGATTTGAGGAAGAAGAGATAAACTTATGGCCTCCGTCAACAATTTTTAACCAAATTCCTTAATTATTTTTGTGTTTATGTTTTTTACATTAAACTGCTAATTCCTTAAGGGTAAGCTGAGTTGATTAATTTCTGTTCCCATCACCTTCCATCGTGCTTGGCATTTTCAGGAATACACACACACACAAGATAGAATGAATTTCTCCAACCGTCCTTTCACTAAACCAATGCTTAGAACAGAATATAAGCGGCACATAAAAGCTCGGACAGATAATGATTACAGAACAGATAATGATGTTAGGAATTGGGTCAGACATGCTTTGGGATCTGCAGAAAAGCCAAAACACATTTTCTAATTGTGCTTTCAGAGAGTTGATGCCTGTCTTGGACTCATGTATTCAGGGCTCCAAGGAAAGTCTTCCTACTGCCCAGGGATGGGAGCATGTTTATGTGCAGCTTTCCCCCCTCGCGCTCCCTCCTCTACCAAGCCCTGCCACGGCCACCCTCACCCCCTGCCGCCAGAACTACAGCCTCTCTGAGCTGTTCTCTGAGGGTGGGGGAAGCCTGCCAGCCTCAACTCCTGGCTCAGGCAGCTGAGTAGGAGAAGAGGTGGGTGGTTCGGCAATTTATTTTTGCATGCCTGATTTAAACCATCCCCTTTCCACCAAATGGGAGCTTTCAGCTCTTAGAGAAGACGTGCAGCTTCTTTTGTCTCTGTACCTTTCAAGCTGCAAAGATGCCTTTCACCAGATCAAAAGATTAGGCTCCTTCCAGAATTCCAAACCAGCTGGCTCTAAGAATTTTAAATGTGCCTGAAAAAAGCATATGTTCTTTCCGTGTTACTTCTAGCTTCTTTTTTTTACTAAGTACCTACTCATTTACGGCTGCTAAGGCTGGTAAGTAGAGAATCTAATTTATCGTTTGTAAGCCCAAAGAAAAACCCTGTATCATGTACGTATTATTCTCCTAATTTTGCTGGTTCCACACAGACTCTAAAATAAGATTTTTGATATGTGCTTTTGATGCTGATTGCAGCTATCCTTCTCAGGGCAGCACATGGCACTCGCACAAGAACTTGGCTTATGTATTTTGAGAAACTTAAAGCCTTGAGAGGCTTTCTTGAACTGATGTTTCAAAACTTCCTAATGCCCCAATTAAAGAGGTTTGCAGTTTCCTCTGAGTTTCACAGCTCACCCTGGTGAAGTCTGGACTGGGACAGTTCCAGGAGAGGAGGTCAAAAAAGTGCAGATTCATACATGATGTTCGGAGGATTTTAATAAGCATCCGCCCCTACTACAGCTTCTTTTCATGGCTTCCCATAAAACTTCACAAGCCACAGGCACTGTGATGATTATTTTTTAAAGAGCAACAGAAGGAAATGTTCAGCTTCTTGCAATCAAAGTTGCTTCAGGAATTAAAATGTCTTTATACAGATGCCTCACAACAAAAATCTGCACTCTATGGCAGTGATCCTCACCAAAAATAGATAAACTCCTGCTATTTCAATTTATATCAAGTTTGAGAAATCCCAAAATTCACTTCCCACTTATAAAGTGAAAATAGATTCATGTCCAATGACAAGAGGAATAAAGCAACCTCCTACTAATCCCAGAGATGGGATAAGAAAGAAGATACCATCTGAACAAAAAACTAAAAGAAGCAATTTTAAGTAGATGTTTATTCAATTTTTATTTCATGGATCAGAACATATCCATTTGAATGGAATTTTAAAGAATATATTCAGTACTCTATACAAAAATCCCTGCTCAATTGTTGTAGCACACATTATTGATTATTTACCCAACAACCTTCCTTACCAATTCCTTTTCATTCAGGAACCCTCGAAATACATTCCTGGGGACCATGAGTAGTCACATGGCACGTGCTGGAAAGGACCGCACATGCCCAGCACTGAAGGGCTTGGGGCTGGACGCAGTAACTGGACCGGTTTTGATCTACCTCCCTTTGGGGCACGAGTGAACGCGCCTTATGTAGATGTGGCTACCTCCAGTGAAAGGGGGCTCCAAGCAGCCCCTTCCGCTCTTGGGCAGCTCTGAATGTCAGCATCTGGGGGACTATTAGCCATGACTCTCAGCTGCAAGCCACAGCTCCCCAAGTCACCCTCTCTTGATTTTCAGAAGTGGACTAATAGAAAGGTCCCCAGAATGGCTTAGGCACAGCTGGATCCAGGGGTTCAAAGGCCTGCGCAGCCAATCACCCAGAGCCTGTAGGACCCTGGCCCATCAGTTCTAGGCGAGCCCCTCCCAGGGACTGGAGAGGAATCAGCCCCCTTGAAACAATAGCAACGATGAACAAAAGATGAAAAGGGAGGAAAAAGGGGGGAAAAGTAAAGACCAGAGAAGTGGGAAGAGAAGAAAAACAGGAGAAGGACTGAAAGCGAAGAGGAGAAGGAAAGACAAGCAAGCAAAACAAAAGGCAACAAAAATCTGGGTGTCCCTCTCAGGCCAACAGACAGCCGGGCTCCTCCTCGCAGGCGGCCTCTTTTGGCCAATCCATCACCCCACAAAAAAATAACATTTAATTTAATTTAAAACGAGCAGGTCTCCAGCAACTCATAGTCTACTTCCCGCCAGCAGCTTGTACCTGCCAATCAATCACGCACAGCGGCCTCATCCCACCTGAAACACATGGGTGCAGACTGTGAGATGAGGGCAAGGAACTGCTCGAAAGAAGGGCTGGACCAAAACGTCTCGCTCACCACATTCTTCCTGCACAGGCGATCTGACGTAAGTCCCCCCCCTGACACGCCAATTCCTGCACGGGCAGCAGGGAAGAAGGGACAGGCTCACTCCGCCAAGGAGCCGCCCGCTCAGCTCTAGTTCCTGACCTAGCTGTTAATCGAGGCTCCCCAAGGAACGAGCAAGGGCAGGACCAGGTGTGGCCCCTCAGGGACCTATAACTTATTAGTCATATTTACTAATTAAAGAATTTCCCCTCAAAAAGAGGGTGCGAAATGGAGTGAAGACACCATTTAAACTCCCAGCTGGAGAGGAGAGACGTCACATGCAGGGGTTGCCAGGCCACAGGGCCCCATACTGGTGGGCCTGGTTGGCGAGGAGCCTGCCAGGGCGCAGTGAGCTCCTGCACAGCCGCTGCGGCCCCGCCCAGCCCTGCCCCGGGCGCTGCCTGGCTTCCTGTCCGCTGTGGCCGTGGCTTCCTATTGGCACAGATTTGGAGTTTTAGGGGCTCTTACGGGCTGGGGTTTCCCTGGCAGTACCAGCTGGCCAGTAAGTAGAGCCAGGAGTCTTGGTGAGCCGTGGGCCTTGACTACGTACCCTGTCCTTAATTGTTTCTGCCCTAGTTCTCTGCCTTGTTCTTCCTTCTCTCAGGCGACCTCTTCTATTTTGACCTTGCCTCAAAGCAAGTCAAAGCATCAGGCAGACAGAGTCTGAGTGCAATGCTCAGCAGGAGGCATTTCTGCATCTCTCTGGGTCCTACTGGGCTCTGCTCTTAGCGCCTGCTCTTTCTCCTATGTCCCTGCCTTGCTCCCATCAACCTTTGCCTGAGGTAGAAAACTCAGACTGTCAGTCCTGAAAGCAGCAACATCACATGGCTCTCAGCTGCCTTGGATTTGGGGCAGGGACAAAGGGCCTCATTTGGCAGCAAAACATCCCGGGGTGACTTAGGTGTGCAGGAAGCAGCACACCCACCACTGAGCCTGTCACAGGGTAAGTGGATGGAGGGGCCCCAGCCCCGCGCCTGGGGGCAGGGAGGGACAGGAAATCTTCTCCATCAGCACCGCAGGTGCCCACCTCCCGTCCTCTCCTCCCGGCTGTTCAGTTCCGCCATCTGCAGCACCCTGGGGTGGGGTGGCAGAGCTTTGCCGCCACTGCATCACATACCTGGCTTTCCTCCCAAGACTTCTTTTTATCCACCGCTGGGATGTCTGCAAGGACCTGCTCAGTAACTCCGATGCAGGTGCAAACTGGAGATGAAAGGGAATTAACACCCCACAGGAAACCGGTGACTAGCGGCACAGGAGCCAAAGGAGAAAGTCCTCTCTCCTCCTCTTGGTGGACGACCTCAAGGCACATTCCACAGGCTCTTCCGGGGTCCCAGAAGGATGGAGGGTTTTTCTCCTTCTGTTTTACTCTTCCAAGGCCCACTCGCCTGTTCTTTGGGATTGCTTCCCCAAATAAAGCTCCTGCATGCGAGCCTTGTTTGCCTTCCAGCTTTGGGAGGCATTTCATACGGACCGAGCAGGGCTGAGAAGGGAGGCTGCCTCCACTGGCCTCAACATGGCCATCGCAGGCGAAGCCTTGCCCACACCTGCCTCGTTCGATGTGGGCAGCCGTCACAGCGGCCAGTGAGCTAGGTGCCGCCTTACCCAGAGGCTCCGCAGGACGAGGAGCTTGCCCAGGCCGCCCAGCCATGGAGCAGAGGTGGGACTTGAACCCAGACAGGCGACTCAGAGCCCGCCGCTTTCATCACCGCACATGCCGCATCTCCGGCTCGGACAGTCTCACGTCCTCTTTTTTTTTTTTTTAAAGATTTTTTATTTATTTATTCATTTATCCCCCCCTTGCTGCTTGTGCTCGCTGGGTCAGCTAACCACGCCGTGCGGGCGGGCCTGCCCTCACCAGGAGGCCCCGGGAACCGAACCCGGGGCCTCCCATATGGTAAACGGGAGCCCTACTGATTGAGCCACAGCCGCTTCCCTTTTTTCTTTTTCAGTACATCGCAGTTTAATATTTGGGGGACAATAATTGTCATTCAGTTGCCTTAATCTACCGTTTATCTTTTTTATCTGTAAAAAACACATTAAACTGGCCAGACACAACAGTAACAAAAGAAACATAATGGAATAAAACAAACTATACAACATTACAAAGTAGTGTTCTATGTATGTGCACACATTGTGTGCATAAACGCATACACGACACGTGTGTATGGACACACGCACACTTCAAAGTTAAATGCGTGGCTCTAGAAAACTAGTTCACCACACAGCTTCCCGGGAAGGCAGTGCTCAGGAAGGAAGGCCGGGCCGCTGCCGACTCAGGCCCGCCGGCGAGGAGAGCCTCGGTGGCGCCGGCGGCGGCTGGAGAGCGGGGGTCTTCCCTTCCGGGCTGCCCGTTTCTCCCACTTGCTCTCCTCGGGCGCCCACCTTGTCCAGAGCCCGGGACGGGCCGAGCCACTCGCCCTGCTTTGGGGGAAGTGCCTCTCCGCTACGTGTTTGGCAATACTTGGAGGCATCTTTCAGGTTTTCCGCCGTCTCTTCTCCAGGCTGGACCCGGCCTTGGCTCCCCAAATCCGCAGTGAGCACCCGCTTTGCGCTGAGGGATGTGCCGGCCCGGGGCCTGGCACGGCGATGGGGACGGCAGCCGGGGGCCTCGGATGCCCGCCGAGCGGGGCGGGGGGACAGCGAGCAGGGGGTGCGGCAGCTGTGCCGCAGCTGGAGACGGGCCCGGCCCCGGGAGCTGGGGAGGCGCCTGGGCCTGCCCACCCCCCAGGTGGGCTGAAGGGAAAGGGGGTCTCGGGGCGTCCACTGCGGGGAGGACTGGGGAGAAGAGGGTTTGTTTACGCATCAAATGCAGCTGCTGTGGGGCCTGATCTGCAGCCCTCAGCTCTCGCCACCCTGCGAGCATGTCCATGTGCTGTTTGGGGGATCCTGGACGTTGTCCATAAGGAAAGTTTTTCATTAGGGAAACCCCATAATCCCTGCCAGCGGTGATCCTCATTCTATCGACTACTCTATTAGCTCTCCTCTGGGCCCCATGATTTTGAAAATGCCAACCCCCCTTTCCTCAAGCTGTTTTGTTTTGTTTTTCGGTCAGCTACATCATGCTTCTGACTCCTGCTGAGCTGGCAGGCTATCAAAATCTGTGATTCTTTTTATAACTCTTTTCTTTATTGCTTCAGTATAGGAGTTTGTGCTTCCAGAAATGTATTCCTTGAGAATGGTTTCACTGTTTTAACTTCGCAAGATCTTTTTTCTCCCATGCCATTCCTAGACATTTTAGCTTTCCCTCAAGTTTTGCATCATCAACACAAGGCTGTAGTTTTAATAATCACAAGAATAAACAAGGTTTTAAAATTTATAGGCACATCTTGTTTCTCACTTTTTAAAAAGAGGTGAAAGAAAGATCTAAGAAGAAGTAGGCCAGTAAGATTGCTATCAATTCCTGACAAAATTCAAAAAATAAATTATTAAATAGATGTTTTGATAGCATTGAGAAAACAAAACACTGAATCACTTGAAGGTAGCCTTGGTTTACGAAGAGAAAATACGCCACACTAACCTCGCTTCCCTGCACGGTGCAGGGACAGCCGCACAGGAAAGGACAGCTGTGGACACAGGCTGCGTGCTTTTCAGCAAGGACTTTAACAAATCCAGGCGTGCTTGGGAGGAGATGGGGAAAAAGGGACGTAAGGGAGAGCGGGGTGCCACACCAAGAGAAGCACACGAATCAGCCTTCACGTCAAGATGGTACTGTGAGTTCTCTTACCTTTTCAAGCACAGCAAAGAAGGATAAAAGATGGGATGGAAGTTAAAAAACAAACACAACCCTGCCTGCTGATAAATGAGATAAATGTTCTGTGCATCAAAGACAGAGCAGAAACATGCAGTGCTAAACAGGGCCAAAAATCAGCTCCAGAAGTAGGCAGACACAGTAGGAAATTTGAGTCCTGCAGGGAGAAAGGACCCCCAAATAATCCATGCATGCATTTGGTGGGTCATATTTGATCAGTGTTTGAAAGCGCTGGACTTAAAAAAATTCTCTTAGGGGAGCAGATGTAGCTCAGGGGTTGAGTGCCTGCTTCCCACGTACGAGGTCCTGGATTCAATCCCCGGTACCGCCTAAAAAATTCTCTTAAAAAGAGAGAGAGAGACAAAGAAGGCGCTGGCATATGAGCCCATAGGAATAGCCTGCTAGAGGTGAGTGGCAGCTCTCCGCCTTAGATGCGGTTTCCATTCACCCAGGCTACGCCGGGTTTATATATAACTCGCCTGGCATCTCCTTCTGAGTTTATCTCCACCAAACCTAAGAGTAAAGCCAAATGAATAACATTCAGCTAGAATGCAAAGCACAGATCCGGAATTCAGCTGCTAAGGGCCTACTCCTGAGTCGTTCCTGCTTTCCTCGTGGACAGGGCACGGTGCTCCTCGAGGGAAAACCACTCCCTCTGGGGCTGGAACCTCCGGCAGAATCAGCGATGACCGCTTGGCATCGTGTGGGCCTGAGAACTGAGACTAGTCCCCGACTTGTCAGCCACAGGACCTGTTGTCTTTTACATTTTGGCTTTTCTGGGTAACTCCTGGCCGTCAGTGCATGCAACACGTCCCAAGATGAATGTTTTTTTTATCCAGCAAAGCAGTGTCTGGACCCTTGCCACATGTGAGAAAAAAATTAATTCCCATAAGGGTATTCATTCTTCTTTCACAGCCACTTGCCCTGATGAGCTGACACGGAAAGCCCGAGGGTCCCATCTACCCTGCAGCCCAAACAAAGATCAGCAGAAAGCTGCCTGGATTCTGCGGTGAACAGAGCCGGATGATGTGGGAAGCTGGGAACTCTGTAACAACACGCTATGCGTAGAAAATTCTTAGCATACGTGCAAGGAGTCCACAGGCAGCCCTAGTAAATTATTCAAATGGATACCAACCAGTGCCACAGTCATTTGATTAAAAACCTGGCTTGAATGCTGACATGCATGTTTCCCATTAGTGTGCAATTTCCAGATTGTCGCAGTGGAAGGCAGTGGTCTGCCGAATGCCAGCGTGTGGGAAAGAGTAAACAACTCTGGTGTTCTCCAGTGGAAACCCTGCAAACAGCCCATGCCTGCTGCCCCCAGCCAGAGCAGACGTCGCCTGGCCAGTCTAGGCGAACCTTCCTGTGCAGCAGGAGGAGGAGATTCCTGGCACTGTAAAAACAAGAGATTGGCGGGTGGCTCGCTCACTGTTCTTCCCTTTAATCTTGAGCCCTTCCCCTCTCTCCTCTAGCCAGTCATCTGCAGGTCTTCTGTGCAGCCTGCTGGAAACCCTCCTACAAGGAGTCCCGGGTCTTCCTTTCTCCACCATCTGTCTTGTGGAAGGGTGAGCATCTGACACAGCTGCCCAGCGTCTGGGCAGTGGGAGCTTTTTGTTTTGATTTTTTATCTTTTCTGTAGACTTCAAATGTACTCTGATTAGCATGGATTATTTCTATGACTGGGAGTTGGGGGGAATTTATTTAGAAAATAAGAATTAAGGACAATGAGGTCGAAATGAAGACAGGGAGTGTTACTCTTTGACTCACTCTTCCTCCACACCAAGCCAAATGTATCTGAGAAACCAAAATGTTGGAGAAGAGAAGTTGGAAGAGTAGAATGGTTCCATAACGTAACTGTACATTATTTAATATTTGAACTTCATGCTTTTCCTTTTTTCTTATTTATAGATGAATAACTTAAAAACAGCTACTCCTTTGGGGACGGACGTGGCTCAACTGGTTGGGCGTCCGTCTCCCATATGGAGGGACCCGGGTTCGATACCCGGGACCTCCTGGTAAAAAAAAACAAAAACAGCTACTCCACTTCTCAGATAAAAATCAAAATGATTTCACTTTCTAACATTTACATGTTTGATACCAAATTTTTGATATTTTGGTTCTACTCTGTTTCTACTTTCTCTAAAAATTGAAGCCACTGCTTGAGGCCTTTTCTAGTAAACACTCTTCTATTTCTAGCACTCGCCTGTCATTTAAAATGGCAGGCTGGCCCAACAGTGCTCAGACATAAGTGGTGCTCGCGAATGCCAGCACGTCTTCTCCAGTCCTCGCCGCTTTCTACTCCTCCGCCTCCCCAGCCCTCTTCCACTCTGGGGAGGTATTTCGCCTCGCCTCAGGGCCTGCTTCCTTCACCCAATGTCTACCAGTACTCAGGTTTCTAAATATATCCATTTTACACTTCTGCTTCCAGACACCATGTTGGGATTGAAAAAAGAGTTTTGAACCTAGAACCCAGAAGAACCTGGATTTGATTCTAGGATCTACTAGTTACAAATCAGATGGCCCTGGGAAAATTTCTTAATCTCTTGGGATTATGTTTCACTTTCAAAGATGATGATAACATTAGTTATCTCGTGAAGTTGCTGTGAGGATCAGATGAAATGATTTATGAAACATCTGAGCGCGTGCCTGGTCCGTGCTCAGCATATGCTAATGGAACGTGGATCGGATTTCCGCAAGGCCACCTTTGGGGTCGCAAGGTTGGAGAGGATCTGGGAGTCGGGCGTGCCTGGGTCTGAGCGCCTCTCCCGTGGCTGGCTGGTCTGTGGACATGGCCGCAGCTCTCGGCCTCCCTAATCGCTGGGTTCTCAGCCTGTAAACTGGGTGCAGTGGCACCTATCTTGAGGGTCTAGTAAAAGCATGAGGTGTAAGCAGAGCCAATGCATGATGAACGCCCAGGACATAGAATATTTTTAATAATGGTGATAATTATTATTAATAATTAGGGAGGGGCCAGAAGGAAAAGCTACAACTGAAGACTCTGAATTGGGGGCTGGGAGCAGAACACAAAATAGAAAAGGATTTTCCAATTTCCTTTACTCCTAAAATCCATCCAAAAAAAGAATCCCTTGCTAACATGAGAGAACATGAAGGTGTTTTCTCTCCTTCATCCCCAGAGATGGCAGCCGAAACGGCACTGGTGAACAGTGCTAGTTCAAACAAAGGCATCTGCAGGGGTAACATGGGGAGAGCCACGAGATTTGTTCTGGCAACCAGGAGAGAGTTGGGGCGGTTTTGGAGGCAGCCAGCATCTGTGCTGTGGGAACGGCCACCACAGGGCCCGCATTTTTCCAGAGCAGTCCTGATCTAAAATGTCGAGTTGCGCTGTCCCCTTTAGAAAGCTGTGTTTGTGAGACTATGATCTTATCTGCAGTTTGGAAAATATGGTTGTCATAACTATGGACATCTGCATTTGGCTCTGGAGACAGGTCATGAGCTAAAGAAAAATAAACCGGAACGGTTCTTTTTCGTTATGATACCACGCCATACTTCATCCAAAGTGCTGGCCCAGCACTTTCCTCTAAAGAAGCAAGGCCAGGGGTTTTCAGGGCAATTGTGACCAAACCCATGTCTTTGAACAGTCAGGCTCTCTTGAGGGGATTCCAGCTCCATCCCGTTGGATCATTTTCTACCAAGAGAGCAAGGCAGGGGATAGTGTAACAGTAATAGTAGCAATGACCTTCAGTAGCTTACTGAGAGCTTACGTGTGGAAGAACTTGGCTGAGGACTCTACAGTATTCTCTCATCTAATGCTAAACAACCCATAAGGCAGGCACTGTCGTTTCCTCATTTTATCATATATGATGTTACAGGGAAACAGGCGCAGAGTGATTAAGTAACTTGCTGACAGTCACCTGGCTGCTGAGGGTCAGAGCTGGGATGAAAGGCTGATGGACCCACGGTTTTCCCAGTAGGGAGGTCCATCACACGTTTAAATAAAGTGAGTATTTTAGAAACAGGACGGCTGGAAGTCAGACCTGACATTTCTGGGGTGACCATGAAGCTGTGGGAGTATCAGGCGGCTGCTGCTCCCAGAGAGGCAATTCTCTATAGGAGTTGTTTTTCAAACTGGAAAAACCCTGGAACCAGAAACCAATTATGTGAAAGTAAATGTATCTGGATGGGATTATTAGAGATGTGCAAACCCAGGGGTGTTTGGGTTTTGGCGAGACATTATGTTCTGTTTTTCAAAGGTTCTGGGAGAGGAGAAACTCAAAACATGTTTCTGCACAGTAATTATCCACTTTGGTTTCAAATTCATGTGTATTTCTAGAGGATCTATCGACTCTGGGCCTGTTTTTTATTTTAGTAGGTGCCCCTCTTATAAATATCCACAGCCAGACAAGGTCTACAGGACAGTGGAGACCAGAGGACCCAAACTCAGCTGGATGAGGCCAGGAAAAAATCATGTTTGAGACTCTCCATCTATTATAGACTTAGTAATAGGGCTAATTAGAGCAAGTCCTTGGGTAGGGAAAGTAAAAGAACAAAAACAAAAGCGCATTGAATGCCACTATGCATTCGCTTTCCTTGATGCTCTGAAGACCATTATCATCCTCAGGGAACTCTGGCCGGGCAGGCAACAAGGGAACAGGTAATTAAACTGCAGGGCAGAGTCACAGAGATGGACATTCACAGCCAGCCTGAGGGATGCTCCAGCTACGCATCGCTGTGTAACCAACGGTGCCCGAACCCAGTGGCTCAAAGCAACCGCCACGCATTTATAGTTCATGATGCTGTGTACCAGGGGTTTGGGCAGGGCTCAGCGGGGTGATTCTTTCGTTCCACGTGGGGCTGACGGGGGCCGCTTGGCAATAGTCAGCTGGCGGGCTGACTCGCCTGTAGGGTCCAGGATTACTTCACTAACTGGTCTCTTGTCTTGGAGAGGATGACTGAACTCTAGAGTTCAAAGCAGTCACAAGACTGCCCAGGTTCAAGTGTAAGGGATTGAAAGCCCACCTTCAGTAAGAGTGTGAAAGAGCTTGCAGCTATGTTTCACACTGCCACGGTCCTCTCTAGAATCTTAAGTTATTTAAATTTCTCCTCTATGCAACACACATTCACCTCCTCCTTCAAGAGCCTGATTCCTTTAAGGCAGCAGGCTCAGGTTTGCTAAGCTGTGCCTCCCTCAGGTCCTTATTCTCAGTGTCCACCTGGCTGAGGCCGAGGGTAGCCACTTAAAGAAAGGTTTATGGAGTTAGTTAATGCATGAAAGGAGTATAACTTATAATTCTCACAACAGCCTTAACATGTTTGTGCACAAAGAGGAGGAAAGGAAATCTCAGAAAGATTCAGTCACCGCGAGTAAGACCCGCCGTGCCCCTAGCTGCCTCTCTGCCGTCGCTCCGTGCCCGTCCTCCCCCACTCCTCTCCGCTGCACTGGCTGCTGTCCTTGTCCGTGGTCAGGTCTTCCCACCTCACTGCCCTTCACTTGCACTTGCACTTGCTTCTTTGCTGTCCTCCAGCCTCGCTGAGCATCTTGGACCGTCAGCTCGGATGTCACCTTCCCAGAAAGCTCTTCCCTGGCTTTTCCACTTACCACGGGCCCCTCCAGGCACGGGGCAGGCTGGCTCGCGCTGTCATCACAGTGCCGCATTTTGATTTCTTCGTGGCCCTTGCAGGGCCTGAGCGTATCTCGCTTATGATGCGTGCATGCGAGCATTAGCCCTGCTTCCTCCTGTGAGGGGCTCCTTGAGGGCAGCAGGTGTGCCTGCGCCCCCAGCACCTGGCTCTCCGCCTGGCGTGGTGCAGCCTCAGTAAGCACGGATGGAATGAGTGAGAGGACTGGGCTTGGCACGCTCGTGGGGTGCAGCCAGGATCTGAAGGCGGCACTGCAGCGCCTGCTCCTGCGCAGGCCTCCCAGCACCGGCTCCTGAGATGCCGGAAACCGAGACCACGTCTGCTTGCTCACCACTGTATCCCAGCTCTAGACTGGCGCTGGCACGTAGTGCACGCTCAACAAACACTGGCTGGCGGATGAAATAGGAACTAACAGGAATGTCGCCCCTTTAGAGCCTCTTGGTAAACAGCGCTGCTGCCACCTTGGCCGTGACTCCAGAGTAGACAGCGTTCTACGGCTACTGACAAAATACTCAAAGCCAGACTCCAGCTCTCCCATGGCAACTTAACTGCACTCTAGGAGACTGGAAGCCACCTCAGTCGTCCAGACAAGGATGATTAGAACCTGAGCTAGGTCAGTAGCGGAAGGGAGGGCAGAGAGGAGCTAAAGACTCAGGAACGCGTCGGGAGGGACTGTGGGCCGGCTGGGGCCGTGAGGAAGTGGCGTGGGCGCCGGTTTTCATGCTGGGCATAGGAGCCGGACTGCACTGAGCTGAGGAGCAGCTGCGTTTTCTGGAAGTTTTGATAAGAAAGGCAGGATGATTAGCAAGTAGAAAGGCAATTCAAGGGAATGTTAATATGGAATGGGAGCTGAAAGTGAGAGAAGGGAGGTAAAGAAAGAGGGCTTGAGTGATGGGACAAAGTCCCCAGCCCTGTGCTTGTGCACGTTTAGTACTTCACTCTATGAGAAATGGATTTTAAAAACAATGTTGTTCACTCCTTGCCTTTCAGCTGATTAAGGGGCTTAAAATCTAAAGCTCAAAGACCAAGTCTGCCCCAGGACTCACTGTTCTCATATGCTTTCCTCAAGGACAGAAATTACTTGCAATGCCCAAGCAAAAATCAGCCTGGCTCTTTAAAATGAAGTTTTTCTTTTTAAATTTAAATAAGCCCATGCAATTTTTAAATTTCTGGTCTTCATCACCACACACCTTCTTGCGCCCTGACCCTTCTTTGCCCTCCCGCAGGCCATCTCACTCTCAATGCACCAACACATTTCTCCAACTAAGAAGCCAGCACCTGTGCCCTGCTGCCCACGAAGCGCAGGGCATCGGGCCTGGGTTAGGGTGAGGCGTGGCTGCCGGGAGAAGAGCCCTGGACAGCCTGGCTCAGGAGCTGTGTGGGCCTTGGGCCAGCGTTTCCTCATAAAATGTCGTCTCATGGGATTGCTACGAGTTGTAAATTGCCCCAGAATTGAATGGACTACATATGAAAACATACAAAACACATCTCTCTATGAGAATTTCTCAGTGTGACTGGCATCTAAGGATAGCATTGTAGAGGTCCAGACATACAATTAAGAGCACAAAAAAAGCGAGATGTGACTGATGAGAACCATAAAAAGGCAGAGATGTTTATGTGGCGCTCAAGGGAAGGAAAACTACGAGAAAGGTTGGGCAGACGGCTTTTGATCTAACATCTTTTTTTTTTTTTTTTTTAAAGATTTTATTTATTCATTTATCGCCCCTCTGCTGCTTGTGCTCGCTGGGCCAGCCAACCACGCCGCGCAGGTGGCCCGCCCTCACCAGGAGGCCCCAGGAACCGAACCCGGGGCCTCCCACATGGCAAACGGGAGCCCCACCGATTGAGCCACAGCCGCTTCCCATTGATCTAACATCTTTATTTGCAACCTTTGAATATATGTGATAGCACAGATTTTCCCGGTAAATCAAATTATCCAAGGAAATCATGCACAAGCTGAAGTCAGCTCAGTTCAGAGCTGGCCCTGCCTCTTCCCTCTTCTGCCCTCTGCAGCCTCTCCTGGGCTTCTCAACGTGCTCCATTCCTTTGTGCACACCTGCCTCGTTTTGCAGAGCAACCAAGCTTGGGCGCCTCATGAGTCTCTGCCCCACCTGTAGATGCGCTAACCTACTTACCTGCTGGGACTCGGTGTCAATACCACTTCCACGAGGACACCTTTCCCATCAGGCTCCCTGCCCAGCAAGTTATTGGCCCTTCTAAGTGCTATGATTGCTTGTACTTCTTCCATCAAATAGTCCCTTGAATATTGCATTGTCATTACCCATTTATTGTCTGGGATTCCCATGAAGTCTAAGTTCTTTGAAGGCAGAAACTGCTGTTGTGTCCTCGGCCTGTGACTTGCTACATGGCACAAGCTGGTGACATACACATACGTGTACATGAGTCCATCTGAAATAAAAGAATTCTAGATTAGCATGGCCAGTTGGATGGGCCACTCCTGTTTCCATTCTGCAAAGGGAAGCCTAAGACCTGAGCAGTGACTGCTTCCAGACCCAGCGCCCGGAGGGTGGGGACGGCGCAGAGCCCCTCCGAGGCAGCTCGCCCACTGCCTGGAGCCGTGCCACACGCCTTGCCCCTGAACTATGACGGGAGATTAGCTCTTGCTTCTTGGAGAACTGAACTGAATAAGTGGAAAGAAAAGATGTCTGTAAAAAAGAAAAGTCTGTGCTCTCAAAACACTGAGCAAGTTGTTCAGCCCAGTGAGCCGAGGCAGCGACCTGCAGGCCACAGGGCAGCAGGGAGGCGAGCTGCTTGGCTCAGGCCACGTCCATGGGGACTGCCTCCAGGGCGGCGTCAGCTACCTTAGGCAGTCACTCGAGAGGGCACAAGCACTACTTGCTCATGCTTGTGCATGCTGTCACACACACGCACACACGCACACGCTTTTGGGGCAGAGGTGGCCCGACTGTCCTCATTCTCAATACCAGCTCCGCTTCCCTAGTTGGCCTGTGGCTCAGGGCCCACAGTGCTGGCAGAGGGAAGGGGTCCCGCTCAAAAACAGCGGCCTCTGGCCCTGCCCCGGAACTCAGCCCCCAGGAAGCCAAAGGAAGATGAGGAAAGCAGTAAAGGAGCGCCAAGGAGCCAAATCCAACCAGGGGGTTCAGGAGTAGGGAACTCTAGTCCTTGATGCACTCTGACTGCAACTAGGAGTCCAAATCCTGCAAGCTCCTTGGGACGAGGCCCAGCCCTGAGGTGCTCTTGCCCAGCTACGGCCCAGCGCAGCACATGGCCAATTAGATGTGGACAGATCTCCTCTCAGCCAGGCAGGTGTGGAGAGATTAGTGTCCGGGGACGAGTGTTGCCATCTCATTTACAGAATCTAAAGCTGGAGACCACAGGAAGGAAACCGTTAGCTATGGTTATAACACATCCATAGGGCAAAATAATCCTTAAAATCATGCGGCAGAGAATATTTAATGATGTAGGAAAACTCTCAATATATTAACTTCAAAAAGAGTATGCAGCAATTCATCCCAAGAAAAGGGAAATGTGTATTTGTAAAAGAAAAAACACATATGGTGGGTAAGGATAATTTTTATTTTCCTCCACGATTTTGAGATTACTTTTCCAAACTTTTGACAATAAACATTTCTAATTCTTATAAGAAGAAAAATAATTAATACTATTTAAAATAAATAATTTCTAATTATGGTGATTTATATGAAAAAAAAATCAGAAGCATGGGAATATGTTTCTGTCTAATTGCTTGGAAAACAAATAATTCAATTAATTAATAAGCATTTACGATAGGAAGCTGAGAGACTGACAAAAAATGATTTGTACAGATGTGCACGACAAGCACGCTTGACTTTCTCTTTCAAGTGAAAACCTGTTGCTAGGAGGTAAGCTGGCATCAGTGGTCAGCATTACAGGAGGTCAGCTCGCCTGCGCTCCCTCTCATGGTATCTGCCTCTTAATTGTTATCTCTGTTTCTCTTCAAAGGGACTTCTCACATCAGGGAGTCGGTGTGGGAGGCCTGTACAGAGCCTGAACCCCGGCTTGCCACTCGCCAGCTCTGTGCCCTCACGAGCGTGCTTGCACCTCCGAGCTTCAATCGCCTCACACCCGTACAATAAGGATGACAATACCTAATCAGCACATGGTCATTCAATCAAAAGTCATTTACTGAACATCTGCTTTGCACTCCACTAGACACGTAGGACAAAACCCCACCAGCCCCTGTCCTCAGAGAGCCTGCAGCCTCGGAGGAGCTTTAGGCAGCACACAGAAAACTCCAAGTGTCAGGGGCAGGAGGTGGGACTGCAGGAACCCACATGAAACTCAAAGGATGAGTAGACAATTTCCAGGCAAAAATGGGGAGAAGATAGTCCCAGGAGGAGAGAAAAATGTGTTCTAAGGCCTGGAAGTGGCAATGAAGAAATACAGACCAGCTTAATGGCGATTAGGCAGTTTTAAACGGGCTGAACATATTTACTCAAAATGTACTACTTAGTGATGTCCTAGTGCCTTAAGATGTAACACACTCAACATTCTTATTAATCACTTGTTTAAAGATATCAAGGGTAAAAAAAAAAAAAAAAAAAAAATAGGGAAACGGATGTGGCTCAAGAGGTTCGGCGTCCGTCTACCATATGGAGAGACGGGGGTTCGATCCCCAGTACCTCCCGGTAAAAAAAAAAAAAAAAAAGATATCAAGTTTTCTCAACAAAATTTGCTAATGATGGGTAATTGAAAGAACCTGTTAATACACCAGATAATGTACCAAAAATTTATTAGGATCTCAGATTCTAAAATATTGAAAAAGAGCAACCATTTTTTCAAGTTTCTTATGCCAGTCCCTGGATCATTTTCCTTGCTTTTTCTCTCCCCAGTTCCCCAAAGTTGGATGACACAGGGGCCGCATCATTCTATGGCACGTGCTTGGCTGCAGACACGGCTGCACACATAAAAACACAGTGGCGATGAGGCACAGGGACCATGGCTAGGCGTTTGGTGGCCGAGGAACTCAGTACACGTCACCAGCGCGTTGTGACAGCTGTGCTGTGGGAGCATGATAAACAGGACCTAGGGTTCATGGCTTCGCTCCGTCCTGGGCCGGGGGGTCCCCGCAGGAACACTGTATTCAGCTCTGACGCCACACTTTAAGAGGGAAGCTGTCTGCAGGACAGCATGTGGAGAAGACAGGAGCAATAATGGGAGCCAAAGGCAATTTGTTGGGAGACGATGGACTCATCGAGACATGCTGGCCATCCTCGAAGACAGAGCAACAGCCCTGAGAAGGGAATCTCATTTACTCTCTGTGGCTTCAAAGTGCAGAGCCAGTCAACAAAAACTCTAACGGGGCAACTTGCAGCTCGACAGAGAGGGCCGCCCAGGGACAAGGCTAAGCCCCTGCAGAGAGGGCAAGCTCCCTTTCACGGTGCAAGCAGGCACTGCATGGCCCTTTGGAGGCTCGTGCATTAAATGGACGATCAGATTGTACAGACTTAAAGCTCCCTTGCAAGTCAAAGTCACCATGCATCTGGTGAATTCAGACTCCACAACGACCACATCATCACCATCAGCACCGACAAAGCCAGCATCTGCCGCTGCACGGCCCACTGTCACAGCCAGAGCCACACGTGTCTGTCAAGCACTTGAAATGTAGTTAGTCCAGTCTGAGATGGGCTCCAAGAGTAAAATACAGGCCAGACCCAATAGTTCTTTATATAGATTGCATGTTGGAATAATAATACTCTGGATGTATTGGGTCAAAAAAATCTAGTATCAAAATTCGTTCCACTGGTTTCTTTTGTATTTCTTTAATGTGCTAGCTGGAAGCTTTAAAATGACATGTGAGGCTCACCAGGACGGAGCCCGTCGTCCCCAGCTTGACCTGGATGAATGTCCCTTTCCGCACGTGCAGTCTCGGGACATGGCTTTTCTCAGCTCTCCCCACGCTCACTGTGCAGGTGACAGGCCTGCCATGGGAACCAGGCCTCGGGACCCCGGAGCCAGGGCCTTGCCCCAAACCGAACTATAAACATGGCAGGGAACACACTGTGCTGAGCTCAGAAAGAAGCCCAAAGGGAGCAACAGGCTTTAATTTCCTGAAACAATCAGCCGAAACATGACCAAGGAATGTATTCAAATTGGAACCGAACCTACCTACATATTTCATAAAACTGGTGAACTACCATGTCCCACTGAGCTGACATTAATTGGATTTGGGTCCTTGCTTGTAACCAAGTACAAAATATTTACCAGCCCTGTGTATTTTGGCTTCTGGTGTAGAGACTGCTTTTATAGCAAAATGAGTAAAGTCAGCATTCTGTCCTACTAAGCAAGCACAAACAGCTGTACACTGCTCACAAAAAGGCAGGGCTGCCATATCCACGTGAAGACAAACTGAACAGACGGATGACCTTTCACCGTGCTGTCAGACTGCAAGGTCAGAGGGCTCAAGACTGAGGAGCATGGCTTTGGAGCCACAAAGGACTGTACTTGAGCCATGGGTCTTCCTGCTGAGCAGCTGAATAGCCCTGTGCGTTATGTACCATTTCTGAAGGCTCAGTCTGCTTATCTATAAAATGGATATAATAGCACCTACTTCATAACCTAATTGTGAAGATCAAAGGATTATATATATAAGGGGATTATATACACATAATCACATAGTATTATTTGTCATCATCATCACCCCCAAGTACACTATGAGCTTTTCAGGGGCAGGGATTCTGCCTTTATTCATTCATCATTCGACAGTCATTTGCTGAGGACTGACTGTGTGTCACTCTGTTCTGAGTGCTAAGGGGGAAGGGACATGGCTGACAAAATCCCAAAGCTCTTGGAGTTTATACTCTACTGGGAAATCACACAAACTAGTTTGCAGATGACTAGATAATTTCAGCAGTGATGAGTGCTGAGAAGAAAGAGCAGAAGACACAGGTAGAGGATGGCACAGAGATGGTGAGGGGATGTTCTTTTCAGGTAAGGTGTCAGGATGGCCTCTAGCAGAGACGTGAAAGATGTGATGTGGAGCCAGTGAGGGCTGACAGAGCATATGCTAGGGTCAGGAGGCATCAGGTGCACATGGGGAAAGAGCCTGGAGCTTTGAAAAACATCAAGAATGAACAGAGTGGCCAAACAAATTGGGCACCGTGGGAGATGCAATCAGACTGTAGAATTTGGCAAAATGGAAATCATTGGTGAGCTTGAGCAGAGCATTTTCAACAGAGTTTAGAGAGAAAAATGTGCCTGGAGTGGACAAAAGAGAAGATAGGAAGTTGGGAGTTAAAGACATATATGATATGATATATGATATGATATGATGATATATGATATAATATGATATATGAAATAATATATGATGATATGATAGATATTATATGATATATGATATGACATGTTATGACATGATATGACATGATATGATATGATATGATATGATATGATATGCTCTTTTGAAAGGCTTTGCTATAAACATGGCAGAGAAATGAGCCAAAGGCTAAGATAAGGAAATTCTAAAGCCAGTTGTGTGTGGATGGGATTGATTCTGCAGAGGTGGAGAAACCGCTGATGCAGGAGAGAGACGAAGTAATGGCAGGATAACTGCTGGAGCAAAGCCCTGCAGTAGGTGAAGGAGGAGAGGAGCCAGGGCACAGGAGGGCCTGGCCGTCTCTTCCTGGAGCAGGAGGTGGGCAGAGCGTGTGGGGCTGGGGGCAGGCAGGGTGGCCGCTTTGGTGGTGGAGACATGGCAGAGGGCTGATGGCTTCCATTTTCTCAGGAAATAAGACATGCCATCACCTGCTGAGCGGGGTCGTGCTTGCCATCTCACTTCCTAGAAGCAGATGCTGGAGGCAGAGCCTGCAAGTTTCAGAGACCTCTGCTGACCAGGCAGATGGGTTTCGGTGGGAAGAAGACCCACTTCCCTTCCAGCTCAGCCCTGCCCCTGCCCGCCTTACTCTCCTTTGCACAGTTCGGGTGGGGCCGTGCTGCCAGCACTTCAGTAACTGAGTGTGAGCCCTGGGCCCTGCCTGCTCCAGGTGGGGCCACCTGGAGGTGAACGCAGCCCACTGGGGAGGCGTCTGAGAAGCCAAGGGGACCTGCCGTCTTGCTGACCTCCTCCAGCAGTCTTCGCTAGCGCCCTCCTCAGGTCCCACCCCCGACCACCTGACTAGCGCTGACCTGTCCCTGTCCTCACTTTTCAGGGAGCACGCGTGGCTCTTGTCCAGCAGCCGACGCCACGTGTGCCCTTCAGAGGGCTGCCACCGGACGGGCACGCTGATGCCAGGCTGCTCCTGTGGCTAAAGGCAGGCTCGGGTGTGGGGCGCTCTCGTGCTGCCACCCTTAGGAGGGTGGGACTGCGGGGAGGGGGCTTAGAGAGCAGGAGGTGACCGGACACGGAGTGGGCTGGGAGCCGAGGGCAGCTGGGCTGGGGCTCGTTTAAGATGCTGCAAGTGAGCGAAGAGCTGGCATTGCCATCTCGAGCACCCGATGGAGGGCAAGGGCGAGGGCTGCAGGCAGCTTTGCAGGACAGACCGCGGCTCGGGCAGGCAGAACAATGGGCAGGGGCTCTGCAGAGTTCCTGAAACACAGGGAGCGACATTCCAAGCCACGGCAAGTATTTGCCGTGTTCCCTGATGGTCCTAACAGAAGAACAAAACCCGCGTGGAAAAGGCCATGGCCCTCAGACAGCGCCAGGCGGCTGCTGCCTCCCGCCCGGCCCTGGCGCCGGCCATCCTCCCCCGAGAAGGCCAGGGCGGGTTTGGGTCCCCTCCCTTCTTCCCCTCCCCGCTCCTGTCTGGCCCCCTGTACCTGACAGACACCTGCCTCAGTGAAGGCCCACAGGCTTGACAGCTTAATTAATGTGGAGCAAACACATTTCAGAGCCCTTCACTTCGAGACTAGAATAAAGGATCTGATGTCCTGGAACTGCTCATGGATTTACTGGCACAAGAGCCCCCGGCTGGCGGCCAAGGGTGAGCTCATGCAGGGCTCTTTACCTGCTTTCAGAGGGGAGCGAAGAGCACATCGCAACCCAAATCCTTCCCTCACCAGGCCGAGCGCACGAGGGGAGCAATCCCCGTCCGTCCGCGGGGTCAGTGACCCCGAACCCTGCCCCCTCGCTGCCTTTATTCCCACCCCGGGCCCAGGACAGGGATCCTGACCCCACCCCCAACACATTTCCAGGCCCCACAATAATTTAAATGTCGGAAATGTGATAGAACTGTCCGAGAGGCATGGAAAGAGGGGTGCAAATGGCAAAACCTCGGTTCTAGTTTGCTCTGAAACAAAAATGACACGTTGTTCATCTAGCTAGGAAATAAAAACAGCTCTCCTGCTGTGGCATCCGAGCAAGCCCTCAAGATTCCCGTCCCCGAAACACGTGTGAAGCCCCGTCCAGATGTGCTGGCTCTCGGGAATGGAAAGGGTAGGTGACATTCCGTGCGTCACACAGCCTGGGAAGCCTCTGTGCTCCAGGGGCCCAGAGGAACAGGCTCACAGAAGGCACAGCTGCTACAGCGCGCCTTTGTCCCCTAAGCCTCTGGCCGCCTGGCCCTCAGCTTGAGGCCGCCACGCCCTGTGCTCTCCGCAGACGCCCGCTGGCCCGAGGCCCGCAAAGGCTGGAACTCAGGGGGCTGGGGCCCCGCACTGCCCCAGGGTCTGCGCAGCCAGCGGACGCGGAGGCCCGGCCTGGCCGTCCGGCACGTTTCGAGATAATAGCTGCCTGCGACACTATGACTGGGCCCTGCGACGGGACAGGCTGAAACGCAGACACGGGGAAGCAGGCGTGGCGCGCGCCCTGACTCGCCGGGGCGCCGGCCGGGCCACCCTCCTCGGCTCTCCCCTCGGGAGCTTCTGCCGGCTGCTCCCGCGGCACCCACGGGCGCCCTGACTAGGGGCTGGCGCTGCCCCCAGCCCACCGCGCACCCCTCGAGACCCTGAGCCACGTCACCGAGCCGTGCGTGCTCGCCCCGGGGAGGACAGGCGACCGCTTGCGGCGGCCCGATGTCCCGGCGCTCTCGGCTGCTTTGCTGCCGGCCCGTGCGTGGAAAGGCCTGGGGAC
The DNA here is from genome assembly GCA_026826555.1 of Tolypeutes matacus. Lineage (NCBI taxonomy): Eukaryota > Metazoa > Chordata > Mammalia > Cingulata > Chlamyphoridae > Tolypeutes > Tolypeutes matacus. The sequence continues at coordinate 2,054,962 of JAKSZT010032012.1, forward strand.
GCCGTGCCCTGCGGGGTCAGCCCAGGGCCTTCTACTGTTCAACTGGGAAAGTTGTGAGGATGTAAAGCAG
>JAKSZT010032012.1:2063194-2144993 GCA_026826555.1 Tolypeutes matacus
AGAGATATTTTAAATATGAAAATACAGATAGGTGGATAGTAAATGGATGAAAAAAGATATACCATGTGTACCATGCAACCCACAAGCATACAGAGCCTGGAGTGGTTATATTAAATTAGAAAAAAAAAAAATTACTATTAAGGAAAAGACTATTACTAGAGAAAAAGAGACAGTTCAAAATGATAGAAGGGATAATTGATCAGGACCAAAAAAAAAGGATAAATAGTAATTACATCTAATAATGGAGCCTCAAAATAAATGAAACAACACAACAGAATTTGAGGAAGATATAGACTATTCCACCGAGTAAAGATATTTTAACACCACTATCACAATTCATATATCATCTAGACAAAAAAAAAATCAGTAAGGAAATAGAAAATGTGAACATCACTAAAAACTGCTTTCATCCAATTGACATTTTTGAACACTGTATCCAACAACTATACGATGCACATATTTTCAAGGGGCCATGGTCCATTTACAAAAATATGTCATAAAACAAGCTTCAATAAATTTAAAAGGATCAAATTTTAAAAGTTTTTCTGCCTACAACAGAATTAAATTGGAAAGTAATAACAATACAATATCTGGGAAACTCCAAATACCTGGAAATTACACACCATATGTCTAAATAATTCATGAGGTAAAGACGAAATCACAAGAGAAATCATAAAATATTTTAAAGTGCATGCTATTAGGGAAATCGCAGACCACTGTTAAGCAGACATGGCCCAGCCCTCACCTACCCCTGCTACCTTCTCTGGGGAAGTCATGACACACATTAAATGGCCACCCTATGGCCTTCTGCCACCCCTACCTCCTTTTCTATTGTGTGCATCCCACAACCTGGAGGAGATATTAAGTCTAATGACAAGGCCAGCCAGATCTTAAACCTGGGAAAACTAGGAACAAGCAGCCCCACATGCTTATCAGAACAGCAATTCTCAGTGGCACAGCCCCCTCCCCGTGAGGTGAATAAAAACCACACTCAAACAGTATGGATTCGTTTCTTTTCTTCAACACACAAAGTGGGATGTGCAGAGCTGCCATCTACTGACCCACCAACTCTGAGCGGTTTTCAGCCTCTCTGCGAAACCAGCCATGGTGGAAATTCTTTTGGACTATGTGCAATATAAGTGACAAGATTTTATGCCCTTTCTGGACTCTATTCTGTGCAAGGAATAAAGGGATCATTTGCTGAAAGTTTCTACTGTGCCCTGAATCTCTGTTCCCACGGTACACCATTGTAGCAACTGATTGCAGAAATGCCAGTGAAAGTATAACATTTCAAAATTTGTGGGATGCAGTTAAAGTATTATGTACAGGAAAACACAGAGCTTTAAATGCTTATATTAGGAGACAATATCTAAAATCAATGAACTAAGTTTCCACCTTAGGAAGCTACAGAAAGAAAAGGTAAGTAGAAGGATAGAAATATTAAATAAAAAAGCAGAAATCAATGAAATAGACAACAGACATTACAGCATATTAATAAAATTAAAAACTCTTCCTTTAAAACACTAACAAAATTGCTAAACACCTATGTACACTAAAACTGATAGCAAAAAAGAAACAAACAAACAAAAATCTGGCTAGCTTTATATTTATTAAAGAAATTGAATTTTTGTCAAAAACATCTAAAGGAGAAATTTCCAGTCCAAGAATTTACAAGTAAATTCCATTAAATATATGTGGAATGTAAAACATCCACACTGTTCAACATTTTCAGGAAATAAAGGATGAGGAAACATCACCTTAATTATTTTATGAGGCCAACAAATCCCTAATATTAAACGACCAATACATTGCCCAAAAAAGGAAATTACAAACAAAAATCCCTTATGAAAATAGTCACTAAATTCTTAATAAAAATATCAGTCAATAAAATCAAACAATATATAAAAAGGATAATATATGATAACCAACTTACCCAGTAAAATAAGCCATTAAATGTGATTCATTTTAACACACACAAAAAAAAACAAAATTCATATAATCTTTTCAATAGTTGGAAAAAAAAATATTTGACAAAAATTTCAATACCAATTCATGATAGAAACCCTTAGCAAACCAGAAATAGTAGGAAATTTCCTCAGACTGATAAAAGGGATCTACAAAGCCATACAGATAACATCATACATCATGCTGAAAGACAATACTATCCACCTAAGATGGGGAACAAGACAATTCATTATTGTATTGGCATCCCAACCATAGCACTAGGCAAGAAAAAGAAAAGCATAAAGATCAGAAAGAAAGATGTAAGAATGCACCTATTTGTAGAAGATATGATAGTTTATTTAGAAAATTCCCAGGAAGCTATAAAACTACTAATTCCAATAAGTGAATTTAGCAAGGTTACAGACACAAGATAAATATACAAAAAATAAAACCACAAACAAAACTGTGTAATTATACACTAGGAGCAAACAATTGGAAAATAAAATTTAAAAAACCAATTCCAACTTACAGTACTTCTAAAAATCATAAAATACTTACAAATAAGTCTAACAAGTGATCCAAGACATTGCTGAGATATATTAAGGAAGACCTAAATAATAGAGGTATACCATCATCATGGATAATAAGATTCAATATGGTTAAGATGGCATTTCTCCTCAACATGATTTATAGTTTCAAGGCAATCCCAATCAAAATTTCAGCAGACATTTTTTGAAGAAATTTACATGTTAATTCTAAAATTTAGGCAGAAATGCAAAAGATCTAGAATAATCAAAGCAATTCAATAAAAATTTTAAAAGAAGAAGAACAAAGTTAGAGGGCTTACCGTACCTGATTTCAAGACCTACCATAATACTCTAGTAATCAAGACAGTTTGGTATTGGTGTAAAGATAGATATATTGATTAATGAACAGAATGGAGAGTCCAGAAATTGACCCACACATATATTGATGACTGATTTTAAACAGAGGTGTCAGGGCTAATTAATCATGGTCATAAGGAAGGAAAATCAACTGTATTTCTATATCTGAGCAAAAAACATTTGGCAATTGAAATAAAAAATACTATTTTCAATAGAACCCCACATGCATGAACTATTTAGAGATAAATTTAGCAAAGTATATTCAAGACCTGTATACCAAATACTGTAAAATAAAACTAATAGACATTATCGGCAATCAACTGATTTTCAACAAAATTGCCAAAGTAATTCAATGGGAAACGGTACTCTTTGCAATAAATGATACTGAAAAAGTTGGATATTCATGTGGGAAAAAGAACTATCATCCTTTCCTCACATCATATATAAAAATCAACTCAAAATGGAACATAGACCTAAAACTATGAAACTCCTAGAAGAAAACATGAGAAAATGATTGAGACTTGGAGTAGAAAAAGATTTCTTAGATAGGATACAAAAAGTATGACCCATATAACACATTATACTGAATGTAACTAACACTGCTGATTTATAAATGTGATTGTGGGTGAAAGGGGTAGTCTGTATATGTAAATGTCAATTGGAAGAAAGCTAGAGGCTAATCTAGGGACTGTATAACATAGTGAACTCCGCGGATGAAGATTGTTGTTAATAGTACAAAGACAAAAATGTTCTTATATAAATTAGAAAAAATGTACATCAGTGTCACAAGGTGTTAAGAATATGGGAAAATACAACTAATGTAACTTAGGGACTATAGTTAACAGTAATATTGTAATATTTTTCCATCAATGGCAAAGAAGGTACTGTAACAATGCTGAGAGTCACCAATAGGGGGTCTGGAATTTTCCCTTTCGGAGTAGTGAAACGTTCTAAACTGACTGTGGTGATGACAGCACAGCTGTGTGATGGACCTGAGAGCCTCCGAGAGAGCCCTTTGCGTGGCTCATATAAGGCATGGGGCTGTGCAGCTCAGCAAACCCCTTGGTGGATAACGGGCTGTGGTTAGCTGCAAATATGAGAACATTCTCTCACGAACTGTAACAAACATACAGTACCAATACAGGGTGTTAATAACAGCGTGGCTTATGGGAAAATACACCCCAAATGTAAACTGTGGACTGTAGAGAGCAGTAATATTTTGAAGATGTTCTTTCATCATTTTTAACAAATGTTCCACAAGAATGCTAGGTGGTGGTGGTGGGGGGGGGGGGTATATGGGAATCCTGTATGTCATACATGATGGTTTTGCAAACTCACAACTTCTCTAATTTAAAAAGTATGAACCATAAAAGAAAAAGGATGAATTGCCTTCAAAAAGTTAAATTTTGTCTTTGAAAGACACTGAAGAGACTTGCAGAAAGTATTTGCAAAATATATATCTGTGATATATGGGAATCCTGTATGGGGTGCATGATTGTTTTAATTCAGGACTTCTCAAATAAAAAATGCAAATGAAAAATAACACATATCTGATAAAGTAATTGTACTCCGAATATACAAAAACGTTTTACAATTTGACAATAAGATGACAAAACAATCTGATTTGAAAAGGGGCAAAAGGTTTCAAGAGAGACATGTCATCAAAGAAAATTCACGAATGGCAAATAAGCACAATAAAGCATGTTCAATATAGCTAAGGTGATGGCTGGGCTAGAACCCTGGTCACACTTGCCAGGTGAACTCAGGCAGGTGTGCCTCTTCCTCATTCTTTGTCTCAATTTCCTCATAGATAAAAGATGAATAATAAATAACAGAATCTACCTCATAGGATTGAGTAATGACATAAAGTGCTCTGAAAAGACATGAAAAGAAATACAAACAAAGAGCTCAGAAAAATGCCTGTCACATAGTAAACATGAAATAAACGCTGGTTGATGTCACTGATTATTCAGACCTCCCTGCCTGGAAATTCCTTCTGGGGGAGTTTCAGGAAGTAACGCTTTTTCAAAGGGCCCATATAGCAGTGTTTCCAAGCTTCCACGGGAAAGAGGGAATTGGAATGGCAGGGGGCTGGGGCGGGGGAGCAGGGCTCCGGCCACCTTGACTTTGGCAGGCTCCTTGGAGCATTAGATGAATTAGTCCTTGCAGAGTCTTAGCATATGCCTGGCCGCGGGACGCCCTCAAGAAGCGCTCGTGCACCTTTCCTCCCAGGCGTCCAGCACAGGGCCGGAGCCAAAGGCTGCAGCGCGGAGTAACTGCTGCGTGAACACGCGAGCGCTGGGGCTTTCGCGGCAGCCAAGGAATAAAAAGCCACAGACACAGAATAAAGCCGGAGAGACAGAGACAGGAGCCCAGAAGCTGAGAGAGAAGGCCCCAGGAACCAGAAGCTGAGATCAACAGAACAGAGGCTGAGAGGAGCCCCCAAAGCCAGGGGGTCGTGTCTCGGCCTCTTGCAGCATGTCTGGTAGGACCACCACCTCCTTACCGCCAGAGGCTTGATGGAGTCCAGGTTTCCTGCAAACAGGAGGGGAAGAGGAGCCGGTCTGGCTGCAGCCTCTGGCTGTCAATCTCCACAGGAGCTGAGGTGAGGGACGCAGGGGCAGAGCGCTAAATGGCTGAGGCATTCCTGGAAAACCTGGGCTCCGCTGACTGCGCACTGCCAGGGGAGCATCCTGGACGCGGTGCGGCCCTGCGGCCCTGGGCGGAGAGACTCCTCTCTGATCGCAACGCGGCTGCCAGCAGCCCCACAACCGGGGCTGGCATCTGGGACAGCCGGGCCGGGGCTGCTGAGGGCCGCACCTCTGGCCTTCTCCTCCTTAGCACACGGTCCCAGCCGGCCGGGACATAATGCGGACTCCCTGGGTGTCAGCAAACACTGACCTGCTTAGCACACATTTTCTCTCCGACATCAGCACAATCCGTCTCTGGGAATTGAAAGGACAGAGAAAGCCCTTTTATAGGGCATTTCTGGGTTATAACTCTCATCTCACGCTCCTATGGCAGTTACTGGATTATGTTCCCCAATTATTCTTCCAACCAGCAGCTGCCTCTCTGCCTATGCCCATGTTCCAACAAGCACTCGTGTGTCAGCCCATTTGAGGCTCATCGAGACCCCTCTGCCCGGAATCCCTCCACCAGGCACCAGCCACTGCCCACATCTGCCACCCTGTCTCAGCACAGTGCCCAGGAAGCCTCCACGGGCTCTGATGCCTGGGACCGTGCCCCTTGCGTGTGCATCTGCACAGGGCACACGCCTGCTGCAGTCCGCACCACACCCTACTGCCTCTCCAAGCCCAGCACCGTGAGCTGGGGCAAGGACGGTGTCTCGTGCAGAGCTGACTCCTATTGAGTAAAACCTCACCTGGCATAAAGGCAGAATGCAGTACATATTCGTTGAATGAGTGATTGAAGGAAATCCCAATTTTCCTCTCACATGTTAAATGCCACAACTTACACTAAATAATATCCAAGGTATTAAAATAGTACTTACATTTACCCAAATGAATTATTCCACCCTTAAAGGTACATCTCACTCTTGGCTTTTGCCGAAGTGTGATGAGAAAGTATTTTGGAATTATACAGATCTGACTTTAAATTCCTGAGCAATCATTAAAAGTTGTGTTTTAATATTTCTAAATGAGGAGAATAATACTTGATTAAAGTGTTATCGAGAAGGTAGAATCAGATAAATGTAAAGTTCCTGCTGCTCAACAAACATTGGTAGTTTCCTCTTTCCAATCTCTAATGTGTTTTCTTCTAAATTTATTCTAGTGCTTGCTTCGGCAGCACATATACTAAATTTATTCTAAATTTCATCAGGCAATAAATAATACTTTTTAACACACATACATTTGATTTTTGATACTTTTCCAATCTTCCAGTTGGAAGAGTGTGTGTGTATCCTCTATCATATTTGTTTGTATATTAGCCTTAACACACTTTCCAGATTTTTGTGAGAGGTCAAAAGAAATAACGTAGAAAACCACATGAGTCCCCTACACATAGTAGGCAATTAATTCATATAAGATGTCCTTCCTTCCTTCCTTCCTTCCTCCCTTCCTCCCTCCCTCCCTCTCTCCCTTCCTTCATTCCTCCCTCCCTCCCTCCCTCCTTCCTTCCTTCCCTCCCTCCCTTCCTCCCTTCTTCCATTGTTTCCTTCTTATCTCTCAGCAGAATAATTCAATCAATCTATAAGTTGATTAAGAGATCATGTAATTAAGTATATCCTAATTATATCTCAGTTTACCTAGGACAGTGAGGGCACCTAAGAAATAGCTTACCAAATGGTGGTAGAGTTTAGACAAATAATGAAGTATTATTTTTTTTATTGGTTTACTATCATGGATATCCACTGTATTTTTAAGAATCAAAACAGCTTCTGCACAATGCAAATTATACTACAGTCTTTGGCCAATAATAAACACAAAAATACTCTTTAAAGAGATTTATGGGGCCAGTTCTCAATGAAGGTCAAATGGCACAAGGGAAGTCCTCTTCTTAAGAAGAAACCCCAATTTGGAAATAATATTCTCATAAGGACATGGTTTTCATCTCTGGCAAAACAGCTTCTGTAATAAGATACTAGGTGTGTTCAAATAGTCATAATACCTGTGGTCTCTTTTAGGGACAAAGATGGGTCTTTAATAAGAATAACACCACAACAATGACAACGCAGCTTCTAAGTGATTCTAAGCTTCAGGGTTGTTTTAGTTTGCTAAAGGCTGCCAAGGAAATTTATCAGAAATGGATTGGCTTTTACAACGGATATTTATTAATTAATAAGCTTAGAGTTCTAAGGCCATGAAAGTGTCCAAATCAAAGCATCATCAGGAGATGTTTTCTCCCCAAGCTGCAGCTGTGGGTGATCAGGCACATGGCAGCATCCATTCTTCTCTCCCCTCTTCTCTGGGCCTCACTGCTCTTAGCTTCTGGCTTTGGGGGCTCCTCTCAGCCTCTGTTCTGTTGATCTCAGCTTCTGGTTCCTGGGGCCTTCTCTCTCAGCTTCTGGGCTCCTGTCTCTGTCTCTCCAGCTTTATTCTGTGTCTGTGGCTTTTTATTCCTTGGTTTATAAAAGACTCTAGTGAGAGGATTAAGACCTGGAGTCATGCCCTACTGAAGTGAGCTAATCAAAAGGAAAGCCCCCTTAACGGAACCTTATCAAAAGTTCCCATCTAGGGGAGTGGGTGTAGCTCAAGTGCTTAAGCGCCTGCTTTCCATGTATGAGGTCCTGGGTTCAATCTCTCATATCTCCTATTAAAAAAAAAAAGTCCCATCTAGAATAGGTTTGGACCCACAAGAATGGATTACCTTAAGAACATAATTTTCTGGGTCCACAAAAGACTCAAACCACCAGAGGGTGCTCCACTTTGATTTTAAAAACACTTATGGGTTCGAGGACTCCACAAATGCTGAATTGAAGAAAGAGAAAAATATCAGACCAGCACCTTAAAACTGAAAGTGCACATGCATTATTAGGATAACTTGTAGCTTGTGGAGGCATTTGGACTATTATAATAGTTTTTGAACTTTCTAGTAAAACACAGGAATCTTTTCTCCTCCAGAAAAATAGCTAGAGGACAGGCAGAAAAAGCCCTGGAAAAGATCTTCTGGAGTTTAGGACAGCAGGCAAAAGCTGGACACTGCCCAGGGGAGAGAGGGGCCAAGGAGGGAAATCGCGACCACAGAACCGTGAGTTGAAACCAGAGGATGCTGCTGCTGGCACCCTCCCCCACATTAAAGACACTTTAGAAGTCTCAGGTCTCTGGGCCTGCGACGACAGACAAAGGGGGCTCCAGGGATCTACCACCCCAGGAAAGGGGAGAGAGAAGGACACAGCCTAAGGCTGACTCAGCTTCTGACTCACAAATTTGGTCTGCTGTGTCCCACGAGCCCTTCCAGGCCAGGTGAGACCATACAGTGGTTTGCCCTGGAAGCCAGTGAAGGACTGGAGAAACCAGACCCTTGCAATCTCCCTCTCTTCTAGCCAGTACTAATTATTGAGGACTCCACAGGAGAGGGCAGAGAAAGCCTGGGGCTGACTCAGGTTTGGTCTGCCCTGTCCCGAGAGCCCTTCCAGGCCGGATGGGGCTGCGCCATCGTTTGCCTTGGAGCCTGCAAGGGGCTAAAGATATACAACCCTCCCAATCTCCTCCTCTACTAACAGGGACTGATTGTTGAGGATTCAGAGGGGAGTGGAAATATTTCTGACCCAGGAAAAGGGAGGGGGCTGTCAGAGAAGGCTGGAGAACTGTCTCAGAGAAACTTTGAATTACAAGGCTCATAGCCTCCAGACAGGAAGCTCTATCACATTGATCTGTGTTGCAACAAATACACTCCAATTAGGCATTGAACTGAGAGCTGCCAAAGAGTGCCATCTCCTGGCGGATCAAGGAAGTGCATGCAAGAAAATTAAAAATAAGGCTTTTTCCGGCCTCTATACCCTCCCTGCCCAAGGTCCTAGGAAGTGACTTTACAACAATTACTGGGTCCAGTGCCCAGTTTTGAGGAACCATCAAGACGATCCTAACAATTCAAGTCAAGCCAAAAATCAAACACCAGTAGTAACTCACAGCCTCCTACCAATAAATCCCTACAAAAGAGAAAGAAATTGAGGATCTGAGTAAACTACATCCTAATCAGATGCCTAGATATCAGCAAAAAATTATGAGCCAACTAAGAAAATAGAAGACACAGCCCAAGAAAAGGAATACATCAAAGCCCCAAAAGAGATGCAGAATTTGAGAGAACTAATCAGCGAGATGTGCACAAATTTCCAAAATCAAATTAATGAGTTGAAAGACAATATAGTTAAAGAGATAAATGACATGAAGAAGACATTGGGCGAATGCAGAGAAGTATTTGAAACCCTGAACAGAAAAGTAACAGAGCTCATGGGAATGAAAAACAATAGGTGAGATCAAAAACACATTTGGGGGGGACGGATGTGGCTCAAACGGTTGGGCGTCCATCTCTCATATGGAGGGACCAGGGTTCAATCCTTGGGACCTCCTGGTAAAAAAAAACAACAACAACACATTTGGGCATACAACAGCAGACTCGAAATGATAGAAGAAAGAATAAATGATACTGAAGACAGAGCAGCTAAAATTGAAGAGAGAAAAGAACAGAGAAAGAAAAGAATGGAAAAAATTGAGCAGGGTCTCAGAGAGTGGAATGACAACACAAAATGCAACAATGGACATGTCATGGGAGTTCCAGAAGGAGAAGAGAAGGGAAAAGGGGCAGAAAGAGTATTTGAGAAAATAATAGCTGAATATTTCCCAACTCTCAGGAAAGAAATGAACCTACATGTCCAAGAAGCACACCATACCCCAATTAGAATAAATCCAAATAGACCTATGCCAAGACACATACTACTCAGAATGTCAAGTGTCAAGGATAAAGAGAAAATTCTCAGAGCAGCAAGGGAGAAGAAAACCATCACATACAAGGGATGTCCAGTAAGACTTAGTGCAGATTTCTCTTCAGAAACCATGGAGGTGAGAAGACAGTGGTATGATACAATCAGGAAAATGAAAAAGAAAAACTGCCAGCCGAGAATTCTTTATCCAGTAAAACTGTCCTTCAAATATGAAGGTGAGTATAAAATATTCACAAACAAACAGAAAATATTCACAAAGAGAAACTAAAAGAAAAAACAGAAACTAAAAGAAGCAAAAAATAATCCACCTTTGCAGGAAATACTAGAAGTTAGCCTTAGAACCTGAAAGAAAAAGACAGGAGAGAGAGACTTAGAGGAGAGTATAGAAGAAAGAATAGCAGAAAGGATAACCAAAAGAGTAAAAAGCCAGAAAAAAATAAGATAAAGAATAAAATGGAGGGTGTGGATAGTGCATTTATAGTACTATCACTGAATGTGAATGGATTAAACTCCCCAATCAAAAGATACAGGCTGATAGAATGAATAAAAAAACACCAGCCATCCATATGCTGCTTACAAGAAACTCACCTTAGACCCAGGGATACAAACCGGCTGAGAGTGAAAGGTTGGAAAAAGATAGTCCATGCGAAGAGTAATCAGAAAAGAGCAGGGATAGCTATACTAATATCAGACAAAATAGATGTTAAATACAAAAAAAGTTATAAGAGATACAGAAGGCCATTATATATTATTAAAAGGGACAATTCACCAGGAAGATATAACATAAATATCTACGCACCTAACCAGGGTGCCCCAAAATATGTGAGACAAACTCTGGCAAAACAGAAGAGAGCAATAGACATTTCTACAGTAATTGTTGGAGACTTCAACACCCCACTCACATCATTAGACAGAACAACTAGACAAAAGATCAACAAGAAAACAGAGAACTTGAACAATATGATAAACAAGTTAGACTTAACAGACATATACAGAACACTGCATCCAAACTCAGGGTTATACATTCTTCTCAAGTGCCCATAGATCTTTCTCCAGCATGTTAGGTCATAACGTAGCTTTCAATAATTATAAAAAGATTGAAATTATATAAAGCACCTTCTCAGATCATAATGGAATGAAACTGGAAATCAATAATAGACAGAAAAAAAGTAAATTTTGCAAATGTGTGGAGGCTGAACAACACACTCCTAAATAATCAGTAGGTCAAAGAAGAAATTGCAAGTGAAATCAGTAAATATGTTGAGACAAATGAAAACGAGAACACAACATATCAAAACTTATGGGATACAGTGAAGGCAATCTTGAGAGGGAAATTTATAGCCCTAAATGCCTATATTAAAAAAGAAGAAAGAGCTCAACTCAAAGATTTAACTGAACAACTAGAGAAACTAGAAAAAGAACAGCAAACCAATCCCAAAGCAAGCAGAAGGAAAAAAATAATAAAGATTAGAGCAGAAATAAAAGAAATTGAGAACAGAAATTTAATAGAGAAAATCAACAAAACCAAAAGCTGATTCTTTGAGAAAATCAATAAAATTAACAAGCCCCTAGAAAGACTAACAAAGAACAAAAGAGAGAAGATGCAAATGAATACAATCAGAAATGAAAGGGGGGAAGTTACAACTGACCCCACAGAAATAAAAAAAATCATAAGAGGATATTATGAGAAAATGTATTCCAACAACTAGACAACCTAGATGAAATGAACAAATTCCTAGAAATGCACAACCAACCTACACTGATGCTACAAGAAATACAAGAACTTAACAAATCAATCACATTTAAGGAGATTGAATCCATCATCAAAAATCTCCCAGCAAAGAAAAATCCAGGACCAGATGGCTTCACAGGTGAATTCTACCGATCATTTCATAAAGAATTAACACCAACCCTGTTTAAACTCTTCCAAAAAAAATTGAAGAGGAGGGAAAATTACCCAACACATTTTATGAAGCCAACATCACCCTAATACCAAAGCCAGATGAAGATACTACAAGAAAAGAAAATTACAGACCAATCTCTCTAATGAACACAGATGCAAAAATCCTCAAAAAAAAAAAAAAAAAAAAAAAAACTTCCAAATAGAATCCAAGAGCATATCAAAAGACTTATACTCATGCTTAAGTGGGATTTATTCCTGGTATGCAAGGTTGGTTCAACACAAGAAAATCAATCAATGTAATACACCACATTAACAAATTGAAGGGAAAAAAACACCTAACCATCTCAATTGATGCACAAAAGGCATTTGACAAAATCCAGCATCCTTTTTTGATTAAAAAAACATTTTGAAAGATAGGAATAGAAGGAAAATTCCTCAATACGATAAAAGGCATATATGAAAAACCCACAGCCAACATCACACTCAATGGGGAAAGATTGAAAGCTTGCCCTCTAAGATCAGGAACAAGACAAGGATGCCCACTGTCACCACTGTTATTCAGTATTGTACTAGAAGCTCTAGCTAGAGCAATTAGACAAGAAAAAAAAAAAAAATTAAAGGCATCCAAATAGGAAAAGAGGAAGGAAACCTCTCACTGTCTGCAGATGACATGATCCTGTACTTAGAAAATCCTGAATTATCCACAACAAAGCTACTTGAGCTAATAAATGAGTTCAGCAAAATGGCAGGATACAAGATCAACACGCAAAAATCAGTAATGTTTTTGTACTCTAGTACTGAACAATCGGAAAAGGAAATCAGGAGGAAAATTCCATTTTCAATAGCAACAAAAAGACTCAAATACCTAGGAGTTAATTTAACCAAAGAAATCAGGACCTATATGCAGAAAACTACAAAACAATGCTAAAAGAAATTTAGAAAGACCTAAACAAATGGAAACACATTCCATGTTCACGGATTAGAAAAATAAATATCGTGAAGATGTCAATCTTACCGAAACTGATTTATAGATTCAATGCAGTACCAATCAAAATCCCAACAGCTTACTTTACAGAATTAGAGAAGGCAATTACCAAATTCATTTGGAAGGGTAAGTGCACCTGAATAGCGAAAAACACTCTAAAAGAGAAGAGTGATGTGGGAGGAATTTCATTGCCTAATTTTTTTTTTTTTAAAGATTATTTATTTACTTTATCCTTTTTAACCGCCCCCCTTCCCCATTTGCTGTTTTGTGTCCATTTGCTGGGCAATTCTCTGTGTCTGTTTCCTGCCATCTCTTCTCATCCTCCTCCTCCAGGCTTCAGCAGGATTCGATCCTGGAGATCTCCGATGTAGGAGAGAGGTGTTCTGCTACCTGCGCCACCTCAGTTCCTGTTTTCTTTTTTTTTTTTTTTTTTTTGGAGCTTTCGGAGCATCTTGTCTTGTCTTTCCCCTGCGTTTCTCTCCTGTTAGGTCATCATCTTGTTGCATGGCTCCTGGGGCCTGGTGGCTCACTGGCACACAGAGCCTGGCAGCCCATGTGCCTTCTATATATATTTTTTTTATTTTACCGGGAGGTCCCGGGGATCGAACCCAGGCCCTCCATATGGCAGACGGACGCCCAACCATTTGAGCCACATATTACAAGTGGTCAAATCAGCATGGTACTGGCATAAAGATAGACATATCGATCAGTGAAATAGAATTGAGAACCCAGAAATAAACCCTCACCTATACAGTCAATTGGTTTTTGACAAACCTACCAAGTCCGTGTTAACAGGACAAAACAGTCTCGTCAACAAATGGTGTTGGGAGAATTGGATATCTATAACCAAAAGAATGAAAGAGGACCCCTATCTCACCCCCTATACAAGAATCAACTCAAAATGGACGAAAGATCTAAATATAAAAGCCAGGACCATAAAACTACTAGAAGAAAATGTACGGAAACATCTTCAAGACCTTGTAGTAGGTGCTGGTTTCTTGGACCTTACACCCAAAGCACATGCAACAAAAGAAAAAATAGATAAATGGGACGTCCTCAAAATTAAATACTTTTGCACCTCACAGGATTTTGTCAAAAGAGTGAAAAGGCGGCCAACTCAATGGGAAAAATTATTTGGCAATCACACAACTGATAAGGGTTTAATATCCAGGATATATAAAGAGATATTACAACTCAATAGTAAAAAGACAAATGATTCAATTAAAAAATGGGCAAAAGACTTGAATAGACATTTGTCCAAAGAAGAAATATAAATGGCAGAAAAAAAAAAAACCACATGAAATGCTCAGCATCACTCATGATTAGGGAAATACAAATCAAAACTACAATGAGATATCATTTCACACCTATCAGAATGGCCACTATTAGAAAGACAGAGAAGTACAAGGTTGGAGAGGATGTGGAGAGATGGGAACACTTCTTCACTGTTGGCGGGAATGCAGAATGGTACAGCCACCATGGAGGACTGTCTGGCAGTTCCTAAAGAAGTTGAATATAGACTTGTCACGTGACCCTGCAATACCACTACTGGGTATATACCCAGGAGAACTGAGAGCAGTGACACGAACAGACATCTGCACACCGATGTTCATAGCGGCATTATTCACCATTGCCAAAAGTTGGAAACAACCCAGGTGTCCACCAATAGGCAAATGGATAAAAAAAAAAACTGTGGTCTATTCACACAATGGAATATTATACAGTTGTGAGAAGAAATGAAGTCGTAAAGCATATGGCAACATGGATTAACCTGGAGGACATTATGTTGAGTGAAGCAAGCCAGACACAAAAGGACAAATACTTTATAATTGCATTACTATGAACCAAATATATTGTGTAACATATTGTCTGATTTAAAAAAAAAAAAAATTATGTATCCAGTACATTTAATTGAGAAATGTATGTATTTATTCATCTGTGTTTACTTTTGTTTTTAATTATTTATATTTTCACTTATTAAATGTACAAAATAAAGTGAAAAAAAAAAACAAAAACTACTTATGGAGTGTATTATTCAGCCAAAGGGGTGCTGATGCAAAATACCAGAAATCAGTGAGTTTTTATAAAGGGTATTTATTTGGGGTAGAAGTCCACAGTTACCAGGCCATAAAGCATAAGTTTCTTCCCTCACCAAAGTCTGTTGCCACGTGTTGGAGCAAGGCAGCTGCCGACATCTGCGAGGGTTCAGGCTTCTTGGGTTCCTCTCTTCCCAGGGCTGCGTCTCTCTCCGGGCTCAGCTCCTCTGTTTCCTCCACAAGGTCAGCTGTAGAGTATGAGGCTCGCTAGCCTTTGTCTCTCTCCACAAGGCCCGCTGTGAACTGTCAGGTGAATGGCTGTGTCTGTCCCAGGGCCTTCTCTCCTTCCTCACAACCAAGCTCCTCCATCTGCTCGCCTCCCCGGGCTCCAACATCAAAACTCCAACATCAGAACTGCTACAACTCTGTCCTTTGCCGTGTCTTTTATCTTCGATTCCCCACCCACCAAGGGGTGGGGCTCAACACGCTACTGACGTGGCCCAATCAAAGTCCTAATCATAACTTAATCATGCCCAGATGAACAGACTGGTTTACAAGCATAATCCAATATCTATTTTTGGAACTCATAACTTCATCAAACTGCCAAACTGCCACCTGGAGCCATTCACACTTTGAACAAGGTTACTAACAAATAAGTCACTGTAGGCAGAATAAAGAGGGCTTACTAAAATCTTGTTCCCTGATTCTCATCTTTTTCTCCTTATTAGTTTACTCTCATCCTGAAGCATATCCTCTAGATGTATTCCTAAAAAGAGTACATGAAAATATATTTTTGAGTCTTTTCATATGTAAAAACATCTTTATTCTACCACAGTGTTTGACAGATAGTTTATGTGGATATAGAACTCTAAGTAGAAAACTATTTCAGCTCAGAATTTTGATGTTTTCCACTGTCTACTAGGACCATATTGCTGTTGGGAAGACTGATACCATTTTTATTTCTGTTCTTTTTCCAAAAACTTTTAAAATCTCCTTTTTATCTCCAATGTTGTGAAAATTCTAGGAAATACGCCTTGACTTGGGTAGTTTTTTTCCATTCACTATACTCGGCATTTTTGTAGGCCCCTTCATTCTGGAGACTTGTACTCATAGGTTCTTAGACATTTTCTTGTATTATTTCTTCTATACTTTCCTTCTCTCCATTTTCTTTGTTGTCTCCTTCTGAAAGTCCTCATGGTTAAAGACCTGCTGAATGGATATTTCAAGTTTCCTTTTCTCACATAGTTTCCACTTCTTTGACTTTTTAATTTGCTTCAGGGAAGAGTTCATCAATTTTAATTTTGTAATCTTTCTATTTAAATGTTAATGCATTCATTAGTTCTATTAGATTATTTTGTTGATTCTATTTTTTTTACATAGGAATTGCTACATAAACAAGCATATCTTTTGTGAACAGGAACAACTTTATTTCTTCCTTTCCTATCTTTTTCCATTTCTACCTTACTCTTTCTCTTTTTCCTTCCCTTTCCTTTTCGCTTTCATTTCCTTCCCTCATTGCACCACCTAGGGTCTCAAATATAACACTGCCTAGAAGTGGTGAGACATCTTTGCCTCCTTGTCTTGTTCTCAATCTCATGAAGAAACTATTCATTCATTCACTGTAAGTTTGAAAGTATCTGTAAATTTTTCATAGAATCCCTTCCTTAGGTTGAGAGAGTTGCCTTTTACTCCCAGTTTCATAAGAATTGTTACCCATAAATGGGTTTTTAATTTTTTCAAATGCTTTTTCTGCGTCTTTGTTAATTTCCTAGCTGCTAATATGAATACCATGTAATGGGTGACTAAACAACAGGAATTGATTGGCTCATGGTTTGGGGGCTAGGAGAAGTCCAAAACTAAGGTATCAGCAAAGTGAGGCTTCCTTCCTGAAGATTATGGCACTCGGAGCTGCCTGCCAGTGATCCTTGGTCCTTGGCTTTTCTTTCACATGGCAGTGCATGTGGTAGCCTCTTCTCCTTTCTCTTCTGGGTTCCACTGACTTCCAGCTTCTGGGTGCTCCCTATGGCTTCTCCCTCCTGCCCAATTTTCTTTGTTTCTAAGGACCTCAGGCATGTTCAATTAAGGCCCACCCTCATTCAGTTTGGGCACTTTAACTAATAATATCTTCAAAGGTCCAATCTACAAATGGGTTCACACCCGCAGGACCAGGGGTTTGAACCTGAACATGCCTTTTGTGGGGGACAGGATTCAAAACCCAACAGCATCTATTGAAACGATCAGTTTCTGCCTGCTTTGGTTGCTCTATAAAGTGTGTGTGTCTTTGTCTGTGCCTGTGTGTGTGTTTATTGTAGGTTTTATAACTGTTAGTTACAGGAGGGGCAATCTGACCAAGCTACCCTGTAATTACCAGAGGCCAGAATCCCACTCTGCTTTTTTGTTTTCATGAAGTCCATTAAAATTTCTTGTTTGCAGTTATCTCATCTACCATTGTTTTGTCCTTGTGCACTAATCCATTTTTTTTATTTTCTACTGCCATTTTGGTAAGACTTTAAAAGGCAGAAAATACAAATGCATGTAGTCAATTTTTAAACAGATGTCTTCTGTGGACTCTCTACATTTCAAAAATGTTTTTCACTTTGATAGAAATAGAAGCTAAAAGATATACTTTTGTTGAGTTTTTTAATTTCTTTGGAAACCTATGGGCTGCATAATTGAAGAATTAATGGAATAGATTAAGAAAATCACAGTTGTTAATATGAAATAATATGAAATGTGAAAAGAGTAATTTTGATAAGCGATTTATGCTTAAGATGAATCCTCATGACTTGTCACTTACCTTTTCACCCTCTTCCTCCCAGATTAGTAAATAAAGATAGTGATTCTGCCTTTCAAGTTTATTGAGAGGTTTAGAAGTGATATATACCAATTTCTTGGCCCAGAGGAAGCACTGGAAATAATAGCTAATACTTTTGAACTTGATAATGTTCTCAGAAAAGCACCTAGCTTATTACACACAGTAAGGCAAGTCACAGATACTGTTAAATCACAATTAATGGGATGTTTAACCCGTTGCCTGTGTTTTTCACACAGCCACAATTTTCTCCACATCATCTTTAGATATCTTAACACTCCAAGTCTTGATTTTTTAAATCACTTTTTCTTTCATGTCCCAAGTTAGGCATCTATTATTCTGTACTTTGAGTTTGTATTGTTCTGAGCACCATTAAAATTCTTTTTATTATCAGATCTCATCCAGAAAAAATAACTTACTGGTCATGGGTCTTTCTTTGGTTTCACAAAACTTTTAAAAGATGGAAGACAGGCTACCAAAGGCAGGGTTATTAGGAGAACTTAACTTCAGTGTTCCTTTGATGGGCATGGACTGCCTTCTTTTGATCATATAAGAAATCCAGGGGAGTATATAAATCACTTCAGGTCTTAAGGGAATGGCTGATTCTTAAATGATAAATTATTTCTAAAAGAATCATTTCCATGTGGAGAAAAACATCACACATTCCTTCCAGGCATGCTTTTGCAGAGCCACGGGCAGCCCAGGAGATTGCCTGATGGGAGAATCTTATATGTGCGCAAACAATGCTTCCGTACATGAATGTTGGAAAGAGATTTTTTCTCAGAATAAAATACAACATAAATGGTATCCTCCATTCACTAAGGCTAGTGTTTGCAAAGGAGTAGAAGACTCTCTTTCTAAATGTCCAAAATGTTTAGGATACTATGGTTAAATTTATATAGAACATGATGTATCACAGTTCCCTCTCCCTCTCTACCCTGCAAAATTACTCATATTTTAGGGTACTGCTCATTATGTAACTTCCCAAATTTTCCCCAAGGAAGAATCACTCATTCCCACCTCTGTTATTACAGAAAGCATTTTATCTAAGTTCAAGGCTTATACAGAGCCTTGGCATTGGAGGAGCAAGTAGTCCTTCCAGCTTCTGCTCCCAACGCACCAGGAGCTGGGGTCGCCTGTGTACAGCCTGAAACGCTTCCAAAGGCAGATTCACCACGAAGCCAGTGAAGCTCAGCCTTTGTGTTACCTTCACTTGCACACATCCTAGCCAAGGTCCGGGGAGGGCCCTATCAATGTGTTATGGTGGCCAGATGGTTTGTAAAATCTGCAAAACTAAGACAGCTTGATGAAAATTGGTTGAGACTTGTATCTTGCCACCTTCTGTGACCCCTTTCACGCTCACCTTTTGTCAGGTGGCACTAGAGTAGCCACTGGAGTGTTTGGCGTCCAGAAAAGCGGAAGCTGAGTTGGGGGTGTGTGCAGTTCAGTATGCGTGAGGCTCACAGCCATTTGCACGCACAGTCACTATTTCTAGTGGTCCCAAGTGGCCTTTCAACAATACTCCTCCCACCCACTGTGCCAACGCACCTGGCATCATGGCACAAAGGCACACAACGTATTACAGTACGAGCTATTTCTTCAGGGCCTAGCACCAGAAATATGTAGAGCGGAGGAGAAACAAAGCTTGAAATATATTGAACAGAAGCTAGTCTGTGGAAAATTCTTCCAGTTACCAGAAGATCTGGTGCTCATCAAAGCTTCATCAAAATATAAACTCTCTTATCAGGATTGTACTCAATAATGCACCTAACATTTTTCATTTTGATGGGAATTGAAGAAATAAAATTACCAGAGTTCTTGTGATCATCAGAATTCCCTGTAGAGCAAAGACCTACAGCAGAACTGCAGATAGCAAGTACATATCTGTGTGTGACATCATATGCTTTTATGCCTCCAAACTAGGAATAATAAAAAAATTAACCAACAGCTAGAGGAAAGACTGAATTATCTTTCTGTATTCTCTACCAAATGGACATTACAAAATTGTTGTCCTGTGAAGAGGTGATCAAAGTATCTGAAGTCAAGAATTGTACAAACAAATTACTATAAAGGTATGTTAGGCAGTTTGTTAAAAAAAAAATTACTTTTCTGGATTTTTTGATTTTTGTGGTTTTTGTTAGCTTTTTTACATTTTTTAAGTTCTTGTGATTTATTTTCTAATTCTAAATAAGTGTTTACATCCATTCTTAAGTTCATATTCACACTTTTCACTTTCCCTACAAAGGGCGCCCTAAGTTGTATAAGTGTCAGGCCCTACAAGGTCAATGTCCCACTCTCTGAGGCTGGGGGAGACCAGCCCTTCCCAGTCCATCTGCATACCGCCCATCATGCCTGGTCTCCGCTGCTACAGGCTCCGAGGCACTGCTCCTCATCCCTGATGATCCCCAGGCTCCGTTGTGTCCTGGGTCTCTGTTGGCCGTCCCTGCAGGCACCCATGTGCACACACCCTGGAGACATCCCTGGAGCAGAAGGGAGGTGCTAGGACTCTTTACCTACATTTAACTCTATTAATGCCTTTCCTAATCCTTCCCTCCCAGCCTCCAGCGCAGGAAAATTGGCTCTTAGATCATACAGCATTCTTCCGAATACTATTATTTATGGTACACACATAAGCCCTTTCTTTCCACCTACTCCGCAAAACTCTATTTTGAAATTCAAAAGCTGACAACTGGCCCTTTTGATCTCTGGCGACTCTGCCACAGCCCTCTTTCCACAAGGCAGTCATCCCAGTCAGATGCCTGAAATGGGGAGTTCCCAGATGAGATGCGCAAGGAGGGCAAAAGGGAATCATCAGAATTAGAAAACCTCCTCATTTAAAGATCAGATGTCCAAATATCCGAATATTTGGAATTTTATGTAAGAAACTTTCATGTGGATAAATGAATTATTTATTGTTTAATCAAGATGCTTAATCATATACACAGACATTTTCACAGAGATACAGACAAACTGGGCAAATGATCAAGAAAATTCAGGTATCTAATAATTCTGATATTAAGATAGAAAAGAAATATGGTGTCTGGTTATTATTCCTTTGATCCTAAGAACTGATCAAATTCAGCAGAATTTTGTGTAATTCTCCCATTGTCGTTTCTTGATTTTCATATCTAAGTTCAAAAATTTTCTTCAAGTCTGATTTTGGATGCTGGATTGAATTATTTATATATTTTTTGCTTTTCTGATTATAAAAATTCACATCTATACTTGTAGTTTTAGAAAATACAAAAAAAAAGAACAAATAAGGAAATATACAATTGCATGACTCAATGAATCCCACTGTGTATTTGTATGTGTACGTATATGAAACTGAAATTATGCCCTATTTACAATACTATTAAGTATTATAAATAGGGCATATTGTAAATAGGGTATATTTGGATATTTCACTATCTAAGCTCTAATTTTAATATTTTTTATTTATAATTGCAGACTGCCCTAAATAACACTATTATGAACTTTCTAGTTTATGATTCTTTGCATTCATTTATGATCATTTCTTTAGTATATATTCTTAGGAGATAAATTATTGGGTCACAAGAAGTAAAATTTTTA
This sequence comes from Tolypeutes matacus, assembly GCA_026826555.1. NCBI lineage: Eukaryota > Metazoa > Chordata > Mammalia > Cingulata > Chlamyphoridae > Tolypeutes > Tolypeutes matacus. The sequence continues at coordinate 2,084,734 of JAKSZT010032012.1, forward strand.
AGGCTTTTTTTTTTTATATATATAATTACAAATTGTCCACCCCAAATTATAAATTTATAATCTCTCCATGAATATATAAGAAGCCTCATTCCCCATATTCTTTCTCCCTTTTAACATTATTAATATTGTTCTGATCTTTATCAGTTTGAGAAATCACAAAAAATTTTATCATATTTGTCCTATTTGAATTTATTTGATTTTTCGTGTTTATATGTGGTTATTTGCCCATGGATATTTACAAAAGGAAATCTACTTAATAGAGAATGAATAATGATTATGGCTCTGCATATTATTAATCTCTCCACTGAGACTGGAACATATATGATGAAATATTTCAAATGTATTTTCTTTCTTGAGTTTATTATTTTAAAGGATTCTTGCCAGGTGTTCATGAGAGAAGATAGAAACAATGATTGAACTGGAGAGCCAAACCAGCTGGCTCTGCCACATAGTATCTGCATGACTCAAATCAATTTACTCCATTTGTCTGTACCTCAGTTTCCTCATCTGCAAGAGGGAGTTGATAGTAGCGATACTATCTCATAGAGCTGTTGTAAACATTAGATGGGATAATCATACTAGTTATTCTTAAACCGTACTTGTGGAACTTTCCCTTATACTTTACCTCTCAACAATTTTGGTACCCCATATTAAAATATGTAGTGAGCTTAATCTGTATATTATTATTATATGAGTTTTAAGTGCTGGAGCTTACTAAATTCCCTCAGAATTTCAACAGAGTTATAGCCCATATTGCAGTGAATTGTCCTCTTGCTTATTAGTTCTGTGGGACACAGACTGCTGACTTGTGTCACATTTGAGTCATCATCTACATAAAGTCCTCCTTAACCACTCTCCCTGACCCCAACCCACCCCAGCATGATTGCTCCCTTCTGGTTTCCCATGACACTTTATTTATCATTTCATAATAGCAGGTAGGTGCTCATTGTACCCATATGTTCCAAGATTTTTTCCCCATATGCTCAGGTAGCTCTGCCAGGTAATGACCAGGTCTCGTCCAACCCTGCATTCCCAGGGCTTCATATAATTCCCAGTACACAGCACATCAATAGTGTCTTTTAGGATAAGACACCTGTGAACAGGGCTTAATGTAGGAAGCACAAAGCAGGATCATACTGGCATAAAAGAAAGGCGATTTACCCATCCAGCTTAAATATCTGAAGGCACAGATGAAACAGATGAAACAATGGCTTTCAGGTATTTGACAACTAGCAGTGGATGACTGTGATTCCTGGAAAAGTGAAACAAATAAGGTAAGCCCTACGAATCCCCAGCTTACCAATGGAATCACTTTCCAGGTTACATCCAAAGGAGGAAAAACCCAGAGCCCTGTGGTCTGTTTGAGTTGGGGGAAGAAAAACTAGGTCTTGAGTAGCTTAAGGCGGCTAAATTTCAGGGGCGCAGCATTGGAGGGAAGGGAGCTGCGCAGAAGCAGTGCTCTGGAGGGCTGCTGAAGGGCCCCTTTGGCTCTTTAACTGAACACGGAGCACACCCATGAGAGAAAACCCACCGAGACTGGGGAAATATCACCGGGAAGCAGGCAGCTGAAAATTCCACCCACCAAGCTGGGAATAGTTTGTACTCCCACCAGCCAGGATGGGAAGATACAATCCATGGAGCATTAAGAGGAATTCTCAGAAGGGGATCATCTTAGTACAGAAGCTACATTGTCCCCAGAATAGAGGATGCTCTGAAGAGACACTAAAAAAGCTTAAGGACAAGTCTCAAAAGAATCACATGGATCCCTGTTCACTGAACTGAATGCCCGGAGAAAGTAAAACAGTTTAATGGAATGCTAAACAAGCAAAAAACCTCCAGCACCAAACGACACAAAATTCAGGGTCTGACATCCACTTGGAATTTACCAGGAATGCCAAAATGCAGAAATGGAGTGACCCATAACTAGGGGAAGAATCACTATATAAACAGGCACAAAAAGGCAGAGGTGATGGAATTGGCAGACACAGATGTAAAGGTGTGCATTATTTTAAAAGTCTGTATTTTCAAGAAGATATTAGAAAACAAAGAGAGAAATATAATAAAGAGAGAAATATAAGTTATAAAATATTATCCAAGTAAAACTTTTAGAAATATCTAAAATGAAAAGTATATTGGGAGAGATTATCAGCTTATCAATTCTGAAGAATAAAATGATCAGAGAACCTGAAGACATGGCATTATGAAATGAAACACACAAAGAAAAAAGACTGGAGAAAATAAACAGAGCATCAGAACCTGTGGAAAATATCAAGCAGTCTAACATATAGCTGGTTAAAAAACATATTGGAAAGAATAATGTTCAAAACTATTATCAATTTGATGGAAACTATAAATGCATAGATCCAAGAATCTCAATGAATCCCAAGCAGAATAAATATTAAGAAAAGCATACTAAGGCACGTAATAACCAAATGATAAGAAACCAATGATAGACCATCTCAAAAATAGCCAGGGGAGCAGGCGGAAATACACATTACATAAAGAGGGACAATGAGAAGAATGAAAACAAACTTCTCATCAACAGCTATGCAAGCTGGAAGACAACTGAGCAACAGTTTACAAGTACTAAAAGAAATAAACTGTCAACCTAAAAATCGATTCTAAGGGAAAACATCTTTCAAAAATTAAGGCAAAATAATTAGCTTTTCAGATACACAAAACTTGAGGGAGTTCATGGCCAGCACTATAAGAAATTTTTTTAAAAGTTCCTCAGGCAGAAAAAATACCAGTCGCTAATTTTTATCTTCATAAAGATACATAGAGTACTAAATACATCATTTTTTCTTTCTTTTAAATCTCTCTTTAAAAATTACTGATAAATAGAAATGATACCAATATATTGCGGAGTTCACAGCATATATGGAGTAAAATATATGACAAAAAGCAGCACAAAGGAATGGGAGAGGGAAAGGGAAGTACATTGTTGTTAGATTCTCAGCCCATACAGGAAGTGGTGTGGTATGGGTAGACTCTGGTAATATAAAGGTTTATTTTGTAAATCCTAAAGCAACTACTAAAACAAACAAATAAAACAAAATATTTGGTTAAGTTATTAGTTGATGTAAAATGGAATCATAAAAATTACATAATCTAAGAAAAGAAAGGACAAATATAAAACTAACAGCAAGATGGTGGGGCTAAATCCAAACATCTTGATAATTGCATTAAATGTAAAAGTTCTAAATAATCCAATTATAAAGCAGAGATTGTCAGATTGGATAAAAACGTAAGCTCCACTAAATGTTATTTACAAGAAACTAACTGTAAATTTAACAACACAGAGTTTAAAAGTAAAAGTATTGGGAAAAATATACCATGAAAACACTAAACATGAGAAATCTTGTGTAACAGTGTGTATTACTCACTGTTGGCCAAGGCAGAATTCAGAAAAAGGAATATAAAGTGATTAAGAGGAACATTCTATAATGGTACAGGGGTGTTTTAGTTTCCTCGGCTGCTTAAGTTAATACCATGAAACAGTCTGGCTTAAACAATGGGACTTTATTCACTCATGGTTTTGAGACCGGGAAAATGTCCATCAGGGTGATGCTTTCTTCCCAAATACCGGCTGCCAGTGATCCTTGGCTCCTCTGCACGTGGTAAGGCACATAGTGGCATCTGCTGGGCTCTCGTCTTCCTGTTTCTGTGGCTCTCTCTGTGTCTGAATTTCATTCTCTTATAAAGACTCCAGTACTAGGATTAAGACCAGTCCTGACTGCAGTGGCCAAACCCTAACTAAAGTAGCCTCATCCAAAGACCCTGCTTGTAAAGGGTTCACACCTACAGGAAGGGATCAACTTTAAGAGCATGCTTTTCCTGGGGTACACACAGCTTCAAACCACACAACAGTACAGCACTGAGACATGGTAATACTAAACATTGTGTGCATAAAAACAGTTTCGAAATATATGAAATAAAAACTGAGAGAACTGAGAGGAGAAATAAACAAATCTACAATTAGAGTTGAACACATCAGTGCTCCTCTCTCAGGAACTGAGAGATCAAATAGAAAATCAAGAAGGACTCAAACAATATTATCAATTAATTTGACCTAATGGATTTTCATGAAACATTCTACCCAACAGCAGATTTTCTTTCAAGCACAAGTGCAAAATTTACCAAGATAAACTTTATGCTGGGATAGAAAACAAGTCTCCATAACTGTAAAAGGATTGAAACCATATTGGCTGATAACTATTTCCTTCGATCCCCTCAATGGAATTAAATTAGAAATAAAAATTTAAAAAGAACTGGGAAATGTTTCAAGTATTTAGAAAATTAAATAACATACATCTAAAACATGCAGTGCCCAAACAAAATTACAAGGGAAATTTGAAAATATCCTGAATTTGGTTAAAATGAAAATATGATATAACAAAATCGATAATGCAATTAAAACATGGTTTAGAGGAAAATATATAGCTTTGAATGTTTATATTAGAAAACAAGAATGATCTCAAATTAATGATCTATGCTTCCATGCTAAGAAATTAGAAAAAGAAGAGTAAATTACACCAAAATTAAAAATGAAGATAAAATCAAATGTCAAAGAAATAGAAACTATAGAGCAAAATCAATGAAACCAAAACCCAGTTCTTTGAAAAGTTCCATAAAATTGAAAAACCTCTAGCAAGACTGATCAGAAAAAAAGAGAGGTATTACAAACTATCAAGACTATCACGACAGATCTAGAGACCATAAATGAATGATAAAGAAATGCTATAAGCAATGTATGCCTGTATATTATTTGAAAGACACACAGTTCCAAATCTCATTAAAGATGAAATGGATTCCCTGAATAGAACTATAGCTATTAAATAAATTGTATTCGTATTTAATAATCTTTCTACAAGAAAATATCAGGCCCAGATGGCTTCATTGGTGAATTCTACCAATTAAGAAGGAAACACTACCAATTCTATGCAAATTTTCCAGAAAATAAAAGCATTACATTGATAACAAAACCAAATAAACTAGAAGAAAAAACTACAGTTCAATATACCTCATGAACATAAATGCCAGAGTTCTTAACAAAATGAAAGCAAATCAAATCAAACAATATATAAAGAGATAACATGCCATAACCAAGTGGAGTTTATCCCAGGAATGCAAGGTTGGTTTCACTTTCAAAATCAATCACTGTAATTCACCACACTGACAAACAAAAAAGAAAAACTAAGCCAGCATGTCAATAGATGCAGAAAAAGTATTTGATAAAATGTATCATTCATTCTCAGGAAATAAAAGGTTTAAGAGATCTGCCATCAGGATGACATCATGAAAAGACATCATGAAAAAAATACTTTCTTCCTAAACTTGGAAACAAAGCAAAATGCCTGCTCTCACAACATTGTATTAGTCAGTGTAATTAGTAAAAAGGAGAGCCTAGGATTAGAAAAATTAAGTACTTATCCAACTTCACAAAGATAGGAGGTAGAAGAGTCAAATCTGCCTGCCTCTCTTATGCCCCTGCATTTGAGTGTCACTTTCTACATCAATAAAGCAATAGAAAGCATATGTTATTCTATTCTTCTTGTTAGAAGAACTCTTTCATGATTGAGGATCAAGCTGAAAACAATTTCCTCCCTTGGGAATAATCATAATCATAATCTGGGTTAACACTATGAAAGGCCCTCTAATTAAGAGACTTACTTCACACCCACTACCCTAGAACATTAGGGGTTTGTAGGGGGCTCTTAAAGTGAGTGCAGCAAAAAGCCAAACAATACAATAAGCAATGTATATGGTGTGGAAACATACCTTGCAGGAAGACAAAAAATATTCCTGCTTCCACTCTCTAGAGGAGAAACTTGAAACATCTGAGCAATTAGCTTAAAGTCACAAATCAAGTATGAAATTGGAAGGAGGAGGAGGTGGCAGATTTTGAAAGAAATCTTGTAACTCTGACCACAAAACCTCTACCCCTCTTTAACCCTAGCCATAGAAATATTCCTCTGCCTTCTAGGTGACAGTCTATGACAGCTTTATACAACTTCTTGAATCAGAAGGTCCACTGGGGTTTACTTTTAGGAATCCACATTTCTTTCTGAGAACAAGCTGAATTGTTAGAGGCAAGGTGGGAGTTCCTCAAGCAAACAAAGAAAATCATTGGAAAAGACCCTCACCAAACCACAAAGCTGGCCCTTCAGAGAATCAGGTCTTTATCTCTAACCTCTTTTTGGAGGTTGGCAAGAATACATTGTGCCTCTTGAGGGAGATTACGTGGGTGGTGAGTGCAGTGGCGCAGAGCTGCATGTCAGCATGTTATTCAATGGACAAAACACAGGAGCTTTGCCAAGGCACTGACAGATGGAGGCTGCTGGTTTCAGGGAGAACCTGGAGTCAGGGGCTGGAGCTCCTTCCCTCCCCTTGGTGGGGCAAGAAACCAGCTCATGCTCCCTTTGAATAATTGCTTTAAAACAGGGGTTCTTAACCATGGGTTAAGGGGTCTGTGAGCTTGCATTTAAAAACAAACAAACAAACAAACATTATTTTTGTGGGGACGTGTTGATGCAGGTGTGATATATTTATTCAATAACATGCAGTATAGTGTGGACTTAGTAGTAAAGGGTCTATAGTTTTCACCAGACTAGCAAAGGGGTCCGTGGAACAAAAAGGATTAAGAACCCCTGCTTTAAAAGGTCCTTTAGCAGTCAAAGTGAATAGGTCACGATAAGGCTTTCATTTCACGGATCAGAGTCATCCTGACTCTTGCTTCTCCTAATGGTGAAGCCCAGAGGCAGGGAAGAAATGTGGGCAGTCACTTAAACAAGTCAAGACAGCTTGCTTTATTAGTTACTTTGCAGACATTTATTAAGTATCTAACGTGCAGCAAGCACTGCAATAGGCTTCATCAAGAACAACAAAATAGTAGCAATTAATGGCTAAATTGTGTTGTTTGTACTGCGCATGGCACTGTGCTAATGATTTTATATGACCTCTTTTAAATCCTAAAGCAATCTTGTTAGATAGATGTTATTTGCATTACCCAGATGATGAAATAGAAAGGGTTAGTAACTTGCTTGCTGACAAAAAACGTAAGTGACAAAGCCAGGATTTGAAACTAGTCTTGTTTCATTCCAATGTCTATCTCTAAACATTATGATAAATCCATTTTAAAAGAAACAAAGTTCCTGATCTCAAAGCAATGGATATTTTTAGTCTAGCTACCTAGACCACAGACTGTCAGCCAGGACATCAGAATTAGCTGTGCACCTCAGCACGTGACCTGACAAGAGCTTGGAGACTCTGCTTCCATCTCTCTCCTTTCTACCAAGTTTTAGAGATCTCCCGTTGTAAAGAGATACCTCTGGCAGGGAACCTCCTTTCCTTTTCTACTTCATTCAGTGATTTTATGGTCAACAGCATACAGCAGAGCCAAGGAACATTCCATGGACAAAAGATATACAGTTAAATGAATCACTCTTTAAAGTTAGAAGTCACATTTAGACACAGAATGTGAAATGGGCTCGTTTGAATCAAAGTTACTGTGGTATACGCCTGCCTGTTCACAGTGCTGCCCAATAGCTTACCAGAGATGTACTGGGCTTATTAATAACTGTGACCGCGTTATAATGTCAGTACTATTTAAATACATAATATATGGGTACAAGTATAATAAATAACATATAATATATAATTAGATAATGTACCATTATATGAAATACAGATATATTTAGGTATTTTAATATTTGAAAATCAGCAAGCATTTATCCAAATGCATTAATAATAAATTATACTGACCAAACCATTGTAAATCTCCAGTGCAATATAAATGCTTATGTTATTTTATTCATTCATCCATTATTTATGAAGCTCTTATGATGTCACAGGCATAGTATGAAGCTCTAAAGACATGCAAAAATATATTGTTCCTGTCCTCAGGGACTTCATTTGCCATTTTAACTTAATGACATCTTTCACTGAAAATGACTACTTTTTCTCCTTTTCTGTTCAATATAATTTGCAACACATTTTCAGTTTAACTTGAGACTTCAATTTTCTTCAACATGTCAGATTAGACAACCAGATACCCTGAACAAGCTTCCTGCTGAAAATAGCTAAAATGTTTAAATAGATAGATATACATGGACATAGTTATAGATATAGATGTATGTACGCATATATGTATGTATGTATGTATGTATTTAGAAGATTCTAAATGCTTTGCTAAGCTGACAAGAAAGTATGGAATATGTTGAAGCCACAAACAAAGTGAAGTGGGAGGCAAGCAAATACAGAAGTCAGCTTTGACTGTAGAAAATCTGCTGAACTCTGGAGAACTTGAACTTACATTTTCAAGGTTGCATAGGGCATAAAAGACGACAAGAGCTAGGACAAACTCTAAGTAGAAAGTCTAATTGTAGGCCCCCATAAAATGCCAAGACCATATTGGGCATGTTTCTTTGCCTCTTTTCATCTGAGCACTGGATGTAAGTGATAAAAAAAATAAGTTAAAAAAAAAAAAAAAAAACTCTTAAGAATTTGGAATTATAAGCCAGCTATTACACATATTTTTGGCCCAATTTCAAACTTTCTGTGTGGTCCAAAAACACTCAAGTAGAAATTTTAATATAAATCACTCCTGTATTTCAGTGCCCCTGGGTGGTGAGAAGAAGCAAATTAAAATTGTCTAAAGGAATACAATTTCAACATGACCTAAAAGAATTCTCTCAGGTAATGACCCAAAGAATATGAGCTAAAAATCATGAAATTGAAAATATACAGTAAATTAAGAACCATGAGTGAGAGCCAGAAGAAATAATTGGTTATAGCATCAGATAGACAAAAACTTTAGTCAAAAATAATGAGATGCTGGATATAAAAAGAGAATGTTTGATATGTTTTTAAGAAATTAGGCCTGAATATATGCAAGAAACAAGAGACTAGGGGAAAATATGAAGAAAAAAACTTTTGAAATTTTAAACAACAAAAAGTAAATGAATTAAACAATGACTGTGTTAGACAGCAGATTAGAAAGAGGTGAAGAGAGACTTAATGAGAAGAAGACAGGCTCAAAGAAATTATCCAGAATATTTCCAAGACATATTGAAATTATGAATCAAATTTAACATACTTGAATCAGAATTCCAGAAAGAAATAATAGAATGAAGATGAAGCCATATTTAAAGAGATAATGCTGTATAATTTTCCAGAAAGATGCCAACTCAGAACCAAGCAGAATAAACAAAAATAAACCCACACCTAGACATATCTTAGTGAAATTGTAGGACACTGAAGACAAAGATAAGGCTTTAAAAATAACTGGTGAGGATTTCAGTAATATTTTTAATAACTAAATGAATAATAAACAGCAGATCCAAGAAGAATGCCATCTTATTCTTAAATCTGTGTTTTGAAAGATCAGATGCCAAGTTTTAGTGTAACTTAAGCTATGGAACAGCAGTACTGGCTAGTGGCTGTACCCTAGAATTGACTGGATGTGGGTTTAAATCCCAGATCCATTTTTTTTTCCTATATAACTGACCTAGCCTGGAAAGTTCCCTAATATATTTAATTCTTAGTTTTCTGAGCTGTAAAATTGCAATAATAATAGCATCTACTATTTGTTGTATTAATACATATCAAGTACTTCGCTCAGAATAAATTATCATTGAAATTTGCTGTTACTATTGGGTAATCATTCTGTTTCTCCATTGTTGTCCACTACTGCTCTCAGACCACACTTCAACTTTCCTTTCTTGTCCTGCGGGTTTCTGCTTCAAGGCCGTGGTTCTCAAAGTGAATCCCCTGCAGCCACAGCATCACCTAGGAACTTGTCAGAATTACAGATTCTACGGCCTCACCCCACACCTACTGCCATCAGAAACTCTGGCAATGGGGCCTAGCATTGTGGTTTAACAAGCCCTCCAGGTGACTGTGATCCACTGCGCTAAGCCATTGTACATGTAGCTCAGCTTTTCTCAACAAGGAGATTTCTGCAAATGTGTGGTGAAGCTTTTGGAGGTCACAATGCTTGATCATCCCTGCTGGCAATGGGTGGTAGCAGGGATGCTAAATGTCCAAAAATACTACCTAAACTTTCACCTCCCTGTGCTAATATTGAAATCCTGCACAATTTCCCAGACATGTCTCTTTCACTTGGCTCCTTCATCTTCTTTGTCCATTTCAGCCCAGTCCATGATCTCTCATGTTTCTGAAGTATTATACTAGTTGTAGTAGTAATCATTTAGGATGTGACTCTATACATTATTTATATTTAATACATTATGTATATTTAACATTTTATTATTTGCTATATCCCTGAAGAAGAATTCATAACCCTCACTTCTTATGTAGGGAGGCAGAATTAGTTTAGTGGATAAGAGCATGGAGTAGGATGTCTGAATGCCTAGGTACGAATCCTGCTTCTGAGATTCTCATCTGAACCTCAGTTTCCCCAACTGTAAAATAGGGGTAGTAATAGTACGTATCTAACAGAGTTGTTGTGAGGTTTAAGCACTTAGAACAGTGTTTGGCACAAAGTAAACACTAGACAAGTATTAGCCATTATTATTCTGTATCCCCCTTGGTGTCTAGCATAATGCCAGGAATTTACTCATGCATCCCAAATTTCATTGATTAATTGATTGATCAAAGAACTTCAGAATTTGTTCCCAATTCAATTCTCAAATGTTCACTAGAAGACTTAAGGGAGAAATCATTACCAATTTTAAATTCACAATGTACTGCCATGTAGAAGAAAGAATTGGCTTATTCTTCATTGTTTTAGAATATAGGCTTTGGAATCAAAGTTTTAGGGTGAGAAACAGAGTTTCTTTACCCTAAGTGTCAATGATGCATATCTTCCTTCTATTGCTGGGATAGTTGAGGTCAAGGACTAGGGAATTTGGGATCCCAGCCATGTCTTCCAGTTTATCCCTAGTTTAGAGATATAAATGAGGACACAATCACATTCCCAGAGCATCTGAAATACTTTCTATTTGATTCATGTTCTTCTTAATGGTTTTGCTCAAAAACAACCACATGCCCTGCCAATTTCTGGTGGCTGTCCTCCATCACCTGCCCTTTTCTTCCCAGAAGCCCACAGGCCATTAGTCTAAGTACACATCACTGGCAGGAGCCCTACCTTTGGCGGCCCTAAGCACAGCATGGCCTGATGAAATGCTCCTTGGAGCCTGCCCATCCAAACACAGAGGGCATCTAAAGCTCGAGGTGATGACAGCTCAGCCTGAGGTGGAAGGAGTACACAGGGCTCTGAGTGATTATACAATAAGGGCAAGAGGAGGAGGAAGTACATGAGTGTGGAAAGAGCACCCCTGGGATCGGTTCTGGTTTTTTGAGGTAGCCTGCCTGGAAGGAAGGTGATTTAGGTTCTGTTTCCAGGTGATGTCACAGCAGCAAAGATAGCCACAAATCCTTGTAGAAGGATAATACTGGTTCTATAGCTCATATCATTGTCACAAAGAGGAAAAAACAGAAGATCTATACCTTGTCTTTTTACCTGTGAGACTTCCTAAAATTAATTGCTTATAGCACTAAGTAGACATCTCAGGCAGAATATTAGTTCATAAACTAATCCAGTAAACATCATGGAAAACATTTATAGCATATTCAACATCTATTAAATTAGAGTTCTAGCTATGGTTCTCTGTTTTGTTGATTCTGTAGTTAGAAGCAGGAGGAGAAAAAAGGGGAGGACAAGAAGGAGAAGGAGGAAGAGGAAGAGAAGAAAGGCTTACCTTGGCAAGGCTGTTGGACCCACAGCTCTGTCCTCAGGTTGGCTAGTTTCAATTTAGAAACTTCACCAGGAGAACTCTGGTGAAGGGGCTCATGCTAATGAAACTCACAAGAGCCAGATAATCAAAAGCAGCCTATTTCTTTCTTAATTTAAAATGAGAGATAAAAATGCCAAAGAGATTGATAATCACAGGAGCTGATGGTATCTTTTTCTACACTATAAGGGAATCTACTTGAAAGAATTAAGATGGAAACACTGGTAAATTAAAACAAAGAATAAGATGGCTTCAAGAAACAATTTTGAGTGATGTCATCAATATGACAATGAAAAACATTCCCCGAAAACACCTCCCCAGAGATTCAGCAAATAAAAAGACAATTCCCACTTATTTGGAACTCTGGAAAATAGTAGAGACTGGAGAATGACTCCAGAAATGCTAAATCAAAGAAAGAGAAAAATGTACGGAAGGAAACCTCCACCCCGGACCCACTGGTTCACTCTCACTCCCTCACTGTCTCTGCACAGCTTAGGGCATTGCTCAGAGGTAACAGCTGGGATCCCTCTCCTTTTCCACCAGGGACAGCAGTGATACAACCCCATGCACATCCAGGCACAGGGACCCAAGTCCACAGAGACCCAGAGCAGAACACAAGCCACTGAGGAGAGCTGCACACAAAAGAGCCCCAAGAAGGGAAAGAGAGAGAATGTGGTAGAACTGCATCTGGAAAGTGCTACACTCACTCAACCCACACACAAAACAGACTTTTTCTGGAGTCACCCACCTTTATGGATTGACCCAATTTGACTCCCCAGGGTGGGATATCCTAAGGGAGAAGAAACAAAAAATGGGTGTTAAACTGAACTGTTATCAGACAGAAGGGTCCTAGAATTGAAGAGTAAGGAAAATGGGTCACTTAATGAGGGAGAGAATTTAAATAAATCACAGAGTCTGGGGAGAAAATTTTGCACAGATTTCCAGAAAAGAAACAGAGGAAAGGAAGTGTTCTCCTAGAGGTAAAATAAATACACAAAAAAATGCAATCTTGAAATTTATACTGCATTTCCAGGGCAAGAATCAGATGAAGAAGAGCTGAGAAAATCAGATCAGTTAGACAGGCTATTCTAAAGGTCTAGAATTAGTTGGACAAAGCATCAAAGAAGAGCCTTAACATAAAGCCAATCGACAAGAAAACCCTAGACAAGTGGAGAAACTGACATTCTGAGTTAACTTATCAAGACAATCAGATACCTAGATATTAGCAAAAAATTACAAGCCATACTAAGAAAGAGAAAAATATGGCTCAATCAAGGGAACAAATTAAAACTTCAGAGGAGACACAAAATTTGGAACAATGAATCAAAGAAGTTTGAACAAATCTCTTAAATCAATTCAAGGAGATGAAGGAAAATATGCATAAAGAGATAAAGGATATTAAGACAATGTGTGAGCATAAGGAAGAATGTGAAAGTATAAAAAGAAACATGACAGAAATTATGGGGATGAAAGCACAATAGAAGAGATTAAAAATACACTAAAGGTATAAAACAGCAGATTTGAAAAGACAGGAGAAAGAATCCGTGAACTACAAGACCAAAATCATATAGTCAGAAAAACAGAGAAAGGAATAGAAAAAATGAGCAGCATCTCAGGGATTTGCATGATAGCACAAAGTGTACAAACATACGTGTCCTAGGTATCTTTGAAGGAGAAGAGAAGGGGAAAAGGTCGGAAAAAATATCTGGGGAAATAATGGCTGAAAATTCCCAACTCTTGTGATAGACATAAATATACATGTCCAAGAAGCACAATGTACTCCAAACAATAAATTCTAAAGGGTCTACTCAGAGACACATACTAATTAGAATATCAAATGCCAAAGATAAAGAGAAAATTCTGAAAGCAGCAAGAGAGAAGCAATTCATCATAAACAAAGGATCTGCAATAAGAATATGTACCGATTTCTCCTCAGAAACCATGGAGGTAAGAAGGTAGTGGTATTATATATTTAAGGTACTGAAGGAGAAAAATTGCCAGTTAAAAATTCTTTATCTGGAAAAACTGTCCTTTAAAAATGAGGGACAGTTTAAAACATTCACAGATAAATAGAAATTGAGAGTTCATCCATAAGAGACCTGCCTTACAAGAAATACTAAAGGGAGTGCTGCAGGTTAAAAAGAAAAGACAAGAGAGACTGGCTTGGAGTTGCATGCAGAAATGAAGATTATCAGTAAGGTAACGAAAAGGGTAAATGAAAAGCCCAATAGTACTGTATCCTCAATATACAACTCTACTCTTTAATTCTTATAAGAATCAGAACACAATTGAATAAGAAAACGGTATAAGAACTTTATACTTTTTCCATTCCAGTGGAATGGAGATGGATATCAATAACAGGCAGAGAAAATCCAGAAATATATAGGATAAATAACACACAAAAATAAGAAGTGGGTCAAAGAAGAAATTGCAAAGGAAATAAGTAAATATCTAGAGACGTATATAAATGAGAACATAACATATCAAAACTTATGGGATGTGGCAAAGGCAGTGCTAAGAGGTAAATTTATAGCCCTAAAGGCTTACATTTAAAAAGAAGAAAAAGCTAAATCCAAAGATCTAATCCTAACTGCACACCTAGCAGAAATAAAAAGAGGACATAAAATTAACCCCAAAGCAAGCAGAAGGAAAGAAATAATAAACATTAGAGCAGAAATAAGTGACATTGATAATAATAAAAATAAAAATAAAATAGAGAGAATTTAAAAAACTAAAAGTTGGTTCTTTGAAAAGATCAATAAAACTGACAAACCTTTACCTAGACTGACAAAGAAAAAAAGACAGACAAATAGAATCAGAAATGAGAGGGGGGATATTAGTACTAACCTGACAGAAATTAAAAGGCTCATAAGAAGATACTATCAACAGCTGTATGCCAAAAAAATTAGACAATCTAGGTAGAATGGGAAAATTCCTAGAAACACACAACCAACCCACACTTAATTTAGAAGAAATAGAAGACTTCAACAAACCAATTACAAGTAAAAAGATTGAATCAGTCATCAAAAACCACCCAAAAAAGAGAGCCCATATGGCTTCACTGGTAAATTCTACCAATTATTCCAAGAAGAATTAATGCCAATCCTCAAGCTTTTCCCAAAAATTGAACAGGAGGGCACACTATCTAACTCATTCTATGAGGCCAACATCACCTGAATAACAAAGCCAGATAAAGATACTACAAGAACAGAAAATTATAGACTAATTTCTCTTATGACTATAGATGCAAAAATCCTCAACAAAATACTTGCAAATCCAATCCAATAGCACATTAAAAGAATTATACACCATGATCAAGGGGGTTATATCTCAGGTATGCAAGGGTGGTTCAACATAAGAAAATAAATTAATGTAATACACCACACTAGCAAAACATAGAGAAAAAACTATACAATCATCTCCATTGAAGGACAAAAGGCATTTGACAAAATCCAGCATCCTTTCTTTTATTTTTTTTTTAATCCCTCCCCACCCTGCCGCCCCGAGATGGCTCCCTCGTTTGTTTGCTCGTTGTTTTTGCTTGTTGTCTTGCCTGTTGTTTTTTTGCTAATTATCTGTCTGTTTTTTCTTTAAGAGGCACAGGGAACCAGCCATGTGGGAGATGGGTGCTCAAATGCTTGAGTCACATCCGCTCCCTGCTCGTTTGTTGTTTTATCGCTCATTGCCTGCTGGTTGTTTTGCTCGTTGTCTTGTTCACTGTCTGCTCATTGCTTTTGTTCATTTGTCTGCTGTTGTTCATTGTCTGCTGTTGTTTGTTTGTCTTCTTTAGGAGGCACCAGGAACCAAACCCAGGACCTCCCAGGTGGGAGGCAGGCACTCAACTGCTTGAGCCACATCCGCTCCCAACCAGTATCCTTTCTCAATAAAAAGCACTTCAAAAGGTAGGAATAGAAGGAAACTTCCTCAACATGATAAAGGGCTTATATGAAAACCCCACAGCTTACATCATACTCAGTGGTGAAAGAGTGAAAGCTTTCTCACTAAGATCAGGAACAAGACAAAGATGCCCACTGCCACCGCTGTTATTCAACATTGTACTGGAAGCCAGCCAGAGAAATGTGCAAGAAAAATAAATAAATGGCACCTGAATTGGAAAGGAAGAATTAAAACCTTCATTATTTACAGATGACATGATCCTTTATATAGAAAATCCTGAAAAATCTATAAGAAAACTACTAGAACTGATAAATGAATTCAGCAAAGTTGAAGGGTATAAAACCAACATGCAAAAATCAGTAGTGTTTGTATATCTTAGTAATGAGTAATCTGAGGAGGAAATTTTTAAAAATTCCATTTACAATAACAACTAAAAGAATCAAGTGTCTAGGAATAAACTTAGCCAATGATGTAAAAGACTTGTACACAAAAAACTACAAGACATTGTTAAAAGGAATCAAAGAAGACCTAAATAAATGGAAAGACATCTCATGTTCATGGGTTGGAAGACTAAATATCATTAAGATGTCAGTTCTATCCAAAATGATTTACAGATTCAATGCAATCCCAATAAAAATTCCAATAGCTTTCTTTGCAGAAATGGAAAAGCCAATTATTAAATTTATTTGGAAGGGCAAGGGGCCCAAAGAGCCAAAAACAGCTTGAAAAAGAAGAACAAAACTGGAGGACTCATTCTTCCTGATGTTAAAGCATATTACAAAGTTAAAGTGGTCAAAATAGCATGGTATTAGAACAAGGAGAGACATATTGAGCAATGGAATCAAACTGAGGGTTCAGAAATAGACCCTCATATCTACGGTCAATTGATTTTTGACAAGGCTGCGAAGTCCACTTAATTGGGAAAGAACATTCTCTTCAACAAATGATGCTGGGAGAATTGGATATCCATATGGAAAAGAATGAAAGAGGACCCCTAGTTCATACCATATTCAAAAATTAATTCAAAATGGATCAAAGTTCTAAATATAAGAACCAGGACTATAAAACTCCTAGAGGAAAATGTAGGGAAGCATCTTTGGGATCTTGTGTTGGGCAATAGTTTATTGGACTTTACACTCAAAACACAAGTAATGAAAGATAAAAATAGATAAATGGGACCTCTTCAAAATTAAAAACTTTTGTGTATCAAAAGAGCTTATCACAAAAGTAAAATGACAACCTACCCAGTGGGAGAAAATATTTGGAAATATATCTAATAAGGATTTGATATCTAAAATATATAAAGAAATCCTACAACTCAACAATAAAAAGACAAACAACACAATTTAAAAATGGGCAAAAGATTTCTCTAAAGGGGATATACAAATAGCTAAAAAGCACATGAAAAAATACTCAACATCACTAGCTATTAGGGAAATGCATATCAAAACCATGAGATATCGTTCCATACCCACTACACGGGCTATTACTAAAAAAACAAAAAAACAAAACAAAACAAAAAAACCCAGAAAAGTACAAGAGTTGGGGAGGAAGTAGAAAAATAGGAACACTCATTCCTTGCTGGTGGGAATGTAAAATGGTACAGCCACTGTGGAGGACAGTTTGACAGTTCCTCAGGAAGCTAACTATAGAACTGCCATATGACCCAGCAATCCTGCTACAAGGTATATACCCAGAACAAATATTTGCATACTGATGTCCATAGCTGCATTATTCGCAATTGCCAAAAGATGGAAGCAACCCAAGTGTCCATCAACAGGTAAATGGATAAACAAAATGTGTAGACATACAATGGAATATTACTTATGCATATGGAAGGGTAAAAAGGAATGAAGTCCTGGTGTTTGCAATGACATGGATGAACCTTGAGGACATTATGCCGAGTGAGATAAGCCAGGCACATAAGGACAAATATTTTATGATGTCACTGATTTGGCCTAATACAATAAGCAAACTCATAGAGTTAGAATCTAGAATATCGGTTACCAAGGGACAGATTGGGATTGGAGAATGGGGAGTTGACGCTTAATTTGTAGAGAATTTCTACTTAGATTCATTGCAAAGGCTTGGAAATGGATGGCGGTGATGGTAGCACATCCTGTGAGAGTAATTAACATCACTGAATTATATTGGTAAATGAGGTTAAAAATGGAAACTTTAGGTCATATATGTTACAAGAATACAAACTCAAATATTAAACAGGACTGTATAACACAGTGAGCCGTTGTACTCGATGAAGTATAATTAATTTACAAGTATAAGAATGTTCTTTCATGAATTTTATCAAATGAATGTCACTAATACAAGGTGTTACTAATAGGGTGATTTATGGGAAAACACACCTAATGTAAACAATGGACAATAGGTAATAGTTCTACTTAATAATTTTTTATCAACTGTAACAAAGATAGCTACAGTTAAAAAAAATTAGTACAATTACCAAAAAAAGTCCCGTCATCAACTATAACAAATGTTCCACACCAAGGCAAGGTGGTGGGGTGGTATATAGGAATCCTGAATTTTATGCATTACAGGTCTGTAAACCCACAACTTCTATAATAAAAAAAAAAAAATTAAGACAAAAAGAACAATTAGGGAAGAACAAAATAAACTTTTATTTAAAAATTGGGCTCTGTTAGCGGGACTGCTGCTCTCTGCTCTTGAGAGGCACCTGCTCAGAAGCCTGCCAGAGATCTGTCCTTCTACAGGACTGCAGGCCCTTGGAGCAGCCTTACCCTTCTCTGATATCAGGGTCAGGAATGTAAGTTAATATACGGCTCCTGCTCTTGCTCACAGCACATAGGGCTGACCATGTGAACTGTAGCGCCCTCTCGCTAAGCCCAAAGAGCCCTTAAGCCTCTTTTTGAACCAGTGTCGCAGGGAGCCCCTATTGACCAGAGCTGGCCCAGGTGATGACCAGCGTGCTGCCCTTGCTCTGTTCTAAACCGAGCATTTTCTACCATGTGCCATCACCATTACATCAGACTTCTTCATTTCAATCTAATTTTCAAACCTAATGGAATTTGGAGGGCTACCTGTGACTTCTCGCTGACTCTATGTTAGGCTGGCTACTCTATCATGATAGATAGGAACCTTTCAAACCTGAGATTTATATATTAATGCAAGCAAAATTAATTGTCAACTTGAGATTTAATGCAGCATGAATATGTGAGAATCAGTGAAAATGGAATGACAATTTGCAAGCATTGGAATGCCTACTATGTGTTTAGTATATGAAAGGGTTAAAAAGAAGCAAATATAATTGGTAAAGAAAGAAATATGCAGGTGTATGGAAAGCCATGAACCTGGAAGGGAGACATTTATTGAGGGTAAAATAAGTTAGAAAGAGAAATGATACTTTTTGGCATATTTTGAGTATATCAGCCACAAAACAGTGATGAAAGTAGAGCCACTATAAGTGATACAGGATAAGAAATTTATTCTAGGAACTCAATGTTAATCATGAGGAAGTAGCTGAGAAAAGGAAGGTCTGGACAAGGGAACTAGAGGATTAGAAGAAAAGTGTCAAAGCTTAGGTACCGGTGGACGGTTGCAGGTTGCAGGGGATCTGAGAAGCCAAGTGCATCAGCTACTGAAGTCGACTGAAGTCGAGTGGGGATGCGTCTGCTCCAAGCACTGCAGGGAGTCTGGGACACAGCTGGCCAAGCTGCCCCCAGCAGGGATGAAGAGTAGGCGGATGTGAAGTACAGGAGAGGGATGACACTCTAAGCCCACCAGGCACCTCCAAAGCTCTCCACAAAAACCAGCAGGAGTACTGGCTACGGCCTCTCTCCTACTTCCCAAGTGTGCAAATACCTCATTTGGCCCATCCTAACCTGGGAATACAGGGAAGGGAATTCAAAGAATCATAGTTCCCAGCTTATCCAAGCTGACCAAAGAACCATCCAACACAGTGAGACTGGCTGAGAAGCCAGGACTTGGGAAGAAAGAGACCCACGCATGTGAGGCAGATATCCTGTGCTGCTTTTCTCCCTTGAAGCATTTGCCAAAATGTAAGTTGCTGGAAGCAAGAGGCCTAGAAGGCAAATAAAAGGCTCAGTTAAGAGATAGAAAAGCTAATTAGGCTGAGTTTTCAGCAGTCTCCTGGTGGCGGGAGATAAAAATTAGAGTCGGTGTCTTTCCAAGAAGCTCGGAGGACAGCAAAGAAGACATAAATCAGGCCTCGCAAAGGACGGAACCTTGCCGTGAATGATGGCACTTCCTGTTTGGATCTGTTCCTACCAGTTTTACTGCCTACAGGAAGAAAAAAATGTACAGCAGCCATCATGCTGAGTGATGGAATAAGGAAAAAATTCCCTTGAGATCAGGAATAAAACAAGAATGCCTGCTATTCTAATTTCTAGTCAACGTGAAATAGTTCATCACCTTGCATTACAAGGCAAGAAAGATAAAGTATGTGGGCTGGAAAAGTAGAAATACATTTTTCACTATTTCCAGAGAATATGACTGTGTATGTAGAAAATCTAAAAGAACCTACAAATAAGCCAGTAAAATTAAGAAATTAATTTAGCAAGGATGCTAGCTACAAAGGCAATGTAAAAATCAATAGTATTTCAGTGTACTGTCAACAATTAGAAAATATCATGTTGAAAACTTAGCATTTGCAATAGTATTCAAAAAGTGCCAACAGTCTAGGGAAAAATTCTAGTGAAAACAAAAATACATTACCAAGAGAAAGTGAGGGAAACCTAAATACATGGAGAATTAAAACATGTCTAAGGACTGGGTGAGTCAATATTGTAAAGATTTCATTTCTTCCCAAATTGACCTATGGATTTGAGGTAATCCCAATCAAAATACCAGCAGGTTTTTGAAATTGACAAGCTGATTCTAAAAATACAGGGAAATACAAAGAGCCCAAATATCCAATATAATCTCAAAGCAGTAAAAAGTTGAAGGCCATATACTACTATATATCAAATCTTTTTAATACCTTTCAGTAATCAAGACAGGCTGATATTGGCAAAAGGGTAGACAAATAGATAAATGAAACAAGAGTCCAGAAACATCCTCACATATGAGGTCACTTGATCTACTACAAAGGTGTCACTGCAAGACAGTGCAATGTAGACTGGCCTTTTCAAGAAGTTCTGCGGGTTTATCTGGTTGCACGTATGGTAAGAAATTGAATTTTCAGTCTATCTAACACCCCCCCAACACACTCACATTGTTCCTGGCATATGGGAAACGTCAGTGTTTAAAATAAAAAGCAAATGCTTCTAGAAGTTAACGTAGGAAGATATCTTCACGACCTTGGTGTAAGTGTGGACGTCTTAAACAAAACACAAAAGCATTAAGTACAAAGGGAAAAATTTTAAATGAGTCTTGATTAAAATTAACAACTTCTGCTCATTAAAAGACATCAGGAAAGGGAAAAGAGAAGCCACATGTGAGAGAAGATACGCATATGTCCCAAAGAGGCGTCATACTCAGAAAATATAAAGTATTCCTAAAATTTCCTAAAACTCAAAATAGAAAAGACAGATAACCCAATTACAAAATAGGCAAAAGACTTGAAAAGACCCTTCCCAAAAGAATATATTAAAATGACCAATTATTGTATGAAAACATGTTTAACTTCATTGGTGATCTGGGAAATACAAATTAAAACCCCAATGCAATAAGACCGAATACACACAAGAATGGCTAATTTTAAAAAATAATGGAAATATCACGTGTTGGAAATGATACGGACCTCTCAAACACTGCTACTGGGAATAAAAATTAGTAGCACCACTTTGGAAAACTTTACTGAAGTTGAAAATATGTACACCCAAATCCCAACAATTTCACTTTGAAATGGATGCAACAGAAATGCAAACATATTGCACTGAAAGTCATGGACATAAATGTTCATAACAGCATTATTCACAGTAGTCAAACACTGGAAACAATTTAAATGGTTGATAACTGTTGGAGGGATAATTGTGACATGACTACAGTGGAATAGTTTGAAGCCATGAAAATAAACAAATTTTTACAACCTGTAGCAGAATGAAGGAACCTCACAGACCCAAGAGTCTATATTTATAGTCTAAAAACAGGGAAAACTCATCTATGGTAAGAGAAATTTGGATGGTGTTTATCTTCTGACTGGTAGTGCTGCTGGGGGGCTGAGGGGGGCAGTTCTTGAGGGCTGGCAACGTTGTTTCTCATCTACATGGTGGTTATGTGGACATACTCCCTTTATTAGTGGAGCTGTGTATTTGTGACTTGTGCACTTTTCTCTTTGTGTGCTATAGATCAGTGGTTCTCAGTTGGGGGTGATTTTGCCTCCCAGGAGATATCTGGCAATTTCTAGAGATATTTTTGGTTGTCACAACTGGGAGGGTGTGCTAGCATCTGGGGTAGGAACCAGGGATGCTGCCAAATATCCTGCAACACATGGGATAGCTTCCCACAACAGAGGATTACCTGTATATCATAAAAGCAAGTGTTCAGAAATACCAGCAAATAATACTAATGTGTGCCCTACACATGCTGGTGCAAAGTGCCCTGAGAAAGGGAAGACACTCCTGTACTGTGTCCACCTGCACCGTGATACAAGCCGCTCCTTACCAACAGGTGGCAGGACCACAACCAAGATCCAAAGCTCTGTGCAGTCACATGCTGAGGGAGGGAACCAGGGCAGAACCCAGGAAAAACGGAAAAATAAGTGTCTGAACTCTCCATGGTGGCCCTTTGAGTCTCCCTAAATTAATGTCTAGGAGGAAAGCTACTGGGATAACTCTAACGGGTGCAGTCACGATATATAAGTGCTAACTCTGTTGAACGAACGAATGACCAGGCTCTGAGCTGCTCCCGCCATGCACATCATCCCATAACACAGCAGCACACACTACCCTGCAGACCGTTTTCTCCCCAATGTCCCAAGCACCCGATTTTTCTTTTTTTTCTTTTCCTTTTCCTCCACTCAAAGTATATTTTTATTTTACCTGCCCTATGCTTCTATCAGGTAACCAGCTAATTTCTCTGAAGGATTAATACATGACACGATTTTTTTTAGGAGGTACTGAGGATTGAACCCAGGACCTCGTACATAGGAGGAGGCACTCAACCACTGAGTTATATCCACTCCCCAGTGAGAGTTGGGTTTTTTGTTTGTTTGTTTGTTTTGTTTTGTTTTTACGAGGTTCCAGGGATCAAACCCAGGACCTCGTACATTGGAAGCAGGCGCTCAACCATTGAGCTAGATCTCCTCCCCTATGACAAGATTTTAATTGTATCAGTGGATTGATGTGCTAACAAGTTTCATAATGTCATTTTAAATGGGTTGAAAACCTAGTTCCCTAACTCAAAGCAGTGGTTAATGCTAGAAATTACATGTACTTTCAGCAGGCCTGTGGGGAAGAAAAATAAAGAAAGGCAAGGAGAGTTTTCAGTGAGCCCCACATCACACGTGGAAGGGGCTATTGCTTCCTGTGGTTGGAAAGAAACTTGGTGAGAAGACTCAGGAGAATTAACCAGACATTTATGGGATCCACATTCAGGAGTTCACCTACTAAAATGTTCAGAAACTGTTCTGGCATTCCACATGTGGTAGGCTGAAAAATAAGTGCACACTTAAGTCCTGGAACCTGCCAATATATAAAGTTACATGACAAAGGGGGTCAAGATCGCAGATGGCATTAAGGTTGCTATTAGCTGACCTTAAACTAGGGCCATTGTCCTGAACTGTCCAGGTGGACCCACTGTAATCACAAGGACCTTAGAAGGGGAAGAGGGAGCAGGAGAGAACCCGAGACGGCAGTCTGAGAAAGATCCACACGTGTGGTGCTGGATTTGAAGATGGAGAAGGACGAAAGCAAGCCAAGGAAGCTGGAGAAGGCCAGGAAATGGATTCCACCCTCGGCTCTCCAGGGGGCATGCAGCCCTGCCAGCACCTTGGTTTTAGTCCATGAGGCCCGTTTCAGACTTCTGATATTCAGAACTTGAAGGCAAAAGCCACTAAGTCTGTGGTGATTTGTTATAGCAGCAACAGGAAACCAATGGGTTGAAGAAAAACCATGGATCACCCAAACAAATGATATTATAACACATTCGGATTTGGACTGTATTCAAAGGAAACACACACTCGTGCGAGCAACCACCGCACACACGTACACGCATTCTTAGTCATCTACATGTCTGCCTGTGCCATTTCCCTTCTAATTCAATGTTTTATCAGAATTCAAGGAGGAACCTGGGCAGCAAGGGCTAGTTGCAGTTCCTAGGAGACGACTGAGATACCTGGACACCTACACAGGCATGGTCTGCATTGCTTCAGGTTAAAATCAAATTGTGCAACTGGAGAGAGAAAAGCCTGTTCACTTTCTGGGAGACAGTATCTGCAGAAGAAGGAGGTCCTTTTGCTGACAAAGTGATTTGCAGACTTGCAAAACTGGGTCATAAAAGATACACAGGTGCAAATAGGTATCTGTAAAAAGTGAAACAAGCAGTTTCAGGGTGCTGGGAGAGAGCCAATCAATTAATTCCATTTCCAGGAACATTGCAAAGTCAGTCTATGAGCCTGGGGCACCTAGGGGTGCCTTTGGGAGGCAGAAGTACCACAAACTGATATCTGGTCAACCAATTTGGTGGTGTAAGACTCTCCAGGGTGCAGTGCCCCAGAGAGTCTTTGCACAGCTAACAAAAACTGAGAGAGCCATCTTCTTCAAACCTCAGAAAAACAGTTAAAGGTTTGCAGTAACTGGGTGAGCACTGAATCAAGAAAATGGAGCTTTTAAATGGTAGAAGTTCCTGCAGCCCTTACTGCACCCCACCCCTACCTGGTGGAGCCAACCTGTGCTTCTACTGTGGGTTCCTGGCACTCTCCGAAGGGAGCAGTCACCCCTATATGCATACTGGGGTGCCTGCACATCAGCGCCAATCAACTGGGTGGCAGCCTGAAAGCCTGAACCAGGAAACTCCTCTCCGGTCCACCCTCCCAGAACTTGCCCTGCAGGCAGAAACAATTTGCAGACAATAAAGCAGTATAAGAAACAAGTAAGCCAAAGTGGCCAGCAGCACAGGATTATAGCTTTAAATATTCAAGAGAGAAGCCAGGAGGGAGGAATTCTGCCTGGGAGGCAGAAGAAGACTATGGGGGATTCCTAAAGCCACAAGCGAGCTCAAGCCCAGGACAAGATGGAGAGGACTCTGTACTTGACGGCTGCCTCAGTCTAATGAGGAGCACCAGCCAATACAGAGCCAGATACATACACAATCTACGCAAAAGCAGTGTGCTTGCTCTCCAAAAGCAGCTTCAGGAGTCCTCTACCCCCATTCCCACTGGATCACAGTCCTCACGCCCTTCCTATACGGAAACCCTGGATAGGATGGGGCATGCATGTATCATGTTTTAGCTTTCCTTCTTTTTTAAACACAAAGTAAAAGAAAAGCAACAGTGAAATGCCAAGAACTTGGAAATAAAATTAACATGGGAGCAAAAATAAAATTAACACACAGTGGTGCGAATCTGCCTTATATAAGGTTACCTTAAAAACAAAGACGCAGGACTGCAAGCCTTAGTTATAACCAGATTTAGGGAAGTCATCTAGCTAAAGAAACAATGCAGCACTCCAAAGGGGGTGGTTTGGGAAGTAGCACATAAAGCAATGACAGAGAGGCAAATGCTGGCTGTGCCCCCTCAGCCGCTGTCCTGGAATAGGGGTCCGCTGGCTCAGGTACAAGGTACCAAGTCTGGCTGCCAGGTGGGCATCCCTAGAATGAAGAAGCCTCATCAGTCTCTCAAGTTCTTATCACACTAGACAGATAATCCCCCTAACTGCCCTGGTTCTGATTATTTGCTCACCAAGTATCCTTTTGATCATGATGTGACTAAGGGAAGCGAATACATTAATCGGCAACCAGGAGCATTTTTTTTTTTTAATTTATTTTTATTTGGGGTAAAAATCAAAATTCTCACAATACATACAAACATTTGCAAAATGATATATAAATATATATGCATATATGTGTATTTGCTTACAAAAATGTTATTTATATATATATATACATCTATTTTAAGAGGTGCTTAGATTACCCAAAATATTACACGGAACCCACTGGGATTCCCATGTTGCCCACCTCCCACACCTCCCACCACATCCCACACAAACATCTCCCACAGTGTGGCCCACCACCCTCAATGAACTTACACATCCTGGGGCCTTGCCACCAACCATTTTACTTGCTTAAAATGATGATGCTGTCATCAAAAGTTCATGTATTCTTTTTCTGGCTTAATTTTAAGTAGACACCATCTTTGCACCTGATGAACACACACCCTCTAAGGGCTCCAGGAGCGCTTTGTCTTACAGGAAGGTTCTTCCAACCATCACTTGGCCGTAACTCCCACGGGAGCACTTGTCTTGCCCACAGGACGTGGGGATTATCTCGGCGCCTTCTCAGACTGCCTAGGACAGTCTAAGAAGCTCCACCAGGTGTGTGCTCGTGCCCAAGAAAGTTGTTTCTTCAGAGGAAACCCCAAGCTCTGCTCTTCCGAAACCCCTCATTCTCCCATTAGCGGAGAAGTATGTGTGACTAAGAGAACACCAAGGAGAGGGAGACTTATTCATGGATAGAAAATTAAAACACGAAAAAGGACAGCTAGGGCATGAAGAAAGGCTTGGAGGGGCTTGCCAGTGAAGAAACAGGAGGGCTGTGTCCCTTGAGCCACGGGCAACGACCCCTGTGGCCAGTGTGGGCAGAGGCGTGACAGCCTGCTGGGACACACGTGTAATGGCTGATAAAACCAGGTCTCAGGCTTTTACTTTTAATTAAATTATTAGTGTTATGCTGTATTTAAATATGTACAGATATGAGCCTGGGTATACATTCCTTACTCACACAACCATAAACCTACAGCACCGGTATAATTCAAGTCAACTATATTAATTTAGTGTGACGGATGAAGCTGCTTTGCTGAAATAAAACCAGCCTTTGCTCTGTGGCCGTGGCACTGCGTGCGAGCAGGCGCTCTCACGTGGCAGCCTGTGCTGCCAGGCGCCGCGAGAGAACATCGTGTTCCTGACAGCATGTAGGCCACCCTGAAACCTGTTTGCAGCGTGCAGCGTGATGTCATTGGCCTTCACTTACATCCCAAGTTTCCCTCTGTGCCTTTCCTTTCCACTGGAGGCCAATAATGTGATCAACACAAATCCAGCCCCAAAACAAAAATTGTGTGGCAGGAGCCCGGGAGTCATTTGATAACCCAGAATGTGTTTACACTGATGTGTTTCCATTATTTTCAAATTAAACACAAAATTTAAAAAAAAAATTACTCCGGAGAACTTGCACTCTAGTTTGAGAAACTAGTGGAGGCTACTCCCTTGATGAGCACAGTGTGGTGCTTTTACTCCCCCTCCAGTGTGCATGAAATATGTAAGACATAAAACCCGTGTTTCCCGTAGGTTCTAAGCTCACAAGACGGCTGAGCAAGCTTGTGCCCTTTTCTTTGACTTCACTCTTCACAACCTTGCACTTCTCTTGAAGCAAGGACATGTCAGTAGTCTGGGGAATGGCCACATCGCCCGGCCCATCTTCTCCCCACAAGGAGAGACAAAAGCTGGGAAAGAATGAGATTTGAGCCTTGGTGCCTACTCTTTTTTGGTTTTATAAAAAAACAACAGCCTGTCTTTAAAGGAGAAAAACTGTGGCAGGCCTGGAAAACTTCCCACACTGTGGCTTCTTCCCACGTACGCCTCCTGGACCAGAATGCACACCTGCCATTGACTTCTGCACCATCTCCCCTTTCCCTTGGGACGTGGGGTACAGCTATAGGGTAGCAGGAAATAAACATCAAAATGCAAAGAGTTTCTGGCACAGCCGCCATCAGCTCTGCATCTGACCATACCTTGGGAGAAGAGGAGGGGTCCTCGCACTGCTCCCAGAGGCCACCAAATCCTTTCCCTCCAAATGCCCACTGGGTGGGAATGTCATTTTTATTATACGAGAATTTCCATATAAACGCGGGTCAATTGCTGAATTCCCTGTGGCGGCACTGAGCTATCAATCTATTCCCAGGAGCAACAAACGTTTTATTTATTTATTTTTAATGTATAAACATATATATATATATATTCTTTTTAATAATAATTTTTTAAAAAAATTTTAACAGATACTTAGATTACATAAATGTTACACAAAATATATAGGGATTCCCATATGCCCCACTCCCCACACCTCCCACACTCTCCCACCTAAACATCCTTCATTAGTGTGGCACATTCACTGCAATTGATAAACGCATCCTGGGGCTTTGCCATGGACCACAGTTCACATTGTAGACCACACTCTCGCCCACACAGTTCTGCACGGTATGTGACGATATAAAATGCCCTATATCTGTCGTTGCAATGTCATTCAAGACGATCCCAGGTCCTGAAAAAGCCCCCGTATTACAACTGTTTTTCCCTCTCCCTGCCCCCAGAGCCTCCAGTGGCCACTGGCTCCACATCAATGTTGTAATTTCTTCCATTGCTAGAATCACAATATGTCTATGCTTCTAAATTTATAATTTGGTCTTCTGTTGAAAAAAATTAGCAATCATGATTTATAAGAACTGCTTCTTATTCCACCTCTTTCACTGCCACCTGTTCTTATTTTGAGGCTGAACATTCCCTACATCTCTCTAAGGATAATAGATTAGAATGGTCCTAAAGTTCTTGTTTGTTTCCTGGCTCAGTGGTACTGGTTTTTCCCTCCACCTCTAGAGACTTTTTGCTGTTGCTTTTTATCAAATATCTGGTTATCCTTGGTTCTCTCCATTAATCTGATCCCAGAAATTCTTTAAAGTTCTATTCCCTATGGCACCTTTTCTTGTTTTTCAGCAATTTTATCGATGTATTGTTTTAAAGTACCTTTTCTGTCATTTCATTGAGAATGGGAAGAAGATTAAGTTCACTATCCTATATAATTTGCTAAATTTTTAGAACAAATTAGGAATCCCTTCTTTAAATAATGTTGGCAGAAAATGTGTGAACTTTCATACTTCATGCAAAGGAACACTTTTATCTAAATACCCACTAATCTGAAATGTCATCTTTATCATACACTAAACTTCTCTGTAAATGGGTGAGTTTTCTGAAATTCAAGTTCCTCATTGATCAACCTATTCCTATGTTAGTAAAACACTTTTATTTTTTCACTTTTAAAAAATTTTTAAAAGCTACTTCAATTACGTAAATGTTACAGAAAATATATAGGGGATTCCCATATGCCCCGCTCCCCACACCTCCCACATTTTCTCACATTAGCAACATCTTTCATCAGTGCTGTACATTCACTGCAATTGATAAACACATTTTGAGCACTGCCACTAAGCACGGATTATAGTTTACATTGTATTTCACAATCTCTCCCATTTGACTCTGTAAGTTATGGCTGGATATATAATGGCCTGTATCTGTCATTGTAATGTCATTCAGGATGATTCCCAAGTCCCAAAAATGCCCCCCATTATACCTGTTTTTCCCTCTCCTTAACCCCAGAACATCCATGGATCATTGCCTCCACAACAATGGTATTTCTTCCATTGCTAGAATCACAATAAGTCTATAGTAGAATACTAGTAAGTTTAGTTTAGTCCATGGTTCATTTCCCAATCCTGAGGACTCTGGGATGGTGATGCCCACTCCACCGTTAATTGAGGGGGGCTTTGATCCCATACATCCGATGGATGGGACTCTCTTGCTTGCAGTTGTAGGCATTCTTGGTTCCTTGGTATGTTGTTTGTCCATCATCTCCTCCCTGTTAGTTGTCCTGGGTGAGTCCATTGAACTGGAGAGTAGGTGTTTCAACTCCATTGAGATTCAGGGCTCAGCTGACACATGGACAGCCCAAAGATTTACGGCTCTTGGATGTACACCTACCAACTCTAGTACTAATTATGGGTTCAAATAGAAGGACAGAAGAGTCATGCATAGGGAAACCACTGCTGAGTCTAACAGTCACACTGGGCCCAAAGGGAAGGGGCCAAATTCCTGAGCTGTCTGCCCTGACTATAGTGTCTGGATGTCTCCATATTCCTGAGGAGCATCGCTATTTGGGGTCGTATCTGCTTTGGCTGTCAATGAGATCCTGTTGAGATGTGCATAAGCGCTACCTCTGGGATGGCCTCCTGACCACTTTGAAGTCTCTTAGCCATACAAACTCATTTGTGTTTAGCTTTTTCCCCTTTTGGTCAAGGTGTTTTTTGTTTGTTTGTTTGTTTGTTTTTTCCAGATGTATTGCTTGTTGGTACTTGGTAGCAATCCCTCTGTGCCAGGGAGGCTCATCCCTGGGAGTCATGTCCCACAATGTGGGGAAGTTAAGCAATACACTGTTTTTAATTATTGTTTTAGTTATCCTCATTTGCCCAGCTGAGAGCTACTTGTGAGTTGGAGGGAGATTGAGGGAAAAAAAGTTAATAATGCAGACCTGTAGTAAACCTTGAAATTCCATTTCATCCATGTAAACCAAAAAGCAAGTGGTTATGAGGCAGCTTAGTTTAGGAAAAGGGAAAACAAGTCTAAGACCTGGCAGAAAAATATGTCAGTGAAACACGTGGTCCTGGAACCCCACCTGGAAACCCCCTGAGGGAAAGACCCCACCATGAAGGCACCGGAAGGACCCCACAAGAACCCCATTTGTAATGAGATTGGAAGGAGACCTCATTTGGGGTCAAGGGGAAACCCTGGATACCCTCAAGGGGCCTCACCATTGGCCCCCTGGGGAACATTTCTCAATAAACTCTATTCTTTTCTCCAAGTTCTCAGTAAATTCTTTTTACTGGCCTAACTAAACCAGCATGTTCTTAAATTCTTTTTTTTTTTTTTTTTTTTTTTTTTTAAGATTTATTATTTTTATTTATTTATTCCTCCCCCCCTTCATTGTTTTGCGCTCACTGTCTGCTCTCCATGTCTGTTTGTTGTGTGCTCATCTTCTTTTTAGGAGGCACCAGGAATGGAAGCTGGGACCTCCCATGTGGGAGGGAGGCACCCATTGGCTTGAGCCAACTCCACTCCCTTCTTAAATTCTTTTATGTAACATAGCCAAGAACCTAGAGGAATCCATCATCCCCCGACTTTCCCCGACTTCAGTTATACACGACTTATATTTCCTCATCTTTTATGATAAATAGCCTCTGTGTCATTACACAGTGTATATAACATGTAATATCTTAGTTGAACCTTAGCAATGGTGATAAATATCTCCACTAATACTTCCATTTTACAGAAGAAGAAACTAAAGCTTGGAGAACTTAACTGATTTACTCAGGGCTATACAACTGACAAGCGGCAGGACTTGAACTCAGATTTTCTCACTCTGGCTCTCAGACTCTTGCTACTATGCAGAATGTGCCACTTTCCTTCATACAGTGGAGGCTCTATGTTCATTTATTAGAATGCCCTTTGTTAACTAGCTTGTCCTTTTGCTCCAAATGGATTAGAAAACAAGTCCATGTTGATTATCTACATGTGGGAGGCTGAGCTGGGTCTACCTGTCCATGTGGCCAGAGCAAGGTAATTTAAACACTGTAATGCCCTCCGTGGGGTGGCTCAGCTTCCTGCTGGTAGGTCTTTGTTTCTCAGCCAAAGTTCATAGTCCCACAGGCCAGGCTGCTAACTTTTGTTTTCTCCTTGTTACACCTACAAGATGTGCTCACAAGCTTAAACAGATTTTTAAAATAAATTTAAGTACAAAATGAGTACAGTCATGCAAAAAGAATGCATATCTGGACACAAAAACAGGAGGAAAATACAAAAAGGAACATATTATGTTCAGGAGGAGATCTCATGGAAAAATGTCTCTTTCAAAATGTACTTTAGTATCATCTTTATCATTTTAAAAAAACAATAAAATAATTTTAATTAATTTATTAACTTTGATCAAAATAGCACCCTTTGATTAAAGAATAACTAGAGTCTCTTCTAAAATGTATGTTGATTTACCTTAAAAGTTTTATTTCTCCTTTTGTTTCTTTTTCCCTCTAACAAAGGCCAAAGAATGTAAAAATGGCCCAAGGGAAGGAACTAGGAGACAGGGCCTGGGGAGTGACAGCCCAAGAAACAGCTGGGGAATAGATATCATAAAGGCAAACTAAAGAAAAGAAGCAGAAAAGAGTGGAAAGACAATAATAGATATTTTCTGGTTTTAGCCACTGTAAGAGGGAGGGTCATAAAAAAAATGTTAGGAAAAACTTCAGAAATGAACACAAAGAACCAGGGAGGGCAAGAAAGAAAGAGGGAAAGATTAAGTAGAGAGATAAAGAGTAAAGGGAGAAAAAGGGTTAAAAAAAGCCAACCAACAGAAATTCATTTGAAGAGGACCAGAGGAGCGAATAAGAACTGAGTTCTAAGGCACGCGTTTTCCGGCGTATGGCCGATGGCTGCTGCAAATGTGAAATGCCCTCCTGTTTCCGAGGCCCAGGAGGTCACAGCCTGTGAAAATTCAGCTCATTGTTTCCAGGTTTCTATTTCTTTTCCCTTCCTCATTTTCCAACGCCCTCACAAAATTCAAAGTCAAAGATATTTTATAGTGATTTAATTTGGCCACGAAGGCTCAAAGGTGAGGAGTTTTTGTTTCACCACCAAAGCCCAGGTCCCAGAAGCCAAGGTCAGGCAAGCCTGTGATTCACTGACCGGACCCAAAGTGGAAATAATTATCCAAAAGTTGGAAATAAGGCACGACGACCACTGACAGCAGATCATGATCATAGTGGAGCATTTTCGACAAGCTTGCCGTGTGTCGTCTGATTCTCTCGGGCTCCCGTTTAGATTTAATACTTATTGATTAGAGCTCAGATTCTGTAACGTTAAGGGTTAAGATGGGTAAGTTATGAGCTATCTCCATCCAAGGGAGATAAAATTATTAAATGGCCCATAAAAGATAACCTCTGTACTATCAGCCTCTCGGGACCCGAGCAGTTTTGCGTGTAACTTGATAATCTTATTACAGAATTCTTGCTTTCCTTAAACATGTACACTTTCTTCTCCCGGTCGCCTTTGAACCAGCTTCCCGTCCTGCTGTCTTCCTCCCAGATGACTTACGTAATTCTTGGCCATACTGTGCTCAGTGCACATTTGTATGAGGAGTCCTGTTTTGAATGTCTGACATGCATACTTCGAGGGTGGGTACAACAATTACACCCATTTAGCGACCTCTTACTGTGGCAGACAGTGGATGACGCACTTGTGAGCATTCGCTCATTTAACCCTCACAACAATTCCTTGTGAGTTTGGACAAACCGAGGCTCAGAGAGGATACGTGGATTTTCAGGGTTATTACCGAGCAGAGGAGGGGTTAGCCCTCGACCCTCTTTTAGGAAGAATCCTGCATTCCTGCTACTGCATTGAATTGTTCCACTGAAGTGCAGCAGCAGTGCCTGCCCTGGGCAGAGGTCTAGGAGGGACAAGGGTCCTGGAAAGGCACTGAGGGTGAGTGGTGATAGTGGAAGGCGGTTGGGAGAGCAAGTAACGCTGTCAGAAAACCAGCACGTGCCAATCTTTTTTTTTTTTTTTGACTTACTACCATCTTTATAAAAATCGAATATACACACAAACACATCAACAATTATGGAACTATATCCATTAAACTTTGATAAGACAACACAAAAGAACAAACAAATAGCTAAGATGTTGCTGAATTCAAAGCATTTTCAATAACATTTTAATTTTAAAAGGTCCATATTTACAAAGTATGTTAAATGCTTTTGCATCTCATTTTAAATGCATGATCTTCTAAGAGGGGAGTGCCACTGTCCCCGTTTAACAGAGGAGAAGAGTGACATTCAGAGCAAACGGGTTCCCTTCCTTACATCACCCCACCAGTAAGGAGCTGAGTGGGGAGGTGAAAGCCCACTACCAGACTCCAGCCCAGTGCCCTTTCTGCAGCTCCCCCTGCTTCTGAACAGATGGCCAGCAAGGCAGCCTTGTCTGTTCCACTTCTTAGTCCCAAACTATGGGTACAGCTGCCATGCTTTCCCCTTTGTCCTGGATCTGTTTGGCTTTGAGATTTTATCTTCCTGCCTTTGTCTTCAGCATAATGGCCAGGCACTGTTTAACTGGGTTTCTGGCTCTCATTTACTTTTCTGGCACTGGTCCCAGAGATCGGCTCAAAGGGAAAACACGCTGTCACAAGATACCAACCCCCTGGTTTCTCCCAGGGACATCTGACTTTAGAGCACACTGCCCACCTTCTAGCTACCACCCACCCACAACAGCAGTATAACTGTGGGCACACCTGTGTGGACACTGCATTTGCTTGCAGAAGCTTTTATTATTTTTTTTTTAAGGCGGTACCTGGGAATGCGCCCAGGACCTCTTACATGTGAAGCAGGCGCTCAACCACTGATTCACACCTGCTCCACTGCAATATCATTTTTCACACCACAGAATTAGGTGCAGGTGATGGTAAGCGATGAAACAGATGTGCAACTCTAAACAAAAAAACACTCAGCAAGAATTCTACCTGAAATCAACACTCACCTCAACTTTTTCACATGAGGAGTCATAGTTTCCAGGGTAAACACACATTTTGAGAACTGCTCAGGCATGCTCCTTCCCAGGCCCTCTCACCAGTTTTCTTTAGGATCCTGGCCAAGTCACTTGAGCTCTCTAGGCTTTAACACCGTCACTTAAAAGAGGATTTTGAACTCACAGGTCTCTTCCATCTCTGATTCTCTGTGATTCTGTTACTTCTATATTTATTTAAATTTTTACGGATGACCTGGAGAAAGCAGTGCTTTCTGCTATGTCATTCCTGTACTATAGGTATAATACTAATAACTCACTCGGGGATCTCCTCAAGCAGGAAAGAACAGTGGAGTGAAAAGAAGAAGAGTGGAGTGGCAAATGGATGAAAAAAGAGAAGCTAGCATGGACTATGTCTTAAGCATTGTGCTTGGAACTTTTATATAAGTAGACTCATTTGATTGTCATATAGATTCTAAGGAGGATTTATTATTGTCTCATTGCAAAAAAACAAAGTAACAATATCAACAGAAAACCTAGGGCTAATAGAAAGCTAACAACTTGCCCCAGGTCATTGAGCTAATAAGTACTGGCGCCACATTTAAACCCCAGTTTGCCTGATGTCAAACTCATGCATCCCATCACACTGATTAGTGTCTTCACATCTTATTAACTACTTTGAAGTAAGTGTTGATAAATATTTCCTTGGTTAGTTAATTAGTTTGACAAATCTAAAGGAAATTTATATCGTATCTCATTTTCCACTGGGCAACTGCTACGAGCCAGGCACCATTCTAGGCGCTGGAGACACATCTGTCGACTGTCAAGGTCCCTGATTCCACAGCGTTCTACGCTCTAGTGGAGAGACAGACTTTTAAGTAAAACATTCAAGCTGCATAAAAAGAAAGGAGTTCTAGGTGCACAAAGAGGCCAAAACTAGTTCTAAGACTTGAGAGGTTTTATTGAGGCAGTCATGTTTGGAATGAGATTTGAAGGATGAGGAAGGGGAGGTGTCATTCCAGACCTGGGAAAGAACACGTACAAAGGCTTGGAGATCGGAGAGTGTATGTTCAAGTACATCCACATCAAATTGCTATGAAAAGTAGGGCAGGCGTAGCTCAGGGGTTGAGTGCCTGCTTTGCATGTAGGAGGTCCCAGGTTCAACCCCGGTACCTCCTAGAAACAAGCAAACAAACAAACAAAAAAAACCAACTCTCACTGGGGAGAGGGTGTAGCTCAGGGGTTGAGCACCTGCCATGTATGTACGCGGTCCCACGGTTCAATCCCCAATACCTCCACAAAATTGCTATGAAGATTAGTTGGTGGGTACAGCAAAGGATGCATTCACTAAAGGACTTGAAATTGTGTGTGTGTGTGTGTGTGTGTGCACGCCACACAAGAGCACTGAAAAGTAAAATAACTGGCCACCGAAGAGCAAAGCTAATTCTTCTTCACAGTCCACTTACCTGAGTGGTTTTCCAAGAAGTAATCCTTCACTTAAACCAACTGCGAAAACTCACAGGTTCTCTGTGAATAGTCAACATCATCATCGTCGTGATAATCGCATGTAGTGGTGGGGGAAGGAAGCATGTTCTGAAATATGCATAGTCCCTAATTCTAGAAATGTGAAAGCCATGGCCTCTTCTTAGGGCTGATGTGGATGAGATATGCCTGCCCGGCGAGCTGAATTACGAGGACCATGCCCAGATTGAGAGTCCATGGTTCCCCAAGGCAAGCGTGGTGGCCCAGGCAGATTCTGGAAAACAGGTACATATTGAATGAATTAGAAATTCAGGTTAATATATTTAAAATACCATTCAGAAAAGTTCACACACCCAGAGGGCGTGAGGAAACAGGCAAGAGTAGCAGGCCTGGGTGAAAAGGATGGCATAGGGCACTAAAGGTCTAGGAAAAATTAGGAAATTTTGCAGGTTAAGATGAAAGGAAAATCTGTTTCCAGTCCACAAGGATTAACCATAACCAGATTTATCCTCCTATCTGAAATATATATATGCTTTAAAAAGACATTTGGCATCAGGCAAAGGATAGAGGTTCCTAAGACAAAGAAAACAAATGGAGTGAACCCCACAATTGCACTTGCCTGCTTCCTGCAGAACATTTACAGACTGTGGAACAGAGAGGAGCACCCTGCCTGGGCTGAAGAGATGAATCTGAGGGTCTGAGGAAACCAAGGCTGACGTCGTTCTCGTGGCAGAGTGAAGGTGAGGAGAGAACTGCTCAGAGTGGGAACTCTGGAGAGCTGCAGGGCCCCATCCAGTATTCTGCAGGACAAGAGGGAACAGAGCCCGAAGCTATGCCTGGAGGAACCCATAATTCAGGGGACAAAGGGCAAAGCACTCAGGAAGATCTTGATCAGGAGTGGGAATGATTCTCTTTAGACCAAGCCCTGCTCTGATCCCACCTAACGAATCATAAAAGCAAGACCCTGAAGAATCAATCTCTCCAAGTAACCTAACTACATCTCAAAACATGTCTCAGGAAGAATTATTGGAATATGAAAACATCCAACACCCAGCAAGAGCATGTGATAGAGGAAATACTACTCAGAAACGAAGAGGAATGAACTATGGAAACACGCAACACTAAGCACAAATCTCAAAACAATTATGCCGAGTGATTGAAGCCATGCAAAAAGAGTACATGCTACGTGATTTGATTATACAAAATTTTAGAAAATGCAAACTAATCTATAGTCACAGAAAGCAGATCAGTGGTTGTCTGTGGGAAGGGAAGGAGGCATTACCAGGGAAACTTTAGGGATGAGCGACATGCTCATTATCTTGATTGTGATGTTTTCAAGGTTTTAACATGTCAAAACGTATCAAATTGTAGACTCAAAACATTCACAGTTTAGTGTACGTTAATTTTGTCTCAATAAAGCTGCTTAAAAAGTAAGATCAAAGGAAAGCACTATGAAGATGAATAGCTTAGAGGAACAGACGAGAGACAGGCTCCTAGGCAAGGCAGCCTTGTCATTCAGCCAGAATGTTTTCCCTGGGACTCTCCAATCGTTTTTGCTTCCTGAAACATGCCATTTTTAACTTGAGTGGGTTAATTAGTAAACTTGTGTAAGATGGCAAAGAACTCCAAATGGTTAAAGAATATTGGTTGCTCTTATCTATGAACTATGTTAATAGGATCATTTTTTCCTGGTTCTTGGGAAATACTAAATGTGCACTGGGGAATCTGCTACTATTCATGAGCTCCTATTATCACAACATTAATCATAGGAAGTATTTATTGAAAATTTAGCACAAGCCAAACATCGTGCTAAGCACTTCATGCAGAGTATTATATTTGATTCTCACAACTCTCTGAGTTAGGTACAATTATTAACCCCATGTGAAAGGGAAAAAAACGAACCTTAGAATAATTATTAAATAACATAAAGTCATATGGCTGGTGAATTCTGGAGCCAGAACTTCAGCCCATACATATAATAAGTTCTGTCACTTCTCCACCCAAGACCCTCCAGCAGCTTCCATCTCACAACTTGTAAGAGCCAAAAATCTCAGTCACCTCCAAGGCCCTCCACGACAGGCCCGTCTCCTCACACCTCCCCTCCCGTGACCGCTGGACCACACGGCCTCAGCACTCTCTCCTCCCGCCGCAGGCCTCCCCACCGTCTTTCAGACGGGCTCCGCATATGCCTCAGGGCTTTTACAGTGGCCAGTCCCTCCAGGGCTACTGCGTAAGACTGTACAGTTCGGGTTCTTCAGGGCTCTAGGAGTTGCTTTCTGAGCCTGCGATGCTTTCCCCTCAGATATGCCCATGGCTTGCTCCCGCACCTCCTGGAGGTCTTTGATCGAATATTAAAGTCTTAGTGAAGCCCTCATCCCAAACCTAGTCCCTCTTCCTTGTTTGAGTTTTCTCCATAGCACTTAATGTCCTTCTAAGTAAAGAAAAATTAAAAATTAAAATAGCATATTTTTCTGTTCATCTTTATATTGTACAATGCCCACTTTAAATGCAAATATAAAAGCACTTACCTCATATGCAAAATCACCAAAATTATACCATTCATATCTCATAGTTCTTAACATGCATGTATTTCATTCTTACCAGAATAGTGGAAATGCTGCACAAAATTAACTCAACGTCAGTTTCCCTTCTTGCTATGAAAACTTCTACCAGTGCTCTCTGTCTCTGTCTTCCTGCTGTAAAAGGAAGGGCCGAAAGGAAAAGAACTGTGGATGGCCTTATCGTTCCCTCTCCTTCTAGGTCCTGATTTTCAGTGTAAGCAGTTGGTTAATAAGGAAGTAACATAAGTTAAAAAGGAGGGGGGAAAGATAAGGCTTCCTTACTCATTAGTGTTTCTTAGAAACCACAGCTTTCTTTCTGCATCTAAAGCAGCTCTGGTTCAGACAGAGTGTTTGGCCTCTCAGAGCTGTCATCACTCCTGCTTACGCCGTCATAGATGTAACATGATTATCTTGTTCTCGTTTTGAATCTCGCTCAACTGCCGTGCATCATGGGTCCACTGGAGTTTTGTGCTCATGGGGCATCATGGACTCTGTATGCCAACACAAGGACAAGAAATGACGGACACACGCGTTACACGTGTCTCCTCTGCTCACAGGCATGGTCCATTATCTCATAAACTTCACGAGTTCAAAGATAACATGAGTGTCAAGATGGCAACAGCAGAGCATTAAACAAGCAGGCAGCCCTTCTACGCTGGATCCTGAATAACTGCCCAGGTTGCATGCCCATGTAGCCGGCTATGCTCAGGACTCCAACATCCTTTTGTCTGGCCTGAACTTATCCCCCCAGCTCCAGTCTCATTTATCCAATTTAAGCCATTAACCTACTCAAGCATTTTCCATTGGTTAGTTAATGAGCATTTCAAATTTATGTGTTGGAAACAAGACTCAAAACACGTATTTGGTATCAGTCTTCTCAGTTTGCTAAATGATATCTCCAGCTACTTGCTTCTTCAGGCCAAAGACCTGGGAGTCATCACTGAAATTTCTCTTTCACTCTTACCTCAAACACAGCTCATTGGCAAGATCTGTGATATAACCTTTAAGACGATGTATCCCAAATCCAACCATTTTTCGCCATCTCCATTGCTTCTACTCTCCAAGTACCACCATTCTCTTCCTGGAAAACTGCAAGAGCCTCCTGCCCTGGCCTCCCTGCTTCCACTCTTCCCAGCACCCGAACCGCATTCTAGTTTTCACACGGCTGCTGGAGCAAAAAGGAGTCAACAACAGCCACAACACAACCAATCACGCCGTTTTCCCTCAAAATCCTCCAATGCCATCTCCTTCCCCAGGCATTGCTGGTTCTCTTCCAGGCCCTCATGAATGCTGACTCCCAGATCAGGACCTTTGAATGTTGCTCTCACTCCCTTCAGTTTCCTGTGACTCCATCCTTCTCACCCTAAGGAACCAGCTCAAAACTACAGTCTCAGGATTAAATTATGAAACACCCATAAAAAGAAATACTACACAGAAATGCAAAATGGAAATGCACATACATATATTCACATGAAAAAATATTCACAATATATTAAGTGTAGGAATCAGTTTGCAAAACATTATATAATGACATCCTATTTTTACTTTAAAAGAAACAACATCAATCAAAAAGTAAACACACACACATACATACAATCTAAAGAATTTCTGAAAGATGACATTTTCCTTCTTTCTGGTTTTATTTTTACATTTTCTGATTTTTTTTAGTGAATATGCATATTTGTGTGAATTTTGAAAGCATCACTAAAAAAATTTTAACATGATGAGAAGCCAGGCCATAAAAAGCCCTTGGGATTGAGCCATTTTAGCTAAACCAGCCAATGCCCTCCCCATCACTCTTTCCAAAGGGCCTGACCACAGGTGGGTGGTGACAGCAGTAGGGGCTGCCGACATGAGCGGGCATTCACTTAGTGTCCGGCATCTTGTTAGGGACTTTAGAGCCATCACTTAACCTCACAACTATGGAATAAGTATCGCCACCATTGTCATTATTCTTACTCCCATTTCACAGGGGAGAGAGCCAAGACTTCCAGTGTGTAGACAACTTGCCCAGAGCTACACAAGCAGTAAACTGCAGACCTGGAATGCAGACGTGTGTCTGTCTCGAAAGCCTATGCCCCACGGTGTCTCCCCATCCCCAGGCGTCTTCTTAATTTTGGCTCGCAAGTATTTCCTCAATTAATCGATACCAAATGGAGCAGAGAGGAC
This sequence comes from Tolypeutes matacus, assembly GCA_026826555.1. Taxonomy (NCBI): domain Eukaryota; kingdom Metazoa; phylum Chordata; class Mammalia; order Cingulata; family Chlamyphoridae; genus Tolypeutes; species Tolypeutes matacus. The sequence continues at coordinate 2,125,075 of JAKSZT010032012.1, forward strand.
ACACTAACCCGTAAGGTGTAGTCCCCAAATGTTATCGTGGTTGCAAGAACACAATCCAGCAAGAAAAGCAAGCTCAAAATTCCTTAAGACCTTTACTGCAATTTCTTGAATACTGAATAAAACCTAGAGTTCAAAGCTATGCCATTTTCCGCAGCATGTTTGTGCTAGCAGCCGCTATCCTCTTCCCCGTAGGCATGTGCTGTCTCCTGCTCCAAGACCGAGCCGAAGGGCCCCTAAATCGTGCCCCTCTCCTCCTCCTCATTCCCCATGGAAAAGCCCCAGAGCTCACCTGGCAACTCCAAAAAAGCTCACCTGGCAACTCCAAGGCTTAGGGGAGGCAAGCGACCAAACAGAGCGGGCAGAGGAGGTAAGAAGCTGGGGACACGCGTTCGACCACCTTTTTCCATGGCATAAAGTAACTATCAGTAAGTACCACGTGAGAGTTTGTAACTTTGCACATTGTAAATGCATCCCTTCATTCGGAAACGCTGGACGCCGTGGGAAAGCCTCTGTTCGCTGTCGGGACAATGAGGACGAGAACAGCGAGAGTCAGAGGCAGCAGGCCCGGCTCCACAGAGGACGTGGGCTTTGCGTGGGACCTCGGCAGGGCAGCGGCAGAGGCTGCGGCAGGAGCTGCTGGAAGCCGCATGTACGGCCACCTGCGTGGTCGTGAGCAGCTCGGGAGGCCACGCAGGAGCTGCTTCTGGGCCCAGCAGCCCGTCCCACGGAGGGAAAAGGAGACGGGGCCCCTTCTCTGCTCTGGCCACAGAGCAGAGGGCCTCCCAGCTAGCATCTGGGGAAGGACGGGTGGGTTCCTCGTGTTTAGGTGTCTCCTAAGTTTTTTCTCGTTTTAGAAACAAAAACTGGCTCCAAGCCCATTGCTTTTTACCTGGAAAAATAACAATTGGGCATTTACTCAGGCTTCGAGTCACAGCTAAACAGCTATGTGGACGGTGGAGAGAGAAAACAATCAGCAAAGAGCGGAGAGAGCCTCCCTGCCACAAGCGACAGGCCCTGGGCTCTCCTTGGTAAGTTTCTGACGTGGTGTTCGCCTGCTTTTTTCACAGCAGTCTCCAAGTCAGTGCCAGGTCTGTGGATAAACCATCTGGGATTGCTCCAGAGAGCCACAATCAACAGAAATAATCCTGTCTGCCCGACACCTACTTTTGAATAGCCCCTTCCAAAATATTTTTTAATCTCATTTAATTCTCACAGGTTTTCTCTAAATATGTGAAGTTCTCCTCAGCTGATAAATTTACAATTCTTTTTCCAACGAATCCAAAACTGTTTCCACAAACCATAACCCTATTTCTTCTGAGTACAATGGACTTGATGTCATTACTTTCCTTCCATTTTCCTGGCCAGTGATTCTTCTGACACACTTTATATTTCAGTATTTTTTTTCTTTAGAGTCGTTATCCTTTCATCTCTTGGTTGATGTGTCTTACTCCCTTCTTTCCCCATACTCTTTCCTCATCCCTGTATTGTAAAAAGCTATCCCAAGCTTTCAGCTTTGTCATCAATGGGTAGCTTCTGTTCCTCTCACCTTTCATGAGAACCTCCGCTTTTAGCTATAGGCTGGAAATGGAACTTTCTAGAATAAACAACAAAGAGGGACCATCTCAAACTTTAGAGGAGAGGCCTATAATCATAGGCACTCATAACTACCAGTTCTGTAAGGAAAGGACCCCTAGATACAAGCTTCCCAGGTGACTGTCATCATCACCTTCACACCACACCAGGGGCCTGAGTCAGGATTTACAGAACGAATTTAACCCAGAGGGAGGTAACTCTATAAAGGTGGGCAGTAGGTGGCCCAGGGCCCTACAGAATGCAAAATAGTTACATAGGACCAAATTAACTAGTGAGGAAAAACCACGTGGTTGGTTTTTTTTGTTTTTTAAATATTGTTGGCAATGTTTTGAATGTTTGTTTTCTGATGAGCACTTTTTCCCCTTTTTCTTTCTATTTGGTCTATTTCTAACTTAGTTTAGCAGGCCATATTTGTGCAAACTGGAAGAAAATGTTTTCTTATTTCCACTGGCCCCTCAGAATTAAGGAAAAATGCCCTATGAGAAATCTTAATAATTATAAACTATTGCATCACCAGGGGAATTTAAGGATAGTGGTGACCCTGGTTACTGGAATCCAGAAGAATGATTTCATGTGGGGCCAAGCCTAGAAAAATCACAACTGACCTCAGACAAAAAGGCGTAAGACTCCACTAAGTTCAGATTTCACAATTTCTAATTAGGATTCGTCTGTACCTAAGCAAACTGTGCTCACAGATGTTAAGTCTGGCACAATCTATGGTCATTCTATAGCACACAGGTAAGGTATTCCCTGCCTTGTGCTCCAAAGTACTTAGGACAGTGGCCAGGTTTTATCCCAACAACCTAAACTGCAACTGTCCACCTTTAATGGAAAGGTCATTCTTTCCACAGGTGTTCTCAGAATCAGCCCTTCTGCCAGGATATGGCCGCACAGATGAATTTTGCAATGAATGCCATGCCAGCCGTGTCACCTTGAAGAGTGAATTCCATTGATCCGGTATGGCAAGCCCACCTTCCAGGAACAGGCTGTGCTTTGTAGCTGGGATCACTACCTGCAAAGTCCTCTCAGGACACCTATGGCTCACAGCTGGACTTAAGGAAGGTCACTTCCGGGCAGGACAGGAATCTTGTTGAATTTGGAGGACCTCAGACAGAGCAATTCCTTCATAGCTCCAGGTTCTGCCCGTAAAATCGGGTGGAATCAATTCCTTAGGTTCAGGTTCATAGCCACAGAATAGGTGAACTAATACATGCGAGAAAAATAATCTCTGGAATGATAAAGGCTAGCGTTATATAACCTCCAGACAGAATGTAAATAATTGGACTTCTCTCTAGTTTTGCTGACAAGTCAACAAAAAGGCTTATACAACACCTCTTGATGCACTTAGGAAAATGGGTCAGGCCAAAGAGAAGAGGAGCCTACACAAGGGAAAGACACGGCTTCAGAGGCCACGTGAAATAGCTGCCAATGAAGGGTGAAGCAACGCCACTTACTCACCGTTAGTGTTGGGATCGTAACTGTGTATGTATGCTGTATATCAAGGCTTTGGCTAATTTCAATTAGCTTTAAACACTGCGGAAGGCAGTTAACTAAGCAACAAGTTCGATAAATGATCTTAGCAAGAAATCAGGAGAGCAGCTTTTGTGTGTGAACACGTGTGCATGCATGCATGACCAAGAATAACATTTGGAGCTCATTGTGATCACAGGGGCAAAGGTCAGAAAAATTTATCCAGAACTTGAAAATCAAGCAAAAGGATTATATGACATTTTTAATGTCCTGCTAGAGCATTTCTAAAGAGCTTATTTGAGAATCGTCTGGTCCCTCAAGAAATGTCACTTCAACTCAGTTGATTAGGGGTCAATCTTATTTCAGCATCTTAGTCCCACTAATTACATAAATCCCAGTTTCTTATATCCCCATTGAACTGGGTTTATCATTCTGAAAGTCCCTCATTACTTTCTTAGATGAAACCTTGACATGTGCCAAATATCTGTTTGTATAAGAAGTTTGTACTTAATAATTGTAGACTCATGCTTTGACACCTGCGCTCACACGCCATTTCCTGTCTGTACTCAGCCACCTGGCACTTAGAACAGGGCACGTTTCATTCCTAGTTCTTGTATTTGTTTATTGCTGATAGCCCGTCTCCTCAACCACACCCCAGGCTTCTCAAGAGCAGAACCACGTCTTTGAAAGCTCGACTTGGTGCAACCTGCCTTAGGTCTCGTAGGCATTTGTTTTAGTTGGACCCTGTAGGCTGGGAGGAACAAAGTTTTGCTGAGAGCATCTTAAAAGAAGGGAATTAATTATCAAGATACACGTGTCCTGGAGCTAGGCAGCTGCTGACCTCTCACCCTTTGTATCATCAGGGTTCTCTCAGGAAACAGAATCAACAGGAGATATCTGTCAATAATATGAGATTTTAAAAGAGTGTCTCACTCGACCGTGGAGATGCACAAGTCCAGGTTCTGCAGGCAGGCTGCAAGCCAGGGGCTCCGATGAAAGTCCAATGAAAGTCCTTGATGAGTTTCCAGGAGATGTTGGCTGTCCAAAGACAAGCTGGGAAATTCTCTCTGAAGGCTGAAATCACTTCCCCTTTTAAGGCAGTCAACTGATTGGCTAAAGCGTCACCCATTGCTGATGCAATCTCCCTGATTGATGCAGATGCAATCAGCCATCCACACAGTAAACTCACTGGTGATCGAAGTCCATAAATGCTCTTGTATTACAATTAGCCCAGTGCTTGCTGGACCAAACACCTGGGCACAATTACCTGGCCGAGCTGACACATTAGCCTAACCATCATACCATCCTTCTCGTGCATTTTTTCAGCATCTTGCAACACTTTCCTTCTGCCGCTGTTCTCACCAGAATGACTCCTACTTGTCCACTGGTTCTGAGCTTAGATGCCAGTTTCTCTGATGCCTAGACTAAGTTAGCTGCACCTCCTAGGGGCACCCACAACTCACAAATAGTCTCTGTCAGGAGATTTTTTTTAATTAGCAGACTTTTTAGAGCAGTTTTAGGTTTACAGAAAACCTGAGTAAGAAGTACAGAAAGTTCCTAAATCTCCACTCTCATCTTCCCTCCACACACAGTCTCCCCTTTTGCTCACACCTTTCATTAGTGTGGCACATTTGCTATCATTGCTGGAGCAATATCGATACATGATCATTAATAAAGTCCACAGTGCACATTAGGGCTCACTCTTTGTGGTGCAGTCCTACAGGTTTTGACAAATGCGTAATGTCTTTAAAACTGCCCTGCGTGCCACCTAGTCACCCCTCCCAACATCTTTTCTAAAAACGATGGTTTGCTCGGACATTGTCTGCACGAGGCCAGGGACTGTGTGTTGCGAGTGAACCCCCAGTGCCCAGCTCTGACCGTCTTGTGGTGCCCCTTGCCCTGCGACATGCACTGTTTTCCTCTGGCTACCCCTGACTTAACTGCTCCCTGCTGTCTAGAGCTGCACTGGATGTGGTCTCTGCTCCCTGTGCCACCTACTTTGCCTGCATCCTGGTACTCCCCGTTCCCTTCTGCCTTGGTCCCTCTCGTGGCTGCTCTCCACCAGTGCTCTCAGCTTTGGCTCATGACTCTAACAGTCATCCAGTGCAAATCCCAGCTAGAGAGTCTGGCTCGTTCGTCGCCTTTTCTCTTACCAGTTCACACTGTACCTTTTTTGCCCTTGGTCAGGTACGTGCTGTGGAAGAAAGTGGGTTCTAGAGCACTAAATACGGCTGCCTAAACCCCCTCCTAGGCAGTGGTATGGAATGTGTTATTCAACTGATTAAGAAAGATGATTATAATATCATTTTTGCCTACTGGTTTCCAAAAATGCTTAGTCTGGTATACACAAAGCTCAGGCATTTTGTACTCACAATCTGCCTTCTAAAAGTGGGAGAACAAGTACTGCCTTCCTTTCTGCACCTGAGCAAACTGGTGTAGTGAACTAGACGTCCTGGCTGAAGATGCCACAGCTAGCCAGAACCTGTTTGCCATGACGGGGTCTTCAGCCTGGGGCCCGACAGGCTCTCCCAGGTTCTCAGCCGTGCTCCCCTTTAATTCTCAATACACAGACAGCGGCTCAACTCCTGAGCCTCAGAAGAGCTCATCCACCATGCCTTCCACGGAGCGGGTGACGGAGAAACTGAAAGCATGGAGATTACTCACTGAGTGTCTTACAAGTTTGGCTTGAGACGTCTGTGATTACCCCAGGTAATTCAGCTCAGTTCTTCCCACTCCCTCCTCTCTCAATAATAAATAACCAAGGCTATTGAGATCGAACAAAAATTTCTTTGCATTTATTTTTCTTTTGACCATGAGAAGTCTCACCAGGGAGTTGCCATGGAGACCGTGATGTCATGAGCAGCACAATGTACTGCTCTGAAGCCCCAGAGAATCAGAGATAAGGTTTGACGGAAGCATTTCTGGGCAAGCTTATTGCACTTAACAAGGAAATGGAAACTTGAGAGAGAAAAACATTTCCAAACGCCGCACGCTGCTGGGTGTCGGTTGGCGTGGCCATGGGAAACCCTGCGGAGGAAAGTGGCCCTGCAGTTCAGACTGGAGGGCCAGCATGAGGGAGTAAAGGGCACCAGTGCCCAAGTCTATGACACTTTGGACAGACCACTCCAAGCTGAGAATAGCCCGAATTTTGGTGGCACATGGCAGCACCTAGCTGCTGGGTTTTTTCCATCATGTTGAAAGTTCACAGGGGGGTCAGATATAAATTAGAGACTTAGACCAAATTAACCAGAAGGGGCGGTCCCCAGCAGGGCTCTGCATGCACAGGACCGCCGGAGCAGCGGGCTCCTACGGTGCCAAGGCCGGGCACTGCCCCTCCTTTGTGTGCAGCCTTGCCCACTCGAGCTGTCTGGTGGCTCACAAATCAAAACCCTTCTTTTCACTACAGGCATGAAGACAGCAAACGTCACATGAAAAGAACACACACACAGTGTGTCAGTCAGCCACAGGGGTGCTGATGCAAAGTCCCAGAACTCTGTTGGCTTTTATGAAGGGTATTTATTTGGGGTAGAAGCTTACAGTTACCAGGCCATAAAGCGTAAGTCCCTTCCCTCACCAAAGCCTGTTGCCACGTGTTGAAGCAAGATGGCGGCCAGTCTCTGCGCGGGCTCAGCCTTCCTCTTCCTCCTAAGGCTGCGTGGTCCCAGATCCTTCTTTTCTCAGCTGTGGGTTAGCGTAAGGCTTGTCCCTCTCCAGGCTCGGCTGCTCTGCTCGCTCCACAAGGCCAGCTGTGAACCATCAGGTGAACAGCTCATCTTTCTTCCCAGGGCCTCTGCCAAGTCTAATGGAGCCTCTTCTACTTCCTTTCGTATCTGCTTCTCTGTGTGTTTACTTCCTGGGGCTCCAGCATCAAAACTCAAACTTTTTCCTCTACTGCGTGGTTTTCTCTATGAGTCCCCACCCACCAAAGGGGCAGGGATTCAGCATCCTACTGATGTGGCCAAATCAGAGCCCTAATCTTAATTTAATCAAGTAAAAGCGAAACTTCTCAATTTAATGCGATCTAATACACCCAGAGGAACAGACCAGTTTACAAACATAATCCATTATCTACTTTGGGAATTCATAAACAATATCAAATTGCTATACACAGTCCTAAAGGGAAAGGAAGGATGAGAGACAAAAGGGATCTAAGGTCAGACCAGCTGGGGTGATGGAACTGAAGAGTGCTTGAACACTGAAATAGGTGCAACCACTAAACGATGTGCAGATGAGAAGGGACACGCTGCTCAGGGGACAAGTGTGCTCCTCGCCTATACTGAGATGGTCTTGGATATACAAGAGAGTGTTAACTTCCAATTTAAGAGCTTTAGCCCCCTTTGAGTTCCTCCTACATAGCAGAGATTTCAAAGCAGACGGGATTATATCCAAGCAGATTTGCTATAATAACGAATTGTCTTAGTGAAGACCTGTTCTTTTCTACCTGTTTTTATTAATGGAATCCCAAAGCTCATTTCAGGCATCCTACTATTTCATTCATTCATCCATTCACTGATTCATTTTAAAGCACTTATTAAGGGGTTAACTAAGTTCCAAGGTCCATCTTAGAGGCTGAGAAGAATACCAAGTTGAAGAGTTCACAATCTGAAAAGTAGAAGATAGAAACATAATAATTACAATGCTCAGAAATATATATAAAAGCAGAATGTGTGCAAATGCCGTTGAGGGAACTGGATGCAGGGGATCTAGGAAGATGAGCTGGAGAAAGGGGCACATGAGGAGATGCGCGTTTTCCAGGTCAGGAAGAAGGGCACACCTTCCAGCCTGAAGGAAGAACACGCCAGAGCTCCGCAGCGCGAATGCTCGCCATCTGTTTGAGAGTCGAGAGGTAACCGGATGTGGCCTGAGGAAAGGATGGAAACCAGCTGGAGCCAGGAACAGGCCTTGTGTGCCTTGATGAGCACCGCTTTCCTCCTCTTTGCTGCCTGCCCAGTCCACTGGCACGGTAGGAGGCGTGCAGACACACAGACACGGGTTCGAATCCCAGCTCTGCCAGCGACTGGACATTCGGCTCAAACTCACGAGCCTCATTTTTCTCACCTGGGCTGAATCAAGAGACGCGCTCACAGGAGTGCGACATGTCCAGCCGCAGGTGACTGGCTCGTTTATGGAGTGGCATTCCTCTCCAAGGTCTGAACTCCAGCTCACCATCACCCCTGCTCCCTGTCCTGCCATCGGGGTTCCTGTAGGTCTGTGATTTTAGATTAGATCACACCACGGATCCCTTTCCTTTTTGAGGAAAAAAACACATGGTTCCACATTAAAATGTGCTCCCTGGAAAATGCTTCCAAATATCACGAACATAGAAACGTGAGAGAGAAGCATCACCTCAGGAAGTGACCACACACTCTCGATCTGCATTCTCTAACGAACGTGGGTTCAGGCAAAAGCGGGTCCTCTGACCAGACGGGGCTCCTGCACCCAGGAAGCCGGCGAGACATTTGGAAAGGGGGTGGGGCGCACCGTTCTGGGAGAGCAAATGAGACTCTCCAGGGGAGAGGCAGGATATCGAAAAAACAAACGCAATTTCTAATTACAGGATTCTGCACCTTAATTTCACGATTTACAACCTCATCTCCCCAGATGAGACTCCGAACTGCTCGGGAGAAAGAAAGGTCTTATTTTTTCAGTATTCTCCCATTGTGCCAAGCACAGGGTATTCAAGAAAAATACTTCTTTACTTCACCCAGACACCACTGAGTAGAGATTAAACTTACCTGGAACTAAAAGAATCTGTCATGTTGTGGCAAAGATTTGAAGGCAAAGCTGTAACTGCAGGCTTGGGGAGCTGGCAGGTGATGGGGACAAAGGCGAGGCGTTAACGGGGTCTTGGCCACACCGCGCCAGGGGCTCCTCCAGACCCTCAGCACTTCCTGGCCCCGGCCCGGTTTGGCACATGCTGGCTCACGCAGGCATGTGCACCTCCACCTGCGCTGCCTGAGGTGCGGCACGGCGCCCTGCGGATCTGTTCCCTGAGCGGCTGGCCCAGTGCTGGATAACACTGCGGGCGGCCAGGAGCGCCAGCCTGGAAGCCGAGGCGACACTGCCGTGCCCGCCAGCACGCTGGCCTCCCTAGAGCTGAGCTCACGCTTTCTGTTCATAAACACGCGCGTTTGGGTTACTCCCTCTGTTGGCAGAAACCCTCGCCTTCTCGAGGGAACTCCTAAGAATCATTTTGCTGATCGTTTCCTATTCTTGCCATAGGCAAGGCAGCAGACGTTCCCAAGGCCTCTGTCCTGGGTGCAACGGGGTCAGAAAATCAGTGGTCAAATAGGATGTTTCTGGCTCAGAATTTCCCCAACACGTATCCAAAGTGCGCCCTTCTACTCAAAACAGCCCACAGCTTGCCAACTTCCTCTCCCACCTTCTCTCCTGGTTCCTGCAGCCAGGTGGCCAAGGGCTCCCCCCACCCACTCCCCTGGGCCGGGTGCCCCGCTGCCACAGGGGATCCGTGGGGCACCTTCGCTCAGAGAAGCTTCCTCTGGGTTCTCTTGAGAACGCAGAGCAACAGCCGTTTGCACTCCCGGCGGCCTCCCACTGCCCATGGCACAGCCGCTATCTCACTCGCTCTGTTTTAAATCCCTCTTTGAAAGCTGTCCGTCCCAGATTACAGGGTGCAAGTCTGGCTGTCTCTTAATCCCCGGGGAAGCCTCTGTTTTGGATAGGGTGTAGGCTGAGCTGCTGCTACAGAGACGAAAGTACGGCTTAAATACAGTAAAGGTCCATTTCTCTCATGTCAGAGTCCAGGGGCAAGCAGTGCCCGTAGCTGGGTCTCGAGTGGATGCTCCAGCTCATACCCTCTCCTCCCGTGGAGGGCAGGTCCTGGGGAGCACAGGGCCTTCTGCTGCCGGGACATGCCCTGACTTGGGGGCCATCACTGCCCCCAGACCTCCCTGGCTGCCCAAAGCTAGATTTTAACAGGGCCCTGAGACTCCGGGTTCTGTCACCAGCAAGGGGGAGAAGGGCACTGCAGGCTCTCCCGAGCACTCACGAGCCATCTCCAAGCAGGAGCATCAGCCTGTGCACCGTCACCAAGAGATCAGGTGGCCCCTCCCCACCCAGCGCCATGGGACAGTCCATCAAGGCCAGCACTGCCCTGTCAGCCCTGTGGCTGGGAGTTGCTGCCTGTCACCATCATCTATCACCCTTCCTCAGAGAAAGAGCCGGAAGGCCCACCTGCTCAGCCAGGCTCGCAGTGATCCGAGTCAGGTAAATCCCCACAGTAGCTCCTTAAAATAATGAGCATTATTTTTAACTCATTTACTTATTTTAAATTTTTATTTAAAATAGTTTAATTTTTAATTAACCTTAATTTAATGATGTAAAATAATTAAACTTAAATTTTTAATTTAAAAACAGTTTCCAGTTTAGTTGTCATTTATTTATTTGGTCACCTTGGACTCTGTGCTCCAAGGATAAAGGTGACCCTGGGCAAGGGTGAGCTGGGTGGGCGCAGTCCCTGCTCTGGACACCTTCCTGTCCACACTCTGCCTTTCTCCACCCTCCCCACTATCAGGCTGCACGGGCGGGGCAGGGCAACCATGGCCACGGCCCTGCCTGTGTGCCCTTGGTCAGAGGCGACTCTCCCCTCCAGGCGTCCCTCCCCTTCGTCCACCCCTTGGACCTTGGGTGGCCACGGCCCAATACTGAACAGTCCCACATCCTACCCAGCACTAACGCGTGTCCAGGGTACCCTTTGAGCGTGTGCCACCTCTTTCCTGCTGGGGCCCCACGGCTGGACTCCTGTCTCGTGGGAGGGGACAGACGGCCAACACATCATTGAAAATTGTGACAGTCTCCTAGAGGAAATGAACTGGGATGGTATGAAAGAGAATAGCAGGTTGAGAACTAATTTAGATAGGATGGAGACAGCATTTGAACCGAACCCTGGAGAATGAGAAGGAGCTAGAAGTAGATTGTTGGCAATAGGGGAAGCGTGCACAGAGGCCCTGAGATGGGAAGAAGCTCAGTGTGTTCAAGAAATGACAATGAAAATTAAAAAGACCAGTGCTGCTAAAGCTCAGTGACAGGGAGTCTTTAAAAGGATTTTCTCAGCCCTAAAAATCATATATGGACGTTTATCATTCGCTCTCTAACTCCTCAGTTATTAACATCTCAGTTTGGCTAATATTTAGACATTTCAATATGCCATGCAGACTGTGATTTGGGGCAAATAGACATTTAGGGGGAAATCTTATTTTAGCCTGTGCCCCAAACACACCTCACCCTTTCCTTACAACCGCCCCAACCCCTAACTAATTTTCCAATTAAAGAGACTGCTTTTAATCCCAGTCTTCAATTAGCTTCAGCCCTCCAAGCGCCTCCCTCCTCTTAGCTCTGCTCACCTGGGCTGCATTGCCGTGAGCGCCCAGTCCCAAAGGAATTCCACAGCAGTGGCTCTGGATGATGCTCAGCCCATCTCTGCTGAAAGGGTGGAAACAGCCATCATGAGGGTCCCGGGCTCAGAGCCTCAGCCCCCCGGCAGGGAGCCCCCCGGCCTCTCTGAAGCAAACCAGCTGGCTCTAGACCACTCCGCCCGAGCTTCTAGAACGACAAGCTTCTCCCCGGCGTGGCCGCCCCCGCCTTCTTTTTCACCTCTCCTGATTCCTTACTGGGAAACAACACGGAGGACTCCAGTAGTCCTCGGGGGTCTACCGCCCAGTCTAGAGTGAGAAAGATCTCATTAAGTTTGCTCTCGTCTGTTAGAGCAGCACGCGGGAAGCTCAAACGCGGGGATGCACCGAGCAGACGTCTCTCACTAGGTAACCCCACATGCAAACCAGCCTTTTTAAGAAGGTGCGTCTCATCTTTCCTTTAGGGGCAGTTTTACAGGCAATCGAATCCCTACCTTCGGACCAGGAGCGAGGAGCCCTGGCGCTGCCACACCTTGCCCGCTAATACTCTTCACTAACTTCCTGGGCCACAGGCCACCATTTGTAAAATGAGGATAAAGATGAACTTCTGCTGATTTTGGGGTATTGGCATAAGGAACATGAAAAAAACACATCTGAAAATATTGTATAGGGAGTGGATGTGGCTAAACCTGCCTCCCACACGGGAGGTCCCAGGTTCAGTGCCTGGTGTCTCCTAAAGAAAAAACACACAGATAACAAGCAGACAACGAGCAAAAAACAACAAGCACAAACAACGAGCAAAAACAACGAGCAAACAGACAAGAGAGCCATCTTGGGGAGGGGGCGCGAAATTCCTAATATATATATATATATATATATATAGGTATATATATAAATGGTAGTGTTAAGGTAAGCCTTACTGCATTTAGCAGAATGTGTATACATATATAATTAGGATATATCCTACCCACCAAAAACACTCCATTTCTTAGACAGAGTTAAAGCACACCAATTTCTGAGTGGTGTAAATATTTCTCCAGTTAACTGATCAATATAAAGGATCCTGCAGTGTGCATGGAGGAAACAACTGAAAATAATAAGCCCTGATTTTAAAAATAAATAAATAAAAGAGCTAGAGTTTACATTGATAAAATGAGATTAACCGATGTTATAAATAAATGTTTATCCTCTTCACTTAGGTTCTTTGAAGAAGAAGTATATACATTTACTCAATCCCTATTGGGAATTATGTAGACAAACAATTACAAAGAAGGAAAGAGAAAGAAAGGGAGAAAATGAAAGAAATAATGGAGGGAGGGCGTGAAGAGTTCCCCAAAGAATGGTGCATGCGTTTATTGATAGGCTTTGTGTAAAAACAAAAGGAGGATTTCTGTGGTCAAATGAGTTTGGGTGACACTGAGTTAACAATTTAAACACATTTCTTTCTACTGGACTTCTTGAGACCCTTTAAGGAGTGAAGTGAAGACATACGGTGCAGCAGCTTCTCGAGACCCTTGGACCATGCCTCTCTCCGCCCCAGCGTCTCACGGGATGAGGAAGGCAGCTCAAGAAGCATTGGTGGACCGAGAAAAGTCTCGGACTGGACATCAGGGGGTCCAAGCTCTGGCCCATACCCTGCCACCGATTCCTTCCTATGTGTAGGATTGGCCTGCTTCCCATGTATGAGGCCCCTGGTTCAATACCCAGTTCCTCCTAAAAAAAAAAAAAAAGCAAATAATGAAAAGACCAACTCAGGGGAGCTGGTGTGGCCTCAGTGGTTTGAGTGCCTCCTTCCCACATACGAGGCCCCAGGTTTAATCCCCAGCCCCAAAACCTCAAAAAAAAAAAATTCTTTTGGCCTCCAAGTTCTCATGTGTAACTAATGTAGATGGACTATCTAAGATCCCTTCCAGTTCTAAAACTTCCCAGACCTAAGAAGATGAACAGGAATATATGGTATTTCCTAACAAGTAACAAAGCACATTTTGGTACAACAAAAGACTCGATATTTGTACAGCCCTGTACAGTCTTTGAAGACATTTCTTCCATTTTTACTCAATTCATACAACAACCCTCAGAGACGACAAAATGTATTCTGTTCCATTTACAGGTGAGGAAATCTTCTAACAAGCTTCACTGACTCAGGCAGTGTTCCCCTCAAACCCACCCTTCACATGCTGCCAGAGTCATAACTCATTCCCTAGTTTTAGATTAGTGCCTATCCCCTAATCAAAACCTTCACTGGTTCCCTACTGCTTACATGATAAAGCACGAGGACCTTATCACTGCATGCAAGGCCCCCTCACTTACTTTATCCTTCACCAACACCAACCACATGCAATTCTGCAGGAGGATAAAGAGTAGAGGGAGTGGTGTCCCTGGAACCAGAAGTAAAGAAAAATTTTGGACTGAAGAAGTGGTCAGCAGGGTCATAATGCTGTGGGGTCAAGAAAGATTGAGACTGGAAAACTATGATAATTAGGGAACACCAATGGCCTCAGAGAAAGCAGCTTTGAAGGAATGATGGTGGATGAAGCTAGAAGGCAGTGCAGGAGGAAAGAAATGGAAGTGGGGCATGGGGACAGCTCAGGTGACAACTCTATTAAGGAACTTGATCTTTTTTTACAATTATTAGATTTTTTATTTTTGAAGAAGCTTTAGATTACATAAATGTTACATAAAAAATATAGGGGATTCTCATTTGCCCCACCCTCTCCACCTCCCATAGTTTCCCACATTAACATCTTTCATTAGTGTGGTACATTTATTACAATTGATGAACACATATTGAAGCATTGCTATTAACTGTGGACTATAGTTTACATTAAAGTTTACACTCTGTCCTGCACAATTTTGTAGGTTATGACAAAATATATAATGGCCTGTATCCACCATTGCAGTATCATGCAGGATGAATCCAATGTCCTGAAAATGCCCCCATATGACACCTATTCTTCTTTCTCCCTAATGTGCTTACAGTTGCAGACTCTCTCTGTTCCTTGGGATGGGCGTTGTCCATCATCATCTCCTTTTTTGTTGTCCTGGGTGAGTCCAATGAACTGGAGAGTAGGTGTTGCAACTCTGCTGAGATTCAGGGTTCAACTGGTACATGAACAGAACCAAAGATTTAAGTCTCTGGAACATATATCTAACAAGTATAGAGCTAATTATAGGTTCAAATAAAAGGGGCAAAAGAAACATGTATAGGCATGTATAGGGAAATTATAAATCTGTTACACTGGGTAGCATAAATTCCAAAGTAAGGCCCACCGACAGGATGCCAAATTTCTGAGCTGTCTGCCCTGACTATAGTATCTGGATGTCTCTAAAGCCCTCAGGAGCCCTGCTGTTTGAGGCACTGTTTACTGTGGCAGTCAATGAGATCCTGCTGAGACGTGAATAAGCATAACCTCTAGAATGACCTCCCGACTCACTTTGAAATCTCTTAGCCATAAAAACTCATTTGCATTTAATATTTCCCCCCTTTGGCCAAGGTCTTTGTCCAGATGCATTGCTAGTTGACACTTGGTAATAATCCCTCAGCGCCAGGGAGGCTCATCCCCAGGAGTCATGTCCCATGCCAGAGGGAAGATAGTGTATTTATATGCTGAGTTAGGCTTAGAGAAAAGCCACATCTGAGCAACAAGGAAGCTTTCAGGAGGTAACTCTTGGGCGGTATATAATACTTAGTTAAGTTTCAATTTCACAAGAAAAGGTTCATACATACAATCATCAATACCAAGGGCCTGGCATAATGATTTGTCCTCCTTCACTAGTCACTGCCCTTGTACTTGAGGGATTCTTGCCATTCTATTGGAGAATGTAGCAGGTCTCCCCAGGATGAGAATTCAATAATTTTTGGTTATTGTGTGGGTCTCCACCCACCAAGACAAGCTTCCATGAATACTTGAACATATTCATATGCCTTAGAGGTGCACCTCTTCCCACACACATCCCCTCATCAGTGATACCCTGCACCAGTGATCCTCCCCTGCCACAGAATAGAGAGAACATAGGGCATTTTAGGGCATTAGAATTGTTCTGCATGATTTTGTAATAATGGATACAAGCCATTTTAAATTTCATCAAAACCTATAGAAGTATAAGGTTCAAAATATAAACCATAACGTAAACCACTGACCATAGTTAGTAGTAATGCTTCAATATTTGTACACCAATTGTAACAAATATACCATCTGCATGTAAAATATCAACAGGGGAGAGGGGAAAAGGGGGAGGGCATTGGGTATATGGAAATCCCCTATATTTTCTGTGACTTTTCTGTAACCTAAAGCTTCTGCGAATATAAAATGAAAAAAAAAAATAAGACACTGGGGGAATATATGGAAGAAAATGTCACTGTACATACAAGACAACATATCTTACAGTGATGAAAAGCACAGTATCTGAAAGTTTTTATATTTCAAATTTTTTGTATTTCATTTGCTATTTTTAAAACTATTATTATTTTATTTTATTGTTTTGTTTTGTTGGTCTCATTTTTAGAGAGGCTTTGATACAGAAGGGTCACAGCTGTGACAGGAACTTGATCTTTAGAGGAAAGAGAGCAATGTAGAGGGAGCCAAAGAGAGCCCAGCCAGAAGAGTTTTTAGAACGGGAGGTCATACATTTAGGATCGTGTCTACAGGCTGACAGGAAAAAGCAAGAGAGAGGCAGACACTGAAAACACAGGCGAGAGAAAGTACATCTCCATGTCACGCTCAGACACCAGAAAGCATCCCAGGCACACACCACGACCAGGTGAGGGGTGCCCCTGCCCCCATAGCATCCTCTGCGCCCCACAAAGCACCTGCCAGACCGCTTGTGTATCCCTTCACCCCACACACGGCAAACCGCTTGCATGCATTTCCCATTGCTGCCATGACTGCTATAAACTCAGTAGCTTAAAGCAACACAAATGTGTGGCCTTTCAGTTCTGGAAGTCAGAAGTCCAAAATGGGTCTTTTGGTCTAAAATAAAGGGGGTGGCAAGACCGCATGCCTTCCGGAGGCTCGAGCAAAGGCTCCTGCTTCTGGAGGCTGCCCACCTTCCCTGCTCATGGTTCCTTCCTCGTGTCACAGCAGCCTGGTCCTTGGCCACCTCTCCTCCCTGACTCTGCTCTCCTGCCTCCCTCTTTCCCTTAAAGACCACGGCAATTACACTGGGCTCACCTGGAAAGTCAAGGCAGTCTCCCCAGCTGAAGATGTTAATTTAATCAGATCTGCAACATCCCTTTTGCCATGAAGGGGAGCATTTCCACGCTCTGGGGGTTAGGAGGTGGGCACTGGGTGGTCCTTATTCTGCCACCCACCACTCCACAGCAGGGACCACGTCTGAGTCGTCCTTGAAACCCAAGCCCTAGAACCACAGTAAATAATGTATGCCAGCCCCTCCTCGCTACACTTCTCACAGTGCTTTCCTGTCCACTCTTTTCAGTCTGCACAACTACCCTGTTGAGAGGAAAGTATTGCTATTTAGGTGAAAGTGCACTGGAAAGAGAGAAGACATTCTCTGTCCCAGTTTTCCTTATTTTCCAAATGGGCAAACTGAGGTTCAGGTAGCTCAATGACCATGCCACATCTCAGTGGGAGAGGTAAGATTTCCATCCAGGCTCGTTTCATCTGAGTGCACTTGTGCATCGACACCCCCATCACTTAAGGGGCAGGGGAGAGGAGCAGACTTCTGTAGCAGGTTCAGCTTCCCTAACTTAGTGAGGAAGACCGAGGGAGCTACGCTTTGTTCTTACTGAGTAACTTTCCTCTCACCTCATTTGATTTCCAACTGTTTATTTCCTAAGGAAAGAATAATGCATGAACTTTCAGATCTTGCAGTGCCAGGCGCAGGCCACACTTCCCTGCATTGTCCTGTCTGTGGGATTCTTGATATTGGCACAAGCCTCTGTCCAGCCGAGGCCATTCCATGTCCTCTCTGGAAATTTCCTCTGAGCAGGCTGCCAGTGGCCAGCTACGTCAATGCATAGATAGTCATCCAGCTCTTCAAAACTTTGAAGCATATCTTCCTACATTAAACTCCACCTCTGTGACTTCTTTCTTTCTCACAGAACACCCTTCTATTCACTGCAAATCCAATTTGAAATTTGAGTTTTCTAGGAAATCCACCCAACGCCCCCTCTAAGCCAACAAATATGCAAAATTTAATCCAGGTTTCCAAGACCACTTACTTGTCTACCAAAACATACTACTCTAGTCTTCAGGTCATTTCCAAACTTCAGTTCGTCCTTCTTTCAACTGTGTTATACTGTATTCTACAATACTTAAAAACTTCAAACATTGAGGATAATCTTAAAATATTTTATCGGTGTCATCTTCCTTTTTATTTCATATCCTCTCCAGAAATTTGTCCTTTTTCCTTCTACATTTCTTGTGTCAGTATCCTTCTTTCTTTCCAAAGTTGAACAGTTTTTAAAATTACTTTCTTCATGTCTATAGTAAATGTAAGTGGTTTGGTTTAATGTCCCTTTCCCCCTTTTCTAGAAACTGCTTTTTGAGGGTAACTGCTTCTACTCCTCCTAAAAGGTAATGTGACTCTGGGGAGCTGCCAGTTACAGTGCCCCCCACATACACATGCACACACCCCACCTGCCACAGGGCTGGACTAGTGCCCAGGCAGGGCCAGGCTGGCCACAGCCTGGTCACAGCACGTCATCAGCACATGGGCTAGGCCGGGCCCTTAGCTGGGCCACCCAGAACCTTTCGCTGCCACTTATATGCCCTGGGGCAGGTGGAGAAAGGTCCACTTGTCCCTGCATGGTCACTGAGCTGTAAGAGTTCCCTAAAGCCAAGGGCCTAGAACAATGCCTCGGTCAGGCGAGTCCTGAGCTGCCCTGTCCATCCTGCGTGGAGGAAGTCTGCTGCCACGGGAGAAAAGGGTGCCCTCGGGTGAAGGGACGCAGAGGTGGGGAGCTTCAGGCAGACGGCCCTACTTCCAGTCGACCTGGAGGCCAGCTCCACTGCTCTCAAGTCCCGAGAACCAACGGCCCCCCTGGCCCTTAAGCCATTTTAGTTAAGTTTCGTTACAACTCAAAGAATTCCCAACTAATAAAACCTTTTTCTCCCAGTCCTTCTTGGCGTTTTCTCCTATTATTTACTGAGTGTTTCACACAGAATTTATTTCCTCTTCACAGTTAATTTCAAGCCTCATATCTAACCAACATGGGCTCCTCCCTGAATCTCCCTGAGGGATCAACAACCCACAGACACCCTTTTCCAGATCAGGGGGAGAACTAAGGACCATCATCAGAATTACATACAGGAAAACCCTGACCCCCCTAACGGGAGCCCCCTGGAACCATCAGAATTCTGGAATGGCTCCAGTGTAAAATGGCTGAGAAATTTAAGTAAAGAAAAAAAAAAAAAGAAAAACCTCCTTGGCAGTAGAAAAGCGATTTCTGGGAACACCCAACAGTAAATGAAGGAGCCGCAAAATGCTGTGGACCTAAATCCGTCCCAGAGTCACCAGGACGATGACAGCAAAGAAGAACTCTCATTGGATGGCAATATGCATATACCTCATTATCCAAGAAATATGAGTAAAATGGCAGGAAATACCCAGGCTGCAAAGACCGGAAATAGAAAAGGAGAAAGTGAAAAACACAAATAAACATGGAGGCACTGGTAAAGGTGGAGTATGAGCCAGGGCTGCCCAGGAAAAGGACCCACAGGCTATGTGTGTGTACACACACACACACACACACCCCGTAGAGAGGTGGGGAGAGACTTATTGTGAAGACTGGGCTTGTGGGCCTGTGGGGCTGGCAAGTCCGATCGGATGAGGCCCACCCACACTGTGGGGCTCACTGCTCTTATTTAAGGACAGCTGTTGTAGATGCTAATCCCACCTACAAAATACCTGCACAGTATCGACTAAGCCAGTGTTAGATCGAGCGAGTGGACACCACAACCTGGAGGACGAGTGTCTCAGGTTGAGAGCACAGGTACTCGGGCACGTGTCGGCCGCCCACCAGGGGAGGACAACTGGGCAGCGTGCCAAAGGGAGGGGGCGCAAGGAGGGCGCTAACAGGGCGTAATGGAGCTCTCCCTCTGGGGTGGGGACGAGGAGACAACACACCTGCCTCTGCTCTGGCCCCGCCCAGGCATGGCACCTGGTCAGGCTAGCAGTCTGCGGGCATGGCTCCCGCTCACTGCCTGGAGGCGGAACCAAACGGCACATGGAGCTTCTCCAGGAACCTAGCCTGCCCCGCCCTGTGCCACCGCTGGGGCAGGGGAAGCTGACGGGGCACGGCCAAGGCACTGTAGGGAAGGAAGTGATTCTCAGAGGCTGCTGAGGAACTCAGTCAGGAGGGGGCTTCCCCTCCGAGGGCCATGCCCGAGGGCCTTCAGGAGCAGCCTTCCTCTCTCCCTTCCCTTTCAATTTCCCAGGCCACTGGTCACTTCTGCTGGTCATTCAGCCACGCTCTGGGGAGTAAGGGAGGGTCACAGGGTGGCTCAGCGAAGCCTTGAGAAG
>JAKSZT010032012.1:2145003-2285181 GCA_026826555.1 Tolypeutes matacus
TGTGATAGAAGACTATTTCCTGTGCATATGGAGAGGACGCTCTTAACATTAGCTCTACTGTGATTATCCTAATTGTTCAGCAAGGTGAGCTTCGAGGGGGGCAACGGAGGACACCGAGCAGGTGCCTGCAGCAACAGGAACCCGGAGCAAGGCAGCGGCTCAGACTGCTCACTGCCCCGGGTACTGATGCCCACCGCAGCAACCAGCTCAATTTATCCAAGGGCACGGGGAGTTATCAAAGATGCACCTTCCGCACACTGAGGAACTTCTACTACTTTACATTCTCAGACACATAACAACATAACTATTCTATTTCTGGTTCAATGCGCAATGAAAAATCAAAATATTTTATGAGTCACTGGAGCTGACTGAATCATGTGCATTTTTATAAGGGCCTGCACTGGTGTTTCAAACCACGACGTGTCATCAGCAGATTAAACACAGATTGGAGGAAGAATCATTAAATCGTTACCTCCTAAGAAAACACGCAGTAGAAGAAAATTTTGAAGATGTTTTCCCTGTCAGTGATGCAGAAATTAGAGAAAACATTCAATCTACGTGCATGACAAAACCCCTTCTCCCACCCTGATAAAGCGTGGAAGCCCCCACCCCGCGTGTGCTGCTATGGAACTGGAGGACAGCACGTGGCCATCAGGCCCTTAAAGGCGGCTGGCGGCCCCTGATGCGTGTAAAGCATCCCGCAGGGAGCCGCCCGGGGAAGCCGCAGGGCTGCAAACATGGAACCCAACACCTTGGAGGTGGTGGCGACATTGCCTTTTCCTCCTTTTCTCCTGGACCTGCTGGGTGTGCCTGGAACGAAGACTACGTCCACCGCGCACTCGGCAGGCAGCTGCCGTGGACAAGGAGGCACAGCCGCACCGCCAGCTGCCGACAGCATGCAATGGAGGTGCTGCGTGCGACCCGGAACGTGTCTTCAGAGGGACAGGGCAGGGTCTTCTCCTCCCTTGTCTTCTTTCTCTGGGCTGAGAGGGGCGTAATGGCCGGAGCTTCCATGGACTCCCTGGGCCACTCACGACGCCCTCAGGGCTCCTGACAAGTTCACACCACCCTGGCGCACAGACCTCGAGTTTTTCATAAGGTCATGAGATCTTCTGGCTTAAGCCACCATATTTGGGTTTTCTGCCACAAAGAGCTGAACCTAATTCTGACAAATACAAGGGAAAAGTAAATCACTGTCTTTAGTGACCTGGGCTTTAAAGGACCTGGATTTCTCAGAAAGCGTTCATTGTGTGATGCATTTAAAAATTGATAATCAACTCATGGAGAGAAACCAGGTACTAGAAAGTTAAAAGATTCAGGTTAGTCATTTCTTTATCTCTGGGGCACACATGGAATGGGACAGAGCCCACAAAATACTGCTGCAAGTAATATCTTGTAGCACAGATTGTTTCGATTCTTTCCTTTGTATTCTTCCAACTCCCCATAATTATTTCCCTGCTTTTTTTCCTTTAGCAACTAGCTAAGTTTTATTTTGTTGTGTTTTTGTTTTGTTTTGTTTTGACTCAAGCCTCTGTCAGTTTTATGGGAAATCAACCAAGCTTGGGACAAAACTGAAAGGAGGCCTCGTAATGCCTGTGTGGAAGTGACAGTCTTATTAAGGAAGAAGCCCCTGGAAGAGCGGTTCCCAACCCTGCCACACCACCTCCTTTCTTGAACAGGTATTTTGTAATGTCCCTTCACTACCCTGAGATAAAATTCAGAGATACTATAAACCATCTGCACATGTAAATAAAGAAATCAATACAATCCCCTAACTGTAATGTAAAGGAAAAATAAAAGGAAAGCAATGGATAATAAATGATGTTTTTTTCCTCCGTAAATGCTCAGGTGTGATCACACTAGAACTGCTACCTGGGGAGGTGAGAAGATTTAGGGGTCAGAGTGGGTCTCTGCCCCTCCAAGAGCTTCTTCTTCCAGAGACAACGCTGAAGGCCTCTGTTTGATTTTATTTTAAAGAAACTTGGCGTTTTCTTACAGCAGTGTGACTTAAAATGTCTTCTGTAAGAAGCAAATTTCCCGTTAGGAGGTTTTCTCTTTTAAGAAGTGTGTAGTCTAACAGTCTAAGAAAGATTGGTTTAAACAGAACTGACTTTTTTTCCTTGCTGGGACACTTCAGAGACTTGCAGATGTCACTGTGCTCTGTGAACCTCTAACTCCCCAACGCATCTCGTCACAGAATGGAAGACACTCGGGAAGCCCTGCTTTACCGCCTGCCAGCCGGCTCACCGCAGAGCAGGGGCAGCCTTGGACTGGCTGATCCACTGGACAGGAAAGTGGCCGTGCTGTGCTGCCCTGAAGGGCACCCATTTGGCCGTGTTTCCCTTGATTTCCATGAGAAGGAGTTAAACAAGTAAAAATAGTCTGACATCAGAGATGTTTTCAGGAAAGCACAATTTTAATGCTGCTGCTGGCATGCCCACCACATGCATCTCCAGCCATTAGAATAAGACATCGCCGAATTACCTGTCCATAGCCATGACGACGAGGCCCTGGGACAGGATACATGGGGCTTGATACCTTTTCAAAGTAACGCTTCACTAACAGTATTCAGAGCAATTATCATTTCTTGCCCGAGAACATTTTCACCATCACCATTTCATTTCATCCTCGCAACAGATCTGCGAGCTGAGCTGCCGTTAGTCCCGTCCCACAGATAAACAACGGCAGCGCAGGGGGGCTAAGTGCCCAAGTCATCAGATTTTTCAGCTGCAGATCTTGGAAGCAGCCCAGCTCTATCCTGCTCTAAAGGCCGTGCTTTTTCCACTGCTTCCCTTAATGGAGAGGAAAATTTTAGAACTGTTTCCACTTTTAAAGGTATCAGATATGACAATTAACCATCTGCTATCAGGGAAAATACCATCCACAAGCTTTCAGAGTCACTCGAGGCCTGAGTGTGCCATCGGCCACGCATCAGTGGACATAAGTTACCTGATGAGCCCACTGAACTGCTGAAGAGTTAACAAGCTCTGAAACATTGTCATGTTTTTCTTCCTCACTTAGAGTCACCTGGTTTAAACATCAAGGTGCATTCTTTGAAAACTACTTGTTTCCAGTGACTCATTTTGAAATCACTGATTTTATCTTCCTGGTTCTGTGCTAAGCCAGGAAGGGAGATCAACAGCACATTGTTTTCACCTTCAAACACGTTTGCTCTGTAACCGGAAGAATCCAGAACTGTTATTGTTAAGGCGATGAATAATGTGTTCTTGTTTCATCTTTTCACAAGAACAGAAACCCATTCTGAGTACAGGGTGCTCTGCCTGCCATCTTCTTTGGCCACTGGCAACTTCTACCCAACATGTTTGGAAGGGGCACTGCATCCCGTCCTCACGAGCTTACCGAGGACCTGCTTTGTGCCACTGCTCCATTCTAGGAGGGCAGCAGTGGCACGGATTGAGGTCTGTCCCCCTTGGAGTCTGTGCTTTAGTGGAAGGATTCAGATGATAAACGCATAAATTAAAATGATCGTTTCAGGTACTGAAAAGCCGATGAAGGAAGTTAAAAGAGGTGCTGTAGGAAGAATGATTGAGGTAGATTTCTTCAGATTGAGTGGCCAGGGGGAGCCTTTCTAAGGAGGTAACCTTTGAACCAAGATCAGGACAATAAGGACACAGCAATGACATGGCTTAAAGGAAGACATTTCCAAGCAGAAAGAACCTTAAGATAAGAATATCTTTAAGGAAGATAAGGCAGGCAGATGCTGGTGGAAAGTGGACAGGAAGAAAAATAGCAGATGAGGTTAGAGAGGTTATCAGGGTCCAGGGCCTGGGGTAGGGTAGTGAAAAGCCACTGAAGGATTCTGAGGCTGCTGTTTGCAAAGTAGATTACAGGCTGGCAAAAATGGAGCAGAAAGACCAGTTTGGGGCAACTGCAGTAGTCCAGGTAATAAATGATGATGGCTTGGACTGGGTAGTCAGGTGAAGATGGGAGGACGTCAATGACTCAGCAGAGAACTGCCGGAACTTGCTGATGGGTTGCATGAGAGAAATGGGAACGACTTCTAGAATTCTGGTGAGGCAATGGCATTGATCCTGGTGACACTTTCTGAGCTGGGGAAGTATGGGAGAAGAAGAGATTTGTGAGAAGGGGGGGTGGGAAATCAAGAGTTGGGTATTGGATGTGTTAATTTGGAGATTCCTTTTAGTCACCTACAAAGGGATTTCAGAAAGGCTGGGGGGTATACAAGAGGTCAGAGGGGAAGTCAAAGCTGGAGGTCTAAGGGTGCCCCATCGGGGCACTGAGGGCTGTGCCTCATGAGGAGTGCTACCCCAGCCTTCAAACACCACCATTCTCAAGTCCCTGTGTGCAGCTGATCTGCTCAGGGCTTAATTCTCCATGGAACGCTCTGGTTTCAGGCTGGTTTCCTTGTCAATGTGGTCTTTCTCTTCCTTTGTCATCCATATCTCCATGAAATGCAAACAGAATTAAGATCCACCTAAGGCAAACCGAATGAGATTGTAAGTCTTCTTAACCTCATAACTAGCATTCTAACACAGTCTAGATGGTTTTCATAAGACTATTAAGGAGGATGGCTTTTGACCACAAGTCTGATCTTTGGACCCTTTCCACCAGCCTTTACCTCTTCTTCATCCCCTCCTTATTTTCCTTTTCCAGGCACCTATCTGCTTACCCTCTCCCCACCAGATCTTGATTTCAACTAACTGCTGACCTATCAATCCTAGGATGTTTAAAGGCTTACCCATCTCCACAAATCTTTGCTTTTTACCTGGGAGATTGAAAGAACAAAGGGTGAAATAAATGGCCCTCAGGTGGTTTCAGGTGGAGCCTCCCAATCTCACCACTCAGCCTGGCTCCTTTGCTGTGGAAGCCTGTGCCTTGCTTTCTTCATCTCTTCCATATAAAAACTTCCCTTCCTTAACCTCAAGCAACTCCCCTCCATAAACCACTACCCCATCTCTTCTTCCCTTTACAGTCATGCTATCTATATTCAGCGTCTACTTCAGTTCTTCTATTGACTCTACTCTCCCTGCAAAATATCAGTGACATCCTTTAGTTCCAAGTTCCACTTGACATCTGTGGCACTGGATGCCCCTGACCACTTTACCCTTTATGAATTTTTTCCTTTGTATTCTATTACCTGGTTCTTTCTCTTTTCCCTTGTAACTCTCTGGTTGCTTCTTCCCAATCTCCTTTGTATATTCTATTGTCTTTAAATATATGGCATTCTCCGTGGCTCTGTTATTTATCCTAGCTTTCTACTCAATGGACTCTCCTTGGAGAATTTCATCTATATACACAGCTTCAACTCTTATCTATGTATTATTAACTCCAAACATTTCTCTGCTTTATATTCTTTGCTAAACTCCAGAACTCTATATCCAAATGTTCATGGGATTTCCACTTTGAAACCCCAGAGGCCTTCAGATTCAGTTCATCCGAATGGCTCTTTCCTTACTAAATCTGTGCGCTTTTGCAGTTGCCACCTTGATGAATAACAATCTTCCTCAATCACCAAGCCAGAAGCAAACAGCTGTTGCCCGTACTTTCCTGCCTCTCTCCCACTCCTGCTGCAGGCCAACACTCACCGAATTCCAGTAGTCTACCTTCTAAGTAGGCCTTAAATCTGCTCCCCTACTGCACACTTGATTACAGCAACAGCTGCCTAACTGGTCACCGATTTTCAGTTTGTCAGGACCACAGTTCCTCCTCTTCCCCGAGTCATGTTTCTAAAATGCAAATCTGATCATGTCCCTTCAGTCAATTCCCTGGAGTAAACTCCTTTAGCAGTTCTTCATTTTGCGTGATAAAGCTCAGATTCTTCCTCTTCATATGCAGTGCCCTACAAGATCTAGCACTTGCTTAACTGGTGCATCCCCTTCTGTGTGCCTTTTGCTTGGGATGTACTAAATTACTACAAATTCAGTAATCTGCCAGGCTGTTCCTATCTCCAAGCCTTTGGACTTTGTTGCTTTGTTTGTCCATGACCCGCCAACCCATTCTTCAAATTTTAGCTCATCATCCTCTTGAAAACCTTTTCTAATGCCAAAATTGCATTTAGGTGTCCTCCTTTTCTCTGCTAACGTCATACCCTGTGAAAACCGACAGATGACCTTTTTCACAGTCCCTACATATGGTTGCCATTGGTTTACTTCTCTGATGCCATCATTAAATGGCACACTCCTTGAGGACAGAGGAAGAACCATACAAACTTGTCTACCTAGTACCTGACAGCTGTGTCTGGCACATATCAGACACACATGAACG
Source organism: Tolypeutes matacus (assembly GCA_026826555.1). Classification (NCBI taxonomy): domain Eukaryota; kingdom Metazoa; phylum Chordata; class Mammalia; order Cingulata; family Chlamyphoridae; genus Tolypeutes; species Tolypeutes matacus. The sequence continues at coordinate 2,151,250 of JAKSZT010032012.1, forward strand.
AACTGTCCTTTATTCACTGCTCATTGAGCTGTGACCATATGTGAACAATGCTAACAACAAAAAGATATTGTTTTGCTTGCCTAGTAATAATATCAATAGCTTGTGCTGGGTACCATCTCACTGTTGGGGCCTGAATCATTTCAGGCACATTCAGGTCCCAACGCCTGGGCCTGTGGGTGTGAACACATGTGTAAATAGGACCTTTGAAGATGCTACTAAAGTCGGCCCGAACCGACTGAGAGTGAGCTTCAGTCTAACATGGCTGGGGTCATGTCAACAAGCAAAGGAGCTTGGACATGAAGGAGAAGCCAGGGAAGCTGCCAGAAGCCGGAAGCTAATGGTACCCAAAGAGGAAGAAGCCATGTGCACTGCCACATGATGGAAAAGCCAAGGAGCCCCAAAGACTGTCTGCCAGCCAGAAGAAACTGACCCCGGGAGAGCACAAGCCTTCTAGCCGCTGAAACCACGGCTGACAGAGACCTGTTGCTAAGCCCACCCACTGTACGGTATTTGTTTTAGCAGGTGACTGAGACTCCCACTTTACCTCTGTGACTTCATTTATACTCAGAACATCCTTACTAGGTATAAATATTATACCCACATTCAGATAGGGAAACTGAGGCACACAGATGTCAATGAACTTGCCCAAAATCTACTGATATGGAATCAAGACCTTTCTGATGTCACTATGCTAAACTGCTAGCCATATATAATTAACAGTCTAGATTTTCAGGTAGTTTCCCATTGTCAACATAGAGGAATAAATTTTAGTTCTGTAAGAAATAATGAAAAGTGAAATTAATGTTATGTTTCCTTTTGTCCCAACAGAATTGATGGGCATACCTGGTGAAGTTAAAAAAACAGCTATTCTCCTTGCTGTACTAAAACTTGTGTTTGTGTATGTGTGTGCTCAAATAAAGTACCATAGCATATGTTTTAGGCTATATATTTTTAATGTAACCCTTTCCTTTAACCATACTTGTACTTTTTAATCTTTGGAGCAGAATATAACAAAGTTCCTAGTACATAGAAGCGATGAATGGATTCGTCATATGCATCATGGAAAGGGCTTCAGAGGGTGGATCCCTAGGCCATGCTGACGGAGGTCAGAGGTGGGGGAGGAGGGGACGGTGGTAGACACTCAGCTTTTAAGACCCCAAGCTCTCCACTGCGTTTGCACCCACTGCGGCTTCACTTTGATCTACTTCACTTACTGTGAGACCTATTTGAAAAAAAAAAAAACAAAGTTTCCCTTTACAAAAAGGTTTGGACACTATTTAGATTATGAAAGCAAATTATCTATGATCAGTGTATTAGTGGGCTTTCCCAGGAAATATTCCTTTTGGGAATTTTCTTTTGGACACTCCTTACACATCTGTTACTTGAAACAACTTTTCTCCTTTTGATCAACAGATTCTCCCTAGGTTTGTTGAAGACCATAAGCCTGAAATACAAAACAGGCTTGTCCAGTCTGATTGTAGAGCAACAGTTTGAACTTAGGCACAAATAATGTGTGTGAATTGTACAGGTGGGCTGCCCAGGTGGGTCCGGGCCTCGAGATAGTGGCTAGGGCAGGCTCTGCAGTCACACTGCATGGTTCACAGCTCAGCCTTGCTCCTTTCTGGTTGTGTGACCTGGGGCACGTCTCCGAAGACGGAGAGCCGTGGCACATAGTATGAGCTCAATAACTGAAGTTGCTGTACTCCATTGTCATTCCTTGTGCATGGGCATCCCAATCCCCGCATCCTGGCCATTCTCCATAAGGGCCAGGACTACTCCCAACCAGCTCCGTCAAAATAAGGACACTGCAGCTTTCTCTCCAGGACCACTGAAAGCAACAGAGCACTCACCCAGTCCTTGCCTCTACTGGCAGGAGCCGGCAGCATTGCAAACTCTCACCTGACCAGTCAAGGCAAATGCCAGTTGCTTAGGAACCCGGAAGGTTCCAGAATGCTGACTGCCCGTCTTCTGCACTATGTGTGTGCTATTCCCAGTCTGGGGATGTGATGTTGTAAGATGTGATGTTTACTTTCCCCTGGGATCCCCACAGGACCAGGGGAGGACGGGAGGCAGCCTTAACCTTGCTCTTGCTGTGCTCACATGCACTCGCTTGCAAAGGGGAGCGATGCAAAGCGCCTGAGACCTGTCGGCTTTAATGAAGGGCGCTCGCTTGGCTCAGAAGCTCAGGTCCAAGGCCACGGGCAGTCCAACCCAAGGCACCGTGAGAAGTGCTTTCTCCCCAAAGCCGGCTGCCACGTGGCGGAGCAGACGGCGAGGGTGCCCCGCCCAGGACTCAGCCTTTCCCTCTGGGCTGGCCCTTTCCTCTTGAGCTCGCTGGACCCAGCCTCTCAGGCTTCGTGCTTAACGAGCCTGCAGTCCCCTCTCTCCTGGCACAGGGCTCCTTTCCTAGCTGTGAGCTATCAGACAGACGGCTCGTGTCTCCCCAGGGCCTCAGCTGTGTGAGCCTCTCCTTTCTGCCTCCCCCTTAATGCTTACATGATGTGAAAGGGATCCAGGTGCTCTGGATTCCTCGTGGAAACGGACCACGACTGCTGGCTGGCAAACATACTAGAGGCAAAGGCAGGCCAGGCTGGGGACAAAAGGGCTCAGTGGGAATCCAAAGCCCCAAGAGCCAGCATCGGGCCGAGTCAGCAGGCGGCGACAAGCCTTTGGGGACAGTGTCCAGGCAACGCCCACCCTGGAGAGCCACATACGGAGCAGCTTTACACGAACAGAGGTGTCTCCCGGCCGGAATCAAGCCGAGGGGGAGAGCGCACAAATCGTTCACCTTCACCTCTTCCGGGGCCCATTAACCCATGCAGCCCTGCCCCTGTTCCCAGGTACTGACAAGGAAGGGGTGAGGCTTCATTTTACAATAAATGAAGAGGAAAGCCTTGAGAGGGGAGTTAGAACTTTTGAAGTGTCTGGTTATTTACCCAAGAGACTAGTTACCTTGAAATTGGCAAGTTTAAGGTTTTCTAACAGTGCCAGAAATGAGAACTACCAAGCAAGATGAAATCAGTTACTAAAAAATTGGTAAGTGCGTCCTTTAGCCCATCTGAGATGTGGGCTATCATATTTGACCTCTCTATGCTGTGATCAAAGTATGCTTAGTGCTCTGGGAACTAACAAGGCCGGTTTATTCAGACTACAGCACCAGGAAAGGCTTCCCAGGGGAGTAACATCTGCGGTGAGTTTTGAAGGGCAGGCAGGCAGGATCCATATATGAGAAAGCAAGAGTATTTCAAAACATGAGCCCAGGTACAGCGGAAAAATTCGATGCAGGATGCTCAGGGAGAGCAGAGTTGCATGATGGGAGGGCTGAGCTCAGTGGCAGAGAGGAATGAGGCCAAGTAGGCAGGCCCTGCCGGGGGCCCTGCCGGGGGTTGGGGAGGCTGCATCCTACCTGGGGCCTCCAAGGGCACCAGACATGCTGGCCCAGGGCGGGTCCAGCCCAAAAGAGTCCCTCCAGCCTCCTTCAGCAGCTTCCTGTGCTGTCCTCTCAATTTCCCACCAGGGCACCAGGATTCCTGCAGAGCTGGTCAGCTTGTGGAAGCCCTTGCTAGTTAGTTAAAGAATGTGGACTTCAAGGAAGAAAAGCGAGGAGCCTCTGCAGGTTTCTGGACGGGGAAGTGACATGACAAAAGAAATTAGTCCAGCAGCGGCTGTGTGCAGAGTAGACCGGAGCACAGGCTGCAGTTGTCTAGGCGTGAAGCAGAAACCGGAGATGCGACGGTATCCATGGCAACAGAAAGGGACCACGATGGAAATTATGTTGAAGGCAGAAACAACAGGACTTGATTTACTGATTGGCTCTGCGTGTATGGAAGAGGCTGCAATAATAAATGACTCGGGGGTTTTGTGCTTAGGAAGCTGTGACTAAATCAGGAATAAGGACTCCAATCAGGAGGGCTGCCTTGAGAGGGAAAATGGAGTTTGGTTTAGGACTGTAAGAAGGGAAAGGTGAGGCATCCTTCCTTCCTTTTCTTCTATTTGTGTTTCTCTTCATGGTTCTAAAGGCATCTGAGGCTCTCTTTCTGAAGGCTTTTGGAAATAAACTTACCACTCACCTTACTTCCAGTGAACTGGGAAGCAGGTCATCATTATCACTGTCAACCTTGCCTTCGCGTTAACACAAATTATTCAACACCTATTTGTGTTTGTCACCTTTCTTGACACAGAATACGAGATTCCATGACGTTGGGAGCTTTCACTCTGTGACAGTATTTATAGAATAAACAGAGAGCATGTGAGGAGTGGAATGATGGCCGTTGAATGGCACCGACATTCGATTAAAATTAGCGTTTATATTCTACAGGCTTTAAGGAAGGAGGAAGGGCTCTGCTGGGTAAGCCTCTAGTGGGAGGCTGGTGGCTGGAAATGTTTTAGAATTGGCAAGAACTTCCTTTTTGGACAGGGTGAACCTAAAGATAATAATGATTATTTGCATTCATCTAGGACTTAGCACTTTGTACCCTCATCTCGTCCTCTCCAAGGACCCCAGGACTTGAGCAAGACACGTAGCTTTTCTGCAGGAGAGCCAGGTCTCCAACTCGGTCAGTTCTCAGTGCATGAGTCTGAATCACTTAAATGCGGGAAAGCCAGCTGCTGCTTAGGAGCAGAGCGTACAAATCTGAGGGCACTGCTCTTGAGGGCAGCTCCCTCAGACAAGCTCGCCTCTCCTCCCTTTACAACAGAGGCTTGCTGTGGGCAAGGTCTCGCATACTGCCCCCCGCACCCCATGGGAGCAGCATATCTCCGGCCGCTGAGCTCCTGACTTGATCCTGGCAGGGCTCCGTGGGGCAGCGTGAAAACACCTTCCTGTCAGTGCCTCTCACCACCCTAGAGAGGAAGTCAACAGAGCAGAGGCAGGGGAGCAGGCGGCATGTTTTCTCCTTGCTTCTCCACCTTAGTATTTCCATTACATTAACACTGTGATAGAAATCTGGACTTGGAGTCTGGTGACTTGATTTATGCTTCTGGCCCCCTGATAGGCAAGTTGTTGTACACTGTTTCCTCTACTGCTAAAGAGATTTTAAAAGCCTTATATTGATGTTGAGAAGATTAAAAAGTTAAATTAGGATAGTGTCTGCTGGCTTCATGTACACAGTTAAAATCTGGTAGAGCTGGTAGGATCCCCATTCCTACCTGCAGAAAACTCTAATTGTAGCTATCAAGCATTCACTTTTTAATTACCTAACACCTTTTCTTCAAGTTTCCCTTAAATCGTTCACTAATCTAAATAGACGGTCTTTTTTTAAAGGATATTTATCTTTTGCAGCTAGTTCAATATATGAAAGCTTGATTTCTTTGTTACCCACACAGTTTCCTCTGGGGTCTTAGCCTTACCAGAATTCTATGACTCACTGCTTTACTTTTCATAAGTAGATGCTAAATACTGTCCCTGACTCTATTAGAAAAGGCAGATAAAAATATTCAAGGAAAATTTTTAACTAATGCAGTTGGATGTAAATAATGCAATAGATTTTCTATCTCTCCTTTTTTCTCTCCTCTTTCTTCTTTCCTACACATCAACCTTCTTTTCATAAACAGTTGTTGTCAACCTCTGTCAGATAATTAGTTCTCATTCCTCGCATTATACAGCCATTATATTAGGGGGAGGCTTTGGTCTCCTCCGTCTTTCTTTCATATCCGTTATTTGCGTTATTTGCCCAGTCTCTTTCATACTGCATTTCTTCCCTCTCCTCCCCAGGAGTGGATCAAACAGGTGTCACTATTGGCCCCAGAACTAAAGAAGCTACGTCCTCCTACCAGAGACCCAGGGGAGCTGTTCTCTTCTTTCATTGCAAAGATCTGAGATTCCTCAAGGCCCAGACATTCCCCAGGTGACTCCAAGCACAGTTGGAAAGCAGAAGCTGGAGGCAGTGAGAACGGCATTCCGACTGAGACGGCAGCCTGAAGACGGCAGGCGTTCTACACAGGCACCACCTGCTGAGAGAACTCTACTGGGAACAGCTCTCCAAGGGACCTCCAGGTTTCTGCACAGGATGCGAGCAAAGGCACTGGCTTCTTCCATTCTGTCTGTCTTTCCAAGGACATTTGTCTAGAAAAGAGCCTTAGAAACACGGACAGCAACACCTATGGGAGCAGAGGACAGGCATGCTCGCTGCCTTGTCGAAGGCTTGGGGTCCCTGGCCCCAGAGCTTCTCTTCTGCCACGCGCCAGCCTATGTGCAGGCGTCACTGGCCTCCTCGCACTGCCCCACGGGGACGGGGCCTCGGGGCCTGCCACGAGAGAGGGCTGGTTTTTGCCGACCGCTGCTGCGGAGAGCGGCGAGGCCCTTTGTCTCTGGCCCAGGGCTCCCGTGTCTTCGGCCAGCATCGGTGAAGCTGTGGCAGGCCAGCTTATCATCTTACCAGGAAAGCAAAGTCTCAGACCTTTCACAGTTCACGGAAGAATGCCTGACAATTTTCTTGACAAGCACTATGGCTTTTCAGGTTGTCAGTAGGAATATTAGGCAGATGAAAACTTAAGGGCTAAATTTTCTTTTCTAACAACATCATGAAATAGTTAAATATAACCCCCCTTTCTCTCTCAGCGCCCAGTTCCATCTAGTCTGATGCACCTCTTAGCTCAATAGTGGTGGGCTCTAATGGCCCATTTATTCAGCAGAGTGGATTTCTAAAATCCATTTCCAGATTACAGTTTGTGTGCCAGGATTACATTTGTTTTTATTAATAGAGAAAGGAGTAGAGCAGCATATTAGCGCCGACTTTGGAACCGCCTCATCAACAAATGCATCCTGAGTACCTTCTTATCACTGTGTTAAGCACTGCATGGAGCAGCCTGTTCTCAAGGCAGTTTTACTTCCTGCACTTCAGTGAAGACTTCCCTACAGAAAGCATCCAAATGTTCGTGCCACCCATTCAGGAAATAATCAGGAGAAATACTTTTTATCAGAGGACTTTTAAAAGTGTTCTCTCCAGTCCATCCCACTCCCAAACAAAAAGTGTCAGAATCCAGACTCAACAAACTACTGTTTTTTAAAAACCTCTGACCTTCAGGAAACTCAAAGATTAAGAGTCCAGAACTACCAAATCAAGATCCTTTTGGTACTAATGATTTATAGTAATAATTAAAGAAAACACTATCTGTCATTTCCAGTTAGTTCTCTGTATAATGGCTATTTGTTGGGGTAAAGAAAGCAGTGAGTCATGGTGAGCTTCTAAGAGCTGGGAAAGGAGACGTGACTACACACACACACACCCATTCACACCAGCTTGAATCAGGGCAGTTTCTAAACACTGGCGCTCAAATGATAAATGCATTTTACAGCCCATCACCTGTCCTCAATCCTTCCAAGTCTCTGTCATCCCCAGTTCAGCCCAGAATTCAACGTACTGACTACATCCGTCCCAACCAGCCTTCAGAGACAGGAAGCAGGCAAGCCGGTGCAGCTTGGCTGCTGGGTGATGAAGGGAGACCTCTGAAAGCCCACTGGGTACTGCCACACACCCAGCAACCAGCCATTAAGCTGGTGAAGCTGTTTGAGGGGTAGGAAAATCCTAGGACTGGACAGGACTCCCACAAGCTCTTCTGCTCCCTGTGGCCGCCCCACCACTCCCAGCTTGCTGTTTGTAGCAGCACAGCCTGTTTCCTTTGCACTGGCTTCCCTTTAGAAGGGCCACAGACCTTCAGCAGAGAGGCTATGAAGGCTACACGGCTTGCTGTCTTGGCCTACTCCTACCACAGGATGAGAGAAAACCCTCTCTCGTTTTGCTGAGACGGGGCAAAAAAAAAAAAAAAAAAAAAAAAAAAAATGTTCAAGTCCTCTGTGCTCACCCATTCCAAAGAGACACGGGCAGTAGCCTCATGTTAATGACACTTCCATAATGGAAAGACTTTTCAGGAGTTCTTGACTCAGAAGTTGTTCTTTTCCCAAGTAAAAGCCATAATTATTTATGTAACTACTCACCCTATCTCTACTAGGTGAGAGAGCTGAGAAAAATGAACTGAAGCAAAGGAAAGAGTTGACATTCCCAGGTGACCGGTGCTGTGAGCTCACTGCAAAAAAGAAACCCTGCAGAAGTTCCAGCATTACATAGACCCATGCAGTAGGACTTAGGAAGAGGAGTAATTAGAACTAAAGAAATACAGCAGATGGAAACCCTTCCTAAAGTGTGTGAACTCTTTGCAACTGCAGTTGGAAAACCTGAGAATTCTCTTCAAGTAGTATAAAAGCTCTGAGTCAAGAAGGACACATCTCAACACAGATCTATGGGGCCGTGGAATAGTCTGTCACACAGAAATAATAAACCACAGCCTAGAATCAGATGAAAAGGTGGGTGGCATCTATATATGGACTGAGCAGAGCCATCTCCATACCATAAGTTAAGACAGGAATTCCTGGATTGCCAGGTTATACAGGATTTGTAGTTTCTTGTGTGTGTTGTGTATTTGTTTATTGGCTGTTTAATGACTTGGACCTGGTGTGTTCCTTGCTATGGGCTTAATTACTTTCAGTTAATCCTTTGTGTGTTCATTAAAACATCCAATGCAAAAACCTCCAGTAAACGTCATCGTGAATAATTACATGGACTGGAAGTGCCCGATGGAGTCACGACCGAAGTGACCAGAGTGGGTGGACGTCTTAGCGGCGCCTTCCTCAGCGTCCTGCAGCAGCACTGCCGGCATCTGGGCAGGCTGTGCTTCACACCAGCAGGGCTCAGGCTGCAGAGAGAAGGATGCCAGGACTGTGCCGCGATGCTTAATCCCCTCATAAAGGGTGGCACTGGACAGAACTAAACTGCCCGCCTGCCCCAAATCACCTCCCACCTCAGCCTGTCACGGGCCTGAAGCTCTTCGCTCCTTTTGTGAGAGCAAACACCGTATTAAAATGCAGCTGGGGAAAGCATGGCTAGCACTTGTGGCCACTAGCTTCTGCTCCGGCTCTGAGGAGTCCGTGTCTTCAGACCAGCTAACAGGGCTCTTGAATACAGTGAACATCTTGCAAATCAGAAACGGGTCATGTGATTGGACAAAAATGTAATTATGAACTTTAAAGTGATTTGCAATCACAAGCAAGAAGGCTGAGATACTGTTTCCACAGGCGTGAAGCGAGGTCGTTTTCACGGAGGACAGGGAAGCGGGCCCAGGTGGAAGGAGGGCAGGCCCTTGGCTGCCCGCGAGCATCACAGACTTCAAAGGCGCGTGCAAGACGCCGAGGGAAAGGAGCCAGCTGGCTCCAAAAGGAAAATGTCCCCGGGCTGCCCTGGCTGGCCCTGAGGTTTCACCTTATCCCCCAGTATCTTTGCTGCAGTCGCCAGGGAAAGAAGGGAAAGCGGGCACGGACAAGACAGCCTAGTTTCTGAGCAAACTGTGGAGAGGGGCGGCACGGTTTGACTCAGCACCTACGGCGTCCCCACCAGGCTGCAGAGTCCACGCCTCCACCACCACAGCAGCGCCAGCCAAAGCCCCTCGTGCCCCACCTCGGCTGAGCCTCCTATCCCAAACGCTCCCAGGCTTCCACTCACGCAGGCAGACTTGTCTTCACACTTCTGAGAAAGGGCTGGTTTCTTAAGCTGTAATTAATTAGCTTACCGCCATCAAGTTCATCAACGTCATGTAAAGCTGGCCACCAGGAAAGCAGCACAGCAGACCTTCCCTGGGCGTGCAAAGGGGTCCTGCTGAAAAGACGGCCGTCCACCCACGCCTGCGCACCCTATCAAGAGCTCTCGTCCAGCTTTTGAGTCCACCTGCAGAGAAGCTTTAATGACGCCTTTAGGAAGTAAATTCCTCCCACCCAGCCTCCTAAATGTTACAAAATATCACTGGAAATAAAGGTGGTAAGAGATGCGTTAGCCACAGCATGAGAGTGCCTTAAGTGGGGTGGGACGCGCCTCCGTGATTTTGGGGAGTGCGGCTACTCCTGCCCCGGTGGGAGAGCGCCACCTTCTGTTCCTCCCCGGCCACTTCTCCTTACCACAGTCCCTTTGCAGGCGCCAGGCAGCCCCGGGGCCCGTTTTAAAGCCCAGGGCCGACTCTGACATTCATAGGCGTCAGCAGGACGAGTGTCTTGGATGTCTTAGACTGTGGGATAGAGGAAAAGGAAGGTCCAGCTTTGGAACATGGAAAAGTGTAAAGTGCTGGAGATCCGGAAGGAGGATTTTGGTTTTCTTCTCATCACCCAGACGAGTGGGCCTCAGGATGCCTTGGACCAAGGTCAGAGGAAGTTGGCAGCAGAATGCTGGGCCCCCAACCATACAGACATAAGAAAAAGAGACCATCAGAAGGAAAAAGAGAGTAAACCAGAGAACAGAGCAAAGGGGACACCAAGTAAATGACCAAAATAGGAAAAGCAGCAGAAAGAGGAACAGAAAATGAGCCAGGCTGGGCTGAAGACAGCAGCAGTCCTTACTCCATTTCACTTCCTGTTTCTAAAGCATTGGTTCTTAATTGATACCTCTTGTCATTACATCACCACATCAACAAATCACATTGGGAAACGTCGTATGTGACCTGTCTGCCATGCGACAGTTTTCAGAGGTTAGCATTGTCTTGGTTAGGTGCCCAGGGAGCTACAGCTCGCTGTCAGTGTTTGTTTCTGTCAGCAATCTTGCACTACTCATATGTAATCATTCTTTAGGGTGAACTTGGCCAAAAGTAGCTTTCTGCTGTTGCTGGCCTTTTCAATCCACTGACTGGCGTTGCTGAAGGCCAGCCCTCCTGCTGCCTGTGCTCTGCCTCCTGGCCACCCCACTGCTCACACGGCGGCGTCTACGTCTCAGGACGCGGCCTAAACAGGCCCTCTTCCTGCCTGGAGGGGCCTCTGTAGGACTGTGTTAGGCTCAGGGAACGGAACCTCCCAAGGCTGCTGAGGGCATGAACAATCACTGGCCATCTTACTTCATCCTCCAAGAAGATACAGTCAGAGAGGAAAAGGGCTGTCCAGGGCAAACAGCTGGTGAGGACAGTCAGGGTTTGAGCCGACTGACCCCAAAGCCCACTCTCCTCTCCCTGCACTGCCCTGCGCCAGCGCTCTGCTCTGGTAGCTCCGCCATCCAGGCTCACTGCTGGGGAAATGCTCCCAGTGGGTAAGAGTTGGCAGAGTTGCCCACACCACTGAAATCCGGGTATAGTTGAATTTGCAAAAGTCAAATGTAGTTGTGATGTGACTACTATGCAAGTCTAACTCCTACGTAACTGTGAGGAGAGACTTTTGGGAAAACACCCTATGACAATCCTGAGACCATATGAAAACAGACACTTTTCTCTTTGCCTGGGAAGCAGATGGCAGCCTCTTGTTCTTATGCAAGGTACATGAAAGCAGGGGGTGCTGGTAAGTGTTTACCAACGAGCCCTTTAGGTGGGAAAAGCCCTGATTTGGAGCATCTGCTCATTTCTGTGGTGCAAATACTCCCACCACGGCCAGTTTTAAGCTCCCAGTGTGACATTGCTGAATGCAGAATTAGGGAAAGAGGAGCACAATCAGCTCTCACGAGCCGACGCAAGCTGGGTCCAGCACATGCCAGCACCAAGGTCTGTGTGCCCTTCCTGGACTTAGACGGCACGGTTCACCAAGGGAAGAGACCCTTGTAAGGTGGCAGGCAGGGGTTAAAGGGGTTGGTGCCGGAGCCAGACTGCAAGCAGACACCAGAAGCCCAGCTCTCCGTGGCTAACTGTGAGCCTGGGCCAGTTGTTTAAACTCCCTGTGTCCGGGTGCATTCACGTATAAAGAGCACTCACCTCATAAGGTGTCACAAGGATTAAATGAGCTAATCCATATCCAGTGCATATAACCAAGCCTGGTGCAGAGTAAGTATTTAATGTTATCTATTACTATAGATTATGCATTTAGTAGTGTTTTACCTCATGAAAGGTCATCTCTGCAATGTCTCACATCAAGTACAGGAAAATTCAGAATGGCTGTCACTAGGCTCCCCCGTTTCAGCCCCGAGCAAGGTGATAGGAATGAAGATTCCCATCCCCTGGGAACCCTGTAGCATCATCACCAGCCCAGGCTCAGAGTCCTAGCCACCCTGCGGGCAGCCCCTCTGATACCTCCCACTGTTGCAGAGAAAACCGTGCCAGCTCGGCACGCAGGGCTCCTTAGACAAGAGAAAGTTCCACCTCCAGCTAGAGAGTCAGGAAACTGAAATATCTGGACATACTTGGCACTGAATTCCATGTACAATAAAGAGGGAATAAAACTCCTTTATCAATACCTGTCCTTCAGTATCTTGTAATTTCTGTTCTTATTATCAAAAGAATCTTGTAAATCTTACGCAGAAAAGTGAAGTCTCCCTAATCTGGGAGGGCACTAAGACAAGAAGCCCTAGTCAAACAGAAAAAGCAATGAATTAACTAGACATATCATAGAAGCAATCAATCATTCTTTCATTTTCCATCTCTACTGTTTGAAGAGACATGATTATCTTTTCCATTTTTGCCCTATTCCCAATATATTACTTCTAAGACCTTATTACTTCATGCTTGGAATATTATAATAACCATCAAAAGTAATGCCCAGATCCCAGTTTCCTTCATCAATCCTTTCAATCAGTATATAATGTCTAACTCAGGCCAGGCCTTGCTTATGGCATGGAGGGGTTCAGTGATAAACAGCTGGATGATCCCTGCTTCAAGGAGCTCACACTGCATTGAGAGACAAGCAATAAATAAACAAGGACATGTCAGATTGTAGTCACTTCTTTGAAGGGAATAAAGGAGATGATGTGGGAGAAAGGTGTGGTGGTTTGAGGCTGTACATTCCCCAGGAAAACGTGTTCTTAAGTTTCATCCATTCCCGCAGGTGTGGACCCATTGCTAGTAGCCTGATGAGGATTCCTCAGTTAAGGTGTGGCCCACCTCAGTCAGGATGGCTCTCAATCCTATTACTGGTGTCCTTTACAAATGGAATGAATCGAGAGAGGAAAAAGCTACGGGAGCAAGAAGCTGAAATTAGTGAAACCCAGAAGAGAAGGGAATGACCAGCAGACACCGCCATGTGCCTTGCCATGTGACAGAGGAGCCCAGGATCGCAGGCAGCTGGTCTTCGGGAAGAAAGCATCGCCTTGGTGATGCCTGGATTTGGACATTCTTGAAGCCTCCGCTGTAAGCTAATAAATTTCCATTGTTTAGATTCAAGCTATTTCATGGTATCTGCTTTGACCAGCCTAGGAAACTAAAACGAAAGGAGAGCTCAAGGAGGTCCTCTTGGGCAAGGTCTTACTTGGGCTGTGACTTGAAGGACAAGAAGGAACCCGCCACTGGGAGAGCAGGTAGAAGCATGTTGCAGGTAGAGACCAGGCAAAGAGCTCGGCACGTGGCTGGTGCACAGTCCCCTCTTCCAAGTCCTCCTCCTTTACCTACCTCACAGCTTCATCTTCCTAAAATGCCCATTAAGTGGATCTTTTCTTCCTTAAAAAGAACTGCAATGGCTCCACATTTCCTAGCAACCCAAGTTCCTCAGCACGGCATCTGAGGCCTGCAGACTCTAACCCAGCCACTTTTTCAGCCTTATCTGCCACCATTTACCTAACCTAGTCTGCACCAAGTCAGACTCCTCACTATTGCCTACAGGCACTTTCTGTTGACCTCGTCATTTCTTTCTAGTCTCTTTCTGTTTGGAGCAATTCCTCAGAGGACCTTAACTCTGTGAGAGAGCTCCGAGTACATATGCTAACCACACCCCCTGTATTCCATTCAACCTCACCACAGACTGAAAAGGATGATGGCGTGAGTATGGGCAAAAGTGGGAAGAAGTACTGACAATACTAGCTTTTTCTTTGCTCCTAGAAGTTCCTCACCACCCAATAAACCTGAGCTTACTTTAAATTATTCAGTCATGTTATGGAAATCCTTGAATTCCTTATTTTCATTAGCATTCTGCCACAGGCTAATGTACATAGCCAAGATTTAGAAAGCATAGTGTCTAAGATGATGAATTTTAGACAAAGAGAGAACTGAGGTCAATTCCCAACTCCCCCATTTACATCCCATGTAACGGACATAGGGCATGTTTCCTGGCATTACTGAACACGTTTCCTCATATGTAAAGTGGAGATAACATTCAGCTCATGGGATTTTTGTGAGGACTAAATCCTCAAGCCCTTATCACAGCACCTAGTAGTGAGGGTTATTGGAGGTTGGGTTTATATCCACAAGGCCTAGCAATAAAGCAAGTCACATGAATTTTTTTTGGTTTCCCAGTGCAAGTTAAAGTTCTGTTTACACTATATTGTCTAAGTGTGCAATAGCATTGTCCAAAACAAAAACACCAAAAACAATTCAAATACCTTAATGTAAAAATGCTTTGGAGAGCAGATGTAGCTCAAGTGGTTGAGCGCCTGCTTCCCATGTACAAGGTCCTGGGTTCAATCCCAAGTACCTCCTAAAAAAAAAATTGCGTTATTGCTAAAACTTGCTGGCCATCACCTGAGCCTTTAGCAAATCATAATTTTTTTTGCTGCTGGGAGGTCTGGCCTTGACGTTTATGGCTGATGACTGATTCAGGTGGTGATTGTTGAAGGATGGGGTGACTGTGGAAATTTCTTAAAGACAGACAACAATCAAGTTTGCTGCACAGATTGTCTCTTCATGTCATGAAAATTCTCTGTAGCTTGTGATGCTGCTTGATAGCATTTTACCCACAGTAGAACTTCTGTCAAAATTGGAGTCAGTATTCTTGAATTCTGCCACTGCTTTATCAACTAAGTTGATGTAATATTCTAAACCCTTTTTTGTCATCTCAACAATGTTCATAGCATCTTCACCAGGAGTAAATTCCATCTAAAGAAACCACTCTCTTTGGTCATCCATAAGAAGCAACTCCTCATCCATTCAAGTTTTACCATGAGATGTCAGCAATTCAGTCACATCTTCAGGCTCCACTTCCTATTCTAGTTCTCTTGCTATTTCTACCACATCTGCAGCTACTTCCTCCACTGAAGTCTTGGACTCCTCAAAGTCATCCATGAAGGCTGGAATCAACTTCTTCCAAATTCCTGTTAAGGCTGATATTTTTCCCTCCTCCCATAAATCACAAATGTTCTTCACAGCATCAAGAATGGTGAATCCTTTACAAAAAGGTTTTCAATTTACTTTGCCCAATTCCATCAGAGGAATCAATATCTACAACAGCTGTTGCCTTACGAATTGCATTTCTTAAATAAGATTTAAAAGTCAAAATGACTGCTTGAGCCATGGGCTACAGAATGGATGTTGTGTTTGTTAGCAGGCATAAAAACAACATTAATCTGGTTGTGCATCTCCATCAGAGCTCTTGGGTGACCAGGTGCATTGTCAATGAGCAGTAATGTCTTGAAAGGAATTATATTTTTTTGAGCAGTAGGTCTCAACAGTGGGCTTGAATTAGTCAGGAAACCATGTTGTTAACAGATGTGCTGTTACTCGGGCTTTGCTCTTCCACTGACAGAGCACAGGAAGAGTAGATTTAGCACCATTCGTAAGGGCTCCAGGATTTTAGGGATGGTAAATGAGCACTGGCTTCAACTTAAAGTCACCAGCTGCATTAGCCCCTACCAAGCGAGCTGGCCTGTCTTTTGAAGCTTTGAAGCCAGGCATTGACTTCTCTCTAGGTATAAAAGTCCTAGAATTGAAGAGAGTTGGGGCCTTGCTCTGGATTAGGCTTTGGCTTAAGGGATTGCTGGGGCTGGTGTGATCTTCCAGCCAGGTCACTAAAACTTTCTCCTTATCAGCAATAAAGCTGTTTTGCTTTCTCATCATCTGCATGTTCACTGGAGCAGCACTTTCAATTTCCTTCAGGGACTTTTCCTTTGCATTCACAACTTGGCTAACCATTTGGTGCAGGAGGCTTAGCTTTCAGCCTATTTCAGGTTTCAACATGCCTTTCTTACTAAGCTTAATCATTTCTAGCTTTCGATTTAACGTGAGAGATGTGAGACACTTCCTTTCACTTGAACACTTAGAGGCCACTCAGGGTTTTTACCCTGATTTCAATATTGTTGTGTCTCAGGGAATGGGGAGGCCAGAAAAGAAGGGAACAGCTGGTCAGTGGAACAGCCAGAAGACACACACATTTGTCTTCTCCATCTTGTATGGATGTGGTTCATGGCACCCCAAAACAATCACAACAGTAACATCAAAGACCACTGGTCAAAGATCACCATAACAGATACAATGATAAGGAAAAGACTGAAAAATTGTGGGAATTATGAAAATACAACAGACACAAAGTGAGAACATTACTTAGAAAAATGACACTGACAGACTTGATCAACACAAGGTTGCCACAACCTTCAATCTGTAAAAAAAAATGCAGTGTCTTTGAAGTGCAATAAAGCAAAGTGCAATAATACTAGGCCTGCCTGTATAAAACACACGTGTGTTGAAGTAAATCAGAGTAGAGAGGAACACGTCCGTCTACCCAGGCCCTGCCAACAGCTCTGGCCTGACCAAGCAATGGCTCTTGGGAATATGTAAACGTCTAGCTCCTGGCTGTCTTCAATGTCCAACATTTATCCAAACAGTTCACCCAGGACAGCCTGCTCTCCCTGTTCTCATCATCTCTGGCTCCCTGATCTCTTCTCCAAGTTTCTACTTCTGGTCCCTTCTGCTTTGATGACCCAGCAGAACATCCCTCTCTGGTCTGACCCTTTGGCTCTTGGAACCAGTTGGATGACCATACTTTGGGATGATCAAGCACACTCAAGCCTGAGTACAGGCTGTGGCTACGACCCATCCTGGCCCTGACTAGGACAGCCCTTCTAATTGCACAGAGAGATGGGCCACAATCGTCCAAATGACAGCTGGCTAACAAAGGCAAAGATCCCAGTCATTTATTGGAGAGATGACTATACATTCAATTTTGTGATCATATTTTTAACTGCTAGAAATAAAGGTCTGCATCTGAAGGAAAATGCCCTACATTTTAACATTGTACACTAGCCCATCTGCTACTGGAGATTAATATTCCTACTGTTATTTCCTGAGCACAAACCATAATATATATTCTGCAAATGTGATATGCCAAAACCTCTTGCAATGGAATGATTACACACATATGGAGGTCCAAAAGGGTGTGAACTTGTCCAAGTTTCTCCTTAATTTCTTTTAGCACCAAACACTGGCAAACTGTTTCTGAGTTTCTCTGTTTTCTCTATTATTCTGCTTTTAGCTGGTTGTCAGTGAACACCCCTCCGGTGTGGGCTGACACTGCCTTAAGGTGTTTTAAGTGCAAACAGGATAAGGCTTAAAATACAATACCTCTGACGGTATTTACACTTCTACCCTGGACTCTAGAAGAGCATCCCAAAAGAATGACTCTTTCAAGGTACGATGTCAGAGGTCTTGACAGAGGCAGCTGAAAATTACATAAAATGGCATCTGTTCCTGAAATTACACCATCTGTAGGCTTGCTCCATCCCGGTGAACGCTGGAGTCCAGAGCAAGCGGCAGGCAACGGAAGGCGGAGGCGGCCCCCGGAGCACAGGGCTCTCTTCTTCCACGTGAACATGGGGGGGCGGCACTGCAGCCCCCAGCTGCTCCAGAGGAGTTTTAGAACAATCAAGACCAGCTGTGAGATAGGCTCCTTGTGGTTTGGCTTCCACAGCAGCTTTTCTATGAAAAGAAACAGCTCCTTTCCCTTAGGTGAAGCCTGGAAAGGCTGTATTCTCTGAAATCCAAACTGGCTGATGATTTTCAGAGAATATTTTGATACTGAACCCACTAACAGGCAGAGAAAGCAGAAAAGCCCCTTTAGCTGGCAGCATGACTCATGAAGACTGGCCATAAAGCTTTAAAATTCAGCTACTTAATACGACTTCCAGAGGGCAAGGACACCTAAATTCAGTGAGCTCATGACCCTACTGTAACTGGATTTTGTCTAGGTCCTTGACTAAAAACTGCAGGAAATGAACTTCAAGAGCACGCCGCGTTGATTAGGCCAGTAACTTATTAAGGTAGAAGGGAAGGAGAAAGGGAGGAAATAACAGCTCATGGGTCCCAGGTAGAGAGGAAGGGGCTGAAGAGTGATAAAGAGGACCGATTTACAGACTACAATTGCCCATTATAGATTATGAATGCCCAGGTTTACTTACATATGGATCCAGGCAGGGGCGAAGAAGGTCAGAATAGGGCACAAACAGGCATCCGGACAGGGCGAAGGCAAGAGAGAGCAAAAGGCCTTTGCGCTTGCTTTTTAAACCACTAATTACTCCGCCCTTTTGCTAATGGCACAGGGGGAGTCCCAGCTGTTGGCTGTTTTCACTGATTACCCCACCCATCAATCCCCCGGGAGGGCCCAATGATAAGGCCCCTGGAGAATATCCGGGGCTTCTCCTGGCTTCAGGAGGAAATCTCGTTCCGAATGGGATTTCTCACCAGGGTCTTCCGGCAGCCATCTTGGGGGTGTCAGTGTCCTCGTGGACTTCTTGCCAGGTTCCAGATCTGTCTATTGATTCCCTATTTTACTAGCCTGCTTCACTACTAGACTAACGTATTTCCCCCGTGCCCAAATCAATTTCCTAATAGTCACCAAATTATTTTGCCAATGAGGAAAGTGAATGATAGCTTGGAGGAGACTATGAAGGAAAACCAAAGCAACCAGTAGAAAGCGACAGTCTCAAGTATGGAGGTAACTCCATAGCAGAGCATCACAGAGAAGGGGAGAGAGTTGTGGAAAATGCGGGGCGTGGCTGGAGTGGAGAACCTCAAGGGAGAATAGAGATGTGTGGCCAGAAAAAAAAAAGCAACCTGTGGGTGGAGGACAATAAAAGGAATTAAATCACTCACACACACACACACACCCCAATTCCTGGAAGCATGTTGGGGACATTTGAGCCATGGACATTAGAGAGAACTCCAGTGGAATGATTCCTGTAACATGCAGCCATTGTAGGCTGTATCAGACTTTCCACCAGATGAGAAATGTTGACATGTGACACAAGGACCCCTGAAGTGATGTTGTTTTCTCCTAATTAAACCTTAAGGTAAAGTTGTGGTAAGAGTCCTTTGCCCCATGTATTCCAAGATTTACCTCTGGGAGGAGGAAATATGCCAACCCAGAAATAGTCCATGAAACTAATTTTCCTGGTAAATCTGTGCAAAACAAGTTAATGTAGAGATATTAAATAGGAAAGGTGGGGAAAGTTCTAGTCTAAAGTCAACAGACTCAAGTCAATTCAAAATGGTACAGAGTGTGATACAAGGCAGAGAATGTCAATCAGGGTAGGTGGTAGGAAACCAGAATTCATCTGTGACCTTTTCCCAACTACACACACTCACCCAAGGAATTCTGAAGGGCCCGAGCAGACTGCCACCCTCCCACAGCAGTGAGGCGGCTCTACTGACGGACCTGAGCCGTCAGGTGCACAGAACAGGAAAGTGCTGAGAACCCTTGGAAAATGGGGGAAAACAAAACAAAACACACGAAAGACTGGCCTAGGGTCAGGTAGACCTAGAAATGGGTTCCCACACATACTAGCTATTTGTTTTGAGCTGTTATTTACTTTCTCTCTGCCTCCATTTCCTTGTATTAATAAAAGGGGGGGGGAATAGTAATAGCTACTTTACAAGTTTAGTCTAAATATTAAATAAGATGATATATGAGATAATGGTAAATGTTAGTTGAATCATAATTACTCTGTGCCATTCATAACTATATGATATTTTGCAATATAAATATGGCAGACTCTATCCACTGTTTTCATTTTACCTGATTTTTATTTATATTGACTTGCACTGGTTTGTACTAAAAGGATTTCCTGGACAGCTATTTTTTTTTTATTTTTTAAAATAGCATTCTTTCTTAAAGATTTATTTTATTTATTTACCCCCCACCCTTGTTGCTTGTGCTCACTGTGTCCATTCACTACACGTTCTTCTCTGTCTGCCTGTCTCTCTTTGTGGCACCACCTCGCTGCGCGGGCCGTCAGCGCTCCGTGCCGCGCGGGCCAGCTTGTCTTTACCAGGAGGCCCCGGGAACCGAACGTGGGCCCTCCCATATGATAGCTGGGAGCCCAATCACTTAAGCCACATCCACTTCCCTAAAATAACATCTTTAAGTACAGTTTTTCCAAAGGCAAAATATTAAATTTAAAATAGGTCTTAGTACATTAAGATACCAACTTCTCTAAATGTATCTTTAAAACATAAGAAAAGCAATCTCAATCTGCAATTGTACAGAATGGATCTTATAAACATAATAAATGTATTTACACCCTTAGACTTAACAGTGTATACAACAACAGCTGACAGTGGTAGCTCCAAATACCAAAAGGAATAGCCCCTTCCCCATAATTGTAGCCCTGACACATACTGGACTGATTTAAGGAACACTGACTGCAAGAGTAGTTACTAATTCAAACGAGTTCTTCCCTTAAAAGGGAAGAAAGAGTTTACTTGAAATGAAAATATTAAGTTTGGTATATTCTTACTTAAGCCATAGAAAATGACTATACTAGTCAGCCAAAGGGGTGCTGATGCAAAGTACCAGAACTCTGCTGGCTTTTATAAAGGATATTTATTTGAGGTAAAAGCTCACAGTTACTAGGCCATAAAGAAAAAGTTATTTTCCTCACCAAAGCCTGTTGCCACGTGTTGGAGCAAGACGGCTGCAGGTCTCTGTGAGGGCTCAGGCTTCCTCTTCCTCCTCAGGCTCCGTGGTCCCAGCTCCTTCCTTTCTCAGCTGTAGGTTAGCATAAGACTCGTCTCTCTTCCCGGGGCTCATTTCTCTCTGGGCTTTCTCAGATGTTTGGGGCTCTGGTCTCTTCAGCTGCAAACTCTCAGGCAAATGGCTTGGCTCTCTCCCCAGGGCTCCAGCATCCAAAACTAAAACTCTCCTCTGCCGTGTCATTTTTTCTATGAGTCCCAGCGCAACAAGGGAGCAGAGATTCAGCATCCTACTGCTGTGGCTGAATTAAAGCCCTAATCATAATTTAGTCACATAAGAGTGAAACCTCTGAATTTAATACAATCTAATAAGCCTAGAGGAACAGCCAGTTTACAAACACAATCCAATATATATTTTTGGAATTCATAAACAATACCAACCTGCCACAATGACAAAAGACAGGCTAAGGCAGGCCTACAAAGGGAAGAATATAGAATAATTTCCATAGCATAATAGCAGATTAAAGTGCAAAGCTATTTAACATAAACCCAGGAGGAAATATGCAAAACAATTATTTTTAGCCAATGAATTTAAAATCTGAAATGGCTGATTCAGACAGGTAGGTAGGAGACATACATGAAATAAAATGAAAATGTATAAAGAACGATAAAATATTACATTGCACAAAAGCTTAAAAAGTTCAAGACTGGACTGTATATTTTTAAACAGTTTGTAGGAAACAGAATTGTCAAAGGAAACACTCTTTGCTCTATACCCAACGGAATCCTAGAATTTAGGCATAGGATTTAGGAAGTTAAGAAGAAATAACTTTCTTACAATTATTTGATTCACCATGGAAATTTCCTTTAGGCTTGGATTTCTATTTGTTGATGTCATTGGCTCAGAGTAAAGCTGCTGAATATAAAGATATGATTCCAGTATTAATAGAGCAAAGCTGAGAAATTGTACCAACTAACCTGAATTTTATTCTTGTTGGTTTTATCAATTAACTTGAAGTTGGACAAATAATTGCCCCACATTACAAGGTAGTCTACACAAAAGTCTAAGGAAGGCCATTTATCCATGAAAAACAAAATAAAAAATAATAAAGATAAAGAGATAAAGACATAATTCCACTGCAGAATACCACCAGTTAACCAGGTTTTTCTAAGTCTACACCCTGCGGGGCATAGTTTTATTCATCTCTTTCTACTGGTGTGTTCTACTAGGTATCACAGGCAACACGGGTGTATATACCGTGCACTCTATAGAGTTTGGTTTTTTGGTGGATCAGATGAGGAGACTACGCTACAACTAACGCATTCCTTTCTCCGTCTATTGGTTTAACCAACTAAACGAGGACTGCTGTCCTCTTTAGGAACAGAAGGTAGCCACTGGTGAAGCTGACAAAGTAATTCATAGTCTTAGATTTTTGTGGAATAATATTCATGCTGGAAACTTAAGAACCCCAAAGTCAGAGTCAGGTGATAAAAGAAACTCCAAAGTACTTAAAGCCTCATGGAATTTCCCCTTCAACTACCTCTCTTCCAGGACCCACTTACACTCTGACAAACGAAATCAATGTGGTTAAATGAATACAGTGTGGGTTTATCATTGTCTCTCTAAGAACTGTGCCCAGACTTTACAAAATCTTCATTTCTTTGGCTTTCATGCTATCACACGCTGCAGTTTCATTTAGCCGAGGTTGTTTGTGCAGAGTGCAGGTGAGTATCTAGCAAAGGGCTCTGGAGACACTCCAGAGAGAAAGCTAAAGCCATTGGTCACCAGAACAACAGATGAAATGCAGTCATTCTAGAGCTTGGCTCCAGCTCCTTTCCCCTGCCCTTCCCGGGGCCTCCTCTGCTTCCACTTTGGGATCCCCTAGTGTTCAGCACGGGTCCTATACCGTGCCTGAAATAATACTCAAGGAACAGAAACTCAATATGTGCTCCTTTTTACCTCGAATCTAACCAAGGGAATAGGACAAGCTTCAAATGTATCCCTCCAAAGTGTTTAACAATGTGAGTAAATAAAACACCTGAGAGTTTCTTACATGAGACTATTAGTAGTAAACAATCCTTGGGCCTAGGCATTTTGCCTGGAGAACTTCCCTCTCTGGAGTTCTGAGACAGCAGAAACAATACTCGCCATGTTCAACTGCAAAGGGTCCTTGATAAAACAGATAAAGTGAGAGCAGGGAAGCGGATGTGGCTCAAGCAGTTGGGCGCCCGCCTACCACATGGGAGGTCCTGGGTTCAGTTCCCGGTGCCTCCTAAAGAAGATGAGCAAGACGGCAAGGTGATGCAACAAGATGACACAACGAGGAGACACAATGAGGAGACACAAGGAGAGACACAACAAGCAGGGAGCGGAGGTGGCTCAAGTGATTGGGTACCTCCCTCCACATGGGAAGTCCCAGGTTTGGCTCCTGGTGCCTCCTAAAAAGCAGCAGACACAGAGAGTAGACACTGAGTACAAACAACATGGGGGGAAGGGGAAAGGAGAAATAAATAATAAATCTTTTTTTAAAAAGAAAGTGAGAGTTGGAAAGAGTGAACGACTTGCCCTGGCATGGAGTTTGTTAACAAAAGAGCAAGCTGCCCCTACGCTTCCCATTTCACGTGTTGTTCGTCATCCGTGCTCGGTTCCTGAGTTCCTTTCCAAGGCACCACGCAAGGGCGGTGAAGGCTACAAAAAAGCAGATCCTGGTTCCTGCTCTCCAGGCCACCATCAGGCACTTACTGCTGAGCAACTTGTCAAACAGTCTTGATGTGGGAGGAAGCGGGCCAAAGCCTGGGCCACAGGCAGTATCTCCTCAATACGGATGTTATTTTTCTCAGTTTACAGATGAGGAAACCTGGACACAAAATGGGTACACAATTGTCTCGATTCACACAATTCATCCGAAGTGGAGGCCAGATTCGAACGCAGCCCCTGATTGGAAACCTTAGCTCTTACCACTAAATCCTAGGCAAAATGGAACTTAACCTCTATGCCCATAGATACGGAGGATACTTCAGCTAAACGTAAGAGGAATTTCGGAAAACAAGGGTGTTAACTGTAGAATAATTTGCCATAGGAACAGACAGAATTCCATTCCTCTAGTGGGTTAGGAAACGATAGGAGATTGCGCCTGCCTGATTGCCTAGTGGGAAGTGAAACCAAACGACACCTCAGGCTCTCTCCCGCCTAAGGCTCTGACGGAAAACAGTAACACCAAAACACAGCGGCAGCAGCCATCCTTTCCTTGTGCCTCCCCCACGGCACTGAAGAAAACGCAGAGTACGGAGAAGGGCTGTGCAGCGCCAGGGCCTCGCTGCAGCGTGCGCCGCCGAGCCTGCGTGGGTGAGGCCACGCCGGGCACCCCGGGCACCCCGTGCAGGCTGGCATCCGGAGAGGCAGGTGCCACCTCAAAAGACGGAACGGAGCCCCAGCCGCCGGCTGCCCTCGGGGGAGCGCTTGGGGCAGCTTGCTCCTGCCTCTGGGCCCCGGAAAGGGCCCGTGCTGACCATGCCTTTCCTCTGCGCTGCCCTGTCTGTCAGCTTCCGAGATGCTTTCATGTTCGAGAATGCTGCTCTGCCCTCACGCTGTGGCCCCCCGCCGCACTCCCACAGCCCCCTTTCCTTCCTTTCATGAAAACATTTCGCTTGTGGCCACTTCTTAAATGCCTGCTCATTTCTGGGCAGGAAGCACGGCTGCCTTCTTATCCATGAATCCCAAGCCCAGGACAATGCCAGGGACACAGGAGGCTCTCAAAGACCTATTTTCCTCAGCACTTCTGAGAATTCCTACTAGAACAGCCGATATTCGAGAGGCAGAGCAGACTGACTCTCATTAGACTGCTAGAACAATATCATTCATTCATCCGTTCGTTTAAGAAAGATTTTTGAACTGTTCTAAAAATCCCTTACCCTCGTGGAACCCGCATGCTAGCATAAATATATATTTGAAAAAGAAATTTTAAAAACTCAGCTCTGTGCCAACAAAAGATCATTTGTTTGCAGATCACACAACATTGCTAAATAACTCAAAATTTTCTAACTTAATCACATGGGGATACATCGCCATAAAACCAGGAGAGTTTTGACCTGAAAAATACAACTTTAAAATACAGCGCTCTGATGCAATGAGTATGAAACCCAGCTATGCCCACGCCAAGCCCGCTTTTCCAGTGAGGCATTAGAAGCTCCCCCATCACGTCAGCAGAAACACATTTGTCCTACTGCTTCTCGCCACCCATCAGAGTTCTGAGCGAGTTGGGCCCTTGGGTTCTGCTGGGACTAGAAACACCTAGAATGTGAGAGCTCTTCTAGAGAAGAGAAACGAGCTTTTCCCGTGTGCCAAGTATGCCGAGCACTGGATGCACCCCATCTCGGTCTCAACAATGAACATGCAAGATACTGAATGGAACATCCCACCCCTTCTATGCTGACAAATGAGGAAATGGGGTCAGAGGGGGAGCTGCACCTTTACATATCAATATAGAAGTTATAGCTTTTGCCATGACCAGAGCTCCTAAATCACTGATTAACTTCCTAACTAACAGATTTGTGGTCTTACTTAAGAGTGAATAAATGAATCAGATTACCAGATACTAGGAGCACTTATTGTTCATGACCCCATGCCAAAGAAGAAATGGAAAATCACCAGAGCAGGGAGAATGGCCACTGACCTCCTACGCAGCCAGGTAGGCTTTGGGGGAAATGATCAGAACTGGCTGCAGTTGGTGCTATTTTAAGAACCCCTAACTGCATTCCTTTCTTAATGGCATCTTTTTTACCGTCCTTAAGGCCACAAACTCTTCTCCAGCTAAAAAGTCAGAAACACTGCAGAAGAAAATTAATAGCAATAAAACCCAGAAGATTCGGGGAAGCCGTGACAAGGCCGTGTTATGCTTTTTCTTTACCCAGCCAGGAACTTCCTTCAGGCTGCACTTTGCGAAGTGCTAAGAGGCCAGGGGAGAATGCTGAGGGAAGCAGAGGGAGAAGGGAGGACCAGGAGGGGCACAGAAGAGAGAGCAAAGAGAAGGAAGGAGGAGGGTCCCTAGCTGGAAAGCCCAGAAGTAAGAAGACTGGCTTGAACAGTCCTCTAGCTCTCTCCTCCCCACAGCGCTCCTTTCACCATTTTTTTTTTTTATAATTTTTTAATATTTTTAAAAAAGACACTTAGATTACATAAATGTTACACAAAAGATATAGGGATTCCCATATACTCCACTCCCCACAGCTCCCACAGCCTCCCACATGAACATCCTTCATTAGTGTGGCTCATCACCTGCAATGGATACACACATCCTGGGGCTTTGCCACTGAGCATGGACCACAGTTCACATTGTAGACCCCACTCTCCCCCACACAGTTCTGCATGGTATATGCTGATGTAAAATGGCCTATGTCTGTCATTGCAATGTCACTCAGGACGATTCCCAAATCCCAAAAAAGCCCCCGTATTCCAACTGTTTTTCCCTCTCCCTGCCCCCAGAGCCTCCAGTGGCCACTGGCTCCACAATAATGATGTAATTCCTTCCAATGCCAGAATCACAATATGTCTATAGTAGAATACCACTCCTATCACCTTCTTGTCCCAGCCCCACTCTAGTTTAGTTACTCGGCTTCCCACCCTCCCAACCAACCAAATGCTCCACCAGGAGGCTTAGTGTACAGTGGAGCCTCGTTCCATACAAATTTAATTTATATTCTGACTTTAGAGCCCAGCCTTGCCACTATTTTATTTAAATCCTCAATCACAAATCTTATTAACATTTATTAAGGTTATGGTGGCTTCATACTAAAAGCCAGAATAGAATATACCCTGTAAGCAAGTGATAGAATTTATATCTACCCCTCATTGTGCTCCAGAGATTTATTAGTTACCGCCAAGGCAGAGCATTGTGAAGGTCTAGTTATCAGCAGACATCCATTCATTTTATTCCACCCTTGGTCAAGGTCAATGCTAACCAAATTCAGTTTGCTCTAACCCCTGCAGGTTTTTTCAAATATACCATCAGGGCCAGGAAGATGAGTTGTCCTTAGTGAAAGGCTGACAGGGCTGGAGAGACTACAACTTTCCACCGCGGCCCCATAAGCATGGCCCCTTGTCACCCGAGCTCGTGGGTCCCCGCAAAGCCTGGCCCCTAAGATCTGCTCATGCCACAGCTATGTCTCTGCTTCTGAAGTCTCATAACTTTCTTTGAAAATACTTCCTGCCAGTGTGAACTGTTCCAATTCTACCCAATAAAACAGCTTGGTTGTGAAATGGTTAAAAATGAAAAAAAAAAACATAAAAACAAAAACAACTGTCACACGACCAGGTGACCTCAGGGTGCTTTCCTGTTGCAAACTTCATTGGGACTTTGTCAAGTTAACGCTCTCCCGTGGGCCTCAATTTACTAATTTGTAAAATTAAGGCTTGGTCAAGAAGATGATCTGTAAGTTGTACATTTTCAGGCTATGTGAGCAAATGGTACCTTTTCCTTCCTGTAAAAAAGTCCATCTATTTAACAAGATACTACTGACAGTTATCAGGATGGCTGAAATTAGAGGGAAAAAGAGCCTGACGAAACCAGCTGCTGGCAAGGTGCAGAGCAGCAGGAACTCCCACTCATTGCTGTGGGAGTGCAAAACGGACAGAAACTTGCATAGCATGGCAGGTGCTCATGAAGCCAAGCAGTCCTACCATGTGATCCAGAATTTGTTCTCCTATTTACCCAACTGATCAGAAAAGCCTGCACATGGATGTTCATACCAGCTTCAATCTTAACCGCCCCAAACTGGAAGCAGCCAAGACGTCCCTCAATAGGTGAATGAATTCACAAACTCTGGTACATACACACAGTGGAACATTACTCAGCAATAAAAACGTATGAGCTCTCAAGCTACAAAAAGACAGCGGCGAATCTTAAATGCATATTGCCAAGAGAAAAAAAAAGCCAATCTGAAAAGCTACATGCTATGTAATTCCAACTATATGACATTTGGAAAAGGCAAAACTACAGAGATGGCAAACACAGGGGTTGCCAGGGGTTTAGGATTGGCAGGGCTAGAGGTGGGGGAGTTGAATAAGTTAACTGCAGGGGATTTTTAAGGTGGTGAACTATTCTGAGTAGTACTGTAATGGTAAATACAAGATATTAAGCATTTGTCAAAGCTCATAGAATTTTACAGCAAAATGAATGAACTTTAATGCATGCAAATATTTTTTTAAAAATCTAGTTCAGAGTATCCCAGAATGGAAGGTAGAATGTAACAAAAGAATCTAAATATATTACAAAGATATGAAACAACCTCACTGAAGAGGGTGGTGGAATAAGGTGCTGATGTAGGTGACTTTGGAAATGAGTTGAGTCTGGCAGAAGAGACTGTATGTAGCACTGCACTCTAGCGGATCAATCAGAAGAGACTGTTCACAGCACCGTACACCAGCTGATCAAGGAGGAGAGACTGTACCTAGCACCGTACTCTAGCTGATCAAGGAGGAGAGACTGTACCTAGCACCGTACTCTAGCTGATCAAGGAGGAGAGACTGTACACAGCACTGCACTGTAGCCGATCAAGCTGTTTCCCACAAGGGCCCATCTAGCACATTCATTTTAAGAGGCATGCCTCATATTATGTAATACTTATATTCCTGAAAAATGTACAAATTGCAATCAAGTGTGTATAAAGGCAAATGGTATTTTAGACACTGATTTTTAAAAAATTCTAGAGGAAATTCACTTATAAATAAATGGTCACCTCTCATTTATTTCCTTTGTAAATCTGTGTTACCTTTTAGTAGGTTTGCAGAAAGGGGAGAGCACATCAGAATGGAAAGAGCA
This sequence comes from Tolypeutes matacus, assembly GCA_026826555.1. NCBI lineage: Eukaryota > Metazoa > Chordata > Mammalia > Cingulata > Chlamyphoridae > Tolypeutes > Tolypeutes matacus. The sequence continues at coordinate 2,179,620 of JAKSZT010032012.1, forward strand.
TAGGTTTAAAATCAAATGGAATAGGGAATCCAATCTTTAGTCTGCCATTAACTAGTTGTGTGGCCTTAAACATGTTTCTTAGATTTGAATCTTGGTTTTCCCATCTGCAAAGTAGGGTTAGACTGATCTCACAACTTAATGTGAGGAACCATATAAAGAATTCGTATGCAGTAGGTGCTCAAAAATTACACAGAAGGCATGTTTTATGTATGGGTACATGTTTATGGTATATTATAACTATATATGGCATGCCATATATATATATATATAAACATGGTACCCACGTTTCTTCATTTCAAAAGAAAATAGCATATCTAGAATTTTTTAAATACATATAGAGAAATATAATGTTTTTTTTTTTAAAAGCACAACACAGGCAAACCATCACAACTCCCCAATACTTTGGATGGGACTATTAAAATTATACTTTCCAACCATTTTCTAACATTACTGAAATTAGCATCTTCACCTACTATTATTTTATTACGGGTTAGATCAAGTCAATAGCATCTCCTCAGTTCCTGCTAAGTGAAAAATGAATGAGCGAACTGCTGAAAACGATGAATCTCTTCTATGCTTGATCCCTCCATCTCTTTGAAACCAGCCAGTACCTACCAAGGGCACAGGACGGTACTTGAGCAAAGGCACATCGGGTAAGATCTTATTAAGTGCTTTTTGTTCATTGAATTGATAAACCCAGCTCCCCCCAAATCTCATTTTTGATCATTTTATTGGCACTTTAAATTTAAGGAAAAAAACCTATGCAAAAAATAGCCATGAATTCCATGATCAATTAAAGATTATTTTTGTAACATACCTAGTCACACAGATGACATGACCACTAGTAGTTGTTTAATGTTCAATATTTGTATACTTGCATTTGCAAAATGGGCCCCAAATCTGCTAAAAACCAAAGAGTTTCAATTGCAAGGTTTTTCCCAAGAGGAAACTTAGAATAAATTTTGTATGGTAAAATCACTGATTTGCATTCTGCAAGCTTAGCTGATTTCTACACTAATGTGGAAGAATTACAGGAATCATTTCTGGAACATATCCACCATTAAGTTTGCTAAAAGATAGCTGTTTAAGGACTTAAAGAGGGCAAAGCAGGAGTTGGAAGGACGTGTTCCTCAGTGCTGGGAACCCTGTCAAACAAATCTGTCGATGTGTTTATCTCCACTGAGGACACAGGTTCTGATGTTTAGACTCTCATTAAACCCAACAAAGCAGGTGTCTGCATAAACTGAAATTTCACTGATCTGCTTGCTCTGCATATAGATAGAAATTACACTGCTCCTTATTATTGGTAACGCCTGCCTTCCAGAGTCTTAAAGCAATAACTGAATTAAAGAAGCCCTTTCATTTCACTGCAACTCAGGTGTCAAATTCTGTTATCACAAATATAGTTTCAAAAAAAACCAAAATCACTGCTTAGCAAAATGTTGGCTGACCATCAGCCAATGTCTTTCCACGGATCTCAAGTGCTTTAAACCAAATCATAGAATTTGAGATTTGGAAATGACCTTGTAGAATATCATGCTGCCCAACATAGCCACGGTAAAAGTGAGCAAGGTAAGTGTCCTTCCAGCTCGCTCTCAGAACTCAGTGTCAGACTCCAACACACCCAGTTTTCTTTCCCAGGAGCTATTACCTGTGTGCTGTCTGAATACCCCCAGGCCGTTTTCCAGCCTGGTAGCATCAGGTATCTCATTCCGACTCCCCAACTTTTTAGCCACTTTGTTATTAAAACAGTCACATTTTGGCTATTTTTCTTTTTTATTTATTTATCCCCCCCCCCTTGCTGTTTGTGTTTGCTGTGTCCATTTGCTGTGTGTTTTTCTGTGTCTGCTTGTCTCCCTTTGTTGTGTCGTCTTGCTGCATCAGCTCACCGCGCCATGCGGGCGGGCTTGCCTTCACCAAGAGGCCCCGGGAATCGAACCCGGGGCCTCCCATATGGTAAACGGGAGCCTTATCAATAGAGCCACATCGGCTTCCGTTTTGAGTTCTTTAAAACTGAGTACAGTTCATTTAGCTTCAGTCTCAAATTCTACCCAAACCCTCTTTTTGCTTTGCCCTAGCACAAGCTAAATTCACGTCACCAAAAGCTGGAGAGGAGAGGGAGGGGAGCAGGGCTGCTGGCTTCCCTCCCCTTCCCCCTGCCCTCCTGCTGACTGTGAGGCAGGGAGGAGGGTAAAGAGAGAAGAGACTCCCCTGCCCCCGCGTTCCTGCCCGAGGCGCCGGCCCTTCCTGGGGGTGGCCACCCCTCAGCACGGCTGACCTCAGACAGCCCGCCACCTCTTTCTTCCCATCAGGCCCTGGTGACATCACCCAGGCCTGTGTCGCCCTCCACCCACATGCTAAAATCTCCCTCCAGCCAGGCACTAGCCATCGCCCTACACGAGTGCCCAGCAGGCGACTCAATTCAAGGTGGCCCGTGCCTGCCCACCCATGTCTCCGTCTCAGCTGATGCCAACCCTCCTTTCTGTAGCCCCAGCCAAAACGTGGAGCCGTCTTTGATTCCTCCTTTTTTCTTACCCCACATTCCATCTATCCACAAATCCCATCATTTGGACCTTCAGAATTATACCCTGCCCCCCAGCTCTTCTTACCATCCCCATGCCGCCACCTGGTCCACGCCATCACTTCTAGGAGTCTGCAGGATCACTGCCCTGTCTTCTAAGGGGTCCACAGAATCACTGCCCTGTCTTCTAGGGGTCTGCAGGATCCCAGCCCTGTCTTCTAAGGGATCTGCAGGGTCCCTGCCCTGTCTAGGGTTCTGCAGGATCCCTGCCCTGTCGAGGGGTCTGCAGGATCCCTGCCCTGTCGAGGGGTCTGCAGGATCACAGCCCTGTCGAGGGGTCGGCTGGCTCACGGCCCTGTCGAGGGGACTGCAGGATCATGGTCCTGTCTTCTAGGGGTCCGCAGGCTCACAGCCCTGTCTTCTAGGGGTCTGTAGGATCACTGCCCTGTCTTCTAAGGGATCTGCAGGATCACTGCCCGTCGAGGGGTCTGCAGGATCACGGCCCTGTCGAGGGGTCTGCAGGCTCACTGCCCTGTCAAGGGGTCTGCAAGCTCACGGCCCTGTCTTCTAGGGGTCTGCAGGATCACTGCCCTGTCTTCTAAGGGATCTGCAGGATCACTGCCCGTCGAGGGGTCTGCAGGATCACGGCCCTGTCGAGGGGTCCGCAGGCTCACTGCCCTGTCTAGGGGTCCGCAGGCTCACGGCCCTGTCTTCTAGGGGTCCGCAGGCTCACTACCCTGTCTTCTAAGGGATCTGCAGGATCCCTGCCCTGTCTTCCAGGGGTCTGCAGGCTCACGGCCCTGTCTTCCAGGGGTCTGCAGGATCACTGTCCTGTCTTCCAGGGGTCTGCAGGCTCACTGCCCTGTCTTCTAGGGGTCCGCAGGCTCACTGCCCTGTCTTCTAAGGGATCTGCAGGATCACTGCCCTGTCTTCTAAGGGATCTGCAGGATCACTGCCCTGTCTTCTAGAGGTCTGCAGGATCACTGCCCTGTCTTCTAAGGGATCTGCAGGATCCCTGCCCTGTCTTCTAGGGGTCTGCAGGCTCATGGCCCTGTCTTCTAGAGGTCTGCAGGATCACTGCCCTGTCTTCTAGGGGTCTGCAGGATCACTGCCCTGTCTTCTAAGGGGTCTGCAGGATCACTGCCCTGTCTAGAGGTCTGCAGGATCAAGGCCCTGTCTAGGGCTCTGCCTGCTTTTACCCTCGCTTCCTCAGGCTCTTCTTCACAGGCAGCCAGAGTTCCTGTCAAAAGCCACATAAATGGAGACCATGGATCCCATTTTGTTTCTACTGGCCTAACATAATGACTCACAACTCTAAAGTTCATTCCCTTGTCTCAGTTTGGAGAGAAATTATTTGCTTACTCATTTATGGACCAACTACTATGTCTCAAACTCTGAAATAAATCCCATGATCCAGTAATCTAAAGAAAATGAAAAACAAACAAAAACATATGTCAGATCAATTCACTCTCCTTCCAAAATCCTCCAAGGAGCCCTTATTTCTTCTGGAATGAGAGCCAGGGTCCTTATAATAGCTCACGTGCTTTTACAGGACCCACTGACCTCGCCTCGAGCTACGGTCCTGGCAGCTTACTGCACTCCAGGTGCTGAGCCCGCCTGCCCTAACCAAATGCAGAGGCACATGTTTTTTAGAATTTACATACAACCAAATGCACAAATCTCAAGTTTTGACAGTTATCTACACCCACGTAAAGTCTATTCGAATCAAGGGAGAGAACAGGTCCACCTCTGCAGAGTCCCCCCAGGCCCTTCTCCGGCCAATTCCCACCATCCCCCCGACAGGCACACAGTACTTTAACTTCTGTCACTGTAGATTAGTTTGGCTATTCTTAGATTTAATATAAACAGAATCAAATAGTATACATCCTCCAGTGCCTGTCGTCTCTGATTTAATGTAGTATTTCTGAGATTCAGTCATGTTGCAGTATGTAGCCACAGTTCTTCCTTTTATTTGCTCAGTAGTATTCCATTGTATGAATAAGCCACAATTAAGCTACCATGCTCCTCTTGGTAGAGATTAGGGATGCGTTCAGCTGGTGCTGATATGAACAGAGCTGATATGAACATTAGCTCTTTTGTACACGTTTGCTTTCATTGGGCCATCACCTAGGAGGGGACTCCTGAGGTCAGTAAGGGAAATGTATGTATGACTCTGTAAGGCAGCTCTTGCCTTCTGGCCCTCGAGCTAACAGTTCCCTCTGTCTGGAGCCTCTTCTTCCAGGTAGCTTGTGGCTCTATCCTTCACTGCCCCAAGGCTTTGCCAAAAGTCACCTTCCCATAAGCTCGACCCTAACGGACCCCATCCCCACCCCACCCCACCCCCAGCATTCTCACTATCCCTTATTGTTTTTCCCGTAGCAGTCTTCACCCTCAGACATATTACACAACTCATTTATTACATTTGTCTGTCTTCTCCCATTACAGAGAAGATGGGTTATGTCTGTTTTATTTATTAATATATCACCATTGCCTGGAACAGTGTGTGATGCTAAAGCAGACTCTCATAAAAAATTGTTAAATAGGAGGAAGAAAAGAAGGGAGAGAGGGAGGGAAGACGATATCAAAAGCAAGGGACCAATTTCTGAGGTGCTTCTCCAAATGCAACTTCCCAGGTGCCCGAGCTGCTGGAGGGGTGCCCGCTGTCCCCAGGGAATTTCAGTGCGCGCCCCTCCCAGGTGTGCTGCTCTTTGTGCCCTTTCCAGCCTGTTTGTCTTCAGCACGTGACAAAAAACCTCTAGGTTCTGAGATGTCTCACTCAGCAGTTCTTCTTCTTGACTTCTCCTTCCCCTAACACATATCACCTAGTTGTGAAGGATTTTGGGCTTCTTCCCCTTCTCCCACATGGAGCTCCCCTAAGCAGCCCCTAGCCCCAGCCCTGCTCCTCCACACGGTCTCTGGCCCAAAAGACCTGCATGTACTCCATTTCCAGAATTCAACGGAACAGACTCAAGGCTTGTGTTTCACTTCAAAGCATTCACTACATACAAATCTGTCATTTATTATATTACCTGGTAGAAAATTCTAGACGACAACATTTCTTTTTGCCCTCTCCATACTAGCTCTCACAAACAGAACCACTGGATGAGGGCTGCTATTTATTTATTAAGTCCACTTATTTTGAGCAAATAAAAATGACATGATGGCGCTGCCTTAAAGATAAGGACTTTATGTGACAACCACTGCCCAGGCACTTTCCTGCTGGTCTGGTCAAGCAGACATGAATTCATTCGGAACTTCAGCCAATTCCCTTAACAAGCAAGTCAACGTTTATTACTTTAACAAAGCTGCTTGTCTCAGCAATCTCACAGTGACTATCAGTGCCTGCTTTGGTGGAGGTATGTCAGGAAAAGAGAATTCCCTCGAAGTATTTAAAACCGAGGGTGTGTAATCCAGGTGATGAAGAAGCCATGAAGACAAACAGGACGGTGAGGATACCCAGAAATCAGCAACCTCGGAGCCACTACTCCTCCAGGCTGGAGAAATAAAGGGAGGGGGCAACGCAGGCGTCCAGGCTCCAAGGGCATTCAGCGGAAGCTGCTTCCATGGGAGGAGCTTGCGGCCTGGGAAACGTCCCTGAGGAAGGAGGGGGAGAGACACCTGGCACCCGCCAGCCTCCCAGAAGCCGGTGACATGGGGACCTGGGAAACCTACAAGAGTCAGCCCTGCTCAAACAGGGGCGAGCACTGTGCTAGAGCTGGAAAGAGCATGAGCAGTAGAATCTGAAAAATGTTCAGATTTTATCAGAGTAGATGACTCTGCAGTGCTATTTCAGAATATTTCAAATCACATATATCAGCATAAGTAAGGGTAAATGGCATATTAGTTTCAAAAAGAAGAGAAAATACTTAATGGAAAAACATTATTAGAATAGATCAGTACTCAAGGAGAGCTTGAAAAGGAGTCTTGGATTCCATCACACAGCAAGCCTCTTCTGTCTGCTTCTTGTGGCATAGAGCCAGGTGGTAGTGAGGTGAAGGAAGGTTAGATGTTTCCATGTTACTTCTGGCTACTCCTGTTGTAGCACAGAAAAAAAAAGAACCACCCTAATGGTTCAGATGTTCTTGATATTAATCTTGATGGTTTGTATACTTTCAGAGAAATGAAACTAGTAAAGAAAATAAAATGGGGAGGTAAAGTTTCTTTTTCTTCTTGATACTATGAAGTTATTTCAAAAATTAAAAAGTTGGTTTACAAATCAGGTTGTGCCCCTAAAATTCAGGCGTTCATATGCTTTTCAAGTTTGTAATTCACTAGGAAGAATGTTACGATAAGATGAACAATTAGGCCATTGCTGCACAAGGACTAGGATAACTTATGGGCAGTGGAGAGTGCCCAGGGTTTTGAGTTCCAAGCTATGGGTCTGAGGACTGCCTAGACAGCCTTCCTCTCTGTGTGCCTTGGGGCAAGCAACCTGACCACTATGTCCTCAGGCCATCTAAGAAAAAGGATGACAGTCAGGGTCATTACGATGATTTCATGAAATGAAGCGGGTGACCATTACTGCACAAATGGTGACTACTTTTGTTTCCCTTTTTCTCATTTCAGGGACCCAAGAATGAGCCTTCCTTTCATCCTAAGGAAAAAGCATCAAACACAACATGATGCAGCCAGAAGCATCCCTAAAGTAGCCACTATATAATTAGCCCTGTCTTCAGGAGAGAAAATGACGCCAGGATCAGAAGGGAAACGCAGGCCATGTTCAAAGCCTCCTCAGCTGCAGCGGCCAAATGGAGACCTAACTCATTTCTGGGCCTAGCCGTGCTGCTTCATCTTCACAGTCCTAAAAAGCCCAGATGAGTAGGATAAGCCATGAGACAAGCTAGCAACTGCTTTCCACAAAACAGTAGACTAACTAACAAGAAGATCACCTGGACACTTTTTTTTTTATTAAAATTTTTTTTAGGAGGTACTGGGGATTGAACCTGGGACCTTGTACGTGGGAAGCAGGCACTCAACCACTTACTATACCAGCTCCTGGCCTGGACACTTTTTTGTCTTAAGATTAACTGACAATGGAAAAAAAAAAAAAAAAGTAGTTTTGCAAATTCAGGTTTCCTGGAGCAGTTTTCCTACTGAGATAGTTCCTGGGAAGCAGTTTTTCTAACCAATTTCTGATTTTAGCTAGTTCTTTGTCTTCCTCTCTGATTCTAACTCTGAGAATGATCTATTGCAAACCCACTCATCTCTCCAAAGGATCCTTTCATAAAGCAACCTCCATTTTAGCCCCTTGGAGGAATCTGGCAAAGAATCCATCATGCAGCAAATATTTCATGTGGACCAATATAGCATACGCCATGCACTCTTCTAGGCGCTTGGGAGACATTATGGGACAAAAATACCCCTGTCCTTGTGAAACTTATATTCTAGTGGGCAAGACAGAAGATAAACATGAAGCATAATAAAGAAGTAAATTATATACAGATTTTTAAAATGAACTGTAGAGCAGGCTCAGAAACGGGGTTAGGGCTGGGGAGAGGGGTAGAAAGTTCTCCTCTGACTTCTCAATAGTCGGCATCACAGATGTTTCTCTGAAACAAGGTTTCATCCAGGCAAGTAATAACTTTCCCATTCAAACAAGTAATGGAATTTTATGTAGTAGCTTGTACTCTCTTCATTTCCAGATTTGATTTTGTGGAGTTATGTATTAGGTTACCTGGGTTTCTACATCCATTATAGTTTATCAGCCTTAACTCAACTTCACCTCCAAGTCCTCAACTTTCCACCTTCCATTCACAAATAGAGTAATTAAATTACCTGTTCCTGTCCTGTGATGTCAGAATAGGCCAACTCCTCAATGTTTTAGCAATTCAATTCTAAGACTTTCATTTGACTCCCTGGACCATACCGGAACTTCCATGGGTTCTCACTTATCTTCACAGAGGAAACGCCGACTCTGGGCAAAATGATGAGCCAAGTAAAGCAAAGCCCCAGGGGGAACCCTCCACAGTTATTACTAAGGCTCTGCAGCCTTCCTGCTTCTCCCACTCCCCAATTTACAGCCTCCTGTTCATGTTCCTGGACTCTGCCCAAAGCGTAGCCCCAAGAGTGATGTTGCCTGGGGGACTTCTCAGATAACTGGTCATCCAGTGGTTGGTCATAAATTAATTCATACTCAGTTAATCCCAGTAAAGAAAAAAATATATTTTTTAAAGGAGGATTTCCTGGCTTCTCTTATTTAGCTTTCTATTTCCAGAGCTCAGTATATGTTACTACTCAGCACATGGTTTTGGAATGAATGAATGAAAAACATTGGTACATGAAAATATAATCCTGACAGAGGGAAGGAAATGATGTGCCTTTTGTGATTAAGTGATTCAAGTAGTGGAGGGGTCATATTCCCCTATAACCCTCTGCTTTCTCCCTCCTTTTGTATAATTTTATTTCACTGTTTTTTCTGTTTACCTGCTTGTCTCTTCCACCAGACTCTGAGCTCCTTGAGAAACTGTGTATTTTTAGCTATTTTATCTTTTGTTGCTAATGTTCAGGGTGGGAGAACACTTACTCTCCACTCCCTGTTTCAGCCTGGAGTGGGAATTGCCACCCTCCTCCCCTTGGTTTGCCTGAGCTGCCATCACAAATACCACACGCATGATGGACTGGCAAAGCGGGGAATTTATTGGCTCACCATTTTGTACGCTAGAAGACTTGCTTCCTTCAGGTCGGTGGGTAGTGATCCAACAGGCCGGCAACCCTTTGGTTCTTCGGCATTTTTCTCACACGGCCACACGGTCGCTCTGCTTTTCCCGGTTCCAGCTGACTTCCGGCTTCCGGCTCGCTTCCGGCTTCCTGTTCCTTCCGGCTCAGCTCACTTCCGGCTTCCAGCTGACTTCCGGCTGCCCGCTCCTCCGGGGGTTTTCTCATTTTAAAGCCTCCAGTTGTCTGGGATAAGGCCCGCCCCAGCTCAGTTGGCCACGCCTTAGCTGAAAATGCCTTCAAAAGGTGCATTTAGGGAGGGTTCACCGCCCCAGGGACCCTGATCCAGAGCATGGCTAGACTGAGGTTTATAATCCCCAGAAGGAAAGCTGCCCTCCAGCTCCCTGGCTGCTTCCCTGTGACTTACTCCCCTGGGAACGTGGGAGAAAACACCCGGCCTGCAGCGCTCAGCCCCGTTTCCCTCTCTTTTTGGACCCGCCTGTCTCAGCCTGCCCATATTCTCGGTCTCCTCCATGGGGTAAGTACATGGGACTGGACTCAGTAGGGGTGGAGCAGGCTCTGGTCCCCGTGCTCTTCTCTTCCACGGCCTGAGGGGGCTCATCTGCCTTATTTAGGGGTGAAGAATTAGGTGCCTCTTGTAAACTACCTGCTCAAACCAGCTTTACCAACAAGGCCAATTTTTAAATTTCTGTCAAATTCCTGCCCCTACTCCTGTGTTAGCTCTGGATGTAAGAGCTAGCACAGGGCCTGGTGCATAATAGGAACTTGAATATCTGTGGAATAAAAGTTAGTTAGGGGAGTATATGTAGTTCAAGTGGTTAAGCACCTGCTTCCCATGTACAAGGTCCCAGGTTGGATCCCTGCCCCAATACCTGAAAAAAAAAAAAGTTAAATGGAACAACATTGTCAGGGGTCAGGGTCTTTTAAATGAAACAAGACAGGGACTTCCGGGAAGATGATGGACTAGAAAGACACAGGACTCTCTTCACCTCCTGAAAATAGCTAGAGGACAAGCTGACACAGCTTAGAAAAAGATCTAGGGTTTAGGACACCAGGCAAAGGAGGACAGTGCCCAGAGGAGAGAGGGACAAAGGAGGGGAATTGCAATGACAGAACTGTGAGTTGAAACCAGCAGCTACTGCTGACGGCACCCTCCCCCACGCCAGAGACACTTTAGAATTCTCCGGCCACTGGGCCTGCGACTACAGACAAAGGGGGCTTCAGGGATCTACCACCCCAGGAAAGGGGAGAAAGAGGGACACAACCTACAGCTGACTCAGCTTTTGACTCACAAATTTGGTCTCCTGTGTCCCAGGAGCCCTTCCAGGCTGGGTGGGGCCACACCATTGTTTCCCTTGGGAGCCAGCAAGGGGCTAAAGATACACAACCCTCCCAATCTCCTCCTCTACTAACAGGGACTGATTGTTGAGATCTCAGAGGGGAGTGGAAATATTTCTGACCTGGGAAAAGGGAGGGGGCTGCCAGAGAAGGCTGGAGAACTGTCTCAGAGAAAGTTTGAATTACGAGGCTCATAGACTCCAGACAGCAAGCTCTATCCCATTGCTCCCATCTGTGTTGCAATCAATACACTCTGACCAGGCATTGAACTGAGAGCTGCCCAAAGAGCGCCATCTGCTGGCAGACCAAAGAGGTGCACACAAGAAAATTAAAAATAAGTAGGAGAGACTTTTTCTGGCCTCTATAGCCTCCCTGTCCAAGGCCATAGGAAGGGACTTTACAACCAGTTACTGGGTCCAGTGCCCAGTTTTGAGCAAACAGCAGGACAATCATAACAATCCAGGTCGAGCCAAGAATCAAAGAGCAGCGGTAACATACAGCTCCCTGCCACTAAATCCCTACAAAGGACATAGAAATTGAGCATCTGAGTAAACTGCATCCTAATCAGATGCCTAGATATCAGCAAAAAATTACAAGCCATACTAAGAAAATAGAAGACATGACCCAAGAAAAGGAATACATCAAAGCCCCAGAAGAGATGCAGAATTTGAGAGAACTAATCAGCGAGATGTGCACAAATTTCCAAACTCAAATTAATGAGTTGAAAGACCATATAATAAAAGAGATAAATGACACCAAGAAGACATTGAGTGAGTGCAAAGAAGAATTTGAAGTCCTGAACAGAAAAGTAATAGAGTACATGGGAATGAAAGACACAATAGGTGAGATCAAAAACACATTTGAGGCATACAACAGCAGACTCGAAATGATAGAAGGAAAAATAAGTGATACTGGAGACAGAACAGCTGAAATTGAAGAGAGAAAAGAACAAAGAGAAAAGAATGGAAAAAATTGAACAGAGGCTCAGGCAGTTGAATGACAACACAAAATGCAACAACATATGTGTCATGGGAGTTCCAGAAGGAGAAGAGAAGGGAAAAGGGACAGAAAGAGTATTTAAGGAAATAATAGCTGAAAATTTCCCAACTCTCATGAAAGATGTAAACTTACATGTCCAAGAAGCACACCGTACCCCAACAGAATAAATCCAAATAGGCCTACTCCAAGACACATACTACTCAGAATGTCAAATATCAAAGATAAAGAGAAAATTCTCGGAGCAGCAAGGGAGAAGCAAACTATCACATACAAGGGATGTCCAGGAAGACTTAGCACAGATTTCTCTTCAGAAACCATGGAGGCAGGAAGACAGTGATATGATACAATTAGGATGCTGAAAGAGAAAAATTGTCAGCTGAGAATTCTTTATCCAGCAAAATTGTCCTTCAAATATAAAAGTGAGTATAAAATATTCACAAACAGAAACTAAGAGGGTTTGCAAAAAAGAATCCACCTTTGTAGGAAACATTAAAGGAAGCCTTAGAACCTGAAAGAAAAAGACAGGAGAGGCAGGCTTGGAGGAAATATAGAAAAAAGAATAGCAAAAAGGGTAATGAAAAAAGTAAAAAGACAGACAAAAATAAAATATGACATGAAAACCAAAGATTAAAATGGAGGAAGTAAATAGTGCATTTATGGTAATATCATTGAATGTGAATGCATTAAACTCCCCAATGAAAAGATACAGGCTGACTGAATGGATTAGAAAAACATGAGCCATCCATATGCTGCTTCTAAGAAACTCACCTTAGACCCAGGGATACAAACTGGATGGAAGTGAAAGGCTGGAAAAAGATACTCCATGCAAATAGTAACCAGAAAGGAGCAGGGGTAGCTATGCTAATATCAGACAAAACAGACTTCAAATGCAAAAATAGTTAGATGCAGAAGGCCATTATATATTAATAAAAGGGACAATCCACCAGGAAGATATAACAGTCATAAATATCTATGTACCTAACCAGGGTGCCCCAAAATACATGAGACAAACTCTGGGAAACTTGAAGGGAGAAATAGACATCTCTACAATAATCATTGGAGACTTCAACACCCCCACTCACATCATTAGATAGAACAACAAGAAGGAAGATCAACAAGGAAACAGAGAATTTGAACAATATGATAAACAAGTTAGACCTAACAGACATATACAGAGCAGTGCATCCAAACTCAGTGGGTTATACATTCTTCTCAAGTGCCCATGGATCTTTGTCCAGGATAGAACACATGTTAGGGGATGATGCAGCTCTTAATAAATATAAAAAGATTGAAATTATACATAATGGAATGAAACTGGAAATCAATAATAGACAGGGAAAAAGTAAATTAACAAATGTGTGGAGGCAGAACAACATACTCCTAAATAATCAGTGGGTCAAAGAAGAAATTGCAAGAGAAATGAATAAATATATTGAGACAAATGAAAATGAGAACACAACTTATCAAAACATATGGGATATAGCGAAGGCAGTCTTGAGAGGGAAATTTGTAGCCCTAAATGCCTATATTAAAAAAGAAGAAAGAGCTCAACTCAAAGATTTAACTGAACAACTGGAGAAACTAGAAAAAGAACAGCAAACCAATCCCAAAGCAAGCAGAAGGAAAAAAATAATAAAGATTAGAGCAGAAATAAAAGAAATTGAGAACAAAAAATCAATAGAGAAAATCAACAAAACCAAAAGCTGATTCTTTGAGGAGATCAATAAAATTGAGAAACCACTACCAAGACTAACAAAGAACAAAAGAGAGACAATGCAAATAAATACAATCAGAAATGAAAGGGGAGAAGTTACAACTGACCCCACAGAAATTTAAAAAATCATAAGAGAATATTATGAGAAAATGTATTCCAACAACTAGACAACCTAGATGAAATGAACAAATTGCTACAAATGCACAACCAACCTACACTGATGCTACAAGAAATACAAGAACTTAACAAATCAATCACATTTAAGGAGATTGAATCCGTCATCAAAAATCTCCCGCAAAGAAAAGTCCAGGACCAGATGGCTTCATAGGTAAATTCTACCGAGCATTTCAAAAAAAATTAACACCAATCCTGTTTAAACTCTTTCGAAAAATTGAAGAGGAAGGAGAATTACCCAACACATTGTATGAAGCCAACATCACCCTAAAACCAAAGCCAGATAAAGATACTACAAGAAAAGAAAATTACAGACCAATCTCACTAATAAATATAGATGCAAAAATCTCAACAAAATATTTGCAAATCGAATCCAACAGCATATCAAAAGCCTTATACAACATGACCGAGTGGGATTTATTCCTGGCATGCAAGGCTGGTTCAACACAAGAAAATCAATCAACGTAATACGCCACATTAACAAATTGAAGGAAAAAAAAACACATGGTCATCTCGATCGATGCAGATGCAGAAAAGGCATTTGACAAAATCCAGCATCCTATTTTGATAAAAACACTTCAAAAGATAGGAATAGAAGGAAAATTCCTCAATATGATAAAAGGCATATATGAAAAACCCACAGCCAACATCATACTCAATGGGAAAAGGTTGAAAGCTTTCTCTCTAAGATCGGGAACAAGACAAGGATGCCCACTGTCACCACTGTTATTCAATATTGTACTAGAAGTTCTAGCTAGGGCAATTAGACAAGAAAAAAAAAAATTAAAGACATCCAAATAGGAAGAGGAAGTAAAATTCTCACTGTTTGTGGATGACATGATCCTGTACTTAGAAAATCCTGAAATATCCACAACAAAGCTACTTGAGCTAATAAATGAGTTCAGCAAAGTGGCAGGATACAAGATCAACATGCAAAAATCAATAATGTTTTTGTGTACTAGTATTGAACACTCTGAGGAGGAAATCAGGGAAAATCCCATTTTCGATAGCAACAAAAAGACTCAAATACCTAGGAATCAATTTAACCAAAGAAGTACAGGACCTATATGCAGAAAACTAAAAACAATGCTAAAAGAAATATAAAAAGACCTAAACAAATGGAAAGACATTCCGTATTCATGGATTGGAAGAATAAATATCGTGAAGATGTCAATCTTACTCAAACTGATTTATAGATTCAATGAATACCAATCAAAATCCCAACAGCTTACTTTACAGAATTAGAAAAGGCAATTGCCACATTCATCTGGAAGGGTTAGTGCACCCAAATAGCCAAAAGCATTCTGAAAAAGAAGAGTGACATGGGAGGAATTTCACTGCCTGACCTTGAAACATATTACAAAGCTACAGTGGTCAAAACAACATGGTACTGGCATAAAGACAGACACATCGATCAGTGGAATAGAATTGAGAACCCAGAAATAAACCCTCACCTATACAGTCAACTGGTTTTTGGCAAACCTACCAAGTCCATGTTAACGGGACAAAACAGTCTCTTCAACAAATGGTGCTGGGAAAACTGGATATCTATAACCAAAAGAATGAAAGAGGACCCCTATCTCACCCCCTATACAAGAATCAACTCAAAATGGATCAAAGATCTAAATATAAAAGCCAGGATCATAAAACTACTAGAAGAAAATGTAGAGAAACATCTTCAAGACCTTGTAGTAGGTGGTGGTTTCATGGACCTTACACCCAAAGCACGTGCAACAAAAGAAAAAATAGATAAATGGGACGTCCTCAAAACTAAACACTTTTGCACCTCACAGGACTTTGTCAAAAGGGTGAAAAGGCAGCCAACTCAATGGGAAAAAGTATTTGGAAGTCACATGTCTGATAAGGGTTTAATATCCAGGATATTAAAATGTTACAACTCAACATTTTATTGAGACAACCTGTATTAGTCAGCCAAAGGGGTGCTAATGTGAAATACCAAAAATTGATTGCTCTTTATAAAGAGTATTTATTTGGGGTAGAAGTCCACCGTTACCAGGCCATAAAGTGTTAACTTCCTTCTCTCACCAAAGACCATTGCCACATGTTGGAGCAGGACAGTTGCCGACATTTGCCAGGGTTCAGGCTTCTTGTGTTCCTCTTTTCCTGGGGCTGTGTTTCTCTCTGGGCTTACCTCATCTGGTTCCTCCACGAGGTCAGCTGTAGACTATCAGGCAAACGGCTTACTTCTCTTCTTCTGGGGCCTTTTCTCCAACATCAAAACTGCTTCTCAAAAACTGCTACTACAAAACTGTTCTTGCCTTGCCTTTTATATTTGATTACCCACCCACCAAGGGGTGGGGCTTAATGCCCTAATCATAACCTAATCATGCCCAGATTAACAGATCAGTTTACAAGCATGATCCAATTATATTTTTGGAATTCATAATTACATCAAATCCCCCAACAGTTACACAACCCAATTAAAAAATGGGCAAAAGACTTGAATAGACAGTTGTCCAAAGGAGAAATACAAATGGCAAAAAAACACATGAAGAAATGCTCAACATAACTAATGATTAGGGAAATGCAAATCAAAACTACAATGAGATACCATTTCACACCTATCACAATGTCCGCTATTAAAAAGACAGAGAACTACAAGTGTTGGAGAGGATGTGGAGAGATGGGAACACTTCTTCACTGTTGGTGGGAATGCAGAATGGTACTGCACTGTGGAGGACTGTTTGGCAGTTCCTAAAGAAGTTGAATATAGACTTGCCACGTGACCCTGCAATACCACTACTGGGTATATACCCAGAAGAACTGAGAGCAGTGACACGAACAGACATCTGTACACCGATGTTCATAGCCACATTATTCATGATTGCCAAAATTTGGAAACAGCACAGGTGTCCATCAAGAGATGAATGCATAAAGAAACTGTGGTGTATTCACATGATGGAATATTATGCAGCTGTAAGAAGAAATGAAGTCGTAAAGCATATGGCAACATGGATGAACCTGGAGGACATTATGTTGAGTGAAGCAAGCGCGATACAAAAAGACAAATACTATATGATTGTGTTAGTATGAATCAAATATATTGTGTAACGTATGATTCAAAAAAAAATTATATGTATTCAGCACATTTAATTGAGAAATGTATGTTTTTATTCAACTGTGTTTTCTTTTTAGTTTTTTAATTGTTTATATTTTAAATTATTAAATGTACAAAATAAAGTTTTTTAAAAAAAGAATATTGTCAGGGTCTTGGGATGCTTGAGTGGAAATGTGAAGAATGAGCTAGATAAGCACAGCGTAGCTCCAGTGCTCAGGAAATGGGGAGTCAGCTCCCGTTCCAAGCGCCTCGCAGCCATTATTTGCCATTCAGGGCTAGGATAAGGCTGTGTTTCTTTCACTCTGTGTGTCTTTGTCTGTGTATTAGTATGTTCACATCCCAGCAATACATGATCTCTTTATCCTAGCAGTTCCCTTCTCAGGTGTGATCTGTGAAACTCTGCTTGAGCAAGAAACTCTTTTGAAAAAAAGGAAAAGGAAGAAACAGCATTGTGGTCCCGAGTGTCGGTCCTGGGAGCAGATGTGGCTCTGTGGTTGAGCACCTGCTTCCCAAGTACAAGGTCCTGGGTTCAATCCCCAGTGCCTCCTTAAAAAAAAAAGGATGGTTTCTGCAGCCAAGTTACTTGGGTTCAAATCCCAGCAACGCCATTTGTTTGTTATGTGACCTTGGCAAAGTTATGTAAGCTCTCCAGGCCTCATTTCAAAAATAATAATAAAGTCCCCATGTCATAGAATAATTACATGAATTAACATTATCTGTGTAAAGCAGTTAATGTGATAAGTTGTGCCTAAGTTCCCAATAAATGGGAGCTTCCTTGGGTAAACTTGTGAGCTCTGTCACCTCCCTTGCTTAGAGCTGCAAAATGCATGTAAGAGTACTCAGGATTCTGAAAAACTGCAGTAGAGAAAAACTTTTAATTCTGTTCAATGCAGCATTTCTAAACACATCTCACCAAGAACTCTTTTTTTGTGGGTTTCAAAATTCTTAGCATCCATACAAAAACTGGGAATGCTGCTATAGAATTGTAAATTTCTAGTGGCCCTGAGACCCTGAAAGAAAGAAATGCAATTCAAAACTATGTCCCCATTTGGCTAGCGAGACACTTCTGAAGTCCAGCAGTACAGCTCTCCCGTCACCATCGGCCTTTCCACGACCACTGAGCACAGTCCCGAGTGCACTCAGCATGCAGTGCAGCACCCGCGGCGACAATCTTTGTATATATTTTGACTCATCATCCAAGGAAATCAGAGATGAAAGCAACATCTAATTCTAGCATGAAGAGCCATTTCCGCGCGCTCTCAGTTACCTGCAGAGGAAGCTGGGCACAGTGGGCGCCACGCAGCCACCATACGGCGCCCTCTAGAAGCCGGCTAGCCCTCGGCACTTTATGGACTCACGTTGCTTATTGGTAGACGTAGAGGACCCCTGGGAGGCCCGGGGGTGATCCTCAGAGAGCCAAGTGCAGAATGTCCGCTGGTCACCTGGCTGCAGGCTATGCCTTGTCGGTCCCCGCCCCCTGGCCACCTGCTGCAGGCTATGCCTTGTCGGTCCCCGCCCCCTGGCCACCTGGCTGCAGGCTGTCCTGCCTCGGTCCCCGCCCCCTGGCCACCTGGCTGCAGGCTGTCCCGCCTCGGTCTTCGCCCCCTGGCCACCTGGCTACAGGCTATGCCGCGTAGGTCCCCGCCCCCTGGCCACCTGGCTGCAGGCTGTGCCGCCTTGGTCCCCGCCCCCTGGCCACCTGGCTGCAGGCTGTCCCGCGTCGGTCCCTGCCCCCTGGCCACCTGGCTGCAGGCTGTGCCGCATCGGTCCAGGGTGCCCCAGCGTGGCAGCTTCCCATGTGCGCCCTCAACCTCTAGTAGAAATGTCTGGTCCCTTGAAATCAGAGAGTAGGTCTCACTGATTTCTGAATCTCCAGTGATTGGCATAATATCAAGCACATAGAGGTCAGACAACAACAAATATTTGTTAAATCAAAGATCAAATAAGTCATAGGTGGTTACCCTCAGCAACAAACAAGAAGGGGGCACTTCCTGTTACTTCTCAATCTGGAGGTGGGGTGAAGGCTCTCTTCTTGATTCTCCCTGTGAGGAGTAGCTCTGAAGTGCTGCCCCCTTCAGGGTGCCACTGGCAGAATAATGTCACAGTCAAAAGCACAGACTCTGCTCCGAGCTATGTGGCTGGAATTTTGCATCTGCCCCTTAACACCTGTGCAACTTTGGGCAAGTCATGTAGACTCTGTGCCTATTACTAAGATAGAGATTATAATCAGGGTTGTCATGAGGAGTAAATAAATGTCACCCACCCGCACTGACATGCACGAATGTCTGGCCTTGACTGTGTGAGGCAGGAGAAGAGCAGTGAAGAGCTCTGGAGTCATCACTGCCTTGTAGGTTGCCCTTACACCTCTCACAAGGCTGACACGGCCTGAGGGGCCAGAAGCCTGGCTAGGGGTGGCATGGCGTGTTTCTCTGGGACCCAGTGGAAGTGACAGTCTGGTGGAGCTGCCCTGTCCTCCCTGCTGCAGAGCACTCACATTTCCTGCCACCCAGAGAGCATGACCGAGTCCGGCCATGCCAGCCCCACTCTATATCAGAGGAGCCATTTCCGTCTTAGAGTTTGGGACAGGGACTGAAAGTCGAGCCACGAGGCCTGAGGAGTGCAAGAGCAGGTCTTCAGAGAAGGCAGTGAAGAGACGCAGGGATGGACACAGAGGGTCCTGCTCACCTTTGGTACCTGCTTCATCCCCTCCTGAGGCCTGGCTGCCTCCAGCCCTTGGTGTGTGAGTCCTGATGGCTTAAGATAAAGTTCTTCGTTTTTGCTTTAGCTGCTTAGAGTTGGTTTCTCCCGCTCGAAATCATAATCCCACGTGTAATGAATTTGTTCTGAGTATGAGAGTCTGCTTCTTCCTTTTTGTTAGTTTTAGTTTTTGCAGAATTCAAAATATTTTCAATGAACGCTTGTGATATTTGCAGACTCCTGCAGTGCCTGTGGGACACAGCACGAGGACTGCGAGGACAGAGCTGCTGCGGAATCTGCAGCGGGAACCGAGCTTGGCCAGCATGGGGTGCTGCTGGCGAGATGGAAGAGCCACGAGCTGCCCCTTGGCCGGGTGAGCAAGAGCCCCCATTTCCAGAGGAGCTTTAACATCCAGTTATTCCTTGCTCCTTCGGGCCGGTGAGTGGGCCCTAGCGGGCTCGCTGGCCCTGCCGCTCCCTGAAGGCCATCATTGCTTTCATCCCTCTCCCCTCCCCTGCCCTCCCCTCCCCTGCTGCTCTCCGCCTTTCCCCTCCCTGGAGACCACGCCCGAGGCACTCAGTGCCTTTCCTCCCCCAGATCTTTGCCACCACTTCTTGCCAGGGACCCACCTCTTCCAGGCGACCGACTGGGAGTGGGAACTTCAATTTCCTTCCCGAGAAGCTCCTTCCCTGCTCCCGGATGTCGTGTGGACCCAAGACCTCACCAAAGTGATAAAAAATAGTTGGTGCATGGTAGATTTTCCCAGATCTGCATTTTTCAGTCACAGCCACCATCATCTTGTTTCACAGTGCTACAGTTATTGAGTGGGAACTGGGGGCTGGTTGGTTGGGATAGCAAAAGTGCAAAGATTGCAAAACCCACTTTTATTGGTCTCATGAACAGGAAAATGAAGCTGTTTATAAGCTTTGTAAAATTAAAACACAACAAAGCAAAGTAAACGGAAACACACTAGCAGAGTCTTGGGAGAAAGAACAAGGAAAGAGGAAAATGGATGGAAAATGAGCAAAAATGAACTGTTAGAGAGTGGCGAATACTGGCAACCAAAGAGAGCAGAACTGGTGGTGGTTTGAGATGGAGTCAGTTTTCAAGCTGACACTGAGGGGCAGCAAGCAGCGGCTCTCAGCGGCTCTCAGCAGTCAAAGATGACTGGAAAAGAAAAGAATCTTTTCTGGGAGGAGCACTGGAAGGACTCGTGGCATAAGGGCAGCCCTGTGAGAAACCTCTTGCCTTACTGACAACTTGCAGTCTGGAAGAGGGACATGCACTGAAAGGATGTGTTAGCTTGTCCACTTCCCCAGCCCCGCTGAGCAGGTGTGCTAGGTGTCCACTTCCCCAGCCCCGCTGAGCAGGTGTGCTAGGTGTCCACTTCCCCAGCCCCGCTGAGCCATGTGCTAGGTGTCCACTTCCCCAGCCCCGCTGAGCAGGTGTGCTAGGTGTTCCCTTCTCCAGCTCTGTCTAGCAGGTGTGCTAGGTGTTCATTTCTCCAGCTCCACTGAGCTCTGTGCTAGGTGTCCACTTCTCCAGCTCTGTCGAGCAAGTGTGCTAGGTGTCCACTTCTGCAGCTCTGCTGAGCAGGTGTGCTAGGTGTCCTCTTCCCCAGCTCTGTCGAGCAGGTGTGCTAGGTATCCACTTCTGCAGCTCCGCTGAGCAGGTGTGCCAGCTTGCTCACTTCTCCAGCTTCATCAGTTAGGTGTGCTAGGTTCACGTCTCCAGCTCCGTCGAGCAAGGCAGCGTTCAGACTGTGCTTTGCTTAAGGTACCTGTGGGCTCAGCTCTGTTCGGCTGCCAAGGAAGCATTCGCAGCATGGCCCGTGTCTGTGATAACGCGTTTGATGGTAATTTTGGTACAGAAGACATTTTCATCATGATGATCTAATTTGATCCTCACAGGCCTGGAGGTTGGTAGTTAATAGCTGTAATGCCACTTTAAAAGTGAGGGTGCAAAAAAAAAAGTGATTTTCTCAAGGTCTCCTGACTCCACCTCTCACATTTATTTTTCTGCATCACAACGGATTGACAACAGAAGCAAATTCCACAGAAGCTCAGTTCTGGAAGTCATGCAATTGAATAATATTTCTTCTCTTTATTTTATTTGAGACAGACAAATAATTAAAAAGCAAGTGGATATCACGAACTTTTTCAAGTGAGCAATTTCCAGCAGGTCCCGACCTATTTGATTCTACATTTGTCTTTATAGGAAATAATAGTTTCCTTTTACTTACTGAGCACTTGCTATGTGCCAGGCAAGGGAATCAGCATTCTCCATGCCTTTTTTTTTTTTTGATTTTTTGATTTTTTCCATGCCTTTTTAAAACTTGACAACAGCCACACGATTTACCTTCTTGTTAGCGATAAGGAAATCAAAGCTCAGAAAGGTTAAGTAACTCACCCAGTGCTGCACAGCCAGACAGTGGCAGTCTTAGCTTGAGCCAAGACCTAACTCTACAGTTGCTGTTTTCAACCACCCCACACTTGGCGCCTCTGCAGAACTGTCAGGTCTGATGGGGCTGTCGAGTCTGAGTGAAGGAAAGGTGAAATTCTTTCCAGCAGTCACCACCTGTGAAGACCCAGAAGTGCCACGTTTGTTGGGAAGTTTTATTTCATTTTTTTTCAATTCTTTATTAAACTTTAGTTATCAGGAGAAAGAAATTAGTTTCTTAGTTACTATTTTCCCTGCAGTTGGAATACAGGAATTATTTTACTTTTACTTTGCATGTCCTTGCTAAAGTTTATCTTTATTAATATTTTTTCATTGTACAATTATCTTTAGTTATATGAGGCAGAGGGTTTTTTCCCCCCCTAAAAATAAAAAGGCCTTTGAGCAGTACTTTTTTAAAAACACATACTCATCTAATTTTTCATTTATGTACAAATGTGTTTATATACATGACAGATTCTTAAAGAGCAGTCGTGTATATTGGGGTGCTTTCCCTTCTTTCCAGCTCCACATTGCTTTCTGCTATTCCCCTCCACACTGTAATTGTTTTTATCAATGAGATTTCCTTTTTTTCCGTTTCCTTATTCTTACTGGTTTGATCAAACTGCTTTCAGCCCTATTTCCCCTCTGATATATTGCAATTTCTACCTTTTTAAAAAATATTTTTTAAAGAAGCTTTAGATTACGTAAATGCTACATCAAAAATATAGGGGATCCCCATATACCCCACCCCCCCCACACTTTCCCACATCAACATCCCTCATTAGCGTGGTACATTTGTTACAATTGATGAACACATTGAAGCATTGTACTAACCAAGGACTGTAGTTTACACTTTGCCCCCCCCCCACAATTTTATAGGTCTTGACAAAATGTATAATGGCTTATATCCATCATTGCAATATTATGCAGGACAATTCTAAAGTCCCAAAAATGCCCCACGTTACACCTACTCTCCCCTCAGAACATCTGGTGGCCACTGCCTTTATATCAATGATAAAAGTTCTTCCATTGCTAGAATAATCATAAGTCCACTTAAGTCCATAGTTGCTTTCCTCTCGTATGTTTGTTCATTCCTCAGTGTTGAGGATTCTGGGATGGTGATGTCCACTCTTCCTGCAATTGAGAGGGGGCTTAGATCCCATGGGGCAGATGGATGGAGCTGCCTTGCTTGCAGTCGAAGATGCTCTCTGCTTCCTGGGATGGGCATTGTCCATCATCATCCTTCTGTTACTTGTCTGGGCGAGTCTGATGAACTGGAGAGTAGGTGATGCAACTCTGCTGAGATCAGGGCTCAACTGGCACAGGAACGGACCAAAGATTTAAGTCTCTGGGACATGTATTTATCAAGTATAGTGCTAATTATAGGTTCAAATAAAAGGGGCAGAAGAGCTATGTGTAGGGAAATGATAAATGAGTCTAACTCTGTGACACTGGGGAGCATAAATTCCAAAGTAAGGCCCTCTGGCAGGGCCCCTACCTCCTGAGCTGTCTGCCCTGCCTGCAGGGTCTGGATGTCTCTGCAGCTCTCAGGAGCCCCGTTTGCTGCGGCAGCCAGTGAGGTCCTCCTGGGACACGCATAAGCATAACCTCTGGAATGACAACCTCCTCTTGCTTTCATTAATGGCTGTTTTCCCTTCCTGTGCTCACAACCACATTCCTATTTTTCTATTTTACTGGAATAAAAGGTCCACCCCAGAGGTTCTATTTCCTCGTTTTCTCCTCTTCCAAATCCATGAGCCACTTAAGCTGCGTCCGTTTACCCCTCCTCCTGCCTCCTGCTGCTGCCCGCCGGCCTTGCGTGCTGCTCCTGGCAGGACGGCACAGCTCCCTCTGGTTTCTGTCTTACCCTGGTGCCTGAGTCACCACTTCCAAAGTTGTATCCTATTATAAGCGATCTTTATGCACAGGCTGAATTCATAGCTTTATTCCTAGTTCAGGTGTTTGTTTTGGCCTCTTTTCAAATGTTTCCAAGGGTTTTGTATCTCACTGTAGTTCTTTGAGATAAGTGAATTGAGAACACAGCTATTTTAAGACAACAAACACGGAAAGCTTTTTGTTTTAAAAATAATTGATATCATAGAATTCTCATAAGCTGGTACCTAATGGGGAGATTAAATACTGGCAAATGCCCTTTTCTCTCTCCTCTCTCTACAGCTACCTCGATATTGATAATCTCGCTAACAGGCCACTTGACTGACAGACGATCAGGAGTCGTGGAACCATCCTGGCCACCACGGGAGCAGGCAGCCAGCAACATCAGAAGTCTGCTTCGCGGCTGCTGTTCGAAGGAAATCACAAGGTGAAGTAGAGAAAATATTACTTAAAATGCCTTTCCTTCCTCTTGAGGGTGCTTTGAAATGATCTCTAAAAGAAGCATCTGAATTCCATTAACCATTTTTAAACCTTTTCAGTTTGTATTAACAAAAGGTATATTAGAAAAGAAGACAATTTGAAAATGATAAAAAGTAATAAGAACACAGATTAATTATATATATAACCAATTGTTAGTTTTGACTATTAGTTTTCATAAAATAGCACTCAGCTTTAGGATGGCTTTGCCATGATGCCAGACTGAATCAAACTTGTTGTATAAAGTCATTTCAGTATAAACAGAGGCCAGATACAGGACTTGTGCTGGCTTTGGGCATTTGTTGATACTACCTATCTATCTGAACTCCACTTTTTCCAGGGCCCCACCTGCCTTTCAGCCACACTCCAGGTTTCTCAGGCTACCACAAGGTACCTACTCTGCCCCATCGTTGTTTCCAGTTTCATTCATTACTTTTCAGAGAATCCCCTAAACTATATCTTGAAGTGAGTTGCAAAATGCCAGATTATTCAGAAGGCTAATGTATGTAAAACATTTGGCCTGTTGCATCAATAAAGCAGCCATTCACTATAAAAACAAAAACAAAGTTAGCCAACATATCCAAAAGAGAAATATTACAAACCCAGTTCTAGCCAGACGCAGCTGGCAGCTTGATTGGCTGTTACACAGGCAAGGAGGAACTACTGTCCCAGCTGCACTGACAGTCAAGCTGGGGAGAGGCAGATGCTCCGTCAGAGCTGAGTGGCCCGGCACACAGGAATTCCTGATGTCCCAACAGATCTCTCCCATTGCTAATGAAGAAGAGAGTTCATTACTAAGGAAAGGGATTTTTCTCCTAAAGACAAATCCACTTCACATGAAACCTACAAAGAAATTATCATTTAGGAGTTGTCCAATACATGCAATACCTTGATTCAAGTCGTAACCACTTATAGCCCCTCAGATTCTCCAGGCCTCAGGCCGTCATTCACAGCTGCTCAGGTGAGTGTAATGCAGGACTCCAGGGCGCCATGTATGTAAACCAGTCCTACTGTGCGCTATCCATGCCAAGCCTCTCCAGGAGACAATAACTTAATGGAAGATGGTTGGTTTCAGACTCAGAACGGGAGATTCTCTAACCCTCTGTGGTGCCTGTGAGTGTACTAGGAACTCCCTCACAAGTTGAAGAGGAAGGGAACAAACAGACGTTTTATCTAGTATATCAGTGAGACTGGCTTTAGAGGGAAAGGACTGTGTACAGAAATTCCAGACAGAACACTTCAAAACAATTCTCTTTAAAATAGTACTTCTGAATTCAAAAACAGTCTATCCAAGGACAAGGTTACATTTGAAAACTCACTTTTATTGAGCTCATCAGTTGAGTGAATTGAAAAATTTTATACTGGAATTGTGCAAAACGAAAATTTGCTTCTACAAATGGGTTAAGCTATATAACATACTTTCTGTTGGGAAAAGTAACTACGGGATTGCTAGCTTTTATTACAGTGACTCCTACGGCAGCTGGACAAATAAAAACTCTGTAGTGTTATTTAGTAGTGAAGTCCTCCCCCTGGTGGACTTAAGTGGGAATTTTAACAAACAGTGTAATATCTTTTATATACGTTTCACTTCCTCTTAACATTTAAACCACAGAACTAAAGAAGAAATAGTGGGGGCGGGCATAGCTGCTTCACTGATGGACCATATAAAACGCAGTGTGGTAGAAAGACTTGTCTTTTTAGGCCACTGTAAGACCTGAGAGAGAGGGCTTCCAGTTTTGACCTTGGACTGACATTTGGGGCAATTCTTTGTTGTGAGAGGTTGTCCTGTGCCGTGTAGGATGTTTGGCAGCACCCACGGCCTCCACCAACTTGACTCCAAGACACCCTCCTCCCCCCGTCGTGATAATAAAAAATGTCTCTAGACCTCGCCAGATGCCCTGAGGGGGACAAAATCACCCCAGTTGAGAACCACTGGAGCAGAGGGATGACATACAGCTTATCTTTTAACCGGATCACTCTCTGCTTCTCTGTTGAGAAAAATCTACAGGAACCAGAGATACCAGTTAGGAGTGCACATGGTGAGAAGGGGTCAAGTCCTGGATATGTTGTAAAGTTGGAGGTGACAGAACTTTTGAAAGGACAGATACGGAATGAAAGAGAGAGAGAGCAGTCAAGAATGACACCACACCCGCTGGCCGAAGCAAGCAGAACTGGGATGAGAAGACCAAGAGGAGCTGGCTCGGTGGGCATTTGGACTGGGGCAGATGTGGACAGTTAAGTTTGAGAGGACTCTGAAGACATCCAAACCAAGAGGTCAAGCAGCATTGGACCTACGGTCTGGAACTTAGAGAAGTCCAGGCTGTCACTGTAAGTTTGTGAGTCATTAGCTCATAGATAGTATTTCATGAGCTTATCTAGGAAGCAAATGCAGGTAAAAAAAAAAAAAAAAGAACCCAGACATACACAACACAACTACAGCACACCAGAGGAGACGTGAAAACTGAGCCCATTTGAAGGAAGGGGTGTGAGAAGGTACGAACAAAGACTCCGGAAGCAGCCAGGAAAGTAGGAGAAAGACAGGCACGTGTATGTTCTGGAAGTCATGAGAATATGCACAGTTTTTTCCCCTTGGCACTAAATGGTTTCATCTTTGTAACTCCATTCTTTGTTATCGTTTGTGAATACCTATAATAATATATACCTATAATATACTATACTTTCTGCAATAATTTACTTTCCTGTCCATCTCTTGTAGACTGCAAGCACTTGAGAATGAAGATCTACCTTTATATCTTCGTAGTAACTAGCACAATGACTGGCTCGTAACACATCGTCATTGTGCACAAATGTACATATTAAAATAATATTGAAATGTCATAGGAAATTCACCCCCTGAAACGAGAATACCTGTACAATAAGATACCATTCATTCAGTTGCTCAGTTAGTTCACAATGACAATAACCCAGATACAGCTCAAATAACTAAGCTGTTGAAACGGGGCATTATTCATGCTCAGAAGCGGTATCCTCCCGCGTCTGCGACGCGGGGCACTACAATGGAAGGGGTACCATCCTTGTTCAACCAGAGCACCTCATCTTCTATTTGTTGTATGTATCGGGGCTCCTGATTAAACTTTCATTTGAAAAAAGAAAGTGGGTTCTGTTGCTGCATGCTATGAAGCTATTAATCGATTCTAATATTCTACTGCCATCAGACACATCAGGGGACATGCACTAAGGTTGAAACGGCAGCTTTCTTTACCTTAAATTTTTTTGATTAAATAAAACAAACAGCTAATTATATTGCAAGTGTATTATGTCCCAGAGAGTGTATAAAGTGCTTTGTATATTAATATTCACCTTATTTAGCCCTCATTAAAAACCCTATAAATTGGTAATTACACAGAGGAGGAAACTTAAGAAACACGCCCCAAAATATCCAGCTGATGAATGGCAGAGCTGGATTTGAAACCAGATTTGACTCCAAACATAGTCTTCAGTGCGAGGCTCTCCGGCCTCATAGACCGCTATGGAATTACTACGGAGTGTCTGCACGATGCTCAGATTGGTTCAAGGGCAGGGGTGGGGGGCAGAGGGAGGGACGACGGGGGCAGGAATCAAGATTACATGGTGGCATGATTATTGGCATGATTTGATACCCACAGACACCAAAATAGGACCATGACTATCCCCAGGTGCTAGAATTATGGGTGTCTTTTCTGATTTCTACTTTTTTGTACTGTACCTATTTTTTTTTCCAATGAGCATATATCACTTATATAAAAAAATCTTTTTAGAAAATGTAGCATTGAGCCGTTCACTCAATTTCAATAATTAACAACTCCTAACCAATCCTATTTCATCTCTATTTCCATCCATTCTTCTCCATTATTTTAGGGCAAATATTAAATATCCTATGACATTGTAAATGTTTTGTATGTGTCTCTAAAAGGAATCTTTAACCAGTGTTCAAATTACCAATTGTCTCATAAGCGTTAAGTTTAATTCAAGATCTGAATCAGGACCACACGTTGGCACAGATACCCCTTAATCTATAGGAGCCCGTTCCATCACTTCTTTTGCCTTGCAATTTAATGAAGAAACAGTTGTGCCAACTGCATCCTTTTAGTGCCATTCAACATGCTCCTCTCTCCTGTTTCCTGTAAATTAGTAGAAGCTTGATCACATTTATGCCTGATTTTTTTTTTTTTTCCAAAAACTACTCCATAGGTAGAGAAGTGTGTTCTTCTGTCAGAAAGCACTTAACGAAAGAACGCGACTCTCCCGGTGAATGTAGCAGCTATTGATGACCAATGCTTACCTCCATTCATTGTTTTTAAAAGAGAAAGTACCCCCTGTCTACTACTTGCCTACACAGTGGTTCAATTTGGATGGGAAATGCAGGAAATATTGAATTCTTTTTCCTTTACCGGTTTTCAAAATAATGAATTAGTTCACTAGCATCCTCCAATGGTGACCAATTAGCGCTTTGTTTTTTGCATGGTTTATTTAGTATCATTTTGAACTAATGGATTTACACATATACGATGTTTCAACCCATTGCAGTTATTTTCTATATTGATGTTCAAATTGTCCTATCTTCAAATTGACTCCTTTGTTTTTTTTTTTGTTTTTTTTTTTCCGTTGGTCAGTATGTTCATTGTTTTTCTTACACATATACCAGGTATTCTTGAATACATTTTTAAAAAAAAAAATACATGTTTATAGCAGATTGAATATGCATTTTTTACACTGAGACAAAATATGTCCAAAGAAAATGACCAATATGCATATAGGAGGATACTTCAATGTTTACTGAACATCACATCATTCCCTTTTTTTGCCTCATAAACTCTCTCATTAAGATAAACATTGCCACTTCCCATGATAAATTTCATAAATTCTTTTTTTTTTAATTTTATTTATATATATATCCTTTGTACTTTTACCACCATACCACATAGTCCTTGATAGCTTCTTTGCTATCTAGCATGAAAAAAGATGTTCCAGGTTTATGTCACACTTCCTGCTCCAGGGGGAATCAGCTACCTTATCTCCAAGATGTTCAAGCTCCTTTTAATGGGAGTTGGCATTTTGGGGATCTAGCAGTGTATATTTACTGGTTTACTCATTGTTTCTAGACTGTTTCAGTGGGCAGAGTTTAATACATACATGTATTTTTTAAATCTCCCTTTTCTCTAGCCAGCATTTCCAGTCCTAAGCAACAAATGGAATGTTAGAATATCACATATTTGCTTGCTTTATCCCGCACAACAATCTCAGAATAACAAAACTGTACTGTCACTAACAATGTGATTACTGTCGATAGTTTACGATGAATTTTGCAGTTCTTTTCTTCCTTAGGGCAATCTCCAGTAGGGAGGTACAAATTATTGCATTTCATGTCATTTGGAATAGTTCCTCTTTGTGTGGTTATGCCACCAACTGGATATACATTTAGGTACGTTTATTTTTTTTTAAGGATTTATTATTTTGTACAAATATTTAAATGACTCCAAAGTCAAGCTGACAAAACATGGAATATTCAAAGAGGGCTAGCCTATAACTTTGCTTCCCTCCTTCTATAGGTAACCATTTTTTAAAAATTCTGATTAAACCTTCAATTTTTTAAAAAACCGTAAGCAGATAGTTTTGTGGATGTATGTAGCCCCATCTTCTTAAACAAAAAAGAAAAACAAAATAACAATGTTCTCCAGTTTGCATTTCTCAGTTAGAATGCATCATGGAATAGTATATTGAATTTAAAAAGAAACAAACAGCTAATTAGTAACAAATGTACCATACTTTTTTTTAACCAATCCCTATTGATGAACATTTTGGTTGTTTTCTGATTTTTGCTATTACAAATAATTCTGCAGTAGCTTTGTGCATGTCTTTTCATTTTTGCCATGGGTGTACATTGGTGATAGATTCCTATTAATCAGATTGCTAAGTCAGCATAAAAATATATGTAAATTTTGCATATTACAAAATTTACCTCCATAGGTAAACTATGAGAGCTTCTTGTTTCCTCACATCCTTACCAGCAAAGTATGTTATCAGACCTGGGATTCTGCTAATCTAAATAAGTGAAAAATGGTCTCCATATACTTTTATTTTTCATTTTTCTTATTATAAATGAGTTAGAGCATTTTTTCATATGGTTAAGTCCACTTGCATTTCTTTTCCTATGAACTGTCTACTCATTTTTCTGGTCTAGTTTTCTATAGGATTGTTGGTCTTTTCTTTATTTTAGAAACAAGTCTATCTTTTTAGTCTAAATTCAGCCTCCAACTCTCGCCAATCATGTAACTTCTCAAATCACTCAAATCAATGACTAGCACTACATATTTCAAGATAGTCATACCGACATTAAACATGAGATAAACACTGGGTTTTGAGTCATCTACCATCTTGTCAAATAAAAAGCAAATTTTGTACCTTATATGTCAAGGCATGGTTAAGATTCCACATTTTTCCCTGCCCATACATGATCTTGTCATAGCCAGTGGACTCTTCTCACTACCCTCAACCTTTTAACTGTGTCTGATATGACAGTACACATACCTACCTAAAACTGACTGGATACAAGTCACTTAAACCAAAGAATCTCAGATTCTTTTTGGAAACCGGCAGGACATTAATAAATGTCAATAGCTAAGTCATTTACCTCACCCTGCTGTTTCCTCTTTTAAGATAGGACTTGGACAAAATGTAAAGTGTTTTAAAGTGTAAAATTACCTGGTCTATGTCACTTCCTTTTCAAAATCTAACACCTATGCCCAACTGCCTTTAAATTGGGTTCCAAATAACCTAAGGTCATTCCCCAGTTCTTCCCCAAATGCCCCACTCATTATCCTTCAACGACTCTTCCCCGCTCATGGCTTTTCCTCTAGCATTGCTTCTGGAAGTGCAGGCCCTACGCCGGAAGCACCAGCATTACCTGGGAACTGGGAAGTACAAATTCCTGAGTCCCATCTCAGACTCAATCAGAAAAGACCTGGCATCCTGTGGCTTAACAAGTCCTTCAGCAAAAGTTTGAGAAACAGCTCACTTTCCCATAATTCTTGGAACTCCTTGCTGAAAGCGATTAGATTTCTATTGCACTTTAATACCAAAGCTAAGCAAGTTCCAAATATTTTTTCCTGTATAGTCTTCCAAGCTAGACTATAAACTACTAAAGAACCACATCTTCAACTTTCATTCTATCAAATCACCCAGCGTGGTACTATTCATGTTTTTCAAAAATTTAACTATACATAGCTTGATTTATTTTATTGTTGCTTTTAAGTAATAACTCAATAAATATATATTCTTTCTTTCTAGGAAAATAACTGTCTCACTAATGCTGTCTGAATGAACAGATAGGACAACAGTTTCTAATGTTTGGCCTGAACCACTTTCTCTCAAATCTGTTGTTTTAGGGCTGTATACTGGGAAAAAGGGGAAAAAATATGTGAAGCTTGTGGTAGGCTGAGTAATGGTGCCACAGCTCCCCCACAAAGTCCACGTCTTACTCCCTAGAACCTTATACAAGAAAAGGGACTTTGCAGGTGTGAGTAAATTAAGGCTTTGTTGGAGATTAGCCTGGACTGTCCAGGTGGCCCAGTGATGAACACACAAGTGTCCTTCCTTATAAGGAGGAGGACGGGGGAGGCGCTATCACAGAAGAGAGAAGGCCATCTGATGACAGAAGCAGAGAGATCTGAAGATGTGAGGAAGGGCCGTTACCCAAGGATTTCAAGGAATGCAGCCTAGGAGCTGGGAAAGGTAAGGAACCGCGTGCTCTGCAGACGCCAGACCAAAGCAGCCCTGCGAAACTGCCCTGCACTTCTAACCCCCAGGACTGTGGGAGAATTAATGCATGTTGTCTGAAGCCACTGAATTTGTGGAATTTGCTAAAGCAGCAATAGGAGACTAATACAAAGCTTTTGACAAGTTTTTATTGTGAAATATTCGATTTAGAAAAAAGTACAAAATGTCAACAGTCAAGTGTGTACAAGTCCAGTTCCATCGTCTATACATGTGAACCGCTGAACAGGCTCACTGCAGAGTGCGTGTGTAGACCAGTACAATCTAAGAAGGACTGCAGTATTCACAGGCTATTAACACATAGTAACTCGAGCCAAAACACCCCCACTGGCAAATGCTAATTAATAGTTGAAAACAGGCTAAAAAGCACAATAGAGCACACCACAGTATTTCCTTACAGATCCACATTTAAGGAATATCAGCTCATTAGATCAATACACTACAGAGCCAGGACTAGGACTCAACTACTAGCTTATACAATTTCAAAAAACTGAAGTTCAAAAATAAGGTCATGGAATAAAAGAGAGAATATTCACTTAGGCCTAAGTACTGTGAAGCCCCTAAAAGGTTTTAGCCTTGGAATTTACAAAACGCTTAGTTATTTAGACTGATTTTCAATTTTCAATCTGCTACCCACAAAAAAATAAAAATAAAAAGGGTGTATCTGTGTCAAATGTCTTTTGTAGCAACTCCAACAAGGTATAAGAACTCTTACACAGTTTATTTTAAAAACCATAATGACCACCATGGATTAAGAAAAGTCTAAGAACTCAGAATATAAAACATAAATTTGGAAGAAAGGTAATACCAACTTAACAACTTGTCAAGCCCTGCAAATATTAAAATCCATATTAATAAAGCATCTAGCCTGGCTGAGAGTACTAAATTTAAGAAGATTTTTTAACATGAAGATCTCATAAAAATAAACCAGTTTAACTTTTCCAAGTCTGATTGAATCTTTTCTTGTCCCTTGAAGAAAATTAACCTAGATTATAGATATTTCCAAACTGGATAAAGAATTATGTGGTATCACTTTATAATGAATAACTATAATAATAATATACTGAAACACAAGGCATGTTAAAAATAATCATTACAATCTTTGTGTGTTCTTAGGAAAAGACAATCTTTGATATGACATTCATAATCAATGCTTGTTTAAAAATAAAACCTTCAACACTGATAAATATAGTAACAGTTTACCTGAAACAAATTTATCTTTGCCCATGAGTTCCTAAAAGAAGGAACACTTTCACTCCAAACCAGTGCATCTAACAATGTCTGAAGCTTTAAAATGGAACTAAAAGTCTAAAAAATGATACTTCAGTGGGAGATCAATTCCATCACCGGCTGAAAAACCACTGGATCATTGTCTTGCTCAATAACCTCATCTAACTATTCCACCCTACCTTAACCTTTTATAGACAATTTTAAAACTTTGGAGACAGTTTTCTTCTAAATAGTGCCTGAATCTTATAGCAGATTCCAATTTATTCAAAGATAATCACAGATAGGATTAAAAAGTTATTTAATTTTCTTTTCTAGATTTGCTTTAACTCTACAAATTAAGTATGGAATATATAAATATTAACTTAGATAACCACATATGTGGAAAGCAGAAATATGGGCAACTGTAGAAATATTATACATTTAAAAAAAATCTTATAAAAGAAAAATAAAGCAAAACATGTAACTCACATAATATGAACATGAAGCCATCGGACATAAAAAATAAAATTACTCTATCAGAAGTCATTTAAAGTTAAAACTTTGGGGAAGTATTTTGACATAATTCAGTGACCAACGCTTCCCTTGTCACACAGAAACAAACCACAAAAATCATCTAAAACCTATATGCATTATTCAGTTAGTTTTTAATGCAACCTCAGACATCTTACTAGCAATTTTGATTTCCTTTTGAAATAGGCTTCTGTACATATGCATTTATATACAAACATTTATTAAACATGATTTTAAAACAAACTTTATGTACAAAAGATCAGCATTCCTATAAATAAAAACATTAGGTGGCAAAAAGGCACTTGTAAGTAAAAATCTACAGTAGTTTATACAAAACAAAAACACTTTTTACCTTGGATACTGTACAATAAACATTAATCCCTATATCAGTAATGAAAATCTAGGTTACTAACTAATATTAATGATGTAACTTTTAAAAACATATTTACATATACTCTGAAGTTCATTTAATAAAAGCACCATGATTCTCTCCTAAGTTAACGCTGATGTAAAAGTTAAAACACAATTACCAAAAACCCCAATGTTCAATATTTTCCTTGTTCAAAAGTTTTTGTATTTCTAAATTGAAAACTTTATCTGAAATTAGCATAGTGTAAAACAAAACAAAACAAAACAAAGAAACCCTGCTGCTTTGACTTAAAACTCTACAATTATTGCATGTTGCATTTTTTTTAAAGAGCACTACTCATGCACTCCTTTAAAACTGTTTAATACTATTGCTGGCAAAAAAGTTCCTGGATATCAAATAATTAAAAAGTTACTTCAAACCAGTTGAAGCTTTATTTGAATGTTGACAACTTAAAAAATGCTGTATATCAGTTACAAAAGTGAATAGGAAACACGCCAATTCATTTGGTGTGCAAAAATATTTTTCCACCACACAGAATTTAAGGGCTTCACAGAATTTTTTTTTTTTCAAATTTACATATTAAACAGAAATACTAAATGTGTAATTACTTTCTTAAGGAGATGTTAGTATGCTTCCACTCTTGTCAAACTTTTTACCCTTTGACAATGCTGCAACTTGTTT
This sequence comes from Tolypeutes matacus, assembly GCA_026826555.1. NCBI lineage: Eukaryota > Metazoa > Chordata > Mammalia > Cingulata > Chlamyphoridae > Tolypeutes > Tolypeutes matacus. The sequence goes on from JAKSZT010032012.1 coordinate 2,214,190, forward strand.
GAGTAATTCTCTGTTTTTGGCCTGTGGGAGACAAAAACATTTGATATTAAAAATCATGTTTGCAATATTAAGAGTCATACTAAAGAAAACTACTTATTTTATGCTGTTCTTTTCATTTATATAAGAAAGGGTTCACTAAAACACTAAAAGATTAAATGAAAGAATTGGTAATACTTAGAGTCATCTCTTTAATATGGGATATACAGAAAGAAAATTCTAGATTGTTTTTTCAGTCCCCTTTGTAAATGTCAATATAATTGTTATCCAAAGATACAACTGGTTACAAAGAAGGCTGCTTAAAGTGATACCACCCATAAAAGGGGACCAAATTTTAGGGTAAATTGGGAGAAAAATGTTTTGCCCTTTATCTTACAAAAATAAAATGAAAAACTATGAAAATAAGTAATATTTTATAATTAATAAGATAAAAAAATGAATCGGTTATTGATTTGGGCAGACTATTTCCTGACAAACTCTGAGGGCTCTCATTTGATTTTTTTTTTTTTAATAGAAACATGAAAGATCAATTTTGCAAAAAATATTCAAGGAATTTACTACTTTGCCAAACTCTAATTCTCTTAACTTAATGATATTCAAATCATTTTCTTCTGAAGCACCCATCAGAACCACTTGTTCTGATTTTCTTTCCTTGATTTGCCATAGTCATTTGGCACTAGCTTTGTGTGTGACTTGGGCAGTTACACACCATCAGTTTTCAATTTCACGAAAGCTTGAAATCTATTTGCAAAGATTCAAAATTTCCCATTGCCAATGACCTGACCCAAATTCACACTATTCCCAGGTGTCATTCCGGCATTGAGCCAGCGTGCGGAGGCCCATTTCAGGGGGCGCCCAGGCCTACCCCAGGCTCTGCTGCCCTGGGGTCCGAGGCACTCTCTCACAGGTGACAAAGCTCCCTGTTACACAAATGCAGCGATAAGTAGCCCTCTTCCCTCCACTCTGACATCCCTAATTAACACCCATGACCTCCAAATGCAAATCTCTCAGTGCTAGCTTATAGACCCAAATCAAGGCATTTTTATGTTCAACCACATGATTAACAGTGTTTCCCTAATCAATGGCTAGTAAATGGCGTTAATGAAGTTTCAACTTCAAATTTCAAATTTAGAAAACCATCAAGAATTTAAGTAAGCAAATACACATATATGCATATATATTTATATATCATTTTGCAAATGTTTGTATGTATTGTGAGAATTTTGATTTTTACCCACAATAAAAATAAACTGAAAAAAAAAAAAAAAAAAAGAATTTAAAAGTGTTTTTTACCTTGGACCCTGTACAATAAACATTAATCCCTTAAAACAAAACAGTGTGAGAAACTCAGGAGGCCAATCAAGTGAGAATGCCTGGCAGTTAGTGGAAATCAAGTGAGCGCACTCATGATCAATCGTTTAATTGCTGAGCTCACCAGACCTCGTCAATGTGGTGAATAAAAGTTTTTTTTAATTATAAATAAAAAATAACATAACTTATATAAATATATTATAAAATTTTTAAATAAATATTTAAATCTATTATATAAATATATTAATATAAAATAAAATTAAATATATTTATTAATATATTATTTATCATTGCTATTATAAATAATATGGCTATAATATTATAACCATATTATTTCTAACACTGGCTAAAGACGGAAACTTAAACAGAAATTTTAAATACAAGTTAATGAAGAGCATTAAAAAGGGATATTTCTGCAAATTTGCCTCAAACTCCCCTGGGATCAAGTTACCTTTATATAAAAATGTTTATATTGACATACCAAAACATTAAAAAGTGAGTCACCAAATTATCTCTTCTCAAGCATCATTAACAAACAATGTTTTCAGAGCTATTAGCAAGGTAAATTTTCTATGACAGGCTTTACTTCTGTAATATATACAGAAATACAGCTAACCACATTTACTGACCTAAGAAGAAAACCCTACTAGTACACTGGTTGCTAAAAGGAACATGGTAAAAAGAGCAGCTAGCGAAGAGTGACAGCACGTGTCCACTGTCACACAGAGACAGAGGTAGTCCGTGAAGAAGGAAGAAATGGATGGAAGCTGGTGCCAGTGAGGGCAGGGAAAGCGTGGGCAAGCCTGCGCCAGAACATGGAGGTCTCAGGGTCCCCATCTCCCAGTTATGTGACCACAGCTTCATCTGTAAAATGGGGGTACCTCATAACTCAGAGTTACTGTAAGGAACAAGTAAGATAATATATGTAAAATCACCCTCAAAGTGCCGTACTTCTGTATAAAGATGCGTTACTATTGGATTATATGACATTTCAGCTCCCAAGAAGAGGTGGCCTTAAGACTTAATTAGGCTGCGGTATTAAAGAGAGGTTTCCATATGCCTACAACTGTGATTAAAAACAAACAAAAAAACAAAAAACCCTGCCCTTTTAAACAGTGGGAAGTACCAAGTTTAAGTTTAAATCATATTTTACTAAGTATTACTTGCAGTTTTCCCTTATCCTATTCTGGATTTACTCCAGAGTTTTGATTACATCTCATTAAATCCGGGATCATCCTGTAGGATATTTTGTTCTTAGGTAATCATTTGGTATTAATAACTGAACGGTAAAAAGAAGATCATAAAACTAAAGATAATTCACGTACAAGAAGCAGTCTCTCGGATAGGGGGCAGATGGGCACTTCCACGAATCCTCACTTCCTCAACAAGCTATCTGAATGCCTACTTTGCTCCAGGTCCTATGGCGGTTTCTCCTAAAGATTCTTTGTAATGTAAGATCAGGGTTAAGACAAGGCAATCTCTATCTAAGTTCAGCTAGCTCCTAAATCCACTTACCAATCTTACTCAAGTTAAGCTACTTGCAAAGTATGAACAATACAAAAACCAAAAGACAGAAATAGCAAATATCCCTTGATGTTGTAATGGTAAAAAACCAGGGCAGAATTAGTATCTTCTTTCCCAAGCTGATCCCTCCCGTCAAAGTCTTATACCTGTGTGTTGGCTTCTTCTATGCATTTAAGACTCAACCCCATTACCCAAAGATTAATTCTAGAAGTGTCAGAATGTATCAATCAGACAGAACATGCAATTAATCAGATGTGATCTGATTTCTACATTTACACAACCTAGGTGAGAAAAGGCTGCATCCATGCTGGATGCCCCCCATGTCTGGGCCCAGTATGAGGGAGTACTCTCTGCGTGTCCCTGTGACTCTCAGCTTCACAACACACCGTTCAGCTGTTCAGCGTTTGATCCTTGTTTAGTAACCTCTGCAGTACCTGATGTCCAGGTGCAGCACTAGAGGCTTCCTGCCATGGCATATAGCAGATTCCTGTTTGGCACTTTGCAATCACAGTTCAAAGGTTAAAGTGCAGCTTTGCCTATATCACTGCATGCTGCATCCATTTCTTCCATTCGAGGTTCTTGAGAATTGATAAGCTTTTGTATTTCTACCTCCTTTCCCAGGATCAAGGAGGAACTAACGACTTTGTCTGAATGAATACGACTTTGGATTTTTTGGTTTTGGTCCTAAATCAATTCAACATATTCCAAGGGTATCCCTCCTCTGAAAATCCTATTTGGAAGTTTAGGTTAAAGTCTCCAGAATTAACGTACTGAATCACTTTTCACGTGATTCCAAACAATAACTTTTAATGGGATCAGAACTAAAAACCATTATAAAGCCAGAATCTCAAAGGTGAAAACGCAAAAATGCAGTTTAAACAAATATATATAATCCCACACAACAGGGATACCAATGCCCTTCTAATTCAGCAAATGCTGTTAACCAAGTTAACCCTCCTTGCCTAACACTCACTTTACTTAAAGGTTATCACTTACCTGTAGTTGTTCCACAGTTTCTTTGTGAGCTTTTTCCATACTGTTCATCTTTGTTCTCAAATTTGACTCTTGGTACTGAAAATCTGCCTTTAGTTCAGTTAACTGAGGATTAAAAAAAAAAAAAAAATTTATATATATATATATATACACACACAGAGAGAGAGAGAGAGAGAGAGAGAGAGAGAAAGAGCGCGCGCGCAAGAGAAACACATACCCCCCCCCCTTTTATCAGGAGGTACTAGGGCCTGAACCCAGGACCTCATACATGGGAAGCAGACACTCAACCACTGAGCTGCATCCGCTCCACAGCGAGAATTGGTTTTTTCTTTTTTGTTTTGCTTTTAGGAGGTACGGGGCAAACCCGGGACCTCGTGCATGGGAAGCAGGCGCTCAACCACTTGAACTACATCCATTCCCCAGCACATACCATTTTAATATTCCCTCACAATAAACTCAAACTTCACCCTGTAGTTTCCTGAGTTTTTCATGCTATCTAGAATTTGTTTTGTGAAATGATGAATTATATTCCTTTTACTATAGTGTAATTTTAATGTTAAGGTAGTATCTAACCATCTGTAAAACTGCCCTTTTATTTATTTTTTTAAAAGGGCTTCCCTGGACAAAAAGTTTGGCAACTGAAGTTCCAACAGGAAACCTTCAGTGTTAATATTCTGGAAAATGCTTCAATTAAAATGTGCTTTATATCAATATAAAAAAAATAAAATTGGTTAGACTAAAATAAAATAATCTTTCAATGATAAAAGGAAAAAGTTTCACACTGGGCAAGTATACAGAAGAATGGTCTTATTAACCAAGAGCTATATTTTATTTATTTTACAATTTATGCCTACAATTATATACCCATTACCATCTAAGACTTAAGGTAAAAATGGAGAACAAAGCACAGAAGTACAATTAATGTGCAACGTGAAAGGAAATGGGGTTATTTTAAAATTGGGGCTAAATTAAACAAATAAAAGAAAAAAGTCAGTAGTTTCAGGAAGTAAAAAAAGGCCACATAATTTTTTCATAAATATGACAAACAAAAAAGTACATCTCATGACTTTAAACTAAAATTAAAGATGGCATTATATAATTTCATTACCAGAAGCATACAGAAGAAAGCTTCATGTTACTTGAAATGGCTTTCATTATGTAAGCTCTAAAGCTTGTTCTCTTTTCTAAAAACCTAACAGCTAGTAAACTGAAAGGCGCATACGGGCAGGAGAAAAACTTTCTAGCTCTCCCAGCTTTCCGTATGACAGAGGAAGTCCTGCTCTGAAACACCACCTTGCTCCAGCTGGAACAAGACGACGACGTGGGTCCCCACCCTGTGTGCAGCCTCGACTGTGACTCATTCATGCACTTGTTACCCTCAAAAGCTAGTGTGACGTCTGGCTTTAGAAGTCACTCAACTGTTGTGGAATAGATGCAGGAAAATAAGTTGGCTGTTTCAGACTTACTTTAAAAGAAAAAGTTCAAGCGTATAGCTGTATCAGGCTTATTATTATTTTCCTCATAATCATTCATAGTCACTAACTTCAACCCCCATGTTTGTTTGTTTTTTAAAAAAAGAAAAAGTAACACAACAAAAGCAGAAAACTTGCAACTATTAACATAGAAATCTAAAAAACAGCCAATATAGTAATCACAATTGATTACCACCTGGTTTTGAAATCATTATTTTTCAACAAATTTATCACTTTATTGAATCCAGGTTGGTGCAGCTATAACCTGACTTTATGCAATAAAAGCCTCTTAAAGAACTTTCCATAAAAGTTCATTAATTAAAAAAATCCTGCTGTTAGTCCAAAAGAACCATAAAAAACAAAATACCTGTTAATCCTAATGTTCATATGCTAAATTTGCTGAGAATAAGGTACAGGTAGATTAAAATAAGCTTAAATCCGCTAACCATGAATGTGTGGGTGAAAATAACATACAAGATGTTGAATGCCAGAGGTAAAAGCCAGTCCAGGCTCAAGCACTGCTACAGGCACTCCGAGAAGGCCGTTTCTTATATGTATGTATAATCACGTCTTGTTTATAACTTCAGAAGGAATGTTTGCTGGGTCGAGGTTCAACCAGAACTAGATGGCCTGGGCACCACGTAACAGGTATAACAGCAGCTCCACTCTCAAAGGTTGCCAAACATCACTAACAGCGGCTGCGGGCACTTAGCCATGCCAAGGAGCCAGCAGGAAGCACTTGGCATTTTCGTAACCACCCCAACCACCCCGTGCAGAATGAGAAAACCAAGGCCCAAAGAGGTGACAGCACCCTGCTGAAGGGCACAGAGGTGCCAGAACTGGGATCTGAGTTGACGCGCGGCTAAATGGCATCAGTGCTGCTGCCTGCTGCCCCGTACTTGCTACTCTGCTTTCCTGATTTCATGGCACAAGACGATCTTCTATGATTCTGTTAACATTCCTCTTTTCACTAAATGGCAACATATTTGACAACCCTCTTGATCTAACTACATTTGATTTCAATCTTTTGGGTTGAAAATCAAAAGATCAGTGCATCAAAGACTCTATATTCAATTACTTTCTTACATCACAAGGGCTCATGCAATATTCCATTTGTATCTCAGTTTCAAAATTCTATGCTTACTGAAAACTAATGTTGAAAAAAATATTATAATTCTAGTTAGCTCTTAGTTAATTCTTAGAACTAAAATTCTGAAAGAGCACTTTCACCTATATCCATTAGATAAAAATTTGGGCTGTTGTAATGTGTCTTATAAGAGTCATACACACAAACATAACCAAATCATTAAAGGAAGTCTAATGAGATTTGTAATTATGAAGCAATAGTCAAGATGTAAATCTTACCAGGTTTCAGTGAACCATGTTCTTACCTTTTTATCTTTTTCTAAAATGGTCTGGTCTCTTTGCTGCAAGAGACGCTTAAGTGACATTACTTCTTCTTTCAGTTGACTTATAAGGACAAAATTGTCTGTTCCCCCACTATCTGCTGACTGATTTATAGAGCTACTAAAAAAGAAAAAAAGTAAAACACAGTTAAATGAAGTAGAAGGAAGATTAGCAGGTGTTCAAATTGCATAAATTAGACAATTCCACAAACATCCTTAAGGCTAATGCAAAAAAATATGTACCTGACAGAAATGGATGCAACTGGCAAATTACCTTACTAATGGCACACATTACATACACCTGCAGAAATATAATTCAGTATTAGCTTTTAGGGGGTCAATACTTCTAGTGTAAAGCAATAGGCAGCCAATTTGTACAGTAACATCAGCAAACTCTGGCTAATGAACTAAAACAAAGTCACGTTCACATTTCAAATCTAAAAACACTTTCCAAGCAGGTCAATGTAAACTATCACATCTAGATATGTGCTTCTCTGAAGGACAATTAAGATAAAGAAAATGTTCTCTATTCAATTTTCTTTTTTCCAACCCAAATTTACTCCCCTAATAAAACAACATAGTTCAGTGCCACTTTCTTATTGCCAAAATTAAGTTAAAAATTTTTAAACTAATCTTGTTTATTCTCTGAGGTGACCCAAGAAGTCCATGTAAAAGATAAATGTTTCTTTTCTTTTATCTAGTAATAATTGGCCATCAATCAGCTGTTGAATTTTCATAACACTAAAAGAATTCATTTTTACCTATCTCCATTAGATGGCTTAGATTCCAATTTGGGCTTTTTCTTTGGAGTTTCATTCTGAATTGCTGCAGAGGATTTATGGCTGAAACCAAACATGAATAATAAAAATAATTAGAGTAAAAATGGCAGAGGCACCAAATGATGAGTTATTGTTCTTCCCGAAATACTGAGCAACAGAGATTTTTAAAAATACTAAGTAACAAAGTTAATGGGATGTCACGTTTTAAAAATACATTTCAAAATGCTTAAGAAAATAAGTTAACTTATTTACCTTTGTTTCCACAGTCCCTGCTCTTGTTCTGGACTCAGATTGCTGATTCTGAAAAATATATAAATGACATCTAATAACAACACTTGGTTAAGACAGCAGCATTTAACAGCATTCTGTCCCAATGGAATCAAATTATGCAGTTTATAGTCTTTTGCTCAGTTTTGCTCAGTTTTCAGTCTGAATCACAATCTAATAGATAAATTCTAACCAAATGACTATTAGCCATCTTAAGACTTTTAAGAAAGGTACAATGAGAGACTAAATTTTCTTTTTATCAGGCCCTGCATACTTGAATATCTTACTAAAGACTGGGGTATAAAAGCATGAAAACCACCACAAAAGGGTTCTCTAACTATAAAGTTTGGAAATCATAATACATAGACAAAAGAGGCTGTGTCCCAATTTAAGGCATGGCCTTCCTACTAATCCTAAGTGAAGATTTTTCTTTTGGCATAACTCAAGTTGCTCAGATTTAGTGTGTTGAGTTGAATCAGGAAGATATTATTCCTTTGTCTCTTTCCTAGTTTCCGTAAGGACTCTCTAGATCTTTCTTTCTTCAGTACTCTGGAGAAATAAGGCTGAAAATACTGAGAAACTCTGCCATAACCACAGATTATACTTTTGCTTATAATTAATACTATACTACTGCTTCTTTTGCACTATGCCATCCTAATAACCACTTGAATCCTTCATTTTTTCTGCTTTACTTGCTTGCACATTAGCTAATCCTTCTTGAAACCTTATTCACTCAAAAACACGTATTAAGCGCATCCTATGTACCAGACAACAGATGGTTATACAATTTAGAATTTCCTCCAAGGAAATCTTACCTAAGCTGCGGTCAAAATAGAAGACATACAGTGTATGGTTATAAGATGTTGGAAGACCTTGACAAGTATTTAACATCCCCGAGTCTCTGTTCTCTCATCTATAAAATGGGTATAACATATATTTGCATATAATATGCATAACATGTAATATCTCATAGGGATACAAAAAATTAAATGAGTTATAGATATTTATATGGTAGCACCTTAGTACAATTAGATATATTAGATATATGTATTTATGAGTGTATACTAGTTACTATTGTTTTGGCTGTGGAAGTTTTTAAAGCGAAAGTAAAAACAGATCTGGGAAGCTGATGTTGCTCAAGTGGTTGACCACCTGTTTCCCAAGTACAAGGTCCTGGGTTTAATGCCCAGTACCTCCTTGGAAAAAAAAAAAAAGTAAAAACAGATCACGTTCTTGAGAATCAGCTATAAAGAAATACCACCTTAGGAAATAACAGTTGTAATTACATCAACCTGAGTTTTTCTTCACTTGTGGCAATGAGTGGACACCCTACTGAAGAATTCAACTGCCCTTTTCACTCACAAATTTCACTATAAACATTAGCAAATCATATAATTACACATGGATTAACAGCACTAGACAGACCTCAATGTGAGAACAATCATAGTAAAAACGACTTATCAGAAATACTTGGAATTCTAATCTTAGCTTCCTGAGGGCTGGCCATTCCTGGATCCAATGTGAGCTTAGTTTTGTTTTTTTCCTCCAGTCACAATATTCATGTTCTTTGTAATGGTTCTATATCCACTGAACTAGAGACAGGGTCATAGAAACATCAGTGCCTCAATAAAATCCCATAATCTAATATGTGCTTGCTACAATTTAGAATCAGATCTTGTTAATAAAACAAACATATTATATTTCAAAAATATTACTGTATATCCCTAAGGGATAGGCAAATTGGTTTCTATAAATGGAACTGTTTTAAATAACTATCCAGACATTTAAAGATAAAGAAATTTAGGAAAAATGAATGAATGAATTTGGAAAATTTAATTTTCCCCCGTTTAATTCTCTGGTATTTTATGTTCTTGATTTTTTCCATGAAGTCTAAAATGACATTAAAAAATCCTTTTACACTATACACATGAAAAATTAAGATATTACTATTATATACCTTCCCCCCCCAAGGCACCTTAAGAATCAAGAAGTTGTCTATATTTGAATCGGTTTCTTACCTATGTGTCTTAGAGTGCCACTAGTTTAAAATACTATGATTCAGAATGCTTCTACCTTTGTCTCAAAAGATAGTGTTACATTCTGTTATTCAAGGAGACTGCAAGTATATTTGCCACTGGTTTTTGTTTCTAAGTAAAATAAATTAATGATAATGAAGGTAAATCAATTTTTACAAGTAATATCCTAACAATTCTTTCAAAAAAGAATATTGAGGCTCCTGATAATGTAAATCAGTGAGGTGTTAATTAATGGATATATCTATCTTTTGACTTCAAGATGTGACCATAATTTTAAATAGTAATTCCCTAAATGTCCTATCTTTATTATTAGGGTAAACAGCTGAAACTCACTCAAGGCTTTTAATTCTATACACTGAGTAAAGTGGTGAAACAATCCTAGACATTCAAGAAGCTTACCATGTATAAAGGAAACTGGACTAGCATGTAGCCAATATCTGCAAGCAGTTACACACCAACACATGGCACTAGAAAGCGAGGGAGGTTTCAGAAAACGCTGGCTTCCCAGCACTCACTTGTGATGGCCGCTGCTGTGGCGGTGGCGGTGGTGGTGGTGGTGGTGGTGGTGGTGTTTGGAGTGATGCTGGTCCTTCTCGGTAAGAGAAGAGGAGGATGAGTTTGAATGTGACGATCCCAGGCTCTTCCTCTGCTCCTTTGTCTTCTGTAAAACTCGCTTATATGATAAAGTACACAGCCAGCATAGCAACTTCCCATCAACCTTTTAAGAAAAATGTTTCTATTAAATTAAAAACACTCTAAACTGAGTCTAAACAAAATCAGGTAAGATAAACTGTTCAATTTCCAATTCTATTTCACACATACACATGCACTGCCTTTGCAAAATGGAAGTAAAACTTGACTTTTCTGAAACTTGGGAATATGCTTATTTGGAGGATCATAAAATTGGTAAGGATATCTGGACTTCCTGTTAGTTTTAGGAATTTTTAACTTGGAGAGAGAAACATGTTATCTTTTTTCTTACTACAGGAAAATAAACATAAATTGATGATATACCTCAAAGGAATCTTATCTAAGCACTAAACTGAGTTCTTAAATTACTATATAATCACTGAAATTATAAAATATTTTACTACTGTAAAGACCATGAATTCATAGGAATTCATAGGAAAAAAGGAGATGTGTGTAAGGAGAGAGGGAGACTTCTTTCCAAAATTAAGACTAAACCTATAAAAATAAAATTCAGTATTTGTCTTCAGTTTGTTCACACAAGGAGTGCTGGAGGAAGTGTTTAAAAACTAGGGTCCGATGTCTACATTGCTTTGGGGAGACTGGGGAAGCCCTTCAAAGAGACGGCCAGCCTCCATGTGAACTGAAGCTGAGGGACAGCAGACAGCTTGTGAGCCTACTGATGAGCAAGCTGTGCCCCTGGAGGCAATAGAAAATCAACAGGGGTTCCAAGTATGAAGCCTGAATCAAAAGGCATAACAGTCAATCTGAACTGTGTGTGCTAATGTGCCATCAACTAGTTTTCAGAGCAGCAACAACAAATAACTATCAAAAGATTGAATAGTTGGAAGGATTTATTGAACAGCAATTAGTAATTCAAACCCAATAGAGGATAACAAATAGTACAGAATATTTTTTGAAGTATAGTAATTCCAGTTGACCAACATAAATCTACTTATGACACAAACAAGGAGAAAGCTCACTTTTCTTGTACTTCATCTACCACATGTTTCAGAGACCCAAAGGACAGATCATGTCTCAGTGATGTATTAATTATAACTTCCAACTTGTTTGGTATTTTATTTAAGTTCTAGGAAATACCTTACTATAAATAAAACATACCTTTCTTCTTCCTTCCTCCTTCCGATCAAAAGCACACTGCTGTTTGCACTGTTCACAGGTCTGAGGTGGTCCATATTTTTTTTCTGAATTTGTACAACGTTGACACTTGGTGCCAATAAACGCTGCAATTATGTTACAGTACTGACAAGGTTTGGGCTGAAAAAGAGATAAACACTGCTCTAATTGATACATTAAAAAAATAACTACAACTTTGCTGCATAAAACAATGTCATAGACATATTTCTGGGATTAAGGAAACTAATAGGAAAAAACCCTGTTTTCTCTCAAGTATGTCATCCTAACATATTAAATTAGATTTTTCATGTTTCTATCCATTCAACTAATATTTATTTTAAGGGCCATGAACTCACTGCTACTCTTGAGATATTTAAATAAGATCATGAAAAATGTATTTATGATTTGCATAGTAGGTTACACAAAAACCATACAGGTCTCAAAGAATGAAAGAATTTAGAGGAATGAATTTTTACTAATTTAATATCCTGGTTAGCTTAACTACCATATCACTTATTCACAAATGTATAAACTTTTCACCAGATGCAGGTACTCATGATGCAAAGAATATAAACTACAGGTAAATTTTCAACTTACAAAAAAAAATGACACAGAGCATATTCGACACAATCTATAACAAACATACCTTGATATTCTTTGATATTCAAAAGACAATTCAGGATTTTATAGACTCTTCAGGCCAGCATTTAACCAATGATCATTGTAATGTACAAGTAGACCTGAGAGAGAATGTGTGCCAGGATGGTGTTGTGACTACTGTGAAGATGTGAATAACATCAAAGTAGTTTAAGGTTCTGAAGAGGGGGGAAATTTTTTTATCCAGCTTTATGGATAATAGGAGTTTGCTATATTTGAATCTTTAAAGGAAAAATAGCTGCATTAATTTCACACTGAAAGTTTATATAACCCATGTACTAATTTCATTGATTTTAAATTATGTCACCTCCTTATCAAGCTATCCACAGAAAATCTCTTTCATGAAATATTTTGGTATGTTGAAACATTTAATACAGCAATACATATTTTTTTTTAAAAGGCAGATCTATGTGAAAAATGTTAATTGATCAGTAACAATACATGGAATAAACATAAAACATACTTACTGTCCCAAATTGCTTCACATTTTGAGCACACTTCTTACAAATTGTGTTAGTTTTGCTGAAAAGGAAATTGTATATAAATGATCAAATTTATGTAGCTTTCGGAGATAATTAGCACAACATTCAACTAAAGTAAATGGAAGAGTCAAAGATTTGTAGCAATGAAAATTAATTACTCTAGACTAAGGACTTTTCCTTTTAATACAATCTAATTTACTTCTCTTCTAAATTACTACGGAACTACTAAAGTAAGATAAAAGTTTTTACACTTTTTCTACTTTTGTAAAAGAAACAAAACCAGAAACCCTAACATCTAGTTAGCTATAAAATCTTCACACTTGCCATCACTACAGAGCACTACTGCACAGCATTACATCCCAGTGTCTTCCTTTTAACCTTCCACTGAGCCATTCTCCACTCTGCCGATGTCTGTTCTTCTTTGAGGCTACTTCCTAGTGTGTGTTCTCAGAGGAGAAATGCCCCCTTAACAAGTATGCACCATTCTCCCACTGGTAACAAGTTACTAGAGTCCACTCCTGGAAGGATGGTGCTGGTAACACTAGAGACCATTCTTCAGATCTGTGTCAGCACTAATGTCTAATCCTTTCTTTTTTTTTTTAAGTAGTTTATAGTAACTGTTTAAATTTCCATTTTTGTTTGCAAAGCTGTGCATTTTTTAAGCAATAATTTAGTCCTTATTTCCTTAGGTGTCAACTAAAGTGTAGTTGTTAACATAATTTTTTTGGTCAACATTCTCTCTCCTACCACATATCAAAGGTTTACAGCTTAAAATTTAAGGCAAACCATTTTAAAACTGTTTTATTACATATACAAGATTACCATCTCCAAGTATTCCTTAGAGACAATGCTTTGTCTTTAACAATCAAAACTGCTAAAAAATACAAACCTCTCTTGTTGAAATTCTGATCTGCAGTAAGTACATTTTACAATAGGATGTGCAATCCGACATTCCTGTAATAAAACAATACATTAGTCAACATCTATCTCAAAGTCCCAAGTCTCACTTTTCTGGTAGAAAGTTATTACCCAGCCTAGTCAAATGTCTAAAACATTGGTAAAACCTGTCTCCTAAGGTAGGCAATTGGATTTATCATGTAAATGGCCAATTACAATATAATTCCTTAGGGAAGGCATAAGTGTCTTTGTCTTTATTAGATGTGGGAGTGTGTTACAGTTAAATTACAAAAGCTGTCAGGGCCGATTTCAAAGACTGGTTAAACGTGACTCTACTTATTTTGCACCGTTGCTCACAGACAGCATCCCGGCTTTAAGGGGATGGAAGGAGCTCCAAATCATAGAGCATTCTGTTCCCAAGCCAGTCGCTTCGCTTTCCTGGACAGGGAAGAAGGATGCCATCAGCTCTGCGGCTTCGGATTCCTAGCGAGAAAGTGCAAAAACTGTCCCCTGCCTCCTGGTGGAAGGAGAGGACAGACCAGGCAGAACACCGAGATGAAAACATCTCCATCCCAGTCTCTGCGGCATAGACAGGTGGCTGCCTCACTCAGCCCCACCCCTAAGACCCCCAGTCGCCGCTGGGGCCCGGAAGAAGCAATTTTCTGTCTCCTGCTCAAGGATCTTCCCGGCTGACGTCCAATCCCTCGGGAGGCGAGGCTCCAGACCCCCCAATGCCCCAGCGCCGCAGAAGAGAGCAGGGCTGCAGGGCCGCGGGCACCCAGCCCCTCGGGCCCGGCCGAGGCTACCCACCCGCCCGCCCGCCCGCCGCCCGGCGCCCACCGACCTTGCAGAGCTGCTGCCCCTGCGAGAGCTCCTCGAAGGGATAGCGCTGGGTGCACTTGGTGCAGGCGTAAAGGGCCGAGGCCGCCATCCTGCGCCCCGGCCTCCTCCCCTCGCCGCGCCCGGCGCCCACCGGGCCTCGCCGCGAGAGCCCGGCCCGCGGCCGCCGCCGTCTCCCTCCGCCCGCACTTCCGCCCCGCCCGCCGGCAGCGCCGCCCGACTCTCCCGCCTAGGCCCGGGCGGCGGAGGGAGACGCGGCCAGAGCTCGCTGCGCGCAGAGCGCGGCCCGCTTCCTCCTCGGCCTGCCTGCCCCCGTCGCGATTGGCCGCCGCGGCCGCGCGTCACTGGCGCGCCGCCCCGCCCCCGGCCCGCGGCGCAGGGGGCGCCCACAAAGGGCGGCGGCGCCGGCCAATGGCAGCCCGGCGCTCTCGGCGCGCGAAAGCCGCTCGGAGGCCGCCGCGCCCTGCGGCAGCCCAGGCTCGGGGGCTCCGCGGCCCCATTGGGCAGACGCCGGCCACGTGCTTGCGCTCCGCCCCATGCACTCGCTCCTCGGCTTCCATTGGGCCGAGCTTTGACCCCTCCCAGCGCGCCCTGCCATTGGCCAAAAGGTAAGCCTTCACCTGGAGCGGCGTCCCTAAGTCAAGCCCACGCTCGCTCCGGCTCTAAAACCCAAGGGAGGCGATGGCGTGTCGTTTTTACCCTATTTCAGTCGTGCGACTCCGTTGCCACGCGAGACGACGACGCAGACTGGCCCACGCTGCCTCCACGGGAAGGCTCGTCCCTTGCCTTGCAGAGACCCCCGCAGCCCCAGTGGTATCGCCCCGGCCGTTTCCGCTACGCGCTACCTTGTGACGTCACCAGCGGAAGGGGCGGGCTCTCGCCGGCCACAGGAAGGCGTCCGCGTTTTTGATTGGCTAGCCAAGGCGTCCGTCAGCACGTGTTGCCCTGTGGGCGTGAGCGCTGAGTGTGGCTGTCCCGGGGGTGTGTGGCGGGGCTTTCTGGACCTGGCACTTGCACCCTCGCCCCTTCCATCAGGGGCTGGGCTTGGGGTCGCCCCTGGCGGGCGGCTCGCACGTCGTGAAGAGCAGCACGAGAACCCGGACGGCCCCGGCGCTGCGCAGGCCTGCTGGCAGGAGGAAGATGGCGGCGGCGTCGGTTTCCGCGGCTTCTGGCTCTCAGTTCTCGGTGAGGGGCGGCTGACGTGGGGACCGGCGCCGGCGGGGTCCCGCCGGGCGCCTCTTGCTCCTTCTCCCGCGTTCGAGTCTCCTGGGGGACGTGGGGACCGGCAGCGCCTGGAGCGCGCCGCGCCGGCCCCGCTCCCTCGGCCTCTCGGGTCTGCGAGGCTGCAGCGCGGCTCGCAGGGCCCCAGGGTGCCGCATGCTGCCCGCCTCACCCCGACGCCTCCCGCGGCCCGGCCTGCGGGGCGGCGCTGCCTGGTCACGTGGGAGTAACGGCCCCGCTCGCGGACTCGCCGAGCCCGGGCGGGCGCGCGGGCTTGTTTACCAGCTCTGAGCAGCCTTCGCGCCGCTGCTCTCGCTCTCCTTTTGCCTGCAGGGGCTCCCCGCCTCCTATCCTCCCAGCAACTTTGTTCCGTGATCCTCAGTCAGGAGCGCGCGCTTTTCGCTTCCCACCAGATATGTCACGTGCTTTTCTGTGTCGTAGATATTTTAATACATGTTTTAGCTAATTTAGAGGTGGGGAGGGCGGTCGCAAGGGGAGCTGATCCTAAATATTGTTTTCGCCTCTACAAGGGTCATCAGTTCAATCACTTTGTTGAATTGCAGTGTCTAATGCTTAATGGTTTGGAGACTGCCCCATTGGTAATAGATGGGAAGTAAGACTGGCAAGTCTCAAGTTAGAGTATATGCCAAGATAATAGGTGCTTTCAGGAAACTTGAAATAATTTGAAATGAGTAGCGGTAATAGGGCGGTAGAGTGGGTGGGATGAATTGTAAAAGTAGGTAAAGCGTGATGTCGGAGGTCCTTATACAGAAACTGGGAGAAAAGAATACTCATAATATCAAGGTAAGGTAATGTCATACAAGCTAAGAGGGGGGAGAGGTGAAGTGTGGAGAGAGCGGAGTCACCTTGGGGAAGTCACACTTCTCTCAGTTTCTAGGGCTGTCCTTCGGATTTGTGATAATGAGGCTGGAAGTAACCTTCTGGGTTTTGGCATGAAAGGGTAACAGGCTTGCAAAGAGGTCAGCAGAGATTAAGAAACAATTGGAGTTTATTCAGGAATTGTCAGAAAAAAGGGGAGATAATAGAGGAATTATTAGACTACTAGAAAGAGGTGTCAGTAGATGGATGCGATTTTTAGTATAGGAGATGATTAATTAAATTTAATTGGGAGATGTGCTCTCAAAACAGCACTTTGAGGATGAAGAAGGACCCTTTAAAATGTGGAGTTGAGCTGCACTCTGCAGAGCTGAGCAGTGGCACTAGGATGTGCTTAAACTCCACAGAAATTCCAAAAAGTCTTTAATTTAAAAAAGTATGTGCTAAACTCAGCTTTAAGTGGTTTCTAAATATCAAGGTACACTAAGAATATTTAGGATTCTTTACAAATCAAATTATAGCAGTCTTTTAAACTAACTTGATCTACATCAAAGTGTTTTAATTTTGAAGCTATGTCTCAGTGCAAAAAAATGGCCAAATTTAGTCCATTTCTCAGTGCATAAGAGATGACTCTGCTTAGATAATTTATCCATCTAGAATAAGGCTGCATTTCCAACATGACCCACAGAATAACAAAAACACTAACTGAACAGCTGATTATAATCTAAGATGTGGCATTAAAAGGACTTGTAATAGTATAACATGAACTGACAGAGACTACTCAAAGCAGACTTCAGGGTTGTGAACATTAAGAGCTCGTGTATTTGACACTGATAAAATCAGTATGGTGCTAGCTAAAATAAATGGAAATGCTTTTACCAGGCAAGGATTTTTAACAGAGTCACAACACAATCAGTTACCCTGTAAATTTCAAATATGATCAACAGGGAGGTTGATAATAGGTTTGAATTGGTCTTTTTAATTATTCATTCACTGCAACAGTAGCCATAAGAGTAGCAGAAGCAGGTAGCATTTATTGAGGGATTACTCTGTCACTCACTAGAGCAGGAAAACAACTATGATTGGGCAAGTAGAAGTACAGGCAGCATAGAGTTGAAACAGAAAAATGTCTTTCATGTCAGTCCTTTTTATTTTTCCAATAACCGTGGCCAGTGCCCTTATGTCCCTTTGTATAACATTAAAAATATATATATAAGATTTCTTTTAGAAAATAATTAAATGAATGCCTTCATGTCCTTTTATGCATCTTCCTTCTCCACACACAACCACTACCATAAATTTCAAGATTACAAAATCTAATACTTACATAGTACTAACTGGCAGGCATAGATTTAAGCATTTTTAATATTTTAATTAAGTTACTTCTCATATAAAGTTATTACCCTATGAAGTTGGCATTAAAGTTACATACCTAGTAAATGGCAGAACTTGAATTTGAACCCAGGCAATTTGGCTCCAGTGTTCCTAGTTTTAGACATTACACTATTCTATGTAATCATTCCCATTCTTTTATCGTTTTTTCACATACAGATGTATTCCTATCCTTTTAATTTAAAAAAAAAAACACTTTTATATAAACTGAATCATATTTATATTCTTTTGTGACTTGCTTTTTCTCTCAACCTTAAGTTTTTTTTTTTAAAGATTTATTTATTTACTTTATCCATTTTAAATGCCCCCTTCCCCATTTGCTGTTTTGTGTCCATTCGCTGGGCAATTCTCTGTCTCTGTTTCCTGCATCTCTTCTCATCCTCCTCCAGTCTTCACCAGGATTCGATCCTGGAGACCTCTGATGTAGGAGAGAGGTGTTCTGCCACCTGCGCCACCTCGGTTCCTGGCTTTCAGTGCTTTTGGAGCATCTCGTCTTGTCTCTTCCCTGCGTCTCTCTCCTATTACGTCATCATCTTGCTGCATGGCTCCCGGGGCCTGGCGGCTCACAGGCACACACAGCCTGGCAGCCCATGCACCTTCTATATATATATTTTTTTAATTTTACCGGGGGGTCCCGGGGATCGAACCCAGGTCCCTCCATATGGCAGACGGACGCCCAACCAGTTGAGCCACATCCGCCCCCCAACCTTAAGTTTTTGAGACTTGTCCATGTTGATGTGTGTAAGTATATATGATACTCATTTATACTGATGTATAAGATAGTATCTTGGTGGGCTTTGGGGTTTTTAGGTTATCTTGTTCACTTGTTTGCTGTCTATTATAAGTAATCCTGTTGTGATCATCCTTATATGTAAATCCTTTCACATGTGAAAAGTTTCTCTAAAGCAGCAGTTCTCAGTGTGGTCTGATTACCTCTGGGGGTACCTGAGATCTTAGAGAGATCACAAGGTCCTTCCTTGTCAACCACATTTCTGTGGGTGTGTTGTAAAGAATTTTGCCTTGCTCAAAGAGAGGTCTGGAATGTGTCACCCACTCCTGAATGAAGCCTCAGTGAAAACTCTTGGCGGGCATCAAAAGTTGAAAGATTGGCAGTCTTCTGTGCATGCTGTAACACGTTCATGTCAAGAGGCAAACACTTGCTGAGGACAGTGGAACCCTCCCAGGCTACCCTGTGCATCTCTTCCTTTGGCTGGTGTCTTCCCCTGCAATAAACTGTAATCATGGGTATACTAAGTTTCATGAGGTTTTTGAGTCGTTCTAGCCCATTACTGAAACTGGGGGGTGCTTTTGGGAACACCCTGCCCCCACCCCAAACTTGCAGTTTGTCAGAAGTAAGGGCAGTCTTGTGTGGACTCTTATCTCCTCTGTACTTGGACCATAACATAACCATAACTTGGACCATAACTGCTTGCTCTTGGGGCCAGAAGTCTTGAAAAGACCTGGCAATCTGGAGGGCTGTGCCTTTAACCTCACAGTTTGGCAAACTCTCAGGGACTGGGAGACCATATTTGCTTTATACACATCTACATCAACCAAAACCACATATTACAACAGATTGAATGCAGAAGGAGATATAGAATTCAGCTGCCTTCTTTTAAGCCAAACACTAAACAGGTGTACAAAAATGTAAAACAGTGCCAGTCTTTTTGTTAAATTTTTGGATGATATAGTTATTTTTTTCTGAAAAAAAATATTTGTGTTAACATGTCATGGGTGTATTATTTTTAAATGGATCAATATCTATCTAGAAAATTTCTCAGTTTTAATTTTTAATATGGTAAATATCAGTAGATATAACCCACATAAACAGAAGCTCTTTCAGGTCATCGATAATTTTTTTTTCTTCTCTCTCTTTTTTTTTTTTTTTTTTTTTTTGGGAAAGAAGCTTTAGATTACATAAATGTTACATGGAAAGTAGAGGAGATTCCCATATACCCCACACCCTCCTCCCTCACTTTTCCCCATTAGTTACATCTTTCATTAGTGTTGTACATTTGTTACAATTGATGAACACATATTGAGTATTGCTACTAACCATGGTCTATAGTTTACATTGTAGTTTACACTTTGCACCGCACAATTTTATAGGTTTTGACAAAATGTAAGGAATAGAGAAGGAAATGGAGAAAACATTAGCGTTCAGTAAGTATGCCTGTGAGTGAAATTGCTAGGTCATAGACTATGTAAAACTTCAGCTTTACTTGGTAATGCTAAATTGTTTTCCAAAGTGATTGTACCAGTTTACATTCTCACAAAAGTCCTCTTTACTCCGTATCTCTTTGACAGGTAATATTGTCCCACTTTTAAATTTTTGCTAGTTGGTTGGTTCTGATCTGGTTCTAATTTGGGTTCCTCTGATCATTGGTGAGGTAGCACCTTTTCTTGTCATACATTTGCTTAACTAGTCTTTGCTTCTTGTGGTTAGTGGTGTTTGTTTCTTATTTTGAGAAATTCTTCCTTATCTCTAAGGTCTTGATGTCTTGTACATTTTCTTCTACAAATTTTTAAGTTGGGGACTTTTAAATCCTTACTTTACTTGAAAGTAATTTGTGTCGTTTGAGGTAATGAGCCAATGTAATGTTTTTACTTATGTAAAACAGTTGTCCCAGCACTACTTATTTTAAAACTCATCCTTTTCCTGGTGGTTTGCAATTCCAGTTCTGTCCGTGTATTAATTTTCCATATGAATATGTCTGTTCCTGATCTCTGTTCCATTGTATTTATCTGTCCATGTCAATACTCAGTAATTCTTTTTATTTGTCTGAGAGGCTGGTGTCCACCTTGTTCCTCAAAGAATCTCAGCTATTTTTGCTGCTCTAGATATAAAATCTAGAATCTGCTATTGGAATTTTGATAAAAGTTCATTGAATTACTAGTTCAGTTTGGGAATAACTGATATCTCTAAGATATTGAGCCCTTTATCTGTGAACATGTTATATTATTCCATTTATTTAGGTCTTTAACATTTTTCCTTGAAGTCTTAAGTTTTAGGTCTCGCACAATTTTTATTGAATTTATTTCTAGTTACTGTGTTTTTTCATTGTTTGGTATATATTTTTTAAGTTACATTTTCTTATTGGTGTATAGAATTATTGATACCTGCATATCAACATTACCCAGCGACAGACTCCCAACTGATTCTAATGATTAAGGTTCTTCTGTGTTTCCTAGACTCTCATAATCTTTGAATTTTAGATTCCACCTTTTCAGTCATAATATCTGTCATTTCTGTTCATTTTCTTAAATGTATAGGCTAGGAACTGCAGTACAATGTTAGCTAGAATTTAGAATAACAGATCTCTTTAAGGAATGTTTTAATTTTTCACCATTGAGTATGTTTGTCCTGGGTTTCTTGTACATTTTTTAAATTAGTGTGTGAAAATAGTATGTGTTTTCTTTGTTGTTGTTTAATAATGGCTGGATATTGAATGCTCTTTTACATTTGTGGAGATGTTCATATGGCTTTTCACTTCAGTGGGATGGATTGCAATAAAAGATGTTGTTATTTTTCACCCAGTGTTGTATTCCTGTAATAACCCCAACTTGATCATATTGTTTTATTCTTTCTGTAAATTGAGTATATAAGGGTATAACTTGCTAAAATTTTTGTTTAGAATTTTAAATTTTCTTTATGAGTTTATAAGGGCCTAAAATTTTTATCTGTTTTTTTTTTTAAAGATTTTATTTATTTATTCATTTATCCCCCCCTTTCTGCTTGTGCTCGCTGGGTCAGCTAACCACGCCGTGCGGGCGGGCCTGCCTTCACCAGGAGGCCCCAGGAACCGAACCCGGGGCCTCCCATATGGTAAACGGGAGCCCTACTGATTGAGCCACAGCTGCTTCCCTTTATCTGGTTTTGATATCAAGGTAGTCTCATAAAATGAATGGCTTCCTTTTTTTTTTTCCTGTTTTCTTGAAGTGCTTGTGTAAGCCTTGAATTATTTATGTGAGTATATTGTGGAACACAAATAGGTTCTCTAAACTATGGTAGTGATTGTTTCCTACTTGTTCATAACTCTAAATCAAGTATCTCTACCATTGGACCTTCATTTATTTCCCCAATTGTATTTCCTTCAACTTGTCTATATAAATTATTTTTCTCCTATATCAATGTATTCTTTCCATGCCCAATTCTAGTTTGACTGACAGAATTCAGGTTAATCTGCAGGGCTCAGCATTGATTTCACCACTATCAGAAACCTTCCTTGACCATCCTAATCTGAATCAATGTCCTTGTAAATGCATCTGAATTTAATTTGAATTTAGTCACTGTTACAACCAATTTGGCAATTCAAACCTACTCTTCTATTTAAATTATGTACCTGATTCCTTCCAGGCATGTTGTATGTTCCATTTTAAAATAAGGCAAGTAATATACATTTTTGTCATTCTTTGCACTTAACAAAGAGATGATCAATAAATACTTGAATTTTAAGTGTTCGTAAGTAGGATTTTTGCCCTAATAACTAAAGCCACCAGGAATGGTTAAATAGTTCTGTTCAGTTTTTTGGAAGAGCTTGGGTAAGACTGATTTTGGATTATCTTTGAATGATGGGTAGAATTCACCTGTGAAGCCATCTGGTCCTGGACTTTTCATTTTGGGGAGGTTTTTGATGACTGTTTGAATCTCTTTGGTTTTTTGAGGTCTTCTGTTTCTTCTAGGGTCAGGGTAGGTTGTTCGTGTGTTTCTAGGAATTTACCCATTTCATCTACAGTGTCTAGTTTTTTGGTATAAAATTGTTCATAGTATCCTTTTATGATCTCTCTTATTTCTGTGGGGTCAGTGGTAATGTGCCCCTTCTCATTTCTAATTTTATTTATTTGTATCTTCTCTATTTTTTCTTTTTCAGTCTAGCTAAGGGTTTGTCGATTTTGTTGATCTTCTCAAAGAACCAACTTTTGGTTTTCTTGATTGTAAGCATTGAGAGCTATAAATTTCCCTCTCAGCACTGCCTTTGCTATATCCCATAGGCTTCAATATGTTGTGTTCTCATTTTTATTTGTCTCAAGAAATTTACTGATTTCTCTTGCAATTTCTTCCTTGACCCACTGGTTACTTAAGACTGTGTTTAATTTTTACATGATCTTCAGCTGGAAAACACTACCAGACTTCAAAAATATAATGATTTCGAAGGCATGTCTAATAAGTTTCATAAAATATATGTGTATATTATATATATACACATATATTTTTAAGTGTGTGGTTTAATCTCCATAAATTTATGAGTTTTCCCTTTTTCTGCTCATTATTGATTTCTAGCTTCATTCCATATGATCAGAGAAAATATTTTGTGTAATTTCATTCTTTTTAAATTTATTGAGACTTGTCTTTTGTGACCCAACATATGGTCTATCTTGGAGATGGACCCATGACCACTTGAAAAGAATGTATATCCTGCTGCTTTGGGGTATAATGCTCTAAGATGTCTCTTAGGTCTAGCTCATTTATCATATTTTTCAAGTTCTCTGTCTCTTTATTCTTTATTTATTCAGATGTTCTGTCCAATACTGAGAGTGGTGTATTGAAGTCTCCAACTATTATTTTAGAGACATCTATTTCTCCCTTCACTTTTGCCAGTGTGTGCCTCATGTATCGTGGGGTACCCAGATTAGGTGCATAAATATTTATTATAGTTATTTCTTCGTGGTAAATTGCCTCTTTTATTAATGTATAGTGACCCTCTTCATCTCTTAAAATGGTTTTGCATTTAAAGTTTATTTTGTTCACTATTAGTATTACTACTCCAGATCATTTGTGGTTACTATTTGCATGGAATATCTTTGTCCAGTCTTTCACTTTCAGCCTGATTGTGTTCTTACATCTGAGGTGAGTCTTGTAGACAGCATATATAGATGGCTCATATTTTTTAATCCATTCTATCAGTCTATGCCATTTGATTGGGGAATTCAATCCATTAATGTTCAGTGTTATTACTGTAAAGACATTACTTCATCCATTTTATCCTTTGGCTTTCCTTGTCATCTTATTATTGTCTATCTTTTTATTCTTGAAGCTACTAGTAATCTTCATTTCTATACTCTTCTCCAAGTCTCTTGCCCTTGTTTTTTCCTTTCAGGCTACGGGCACTCCCTTTAGTATCTCTTGTAATTCTGGTCTTTTGGTCACATACTCTGTCAGTTTTCACTTGTCTGTGAAGACTTTAGTCTCACCCTCATTTTTGAAGACACTTTTGCTGGATAAAGGATTCTTGGCTGGCAGGTTTTCTCTTTCAGGACCGTAAATACATCGTACCAATTTCTTCTCACCTTCATGGTTTCTGATGAGAGATCGACATTTAGTCTTATTGAGGTTCCCTTGTATGTGATGCATTGCTTTGCTCTTGCTGCTTTCAGAATCCTGTCTTTATCTCTGGTATTTGTCATTCTGAATAGCAGGTGTCTTGGAGTAGGTATATTCAGATTTATTCTGTTATGGATGCATTGTCCTTCAAATATTCTTTCTCCCCCTTTTCCATTCTCTTCCCCTTCTGAGACACAGATAACATGTATTTTTGTACATTTCACGTTTTCATTCAGTTCCTTGAGACCCTATTCCATTCTTTCCATTCTTCTCTCTCTCTTTCTCCTTTCAAGTTCAGTTGCTCTTCCAGTTCACTAATTCTGTCCTCCATCAATTCAAGCCTGCTATTACATGCCTCTAATGTATTTTTCCTCTCGACCAATGTGCCTTTCATTCCCATAAGCTCTGTTACTTTGTTTTGCAGGCTTTCACATTGTTCTTTATGCTTACCTAGTGTCGTCTTAATATCCTTTATCTCTTAGTCATATTTTCCTTCAACTCTAATTAATTTAGGAGATTTGTGTTTATATCATTGGTTAGTTGTCTTAAATCCTGTGTCTCATCAGGATTTTTATTTGTTCCTTTGGCTGTGCCTTGAGGGTTGGGGATGAGTGCCCTTCCCGGCCCCGGGGTTTTTTTGACTCCTTTGTCTCTCTGTCCCTCAACCTCCTGGAGTATGTGCAACACTTCTGGTGTGCAGATCCCCAAATCGGTTCCCTCAGGCAGCTTTTTGTCCTTTCTCTGTTATTTATGTAAGCGTGTTGAGCCTTTCCTATCTACTCCGTCATCTTCCCAGAAGCTCAAGATCAAAAGCTTTTGATTGTCTTTCAAGAAATTATAATTTTATTGAATAGGATAATCTTTTATAAATAATGTGCATTTTTCCTATTTTGTGGAGCAATTGTATAATTCTTTTAATTTATTGAACATATTTATTGAATTTCTTTATTGTGATTTAAACTCTATTGGGGACAGCATATAGATAAAAAATATCAGGTAGCAATAAGCGTTTTGAAAATATGTAAAAAGTATAAGGAGATGGAGTGACAAAAGGTGCTCTTTTAGGTGAGGTGGTCAAGGAAGGCCTCACTGGCAGATTTTTTAGCAGATACCTGAATGAAGGGAGGAACAGAAGCTTTCCAGGAACAGTAAATATAGCAAATGAAAATGGAGTGTACTGTGTGTGTTAGAAATCCAAAAGGTGGTCAACATGGCCAGAAATTCGAGAGGAGGAATTTGGAGGAACGGTAGAAAAAGGTCAGGGTTAGACTGTGATCAGATTATGTGGTGCCCTGTAAGCCATGGTAAGAATTTTAGATTTTATTCTGTGATGGAAAGCCATTGGATGGCTGTGGTTAGATGTATTACTTGAACTGATTTACTTTATTTAAAAGGGTCATTATGACTACTATTTGGAGAAGAGACTTAAGGGGATGTGGAGAAAAATGGAAGCATAGATTGATTAGGAGGTTCTTGTGGCCGTCTAGACAAAAGGTCATGATGGCTCATTACCAGGGTAGTGGAGTGAAGTGAAAAGAGAAGTTGGAGGTGTGTTTGAAAGACAGAGCTCCAACAAAATTTACTGAAAGATTGGATATGGGATATGTAAGACATGATTCCATCCAAGAGTTCTACCTGAACACCTGGATAATTGATGGTGCCATTTATTAAGGTACACTGGAAGAGAGCAGGTGTTGTAAGTGGGTTCAAGAATTTGCCAGTATACACGTTAAGTTTGAGGTGTCTAAATTATAAGAACCAAGCCTTGTGTAGGGAAGTCACAGATGTAGGTAGGTTGGTGACTTCTCTTGTGATTACCCTAATTCTAGAGGGGAGTGTACAAATCACTTAACATTTTGAACCTCCTTTTCCTCTTTTATAAAACAAGGAGAGTATAATCAGTTATTTCTGTGATTCTTCCAAACTCTTAAAAATAATACTTTTCTTATCCTTGAAGTTTATAGCTTTTCTGGAGTTGCTTTCTCAAGAATTCTTATGACTTGTGACTCTTTTTGATACTTTTAAAATATAATTGAGTTGTCGTTGATTAGCATTTCTTGATCTTATTTTATTTCAGATTAGTTTTTTGTTTGTTTGTTTTTTTACCCGGAGGTCTTGGGGATCGAACCCAGGTCCCTCCATATGGGAGAGAGACACCCAACCATTTGAGCCACATCCGTCCCCTCAAATTAGTTGTTATAAATCAGTTTTGCAAAGCCACTTTATGTTCTGTCTTCCCTTTGCTTTTGGTTGATTTATTTATTCTTTCTATTCTTTATATGAGACTGCTGTAGCAAATGAGGATATTATTAACCCAACATTTTCAGTGACAAGGTTTGCATTACTTCAATTCTGACATTCAAAATAAGATGGCTGACTTAGAAAATGGAGTATATTTAGAATTGCTTTTCAAAAAAAATCTTATTACAAGCTGCATTTTTATATAAAAAGACTCCGTAATTTGTTTGCCGACCCAATCTGAAAAGTATTTTGATAATATTATTTGTGACAGCTTTTGTTAAAGGACAAGTTCTCAAACCATTGGTTTTAAAACCATTTTTTTTTTATTGGCAGTCAATGAATTTAGTCAAGATGGTTTGTTTTTGCTTTAGTTTTATTTTTCAGTAAATTATTCAGTAGTAAATTATGAATGGTTCTTCTGTTAATATCTGTACAGTGTTTAGTAAGTATAATAAAAATTGTGAAAATCGTTGATGAATTTGGGAGTGGTCTATGTTCATAAGTCTTTGTATTATAAGTAATAGTTCAGAACAACTGGTACTTTGAAAGGCAGC
Organism: Tolypeutes matacus; assembly: GCA_026826555.1. Classification (NCBI taxonomy): domain Eukaryota; kingdom Metazoa; phylum Chordata; class Mammalia; order Cingulata; family Chlamyphoridae; genus Tolypeutes; species Tolypeutes matacus. The sequence goes on from JAKSZT010032012.1 coordinate 2,241,242, forward strand.
TGTTTTGTAATAGGATAATAATAGGATGTATATAACCAATGAAGACCTACGATTCTAAAATAGGGGACGAGTGTAACCATGGACCAAAGCAGATGCATTGGTTTGGTTTTGTTTGTACACCAGTGTTTATAATAGAAGTACTCACAACAGCAAAAGGTAGAAACATCTCAAATATCCATCAACAGATGAATGAACAAACACAATCTGGTCCATACACATAATAGAATACCACCCAGACATAAAAAGGAATGATATTCCAACACATGATACAACATGGATGAACCTTGAATACACCATGCCGAGTGAAATTACCCAAACATATAAGGGCACATATGGTATGATTCCACTAATATAAAATATCAAAATAAGCAAATTCATAGACACGAAGGAGGAAACTATAAGACACCAGGGACTGTGGGAGGCAGGGAGAATGGGGTTAATAGATATAGAGCTTCTCTTGGGGGAGGGGGAAAGTTTTGGGAATGGACAGTGGTTATTGTAGCACAACATTGTAAATGTAATTAATTCCACTGAATTGTACACTTAAAATTGTTAAAATGGCAGTAGTTATGTTTTTTTAAATATATTTTTTTATTTATTTTTAAAAGATACTTAGATTATATAAAATGTTACATTAAAAAATATAAGGGATTTCCATATGCCCCACTCCTCAGACCTCCCACTTTTCCCTACATTAACAACTTCTTTCATTAGTGTGGTACATTCATTGCAATTGATGAACACATTTTGGAGCATTGCCACTATGGATGGATTATAGTTTACATTGTAGTTTACACTCTCTCCCACTCAATTCTGTAGGTAATGGCAGGATATATAATGGCCTGTATCTGTGATTGCGGTGTCATTCAGGTCAGTTCCAAGTCCTGAAAATGCCCCCATATTACACCTCTTTTTCTTTCTCCAGATGCATTGTTATTGTAGTTATCTTTCCCATGTAAAGATTTGCTAAGGAGGGCCATCTATCTTCTGGCAGGCTCGGAAACTGCAGGAAGAAAAATGCTTATTGGAGTCTTTTATGTCCCAGCACCCTTGGATCTGATCCACACTTCATTAGTGGGTCCCTGGCCCTGTTTTGATAACTTAAGCTGGGTAATTTTAAAGACTTAGAAAAAGTTGAGCCAAAAATCAAAGAAGAGCTGTGAAACAAAACTATTAGGCAAGAGAGAGGGTAGAAATCACACACATAATCAGATGTCTAGATATCAGCAAAAAATTACATGTCATATTAAGAAATAGGAAGAGATGGCCTAGCCAAAGAAACAAACCAAGAAACCTGATGAGACACAGGATTTAAGACAACTAACCAGTGATGGTCATACAAATCTCCTAAATCAATGCAAGGAGTTGAAGGAAAATATGACTAAGAGATAAATGATATTAAGAGGACACTGAGTGAGCATGAAGAACAATTTGAAAGCCTGCAAAGGGAAGTAACAGCTTATGGGAATGGAAGGCACATTGCTGAGATTAAAAATACGTTAGAGGCATGTAATAGCAGACTTGAGTTGGCTGAAGACAGATTAAGTGACCTAGAGGGCAGAGCATCTGAACTTGAAAAGATAGGAGAACAGAAAGAGAGGAGAATAGGAAAAAATGGTACAAGGTCTCAGGGAATTAAATGCCAATGCGAAATGCACAAAGATACATGTTATTATGTCCCAGAAGGAGAAGAGAATGAAAAACGGGCAGAAAGAATATTTGAGGGAACATTGACCGAAAATTTCCCAACCCTATGAAAGTTACAAATATCAAAATTCTAGAAGGACTAGGCACCCCAAACAGAAGAAGTCCAAATAGACCTACTCTGAGACACCTGCTACTCAGAACATCAAATGCCAGAGGTAAAGAGAGAACTGTGAAAGCAGCAAGAGTAAAGCAAAGTATTCACTTGCAAGAGAACCACTATAAATCTAAGTGCCCATCTCTCATCAGAAACCGTGGAGGGGAAGCGTTTGTGACTCAAGCGATTGAGCTCCCGTCTACCACATGGGAGGTCCCGGGTTCGGTTCGCAGTGCTTCCTAAAGAAGACGAACTGATGTGACAGGCTGGCGCGGCAAGCTGATGTAACAAGATGACCAACAAGAGACACAAGGAAGAAAACATAATGAGAGACCCAACACAGCAGGGAGTGGAGGTGGCTCAAGCAATTAGGCACCTCCCTCCCACATGCGAGGTCCGAGGTTTGGTTCCTGGACCTCCTAAAAAGAAGACGAGCACATAATGAACAGACAAAGCAAATGCAAACAACAAGGGGGTGGGGAGAAATAAATAAAATAAATCTTTGGAAAAAGAAAAGAAACCATGGAGGCAAAAAAATAGTAATATGATATTTAAGGTACTGAAAAAGAAAACCTACCAGACAAGCATTCTGGTGTTTTGTCCTTTTTTTAATATGTACTGAAGATTGAACCCGGGATCTCATACATGGGAAGCACGTGCTCAAGCACTGAGCTATCAGTGCTCCCCAATGAGAGTTGTTTGTTTGTTTTTTCCTTTTCATTTGTTTTGTTTTTAGGAGGTACCAGAGATTGAATTTGGGACCTCATACATGGGAAGCAGGCGCTGAACCACTTGAGCTACATCCACTCCCCAGACAAGAATTCTTTATCTGGCAAAACTGTTCTTCAAAAATGAGGGTGAGTTTAAAGTCTTCACAGAGAGTTTGTCACCAAGAGACCAGATATACAAGTGATACTAAAGGGTGTGCTGCAGCCTGAAAGGAAAAAACAAGGAAGAGAGGCTTGGAGAAAAGTGTAGAAATGAAGATTATAAGTAAGAGTAACTAAAACAGTTAAAATGTGGACAGTAGTAAGATATGACAACAGAAATCCAAGACAAAGTAAGTAATGCTTTTACAGTAATAACATTGAATGTTAATGGATTGACAATCAGAAGATGTAGACTGACAGAATAGGTTAAAAATTGTGAGCCCTTCCTTTGCTTTCTACAAGAGACCCACCTTAGATGCAAGGACACAATTAGACTGAAAGTGAAAGGTTAGAAAATGATATTTCATGCAAGTAGTAATAAAAAAAAAAAAAATCTGCACTAACAATACTAATGTCTGACAAAATGGGTTTTAAGTGTTAAACTGTTATAAGAGATGATGAAAGTCATTATATATTAATACAAGGGACAGTTCACCAAGAAGAAATATCAATAGTAAATATTTATATACCTAACCTAGGTGTCCCAAAATACACGAGGCACACACTGGCAAAACTGAAAGTAGAAATAGACATCTTGACAATAATAGATGGAGACCTCAGTAGACCACTCTCAGCATTGGATAAAACATCTGGACAGAGGATAAATAAGGTAACAGATTGGATAATATGATAAATGAACTATACCTAACATATTTATAGAATATTACATCCCAAAACAGCAGCAATATACATTATTCTCAAGTGCAAATGGATCTTTCTCCTGGAAAGACCTTATTTTGGGTCATAAGTCAGATGTCAGTAAATTTTAAAAGATTGAAATTACACAAAGTATTTTCTCTGAGGGTAATGGAGTGGAGCTGGAAATCAATAACAGGTGGAAAAGTGAAAATTCACAAATATATGGAGATTAAACACTACATTCTTAATCACTGGATCAAGGGAATTGCAAGATAAATCAGTAAATATCTTGAGATGAATGAATATGATAACATATCAGAATTCAGGGATACAGCAAAGGCAGTGCTGAGAGGGAAAATTTACAGCCCTCGATACTTACGTTAAAAAAGAAAGATAAAATCAAAGATCTAACTGTATACCTAGAGGAACTAGAAAAGGAAAAGCAAACTAAACCCAAAGCAAGCAGAAGGAAAAAAAATAACAAAGAGTAGAGCAGAAATAAATGAAGTGGAGAATAAAATAACAATAGAGAGAATCTACAAAGTGAAAAGTTGGTTCTTTGAGGGGATCACAATCAACAAATCCTTAACTTGGCTGACAAAAAAACAGACAAGATGCAAATAAATAAAATCATAAATGAGATCAGGAACATTACCACTGACCCCACTTAAGTAAAAGATATCATAAGAGGATACCATGAGCAATTTTATGCCAACAAACTAGACAACATTGATGAACAAATTCCTAGAAACATGACTAACCTCCACTGACCTAGAAGAACTAGAAGACCTCATCAAGCCTGTCACAAGGAAAGAAATTGAAACAGTCATCAAAAACCTTCCCCGTAATGAAAAGCCCAGGACCAGATGGCTTCACAGGTGAAATCTGTCAGTCATTTAAAGAAGATCTAATATCAAAGCCAAATAATGATGCTGACAAAAATTACAGATCAATTTCTCTAATGAATATAGATGTAAAAATCCTCGACATGATACTTACCCACTGAATCCAAAAGCACGTTAAAAGAATTATACACCCTGTGAGTATTCTCGCTGTCCTGATTTTGTCATAATCAGGGTAGGCTAAACATTGGCTATATTAGAAACCATGCATGTGTCCCCAGACCTAGTTTTTCTCCCTAGGTCTGGTTTTCAGAATGTTGTTGATAAACCAAGCATGATTTATTATATGACCATCTCTTTAACTATATTCTCTTTCATCTCATTAATTTGATTTTGGAAATTTGTGCTCATCTCACTGATTAGTTCTCTCAAATTCTGCATCTCTTCTGGGACTTCACTGTATTCCTTTTCTTGGGCCATGTCTTCTATTTTCTTAGTGTGGCTCGTAATTTTTTGCTGGTACTTAGGCATCTGGTTAGTTTATATTTTACTTAGATGCTCTATCTCTTTCTCTTTTATGGGGTTTTAGTGGCAGGAGCCTGTGAGTTACCACAGCTCTTTGATTTTTGGCTTAACCTTGATTGTTAGGATTGTTCTGCTGGTTGTTCAAAACTGGGCACTGGACCCAGTAATTAGTTGTAGAGTCGTTTCCTAGGGCCTTGGGCAGGGAGGCTGTAGAGGCCAGGAAAAGCCTCTCTTTCTTATTAATTTTCTTATGTGCACTTCCTTGGTCTGCCAGGAGATGGTGCTTGTTGGCAGCTCTCAATTCAATGCCTGGTCCCAGCGTAATTGTTGTGACACAGACCAGATCAATGTGATAGAGCTTCCTGTCTGGGGGCTAAGAGCCCTGTGATTCAAACTTTCTGAGACAGTTCTCCAGACTTCTCTTGTAGCACCCCCCTTTTCCCAGCTAGGAAATATTTCCACTCCCCTCTGAATCCTCAACAATCAGTCCCTGTTAGTAGAGGAGGAGATTGGGAGGTTTGTGTATCTTTAGCCCCTTGCAGACTCCAAGGCAAACAATGGTGCAGCCCCACCCGGCCTGGAAGGGCTCTTGGGACAGGGCAGACCAAACCTGGGAGTCCAAAGCAGGGTCAGGCCCAGGCTCTCTCTCCCCTCTCCCGTGGTGTCCTCAACAATTAGTCCAGGCTAGAAGAGAGGGAGGTTGCGAGGGTTGGATTTCTCCAGTCCTTTGTAGGCTCCCAGGGCAAACCTCCGTGTGAAAGGGTCCGTGGGTTCCGCAGCCCAAATTTACAGGTCAGAACCTGAGTCAGCCTAAGGCTGTGTCCCTCTCTCTCCCCTTTCCAGGAGTGGTAGATCCCTGGAGCCCCCTTTGTCTGTGGACGCAGGCCCAGAGGCCCGAGAATTCTGAAGAGTGTGGGGGAGGGTGCCGGCAGCAGCAGAAGCTGCTACTTCTCACTCATGGTTCTGTTGTCGCGATTTCCCTCTTCTGTCCCTCTCTCCTCTGGGTGGTGTCGATTAAGTGGGTTTTATCCCAGATATGGAAGGTGGTTGGTTCAACACTAGAAAATCAATAAGTGTAATAAAGCACATTAATAAATTGAAGAAATATCACATGATCATCTGAATTGATGAAGAAAAAGCATTGGACAAACTACAAAATCCTTTCTTGATAAAATCACTCAGAAAGATAGGAATAAAAGGAAATTATCTCAATAAAATGCATACATAAAAAACACACAGCTAACATTGCACTCAATGGTGAAAGACTGAAAGTTTTTCTGCCGAGTTTGGGAACAAGACAAGGGTGCCTGTTGTCTTCAGTTACTCAATATTGTGCTAGAAGTTCTTGCCAGCGCAATTATGCAAGAGAAGGAAATAAAAGGCACCCAAATAGGAAAGGAAGAAATAAAAATTTTGTTATTCACTGAAGAGATTATCCTATACTAGAAATCCAAAGACATAAAGGACCTGTATTCAGAAAACTACAAAACTTTTCTAAAAGAAGACCTAAATAAATAGAAGGACACTCAGTGTTTCATGGATTAGAAGACCAAATATCATTAAGATGTCAGTTCTACCCAAAATGATTTACAGATTAAAGGAGTCCCAATAAAAATACCAACAAACTTCTTTGCAGAATTGGAAAATCCAATTGTCAAATTTATCTGGAAGGTCAGGTCCCCTGAATAGCCCAGAATTATCTTTAAATAGAACAACGAAATTGAGTATCTTTAAATAGAACAGCAAAGTTGGAGTACTATCACTTCCCAACTTTAAAGCTTGGTACTTATCTACAGTGGTACAGACAGCATGGTAACTGGCATAAAGATAGATTGACCAATGAAATAAAATTGAGAGATCAGAAATAGACCCTCACATCTGTGGTCAAGTGACTTTTGACATGGCTGTTAAAGCCACCCAGTTGGGTCAGAACAGTCTATTCAACAAATGATACTGGGAGAACTGGTTATCCATATCCAAAAGAAAGAAAGAGGACCCCTACCTCACACCTTATACAAAAGCTAACTCTAAATGAATCAAGGACCTAAATATAAAAGCTATAATCATAAAACTCATAGAAGTAAATGTAGGGAAACATCTTCAAGATCTTGTGGTAGATAGTAGTTTCTTAAATCTTACAGCCAAAGCAGTAGCAATGAAAGAAAATAAGATAAATGGAACCTCCTCAAAATGAAATACTTTTGTTCTTCAAAAGACATTGTCAAGAAACTAAAAAGCCAGCCTACTCAGTGAGAGAAAATATTTGGAGAGTTCATATCTGTTGAGGCTTTGATTTCCATGTTATATAAAGAGATTAAACAACTCAATGATAAAAAGATATGCAGCCCAATTTAAAAATGAGCAAAAGACTTGACTAGACATTTGTCCAAAGAGGAAGTACAAATGACCTAAAAGCAATGAAAAGTTGCTCATCACTGGGTAGTAGGAAAATGCAGATCAAAACTATGAGATAACATCTCATACCAGCCAGGATGGCCATTGTTAAAAGAACACAGGAAAATAAAGTTTAAAAAAAAAAAAAAAAAAAGAAAAGAAAACTTCTAGTGCTGGAGAGGATATGGAGAACTCCTTCACTGCTGATGGGACTGTAAAATGGTGCAATATCTGGTGCAAATGTAGTTCAGTGGTTGAGTGCCTGCTTCTCATGTACGAGGTCCTGTTTCAATCTCTGGTACCTCCTTAAAAAAATGGTGCAACCTCTGTTGAAGACAATATGGCATTTCCTCAGGAAACAAAATATGGAACTGCCATATGATCCAGCAATCCCACTACTAGGAATATATTCAGAAGAACTGAAAGCAAGAACGCAAACAGATATTTGCACACGGATGTTCATCATTCACAGTTACTAAAAGGTGGAAACAACTTAAGTGCCCATCAGTATATCAGTAGTTAAACAAAATGTGGTATATACATATGATGGAATATTATTCAGCTGTAAGAAGAAATGAAATTGGGATGCATATGACAACATGGGTGAACCTTGAAGACATGTTGAGTGAAGTAAGCCAGACACAAAAGGACAAATATTGTATAGTCTCAACTGATGTGAACTAAACATAATGAGTAAATTTTTGGAGTTAAACTATAGAGAATAAGGTTAGTAGGAGATAGAATATGGGTTGAGAAGGGGGAGTTGATGCTGAATGTATGTATAATGTTTAATAAGGTTGATTTTAAACATGTACAAATGGATAGAGTTGATGGTAATACATAATGAGTATAACTAACACTGCTGATTTATAAATATGATTGTGGCTGAAAGAAGTAGTCTAGGGAAGTTAATGTTAATTGAGACAGCTACAGGATAATCTAGGGACTATGATATAATGATTTCAGTGGTAGATGAGGATTGTTAATACAAATAAAAGAAGATTTCTCTTTTACACGATTTTAAGAATATGGTGACATATGGGAAAAATACAACTAATGCACTTTAGAGACTATAGTTAACAGTAACATTGTTATTTTTGTAGCAAAAGCAAAGGAAATACTATATCAATGCTAAAGGTCAAATAAAAAGGTGGGATTTAGTTTTATGAGATAGGAATATGATCAAGCTTTTTTTTTTTTTTTTTTTTTTTTTTCTTCATTATCAAGGAGATCTTGGTCACATCATTTAATCTGTGCTCATTTATTCATCTTTTGGAACACTGGAGAAACAATTGAGTTTGACTTTGTATTAAATAAGATAAATAAATATGCTTGGACAGGACTTTTTCAAGTACTGCTTCCATAATTTGTTAAGCTACCTTTTGTCTGTCATTTTATTTTTTGAAGTTGAAATAAAATTAAAATTTTTTTAACAAATCCGTTTTATTGATGCATATTAATAAAGCATACAGTTCATCCAAAGTGTATAATCTGTGGTATGTAGTATAATTACTTAGTTGTGCATTCATCACTTCAGTCATTATTAGAGGATTTTCATGATTTCAGTAATAGTAAACCGAAACAGGCAAGAAAACTCTTCACCTCTCAATCACTCTGTTTCCTCTGCTGTACACAGCTGCTATTTCTGGCTATTCTTGTACAATTATTTATTTATTAAGTAGTGTTATTGAGATATATTCACATACTATATCATCTGTCGAAAGTGTATAATCAATGGCTTTTAGTATAATCTCAGTGTTGTGCATTCATCATCACAAAAAAATTGAGAACTATTTCATTACTCCAAAAAGGAAAACTCCACACCCTGTAGCATGCCTTCCCTATCCCTACATAACCACTAATCAAATTTCATCTTTAAAGTTGGTTTATATTTACATTTTATATAAATGTAATTTACATTTATACAATATTTATTTATACAATATGTTACACTTTATATTTAGTTCATAGTAGCACATTCATACAGTATTTGTCCTTTTGTGCCTGGCTTGCTTCACTCAACATAATGTCCTTCAGGTTCATCCATGTTGCCATATGCTTTACGACTTCATTTCTTCTTACAGCTGCATAATATTCCATCGTGTGACTAGACCACAGTTTATCCATTCATCGGTTGATGGACACCTGGGTTGTTTCCAACTTTTGGCAATCGTGAATACTGCCAAACATCGGAGTACAGATGTCTATTTGTGTGTGTCACTGCTCTCAATTCTTCTGGGTATATACCCAGGAGTGGTATTTTAGGGTCACGTGTCAAATCTATTTTCTACTTCTTTAGGAACTGCCAAACAGTCTTCCACAGTAGCTGTACCATTCTACATTCCCAACAACAGTGAATAAGTGTTCCTATCTCTCCACATTCTAACACTTGTAGTTCTCTGTCTTTTTAATAGTGGCCATTCTGATAGGTGTGAAATGATATCTCATTGTAGTTTTGATTTGCATTTCCCTAATCATGAGTGATGTTGAGCATTTCTTCCTGTGATTTTTTGCCATTTGTATTTCTTCTTTGGAGAAATGTCTATTCAAGTCTTTCGCCCATTTTTTAATTGGGTCGTTTGTCTTTTTATTGTTGAGTTGTAACATCTCTTTAAATATCATGGCGTTTAAACCCTTATGGGAGACGTGGTCTCCAAATTTTTTCTCCCATTGAGTCAGCTGCCTTTTACTCTTTTGACAAAGTCTTGTGAGGTGCAAAAATGTTTAATTTTGAGGAGGTCCTATTTATGTAGTTTTTCTTTTGTTACGTGAGCTTTTGGGTATAAAGTCCACGAAACCACCACCTACTACAAGGTCTTTAAGATATTTTCCTACATTTTCTTCTAGTGTTTTATGGTCCTGGATTTTATATTTAGATCTTTGATCCATTTTGAGTTGATTCTTGTATAGGGGGTGAGATAGGGATCCTCTTTCATTCTTTTGGTTATAGATATCCAGTTCTCCCAGCACCATTTTTGAAGAGATTGTTTTGTCCTGTTAACATGGACTTGGTAGGTTTGTCAAAAGCCAGTTGACTGTAGAGGTGAGGGTTTATTTCTGGACTCTCAATTCTATTCACTGGTCAGTGTGTCTCTATGCCAGTACCATGCCATTTTGACCACTCTAGCTTTGCAGTATGTCTGAAGGTGACATTCCTCCCATGTCGCTCTTCTTTTTTAGAATGCTTTTGGCTATTCGGGTGCTCTTTCCCTTCCAAATGAATTTGGTAATTGCTTTTTCTATTTCTGTAAAGTAGGCTATTGAAATTTTGATTGGTATTGCATTGAATCTATAAATCAGTTTGGGTAGGATTGACATCTTCATGATATTTAGTCTTCCCATCCATGAACACTGAATGTCTTTCCATTTGTTTAGGTCTTTTTAAATTCCTTTTAGCATTGTTTTGAAGTTTTCTGCATATAGGTCCTGTATGGCTTTAGTTAAATTGATTCCTAGGTATTTGAGTCTTTTTGTTGCTATTGTAAATCAAAATTTTCCCCCGATTTCCTCCTCAGATTGTTCAGTACTAGTGTACAAAAACATTAACTGATTTTTTGCATGTTGCTCTTTTATCCTGCCACTTTGCTGAATTCTCATTTATTAGTTCAAGTAGCTTTGTCATAGTCATTTCAGAATTTTCTAAATATAGGATCATGTCATCTGCAAATTGTGAGAGTTTCTTCCTCCTTTACTGTTTGGATGCCTTTTTATTTATTTATTTTTCTTTCCTATTTGCTCTAGCTAGAACTCATAGCACAATGTTGAATAACAGTGGTGACAGTGGGCATCCTTGTCTTGTTCCCAATCTTTAGAAGGAAAGCTTTCAACCTTTCCCCATTGAATATGATGTTGGCTGTGGGTTTTTCATATATTGCTTTTATCATATTGAGGAATTTTCCTTCTATTCCTATCTTTTGAAGTCTTTTTATCAAGAAAAGATGCTGGATTTTGTCGAATGCCTTTTCTGCATTGATCGAGATGATCATGTGGCGTTTTTTTCCTTCAATTTGTAGATATATTATGTTGATTGATTTTATGTTGAATGACCCTTGCATACCAGGAATAAATCCCACTTGGCCGAGGTGTGTAAGGCTTTTGATGTGTCATTGGATTCAATCTGCAAATATTTTGTTGAGAATTTTTGCATCACTGTTCATTGGAGAGATTGGCCTGTAATTTGCCCCTTTTATTAATAAATAATGATCCTCTGTATCTCTTAACTTTTTTTGCATTTAAAGTTTGTCTTGTCTGATATTAGTATATTAGTATATGTTGGGGACAATCACTATCACATGGTCACCAGAACAGAGCTTACTTCCCTATTCCCCTCCCCCTAGCATAATGCTGAGTCATGTAGTAAGGCGGCACGCATGCGCCTCACCGCCATCTTGTCCTATCAGCCTGTGATTACCATACATGGACATGTTACTATCCCGACCAATTGGACAATGTTTCCGCGTCTACCGTCCCCCCTAGCAACAGCTACAACCAATCCCCAGCCGCCACCTCTCCTTATCCACCGTTCCACCCCTTCCAAAGAGTATATGTACCTCGTTCCCCCAATAAAATTTTGCAGCCTGACCCCAACGCACACCGTCTCGCTGTCATTCTTCGTGTCTCTTGTCCCACCATTCCTCCTTGGCAAGTCTCCGAGCCCTCGTTAACGTCCCGCGGGTCGGGACGCTCACAAGTATAGCTACTCCTGCTCTTTTTTAATTGCTGTTTGCATGGAGTATCTTTTTCCAACCTATCAGTTTCAGCTGGTTTGTATCCCTGGGTCTAAGGTGATTCTCTTGTAAGCAGCATAGGGATGGCCCATGTTTCTTTTATCTGTTCTGTCAGCCCATATCTTTTTAATTTTACCGGGAGGTCCCGGGGATCGAACCCAAGTCCCTCCATATGGCAGACGGACACCCAACCATTTGAGCCACATCCGCCCCCAGCCCATATCTTTTGATTGAGGAGTTTAATCCATTCACATTCAATGATAATAATGTTAAAAAAAAAAAACAATTTATTCTTTGGTTTTAATATATCATATTTTTGTCAGTCTTTTTACTCTTTTGGTTATCCTTTCTGCTATTCTTTCTTCTATACTCCTCAAGCCTCTTTCTCCTGCCTTTTTCTTTCAGTCTCTAAGCAGGGATTCATAACCAGGGGTCCATGAGCTTGAATTTAAATTTGAAAAAACATCATTCTTGTGGGGACATGTTGGTGTGGGTGTGATATATTTATTAAATAATACACAGAGTGTGCGCTTAGTAAGGGGTCCATGGTTTTCACCTTACTGGCAAAGGGGTCCGTGGAACAAAAAAGGTTAAGAACCTCTGCTCTAAGGCCTCTTTTAATATTTCCTGCAAAGTTGAATTCATTTTTACAAACTCTCAGTTTCTGTTTGCAAGTATTTTAAACTCAACTTCATATATGAAGGACAATTTTGCTGGATAAAGAGTTCTCAACTGGCAGGTTTTCTCTTTCAGTATCCTAGTTGTATCATACCACTGTCTTCTCACCTCTGTGGTTTCTGATGAGAAATCCACACTAAGTCTTACTGGGCAACCCTTGTATGTGATGGTTTACTTCTCCCTTGCTTCTCTCAGAATTTTCTCCTTATCTTTGACTTTTGAAATTCTGAGTGGTGTGTGTTTTGGAATAGGTCTTTTCAGACTTATTCTGATTGGAGTACAGTGTGCTTCTTGGACATGTAAGTTCATTTCTTTCATGTGAGTTGGGAAATTTTCAGCTGTTATTTTCACTAATACTCTTTGTGCCCCTTTTCCCTTCTATTCTCCTTGTGCAACCCCCATGACACATATATTGTTGTGTTTTGTGTTGTCGTTCAACTGCCTGAGCCCCTGCTCAATTTTTTCCATTCTTTTCTCTCTTTGTTCTTTTCTCTCTTCAATTTCAGCTGTTCTGTCTCCAGTATCACTTACTCTTTCGAGTGTGCTGTTGTATGCCTCTCATGTGTTTTTTATCTTACCTATTATGTCTTTCATTCCCATGAGCTCTGTTACTTTTGTATTCAGGATTTCAAATTGTTCTTTGTACTTCTCAATGTCTTCTTGATGTCATTTATCTCTTTAGCCAAATTGTCTTTCAACTCATTGATTTCATTTTGGAAATTTGTGTGCATCTCGTTAATTAGTTTGTCTAAAGTCCTGCGTCTCTTCTGGGGCTTTGATATATTCATTTTCTTGGGCCAAGTCTTCCATTTTTTTTTAGTATGGCTTGTAATTTTTTGCTGATGTCTAGACATCTGATTAGGATGGTAGTTTACTCAGATGCTCAATATCTCTCTAGTAGGGATTTAGTGGCGGAAGGCTGTGTGTTATGGCTGCTCTTTGATTCTTGGTTCAACTTGGATCGTTAGGATTGTTCCTGTTAGTTGCTTAAAACTGGGCCGTGGACCCTGGACCCAGTAATGGATTGCAGACCACTTCCAAGGGCCTTGGGGAGGGGAGCTATAAAGGCCAGAAAAATCCTCTCATTTACTTTTATTTTCCTCACATGCACTTCCTTGTTCTGCCAGGAGATGGTGCTCTTTGGCAGCCCTCTCAGTTCAGTGCCGAGTCGCAGTGCTTTTGCTGCAGCAAGGATGGGACCGGTGTCATAGAGGATCCTGCCTGGAGGCTGAAAGCCTTGTAATTCCAACTTTCTCAGAGGCAGTTCTCTAGCCTTCCCTGGCAGCCCGCTTCCTTTTCCCGGGTAGCAAATAATTCCACTCCCCTGGGCATCCTCAGCAATCAGTCCTGGTTAGTAGAGAAGGAAATTGGGGGGGTCGGATCTCTTTAGCCCTGGTCTCTTTAGCCCCTTGCCGGCTCCCAAGGCAAACGGCACGGCCCCACCTGTTCTGGAAGGGCTCGTGGGACAAAGCAGACCAGATTTGTGGGTCAAAAGCTGGGTCCCTCTCTCCCCCCTTTCCTGGGGTGGTGGATCCCTGGAGCACCCTTTGTAGCCGCAGGCCCAGAGGCCTGAGAATTCTAAAGCGTCTTTAGTGTGGAGGAGGGTGCCTGAAATAGCAGCTGCTGGTTTTAACTCACACTCTTGCTGTGGTGATTTTTATCCTTTGTCCCTCTCTCTCCTAGGTGGTGTGCAGCCTTTGCCTGGTGTCCTAAACCCTAGAAGATTTTTTTCCAGGCCATTTCAACCTGTCCTCTAGCTGTTTTTCTGGGAGAGAAGAGAGTCCCATGTCTTTCTAATCCACCGTTTTCCCGGAATTCTCAAAAAAAAATTTTTTTTTTTTTAATTAAACTATGTGATAATTCACAATACTTTGTAGGAGCTTTGGCCATCTTACATATTTTAAGAATTCACCCTGTTTTCCAGCCCCCCTTCCAAATAGTTAAATGGTAGATACCAGCCTTTTTGTTGCATATGCACACACTTATTATAATAGACTTAGCATTGCTTTACTCAAATACCACTTTTGAGATTTTGTTCCTATCTCTTTCAAGCTCTTTGCCCTCTTTAATTTTTACAACCACATTGTATGTTTAATATTTGCTTTCTTAAATCGACTGACATAGTACATGTTTGGGTTTTTTTAAAACATTGAAGTAGAATCTTCAATTTTAATAAAGTTTAGATAACAGTGGATATTTTGATCACCTTTACCCGGTAAGATTTTTACTGGTTAAGTTTCTAGTGTTTCTTTGTACTTTTTTGGGTGGAAATTATTCTGGATGCAGATTATTCTGGTGTTTTGTACTTTTTTGGATGCAGATTATTGTGAGACATTTCATAAATATTCAGGAATTATATTTAGTGGGGTTTGGAGTGAATTAATTCAGTCATCTGTAGCAGTTTCTGGTGCTGTAAAAAGCCTACTTTTTTGAATATACATTTTACAGTACATATATTTAAAATCGGTATATTAATTAAATTGTGAATGCCTTATTTAAATATTTCTGTACAGTAATTGTGTTCAAGTTGTGTGGACATTATTTACTTTTTTAGTGTCTGGGAAAAGCTGCATTTAGACAAATATGAAGCACTTTAAAAGTTTTAAGTCATCATTACGTTCTACCATGTTTATTATGTTGGACAGTCTGATTCATGATCATGAATATATTTTGTCACATGCTACTTGTGGTTTAAACTTTAAAAAATAATTTCTGTATTTTTATTTTTCAGAACATCCCAGCCGAACCATCAAGGTCCAATGGAAATATAGTTCGCCATTCTTCCTCTCCATATGTAGTATATCCACCCGATAAGCCTTTCCTTAATAGTGATATACGACGCTCTCCAAATAAGCCTACATTTGCCTATCCAGAAAGCAACAGCAGAGGTAATGGAGCCTAACAAAGTAGTTGCTATTTGTGTTCAGTCACTGCTTAAAATCTCTTGATTGTGTCTTCCATTTATTTTAAAATTAAAGGGGAAGAGTGTATTCTTACCCGTCCTTCCTGTTTTTAGTCTCCTCAAAGTATAATGCTTTCCTTGTGTTCCTTATCTTGGTTATTAACATGATCTTCCACCAGATCACCAAGCTAAAATCCCTCGTCATCTGTGATTGCTGTGCTATTTCCAGCATCAGTCAAGAACCAAGACTTGTGTTTCTGCTTCTGAAATTTACCAGAAGTCGGTTGGTTCTGTCTGTTTTCATTCTCCTTGCTTTGGTTTAGGCTCCCATGCTCTGTATAGATAATTGTGTGACACTCCAAAGTTTCAGCACCTCTCCAAGGCTTACATAAGGAAAGTCTTAGTTTTTTTTTTTTTAACCTAGACCTTACCTGTCTTAACAACTTCATCCCTTGTCTCTTTTCCATTCTTACCTGCTGTTGTAGTTTGCTAGGCTGCTAGAATGCAATATACCAGAAATGGGTTGATTCTTACATTGGGGTTTATTAGCTTATAAGCTTACAGTTCTGAGGCTGGAAAATGTCCAAATCAAGGCTTCATCTGGCACTGTTTTTCTCCGTGAAGACCAGCTGCCAGGGATCCCGAGTGGCAAGCCACATTGCAGCATTTTCTGCTGGTCCCCCTTCTCTTCCAGATTTTGTTTCTTCAGCGTCTAGCTTCCTTGGGCTTTCTGTGTTTCTGTGGGTTTCTCTCCTGTCTGTCTATATTCATCCCATTTATAAAGGACTCCAGTAAGAGGAGTAAGACCACCCTGGGTCACGCAATCTAATGAAAGGCCCTTAACTGAAGCCATTTAATCAGAAGTTCCCCCCTACAATAGGTTTACATGCACAGAAACGATCAGCTCTAAGGACATGACTTCTGGGGCCCACCTAGCTTTAAACTGTCACAGGCTTACCTGTTTTTTCCCCCCTCAATTTTTCTGTTAATGTCTAGTTTAATATTTATTTAGGGTTGGGTTTTTTTTTTGTACCATATTGAGTGCCTTCTCTTTTCTATCTGGATGTATTTTTCATCTTTTTTTCTTATGGTTACCATAGGAAATTTGCCATCCTAAATAGATAACAATCCTCTGGTTTGATACCAACTTGACTTCAATAGCATGCACATACAGTTTTCCTATACCTCTCCATCCCCCCACCTTTTCTTGTACTTGTTACCAATTATAACTTTGTACATTGTATGTCTAAGCCATAGATTTAGGATTACTTTTTATGCATTTGCATTTAGCACCTATAGGAAGTAAGAAGTAGAGTTTCATGCCAAACAGTAGTAATACTGGCACTTATAATTACCCATATGGCTACCCCTTACCACTGGTTTTTATTTCTTTATGCTGCTTTGAACCACTGTCTATTGTCCTTTCCCTTCAGTCTGAAGAACTCCCTTTAGCATTGCTTGGAGGGCAGGGCTAGTGGTGATGAACTCCCTCAGCTTTTGTTTATCTGAGAATGCCATAATCTTTCCCTCATTTTTGAAAAAAAAAGTCTCACCAGATGTAAAAATCTTGGTTGATGGTTATTTTCTCTCAGCACGTTAAGTGTTTCAACCCACTGCATTCTTGCCTCCATGGTTTCTGATGAGAAATCAGCACTCAGGCTAATTGAAACTCCTTGTACATAACATGTTGCTTTCCTTTTGGAACTTTAAGAACTCTTTCCTTGTCCTTTGCATTTAACAATATGTGACAGGCTGTATTTTTCTACAAGTTTATCATAGTTATTGTTCTCTGGGCTGCTTTGATGTGCATTGCTATACCTTGCTGTTGAATTGACTTCTTTATCAATATATAGTGACCTTTTTCCCTAACAGGTTTTTTTTAACAAATCAATTTTATTGATACATATTAATAAAGCATACAAATCATCCATCCAAAGTGTATAATTAGGTATATTTGTATAATCACATTTGTATATTTGGTATAATCACATAGTTGTGCATTCATCACTTCAGTCATTTTTTAGAGCATTTTCATTATTTTAGTAATAATAATAAATAATAAAAATTCATCACTTCTCAGTCTCTCTGCTTTCCGTGCTGTACATAGCTACTATTTCTGGCTATTCTTGCACATTAATTAATTAAGCAGTTTTATTGAGATACATTCACATACCATATGATCTTTCCAAAGTGTATTGGCATTGTGTACAACACAATGTTGTACATTCATCACCACAGAAATGTTTTTTAGAACAATTTCTTTTTGGAATAATGAAATTGTTCATAACAGTTTTTGATTTAAAGTCTACTTTATCTGATATTAGCGTAACTGCCCCAGCTTTCTTTTGGTTACTTGTTGCATGGTATGTATTTTTCTCATCCTTTCATTTTCAACTTATGTCTTGAATTTAAGGTGAATCTCTTGTAAACAGTATATAGTTGGGGCTTGCTTTTATCTATTCTGCCAATCTCTGCCTTTAATATGAGAATTTAATCCATTTACGTTTAAGGTAACTACTGATAATTCACACCTTTCTTCTACTTTTTGCTATTTGTTCTTTTTAAATCCCACAATTCTTCCATGAATGTCTACTTTCATGTGTATTTGTTTTTTGGTATTGTACCAATTTGTGTCATTTTTATTACTTTCCGTATATATTTTTCATATGCTTTTTTTTTTTTTTTTCCTAATCCCTGACTGTAATATTGTGTTTTTTTAAAAGCCTTTTATTCACTTTTTTTCCACCCCCCCCCCAGTGGCTCCCTCATCTGTCTGCTTGTTTCCTCGGTTCAGCTCATTGTGTTCACTCATCTTCTTTGGGTGGCACCAGGAACCAAACCTGGGACCTCCCATGTGGGAGGCAGGTGCTCAACTGCTTGAGCCACATCCGCTCCCTGTTCTCTTTGTAGTTAACATGGGGCTTAAGTTTGACATTCAAATCTGTACAATCATGTTTAATTTGATGCCAGTTTAACCCCAGTAGCATACACAGACACTGTTCATACTTGTGTTTCCCCGCCTTTTTTGTTGTACGTGTTAGAGATCCTATCATTATACATTGTATGTGCAAAACTATAGAAGTATCGCTACTTTCTATGCATTTGCATTTAGAAACCATATGAAGTTAAAAGTGGAGTTATATACCAAGATATACAGTACAATAATACATCTAAAGGACTCTGTAGCATTGCATGTAGGGTAGATTCTGTGGTGATTGTTTTCCTCAGCTTTTTTTTTTTATCTGAGAATGTCTTAATCTTCTCCCCATTGTTTTAAAGACAGTCTCACCGGATGTAAAACACTGGGTTGGCAGTTTTCTTTTCAGCATTTTAAATATTTTGTCCCACTGTCTTCTTGCCTCCATGGTTTCTAGTGAGAAATCAGCATTTAATTTTACTGGGGTATCTTTGTACATACCATGATGTTTTTCTCTTACAGTTTTCTGGTCACTCGCCTTGTTCTTGGCATTTGACAGTTTAACTATGTTCTAGGCATCGTTCCCTTTGACTTTATTCTGTTTGGGGCTTGTTGAGCTTCTTAAATGCATATGTTCATGTTTTTCTTTAAATTGGGCATGTTTATATTCCTTCTGCCCCTTTCTCTTTTCTCCTTCTGGGACTCCCATAATTCCTATAGTATTACACTCCTTGGATACCCACAGGTTGCATCTTTTTCTTTTTTTTCTAAGATTTATTTCATTTCCCCCCTCTGCCCCATTGTTTGTGGTCGCTGTTTGCTCTCTGTGTCTACTCATCTTCTCTTTAGGAGGCACCGGGAACCGAACCTGGGACCTCCCATGTGGGAGAGAGGTGCTCAGTCGCTTGAGCCACCTCAGCTCCCTGCTTTGTTGTGTCTCTCATTGTCTTTCCTCTTTGTGTCGCCTTTGTTGGGCCAGCTCGCTGCGTCTGCGCGTCATGCCAGCTCGCTGTTCTGCTCGTCTTCTCCTCAATTGCTTGAGCCACATCTGCTTCCCTCCCACAGGTTTTTTATTCTCTGTTTGCTTTTCTTATTCTTTTCTTTTTCCTCCTCAGTCTGAATCCTTTCAGTTGTCTGTTCTTCAAATTCACTGATTCTTTTGCCTGCTCCAATCCACTGTTCACACCCTCTGTGGAAGTTTTCATTTCGGTTACTGTGGTCTTCAACTATAATATTTGTTTGGATCCTTTTAAAATTTTTTTTCTTTATTGAGATTTTCATAGTCATTCGTTATTTTCTTGATATCCTTTAATTCTTTCTCTGTAGTTTCCTTTATCTCCTTTAGCATATATATATATATATATATTTTTTTTTTAAGTCCTTTTCCAGTAAGTCCAAAGTGTGGTTTTCTTTGTGAATGTTTTTTATTTGTTCTTTTGTTTTTGTTTTTTCATTTTATCTTGTTCTTTTTCATTGCCATCATTTCCTGTTTCTTTGTTTTTCTTGTCATCTTTTGTTGTACACTGTACATTTTAATATTTTAAAGTTTTAACTCTGGGATTTATAGTCCCTGAGCTGTCAGTTCCTTACATTTGTATCCAGCTTGTTATTTGACTGAGATTTCCTTGAGTTCCAGGAGCGAACAAAAAAAGAAACCAAGTGCAAACCACCTTCCACCGATCTTGCACATTGGCTGTGCATTGGCTGGTGCTCTTGAAAAGAAGATGAGCCTGAGGACTGTGAAGGGCAGTCCTTGCTGTCTTTTCTGCGTGTGTGTCTTATCCTGGCTTGTGCTCGCTTGTTGCCTTAGACATTCCCCCATTTCCAGGAATGCGAATGCCCCCTCCACTCCCTAAGAAATAGAGTTTTCCCCTTTCCTTGGTGCTCTATTGTATGAGGTAAAGCCAAGTGCCCTGGGTAGCTTTGGCTTAATTGTTTCTTACCCTATTTTAGCTGTCAGCAAGCTGCTTCTGCCAGCAGGACAAGTTTTGGAAGGAGTGTGGAAAGGGGTTTCCTGGTTCATTCAGGCCACCTGATAGATTGGCACAGACATTCCGGGTACCCCATTATGCATGTAGAGTTACTCTTCTCCCTCCGGAACAGGGCTCACAATGGGAAAACTGGCTGGCTCCAAGCTGCACCTTCTGCATTTCCTTCAGTGAATATCTGTGTATTGTACTATTAGAAGCAAACATTTCTGGGGGCAGTTTGGAGAGTGCTTCGGTTATTCCCTAAATAATGAAAAAATGTAGATTAAAGTTTTTTCTGTGCTTGATATTTTTAACTCCACTATTGGATTCTACCTGTAATCCTATCAATAGAACAGAAAAAAGATTAGGAAAGTTAATAATTATACTTTGGGACAGTTATATGAATTTTGTATAGTTAGCTAAATATTTTTTACCATTTTATAAAAATCTTGAAGATGTTTTTACCATAGTAATTAGGGTTTTTTTTTTTTTTTTAAAGATTTTATTTATTTATTCATTTATCCCCCCCTTGCTGCCTGTGCTCGCCGGGTCAGCTAACCACGCCGTGCAGGCAGGCCTGCCCTCACCAGGAGGCCCCGGGAACCGAACCCGAGGCCTCCCATATGGTAAACGGGAGCCCTACTGATTGAGCCACAGCCGCTTCCCGTAATTAGGGTTTTTTACTTGAGTACCTAGCACATTTCAGAGATTCAAAAGAGTGTTGTGGATTTAAAAAAACAAAACAAAACAAAACAATGATTATAATGATTAACATTTTTTATGTCCAAAGAGTTTCACTGAACCCATCACATTTTTTATGTAAATAAGTTTATTCTTTTGAGTGATAGTTCTCCGTATATATTGTAACAGTATCTGTGTTTGTATTTTGCAGCCATATTTTCTGCTCTGAAGAATCTTCAAGAGAAGATTCGACGTTTGGAACTTGAAAGGATTCAGGCAGAAGAAAGTGTGAAAACCTTGTCTAGAGAAACAAGTGAATATAAGAAAGTACTGGATGAACAGATACAAGAAAGGGAGAATTCAAAGAATGAAGAATCAAAGCACAATCAAGGTATTTTTAATTATGAAGAATATGAAATATGTATCAGTAGATACTGTAAAATATTCTAAAAGAAATTACACTTTAGTCTTATGGGCACCACAAAATTGCATTGTGCTCAGGTACATTCAGGCATTTACTGACTACAAGGCAGAATTGACTAGCATATACAAAGAGAATAATTTAATCTGAAAAGGTTTCTAGGGCTACTGGAAAGTAATAGATTCAGTTTCTCTTCAAACAGCTTGTTAAAAAATACTGCATGGGTGAGCTAATTTCTACTTCTCTTGTATATTCTTTTTAGAACTGACATCTCAGTTGTTAGCTGCAGAAAATAAGTGTAATCTTTTAGAGAAACAGTTGGAATACATGAGAAATATGATAAAGCATGCAGAAATGGAGAGGACATCTGTGTTAGAGAAACAGGTATGACTCCTCAGATTCATACTCAAGAACAGTTTAGTTATGGAGAAAATGAAGTTAAAATAAAGACCTTTTTCCTTGTGAAGACTTATAATGATCATTTCTCATTTTATCTTAAGTAATCTAAGTAGCATCAGTTCATTTTGTAAACTACTAGCGTAAGCTTTGAGGAAAATGTGAATTACTGATTTTTTTTTTCTGCAGTTATCAGAGGAGTTTCCTCTTGGCTGGCCCTCACACACTGCTGTATCCTCTGCACACAGCTTTGGTAGCTTCTGCTTTTGTGCAGTGTAAACAGTCCAGGGTTGGTTGACATTACTTGGGATCAGTTATGGTGTCTGAAGGTTTGACTGGCTTTCTTAATTATTTTACATTTGGTAGAGTTTTACTTAAATTGGCAAAATTGGAGTTACCTAGTTTGTAGTTGAGTCAATCCTTTGTATTGCTACAGAAGATTGTTTTCTGTTAGAGACACAGGATGGAAAGTAATAGGATTTGAGTTTAAAAGATATGGATTCAAGGCTCAGCTTCACAGTTCTGTGATCTTTTAGTCATTTTAACTTTGATCTTACATTATAAACTGAATAATCATAGTATGTTCCTCTTGTTTGTTTAAAGACTCAAGTGAAATAGCAGATTTGAAAGTTTTTCACACTTTGTAAAACAATAGCTATGTTTTTTTTTTTTACCAGGAGGTCCCAGGGATCGAACCCGGATCCCTCCATATGGGAGATGGACACCCAACCACCTAAGCGACATCCGCCCCCCAACAATAGCTATTTTACCAGACATTTTGCTGTGTCACACTAGATACCTTTGTATTTAATCTGCACATTTGTGAGAAAACTTCTACATTATCAGTCATGTATATATTTTTTAAATCATCCCTTCTTTCCCTATTATGAATCTGGAATTTGAGTGTGTCACGAATACCACAATTTCTGGGCATCTTAGCTTTACTATGAAAAATTTGAAAACTTCCTAAATGCTTAATATTATACTGGACAGTACAGTGTGAAAAAATATGAATACTTTCTACCCTCCCTCAGCTTCCAGTCCTAGTTGGAGAGATTAGACTTAAAAGAAATATTTGAACATTCGTTTGACAATAACTGAGTAACTCAGTAATTAATTCTGATTCACATTATAACTCTCGTCATTGTACCATTGAGTTTATTTCAGTGATGGTATTTTTTCATTCGGCTTGGGTCTTTTTCAGTCCAGCTATTGTTTTGATTATTTGTAAGGTGCTACTCTTGATGGTTTCTACTCCTTCCTTCGACCTTTTTAACATTGTGAGCATTTCTCAGCTTCTAAAATGTATCTGAAGTTCTCCGAGTGTTAATGCTCTCGTTTGTTGCATCTTCTGATTCTCTCATATGGTATTTTGTTTCCTTATGGTAGCTGTAAATTTTTTATGGTGAACTCATTTTAGAGTTGTTTGTCTTGAGAATCTCACACTTTCTAAATTGTATAGCCAGCTTTATCACACAGTTATGGATTTGCCTTTGTTGAGACATGGGTTTCTCTGGTTCTGGTCAGATTCATGTTAATATATTATTGGCTTAGGGTTCTTATATCATGCAGATTGTACATTGCCAGAGATTTTGTATTGTGTCCACGCACATATAAACCAAGGCTCCTGTACGGCCTCGTGAAATTTGACTTCAGTATTTTCTCACTGTACTGCCTTTGAGTTCCTTTTTGTTTTTTGTCTAGAGACTTCCCTTTCTTGCTTCCAAATTTGCTATGTAAGAATTTATTAGTGTTCTTCAGAAGGTAGGAGGGTTAATTCAATCCTCCACATTGACTGGAAACTGCAAAAGACCATATTCAGGCATTCTCTTAATTGGGACCTTCTAATGCTCAGGTAGCAAAGTTTCTATAAAACAACTCTTAAGTAGTGTTGACTAATATATCTAGGAGACAACTGTTACACATATGTAATAGATGTTTTTGGATTATAGCTGTTATTTCATCCATGAATTTTAAATAGCAACTTTAATAAGGGTAGCATAGTAACAGTAGTTCCAATATTGGAAATAAAACTTGATTTGTGCCAATTTTAAGTTAATATATTCTTTTAAGAGCTGTCAGTATCCACTAAAATGTTTAGTAGTACATACAAACGCCTGATAATTATTGACTTGTATTACTTTGTCATTTTTAAAGTGCTACTTGTATGATACCCTATTTCTATATATTTGTATATGAAGATACCCTATTTACAAGGCCAGGTTTTTTACCAAGAGAATTCAGTTTAGCATATTTCAACTTATTCTAGTTTACCCTATGATTCTCAGACCTTAAATTCCTATAGGTGGAAATCTTTTCAAATCCGTGGCCCTAACCCTGGAAAGAAACAATAAAAAAGCTCTTTCACATAGTATTTAGAAGTAGTATAAATGAGAAATAACAAAACAATAATTGTTTTAGGAGATTCCTTAAGGGGAACCAGATTGAGTGTGTGTATGTGTGTGTGTGTGTGTGCGTGTGTGTGTGTGTAGCCCATGTGTCCAGTAAACCCTACTATCCTAGGATACACAGTCTCACTATATAGAACCCAATGCTGTAAGTAATAGTACAGAGTAAAAGCAGGATTACGCTTGTATTTATTGACATTCTTGTAGTTTCATTTTATTGTTTTCCTAGAAATCCTCTGTGGTATCTTAAAGTTGTTCCATGGAAAGCTAGACAAATTGCATACAGTGTATTCTGAGATACACTCAATGTTAGTTGATTTTTAGAGTTTTAATTATCAGGTTGTCATGCTCAATTTAATGTTGTTTCCCAGGTTTCCCTAGAAAGAGAACGACAGCATGATCAAACACATGTTCAAAACCAGCTTGAGAAACTGGACCTTCTTGAACAGGAGTATAACAAACTCACCACCATGCAGGCCCTTGCAGAAGTCAGTGAATGTCTGTTTTACTGTTAACACAATAATACCAGTTTCTTTGTGAATTGACTATTTTATATCACTGAATATTTATTGAAATAAAAGGTGAACTTGGTACAAAGAAATGCATAGGAGTTTAAAAACAGAAACAAACATATTTGGAGAGAATGTTCACTTTTAAATTCTTTGTGGGTGTGAGGAGTGAGTTCTTTGTGAAAATGCCAAGTATCCTTAAGTTGTGGATTACTTGGTTGAAACTGTTCTCTGAAATAGTTTTAGTTTAATTGATTCACTTAGGAAATAGTTGATACCACTGAGACGTTGCAGATTCAGCCTCCATGTAGCCTATTTACCTCATACAGATTTCTGTTCTTTAGCCATAGATTTTACCCATAATTCTGTCCAACTACATCACAGCTACCTCACAATCAATTAATTGATCATAAAGGAGAGTGTCATGGGTGCTGGCAAGCCTAGAGCCATTCCTAGAGTAAACTCACAAGTTTTGATGTATCATGCTAAAATTTAGGACACATTCCTGTGCTGCTAGGTTAAAATTTTACCAAGAGACACTGAAACTTTTTTTTTTTTTTCACTATAATCACTTTTAATATTTTTATCACTAGAAAAAAATGGAAGAGTTGGAAGCAAAACTCCGTGAAGAAGAGCAGGAAAGGAAACGTATGCAAGTTAAGGCAGCCCAGGTAAGGTCAGAGGTGAACAGGTAGGCACTTCATACATCTCGCTACTCTTCATACAACGAGAAAGATTAGATTCAGACATCCTTGATTATTTCTAGTGTAGGATATCTAATTTATAAAGTCCTAGCTTAATGTAAAAAATCATGAACATGTATTTCTACAGTCAAAAAGTAAAATTTGAGCAATTCTTTTGACACAGTGGCCACCAGGTAGAAAAGGTGAGGCAGTGTGGGTTCACACACACACACACACACACAAACAAAAAACATTGACTTTATATATACCAATCAGAACCTCATTTCTAGAAGGTCAGGAGTCTTTATACTGAAGTACTTCTGTTTATAACTGAAGACTCTTCCTAGCAGCATATTTGCTCAGACACCTCCCAGATGTTCTCCACCTTCCCAGGGCTTTAAATTTCCTAACATTTATGTTGTCTTTTTTCGTTATAATGTTAACACAAGAAGCGGTTCATTTTTTTTACATTGTAAGTGCTTGAGTTTAAAATGAAGGAGTGGCTGCTTTGTACTTGGCACCATGGTAGATGCTGTTTGTGAAAAGAAGAAAATACTAAAGCATCAGTTTGGAATTATAACACAGTAGTTCAAGAAAAAGTGAAAGACTGGTACATTGATTTAAAATAGTTGACAAATGTCGACAGATTGGTTGAAGACAGTTACACAAGGATTGTGTGTGTTCACGGGAGGTACTTCTGTTGGTGTTTACTGGTGTTTATGTGGTGAATCGCAGATTTAAATGATAGCTTTTATTTCTACATCATTAACATTAGGCTCTACTATTTTTCCTAGTTGCAGACCGGTTTAGAAACAAATAGACTTATCTTAGAAGATAAGGCATCTCCATTTGTTCCCAGTGCAAGAAAAATTAAAAAAAAGAAGTCAAAGCCACCAGAAAAGGTATGGAAACAGAGACCCAAATATGTCAATATGCTGATTATTGCTTGATATTATTTATATGAAAACACTTATAAACTGTGTGGTACTGCAATGTTGGGAAAGGAAATCTCTTTCATTCTCAGTTTCTTCATTAGATAAGTAGGGATAAATAACATCTACTTCTAAATTTTACCTTGATGGTGAGGTAATATAATATTTTGAAACTATAAAGCACTGCACAAATACTAGTATTATTCAGTATTCCCTCTAATTACCTTTTGCTCTTTAATGTTTTTAATATATATGTATCTTTTTTCTCTCCTTTGAATGCAACTGCTTCTTTGTTAGATGCCATTTTTTCTTTCCTAGCCTTTCTTAGTTAGTACTGAATATATGTTAACAAGTGTTGATTAGGAGCTCGAGACCATAATGCCAGTATAGATAAGGCAAGTAGTAGCCCAGAGGTAAACTGAATTTTAAGGTTAGTCATGTATAATCAGCTTTTATCAACATGTAATTGTTTTTCTTTCCTTTCAGAGAGGTTCTAGGAATTATTTTCCTGTACAGCCACATTATAGATTATGCTTGGGTGATATGCCATTTGTAGCTGGAAAGGTGAGTTGATAGAATGTTGGATTTCTTTTGTAGAACTTAGATCTTTGAATTACGTGTACTCTGGTGTAAATGGTGGAAATATTTTTCCCTTTAACAGTGTGGATCATAGTGATTTAAGAATATGGATGAGATGGGGGAGGTTTTATGGGATGGAGGGGGCAGGGAGGGACACTCAGCTCAAATTGTGTCTGTGTGGAAGAGAAGTCATGGCTTGGAGAAGGCGTGGTTGCCAGGAGGGGAGAGTACTTCAAGTGGTAGCATCAGACTTTATCAGTCCTGCTGATTTAGTTTATGCTACTTTTTCATGAGCTGTTTTGCTGGTTGTTTCATGTATAGATGCCCTTGAAATCCCAGCTAGATTGTGAGCTTGAGAGGCTTGGGGAATAGGTGTTCTTTTGCGTTTTCATTTTATTTGTTTTATTTATTTATTTTAAAACCACAGTAAATCTTCAGTAAAAGCTGGGAAATGAACTATTTCCTAGCTTTTCCTGTGTTCTTTGAAGATATGTGTGGTACAAATCACTTTTTTAAAAATTCCATTGGCTCCATGCTGTACTTTGCCCTAAATATAATCTCTTCTTGGATTTTAGACCATCTTTTGTCCTGTTACTCCTTTATCTCTTGTTTTTATCGAACTCTCTTTTTTATTTCAGCTAGAATCTTTGGGTTGGGAAAGAAACAGTATTTGCGTCCGAATCACTGAGCAAGCTTGCATTTTGAAAGCAGCACATTGCCAAGCCTCGCTACTAACCTTCTGAATCAGAACTCTGAGGGTGTGGCACAGAAAAGCACTTTCAACCTGCCCCGGGGTCTCAGTGTGATGTGGGGCCCTCTTAGCTAGTACAGTTCTCCACGCAGTGTTTTCATTCCGTAATCCCCACACGGCCGATGTCTGCTCTGTTTGAGGATCTCTCCTGTCTACTGATGAGACCCCATTCACCTCAAACAGCCCCTCACATTGCTGGACAGCTTTGTTTGAAAGCTCTTCCTAAGAGGGACTTGAAATCTCCCACTTGTACATTCTACTCATTGGTCTTATTTCTGTCTTCAGAGATCTCCTTAGAACAAATGAACCCCCGACTACTAGAAAATTTTAAAGATCTTGAAGGTAGCTTTATCTTGTCATCTCATTCTGTTCTCGGTTAGAAATACCTCATTTTTCTTCACATCATAGGACGTGATTTTTGAGTTTCTTTACAACCTCGTAATCCTGTCTAAACTGAGCATAGTTCTCTAACATGGTCTAGCATAGAATAGGGTCTTTGTCATGCTCTAGATAGTTGTTAATTCAGCTTGGCATCATATTAATGGGGGGGGACAGCCACATCATCTTCACTCACACATTATGGAGTCAGCTGAAGTAACAGGCCTTTTCCTGAAACTTCACATCAGCCTCCCTAGGTACTTTACTTGTAAAGTTGATTTCTTTGTCTGTCTTTGGTACAGAATTTTTAATGAAATGAAACTTTATGGAATAGATTGACCCTGTTCCACAGTAGAACCTAGTTCAATCCTCCATTATCCCCTAATCTGTTGCCCCTAATTTGATTGCCTGTCTTTGGTAACTGTCGTGGAAGGCATTGATAAGTTAACAGGACAGGTTCAGAGACAGGGCTTTTCAACCTGATCCCTCCTTTTGAGGCTGTTGGTTCTTCAAGATGGGAAGGATTATTCAGCCGGTTAAGAATGTACACTCAGCTCACTGGGTGTCTTCTCAAAACTATTATTGTGAAGGACCAGTTTGTACTTTTAAATCCACTTTGTATAGATCAGTACATTTGTAAATGCAGTAAAAATGAATTGCTAGAAAATGAAATTAAAAAGGCATAAAAGATTCCAGTTTTTTAAATTATTAGAGTCGACAGAAGATTGTTTCAGTAAATAAAAGAATAAACTGAATAAATTCAATTTGAAAAAGAATTTTAAAAACACATCATTTATTCACAGTGTGCATTAGGGAATTAATACAGTGAATCCATATTGCAAGCTATGAGCAAAACTGATCCTGATACTAAACACATTTTCACCCTCGAAATAAATAGGCTTAGCAACGTTTAGAGTGGTTAGAGAGATAAATTACTTTGGTTCTTACTAATTAAGGTGTAGATGGCATTGCTATATCACCAGTATATAATTGAATTTTAGTTATCTTTTTATTTTTGAGAAATAGATTTGCTTTTAAGTGCTTATAGGTTCACAGGAAGTAGAAATACAGAAATTTCCCAGGTGCCCTTTACCCAGTTTTCCCTCAATGATAAAATCTTCCATAACTATAATACAGTATCAAAATCAGGAAATTGGCATTGGTACAATCCACAGACCTCATTCAGATTTCTGTAGTTTTACAAGCACTTGTGTGTCTGTGTGTGGTCTGTGGAGTTTTGTTATGTATAGATTTGTAGATGTGACGCCACACCATCTCTCTAATTTTGTCACTTCAAGAATGATGTTTAAGTGGATTCCGGCAGTATCTGACCTTTTTAGGTGGACACTTGTGCTCGGCTTGGTGCCCGTGCACTCCATCAGGCTGGCGTGTGTGTCCTTTGCTCCTCCCTCTCTGTTGCTGAGTAGTATGCTGTGGTTTGTTCAGCCATTTACCCACTGAAGGACATTTAGGTTGTTTCCAGTGTTTGGCTAATTTTACAGATAAAACAATATGCACATTCATGCATATGTTTTTGTGTGGATGTAAATTTTCATTTCTCTGGGATAAATGTCCAGGAGTGTGGTTACTGGATCGTATGGTAAATGTACATTTTGTTTTTAAGAACTGTCAAAATTATTTTCCCGAATGTCTCTTCCATTTTATGTCCCCACCCAGTTTCTCTGCTTCCTTACCAGCTTTTGGTGTTGGCATCCTTTTTTATTTTAGCTGCTCTGATGAGAGTAGAGTGGTATCTCACTGGAGTTTTAGTTTGCATTTCCCTGATGGCTAATGATGTTTGAACATCTTTATGCTTTGTATATGCTTTTGGGGCGAAATGTCGATTTTATGTCTCTTCCCCGTTTTTTAATTGGATTGCTTGTTTATTTACTGTTGAGTTTTGCAAGTTCTTTGTATAGTCTAGATATGAGTCGTTTATCCAGTGGTTTGCAAATGTTTTCTCTTGGTCTGTAGCTTCTCTTTTCATCTTAAATCTTTCTCAGGTAAAATCAGTAGTTTTCATTTTGATGAAATCTAGTTTGTTAAGTTTTTGTTTTTGTTTTTTAATGGAATTTCTTTTGGTGTCATGTCTGAGTCCTGAAGATTTTCTCCTATGTTTTCACCTGAAAGTTTTAAAGTGTTACACATTTTACATTTAAATCTATGATCCATCTGTATCTACAAAACCATATTGCTGAGATTTTGATAGGAATTTCTTTAAATCTGTAGATCATTTTGGGGAGATTGATATCCTTATTAAGTCTTCCAGCCCAAGAACTCAGCATGTCTTTCATGCATTTAGATCTTTGATATCTTTCACCAGTGTTTTGCATTTGTCAGTATATATATCCTGAACCTGTTTTATTAGATTTATGCCCGAGTATTCTATTTTTTGAGTGATTATAAATGGTATTAAATTTTTTACTTTGGTTTCTATGTGATTATTTTTAGTGTATAAAAGTACAATCGGTTTTTATATGTTTATCTTGTATCCTGCAACTATGCTAAGATCACTTAGTCTTGGGAATTGACTTTTAGTTTTCTTGGGACAGTTTTCTTTCTTTCTCTCAATTTGTATGCCTTTTATTTCCTTTCTTGGCTTAATGTGTTAACTAGAATTTCCAGTAAGTGGTGAGAGCAGGCATCCCTGCCTTTTTACTGATCATACTGTGAGTAAGATGTTAGCTCTCAGTTTTTTGTACATGTTTTTCATTTGGAGTTTCCTTCTGTTCCTAGCATGGTGAGTGTTTATACCTTGGAAGTGTATTGGATTTTGTCGGATGCTTTTTCTTCATCAGATGATCTGATCATGTGATTTCCTTTTTGTGCAGATGTGCTAGATTATACTGATTGATTTTCAAATGCTGAAGCAGCCTTGCACATCTGGAATAAACCCTACTTAGATGTGGTGTCTAATTCTTGTCATATGTTGCTGGATTCAGTTTGCTACCTAACAGTAGAAACTAGGATATGTAGAGCATCTGATTAGTTTAGCACACTGGTTTCCAAATCTGGCTGATCAGAATCGACTGGTGGACTGATTGAGGCCACACTGATTAAGTTTGGAGTGCTGCCTTGGAATCTGGATTTTAAGTATGACACCTAGATGATGCCACCTGGAAGTACACTGATTAATAAATGATGTAGATGTGCAAATAAAATTACAATATATTGTGATAAATGGTATGATAGAGATGTAGAAAGTGCTGTAGGTGAGCTGAGAATGGGCCAGTTAATTGCCTGGGAGTTTTAAGGAATCCTTTAAAATGATATATTTGAACTGGGTTTTTTTAAATAGTGTAAAAGTTGCCACACAAAAGAAATTGTACGTCCTGCAAATATGGCTTGTCCTAATAGAAATTAGGAGATGGTGGGATATGATGCCAGAGGATGTAGGTTGCATTCAGTGACGTAGTGTTTTACATACCATGCCAAGGAGTTTGAATATTATAGTCAGTAGGTTTACATCAAAGAATTTCAAAAGAATCATCTTTCAGGAGGAGAGCTGATGGTCCTGTGGAGTTAGGTTAGAGACAGACGGATGAGATTGGGGCCAGAGGGACCAGCTGAGATATTCTTCCTATAGCCAGTAGAATACATGAAATTACCTCTTGCTTTCGTGATTTCTCTCGTCAGTCCACCAGCCCTAGCCATGCCGTCGTGGCCAACGTCCAGCATGTCTTGCATCTCATGAAGCAGCACAGTAAAGCCTTGTGCAACGATCGAGTCGTCAACAGTGTTCCTTTGGCAAAGCAAGTGTCTTCACGAAGTGCTAAGAGTAAGAAGCTGTCAGCAACGCCTCCCTCCTCCAGCAGCGTTGATGAGGAGCTGGCAGAAGTCCTGCAGACGTTACAGGATGAATTTGGGCAAATGAGCTTGTGAGTGTTTGTGTTTATTACACTTAGTTCTAAACCTTGTTATTTTTAATTTGACTTTATTGATCCTACCTTTTGTTTGTTCAACAAGTAGTTGTTGAGCACAGTCCTTACAGCATGTTACTGGGATTTTAACTAACAGCTGAATATGGGTGGAACTTTTCCCTTTTCTGATATTGTTAAATATATTGAATACCAAGGTTGACATTTAAATGTTATTTCCATGTTTGTGTGCTTGAATTTAGGTAACCTAAATATGAATTAAAGAACACGATCCTTCTCCAGACTTTTTATATAATAATCTAGAGGGGAAAGGAGAACTATAAATCATTAGTTCTTTGAAATTAATAAAGGCCATTTACTGCCAGTGCCTTTATTGAACTTTTAAAACTATCGCTGATAATTTGAAATTTGTTGTTCTGTTATGAAAAAAGTTAACCTTTTTTATAAAGTCCAGAGTAGTAGCCCTCTATGGTGAGTGAGGTATAGAGGCCCTAACCATGGAACTAAGGGAAGGGAATCACACCCCACCTTTGCTTTGTATGCAGTGATCACCAGCAACTAGCAAAACTTATCCAGGAGTCCCCAACTGTTGAACTGAAAGAAGATTTAGAGTGTGAATTGGAGACATTAGTGGGAAGAATGGAGGCAAAAGCCAATCAGATAACTAAAGTTCGAAAATATCAAGCCCAGGTAACTCAATTTTTCTTTCACTCAAGTTTCATACTAAGCAGCACTCAGGGCCTTCATCCGGGCGTGACAGCAGTTCTTCCTGCATTCATGAGAAGAGTGCTGGGGGCAGAGCCCATGGTCCCGTGGGCCACGACAGTGGCTGCGGGCTTGGAGAGCGGACAGGTTTGAGGGGTGTCTCATGAGTAGGAACCCAGGGTTTCTTGCTGCTGGACATGATGATGTGATGGGGAGGAGTAAAGAAGGATGGTAGCAGAACAAGTTTGGCTGCCATTTGGTCTCCATGTCCCAGGCCCAAGGCTGAGTTTGTTGAGGACGTTATCTTAATTCTTAGGGTGGATAAGCTGTTCACATTTCATAGATGAGGAAACTGGAAGGTAGGCATACCCTCAGTGAAATTAAGTAACTTGCCCATCAATATGATAGCTCACTGGCAGAGCTGGGATACAAACTTAAGCCTTTTCAACACCAAAGCCAAACGGTCATATTTTAAAAAAAAGAAGTATAAGCAAGCGATTCCGGAAGGAATTATTGGTATAGTTTGTTTCTTGTACCTTAGACTTTTATTCTCTGATGGAACACCAACATGCCAGTGGCCATTTAGCCAAAGTAAAAATAAAGCTTCCTATTTTAAATTAAACCATTCTAAAAGTAATGAAAGCAGAATAAAACTTAAAATCCTTTAATAGTTAATACATTTACTACATCTCTTCATGAATCTGGAACATGCTTCTTTGCCTGCTCAGAGTACTTTGTAGATGCCTTTCTCCTGTCCTCCGTCTGTAAAATCCTTTCGGCCATTGGGTTCCCCGTGTCAGATCTTTCTGCCTCCTCCATGAGGCCTCGCTCACGCTCCACTGAACTTTGGCAGCACTCGAGTGGCACGAGAATTGATGCCCTCACTCTTGGATCTCTGCATAGCATTACGTTAGAAGCACTTGCACGGCTGGCTCTCTGTAATTTTGTAATGCCCCACAGATTCTTGTATAGTTTGGTGCTCAAAAAAAAATTGTTTTTAAGGACTATTAAGTGACAAGTACAATAGATTTTTGAAGTCTTTTAAAAATACCTAGAGTGTACTACTGGAGTTTTAGCTAATATGAGAGCTAAAGGTATTGGTCGTCTGAAGAGAATATTTTCATTAATCTCCTCTCCTTTTCCCCCTTGCTGCCTTGGTTATTTGGTATAGCTAGAGAAACAGAAGATAGAGAAGCAAAAAAAGGAATCAAGAGTCACCAAAAAGTCTCTTGATGAGGAAGGAAACAGTAGCAGCCGCTCTTCTGGAACCATGGGGACCACAAATAAAAAAGACTTTGCCAAACTAAGACCTGGAGAAAAAAGCAAGAAAAATCTTCAGTTACTGAAGGACATGCAAACCATACAGAATTCATTACAAAGCAGTAGTTTGTGTTGGGATTACTGACTGGTACCAGGCCATAAATTTTATTCAGATAATCTGTACCTCATCAATCAGATGTTGACAAGTTACTTTCCAGGTCTCCTCCTCTCTTCTGTTGGAATTAATAGCAGGTGTTAAGGGGCATGAGCTTCAAAGGCAGCTTGGGTTAAGCAGCAAGGCTTAAACCATTTAACTGGAAACCAGGGGGTTTTGAAAGGCTGAGAAGCCACACACTCTGCTGCTTTGTTTGAGATGGATCTGCTATACTTATATATTGCACTTTGTAAACAAATTACCAAATTTTTTTTACTTGTGTGATTTTTAAAAATAGTTTAATATATCTAAATTTAAATTATCAAAATATGAGACTGTCCCATAGGAAATGTTTGCTTGAAAAGTCTCATTTTTAAATCTTTCCCTGTAATGAAGTGCCCATTTTCCTTTTCCAGTACACCATTAAATATACTTGATTTTGGCTGTTGGTGGAGATTTTCTATATTTAAATATTTATACATATTTAATACAATTCCTTTCAACTCCTCCATTGGTATCTTCTCAGAGGCTACATAAAAATAATTTCCTTCTCTCCATTTACCCTCCCTATTGTTTTGTTTTTTTTTTTTTTTTTTGGTAATCCAAACATTGATCAGTATCAAATACACTTACTTGTACTGCTTTTTAATCCACTGTTAAAGGAACAAAAAAGACACAAGCAATCATTTTAAGGTCAGCTATATGTAAAAATTATGAATTCTAATTTTTCTTAAAAGTATAAACATTGTTAATGAAGTAAATGAGATTTTGAAATAAAGTGTTTAGAAAGGGAGGGGGGTGTGGTAAAGCATAGACATTCCCTGTTTTTAAACAATATCTGTTTGTAATCATGCTATTCAGTCAAGGCATTGTGGTTTTTTAATCTGGAACTTGAACCCCTTGGGCATTTCTTCTATTAGTGTACAGAATGGATGCAGTATTGCCTGTTCCTACACAATTGTCATGCTAATAATGTAAATCATAATTCTGAGTAGCTCAAGACATGTTAACTTTTTATAATATAATTTGCCACTGAGGTTCAATAAAGCAGCTTGTTTGAAGGAAACACTGAAACTTTCCTTAACAGCCTGTTAGTAAAGGCGTTATTTGTTGTGATCTCAAAAAAAAAAAAAAGCACGGCCAAGTAAGATGTGAACAGATGAAAAACAATATACTGGTGTATAGTACATAATAGGTTTGCCATTCTCGTGCTTACATAGCCCTGAAAGAATTTTGGGGCACGTGGTAAGCCGCCATAGAGTGCCCCTGAGCATGATCACGTGTTGGAGGGCTCCTTCTGAAGCGGCCCCTGGCTGGCATGGAGAACGCGGAGTTCTAGGGTGGTCTAGGCAGCCAGCCTGGAGGTAGGGGCTTCTTGGGCACTGAAGCTGGCCGGGCCTCTTTGAATTAATTCTCCAGTCAGTGTTCTTAATTTGGAATATTTGTAAATGTGAAATTATATGTAAGCTGTTTCCATGTGTAATTTTTTGAGCATGTCTTAAGCATCATTGAATTCATAAGAAGCTCAAGGAAGGTGCGAATCACTTACCTGGTGAGTTGGTAAGTATTTCTTATGTCTCAACCATCAAGACAGTTACTAAACTTTGGTCTGTCTCCATATTCATTTGAGTTTCAGGCCATAACTGTGTAACTGCCACTTTGAATTGTAGGGACTACAAGTCCCAATTGAGAAGAGTTGTTTAAAGGTAGTGAAACCCACCCCAGCCAGCCCTCAGCCAGGATTCAAACCGAAAGATGCTGCTTCAGTTTCCTTTATCTGAGATTTACAGCCAAAGAATAGTTGTCATCCGTCCATTTCTGTTGTAGCAGAGCTACAGTCCAAGCACACATTATCTATGTGTAAGATGCTGATAGGGTGGTGAGCATGAATTATTTTGGTACAGTGTGTTGAATGTAGTGGTAATACCATGTGCACATTGCTGTGGGGCCACAGAGAAAGGAGGGGGAGCATGGCGGACTGGGGCATGATGAATCAGGGACTAGTTCCTGGGGAAGGAGATGGTGACGTGCAAACTAAAGAACAGGAGTAAGCCATAAGTGAGAACATCTGTTCCAGGAAGACAAGCTAGAATCAGCCTAAGAAGGATGGTAGGAATGTGCAGTTTCCATAGATGTTGAGGTATACGAGAACGGGGGCAGGCAGAGACCAGGTTGCAGGGGGCTAAGGAGCTTGGCCTGGATGCTACAGGCCTCTGAACGCTGCGTCGCTGATCAAAAAGAAAAAAGCATAATTGGGCAACCAGTATTCATAGGCGTGTATCTACACAGGCATACCTCATTTAATTGTGCTTGGCAGAGAACTGCGTTTTTCACAAATTGAAGGGCTGTGGCAACCCTGCATCTCGCAAGTCTCAGCTCCATATTTCCAACAGCACTCGTGTCTCTTGGTGTTGCAGTTTGCTAATTCTCACAGTATTTCAGACTTTCCTTATTATACAAGACTCCTACTGTAGTTGATTGGGGGCAGCATGACCCACACACCCACACAAGGCGGTGAACCCAACTGATCCCGGTTGTGTGCTCTGTGCCACCAGCGGCCACCCCATCTCCCTCCCTCTCCTCAGGCCTCCTAGTCCCTGAGGTAGGACAGTATTGAAATTGGGCCAGCGAACCCTGCAGTGAAGAGTCTTCCTATGGCTTTGCTGCCATGGATGGCGAGTCCTCTGATGGGGCTGAGCAGAGGAAACAGCCTTCCAGAAAGGATTCACCATTCCCGATGCCATGAACATTGGCGATTCAAGGGGGGGGGGTCAAAACATGAACAGGAGTTTGGGAGAAGTCGATTCCTGCCCTCGTGGATGACTTTGAGGCGTTCAAGACTTCAGTGGAGGAAGTAGCTGCAGATGTGGTGGAGACAGCAAGAGAACTAGGATTAGAAGTGGAGCCTTAATTGCTGCAATCTAATGATAAAACCTGAGTGGATGAAGTTTTGCTTATGAAAAGTCGTTTCTGGAGGTGGAATCTACTCTGGTGAAGATACTGTGAACACTGCCGAAACGAAAACAGGGTTTAGACTATGACAGCAACTTGGTTGATGAAGCAGGGTCAGGGTTGAGAGGATCAGCTCCTGTTTTGAAAGACGTTCTGTGGGTAAAATGCTGTCAAACAGCATCACGTGCTGTAGAGGACTCTTCTGCCCACTGACGGGCAGGCTTCACTGTCTCCTAAGACACTGCACCCCAACCGTCAGCAGGCAGCAAAAACGATCACGCCTCACTGAAGGCTCGGGGGGTGGCTGGCATTTTTTTGGCAGTAAGGTATTTTTTTTTTTTTAAAGACATAGGACACCTGCACACTCACTGTACAGTGTGCTGTGAGCATAATTTGCATGCACTGGGAAACCAAACCACCTGAGCCACTTCATTGGGGTGGTCTGGCATTGAGCCTGCAGGATCGCCAAGGTATGCCTGTACCTGGGGGGGGGTGTTAGGAAACAGCCAACTGTCAATCCAGAGATTAGTTTTTTATTATGTAAATATATAAAAAGTAGAAATATTTTCTCCGCTTCACACACACCACAGCACTGTATTACAGACTCAAGCGCACGCCCCCTGCATTGGAGGCTCCTATAGGAAGTGGAAAGGAGGCGCTGGAAGGTTTAAGGAGAGAGAATAGATTTGCACTTAGGTGCTCGTTCTGACCTTTCAGTGGAGCTTGAAGTGGGTGTGGCTGCATCAGCACCGCCAGCTCTAAATTCTAAGGAGCTGGTTTTTCATTCCCTAATACGCTGACCGATGGGCTTCAGTGAGGACAACGGTGCAACAGAGAGGGGAGGAGGAATTTGTGAAATGAAGCAGGAGACTTAGCTTTAATACTGGTACTGAATACTGACGATGCTGGTTGCTTAAGAAAACGTATTAATATTCCTTATCACAAAGTTCAAGCAACTAAATCACTTGGTTACCATGTTTGCTAGTATCGACTGTACTACTAGATGTCACTGCCCCTGCTGCAAGACCGGGGCAGGACTAAGGTTCAGATGACAGTGAATTAAGTAAAAAATACTGTATTCGTGACGGTTTGATTTGGGCATTGGGGGAAAATGGATTCAAACTGAGTATTTCATTTTTGGGTAGGGTGCCAAAGACATCACTTTCCTCCTCACAAAATTTCCAAACACTTCTGCAAAAGAAACTTAAGGCAAACAACTTAGGACAAAGTTTTAATTAAAGACCCAAGGCCAACAGCTCCTTTGTTATGCTACATTATATATGGCTCACTATACAGAAGGAGTCAAATGTTTACACCAGCGCTGAGTTCTTACTGGAGCAGGCAAACAGTGAAGCAAGGTTTCCTTTACTGACACTGAGACTGATACATCTTCATATGCAAGACGTTCTTTGGTAGACATCATCATTTGGTGGAATTAAAGAATTTGCAAAGGGGAAAAGGAGTAAAATAGTTCATGTAAAATAAGAGCATAGTACTTCTCACCGTAAGCTATTTATACAGACTTCAGAGAAAAAATCAATTCTAATAAAAAACTTTAAATATTGCCTCAAAACTTACCATTTAACTTCTGTGGACAGAAAAAAATGTAAGTGAAATGAAATGGAGTAGATGATGAGTTTTTTAAAAATGTCTTTGATGAGTACCTGGGCAGATGGGAGGTAATCTGAAGGATGCAGACAGGATTCTTTGACTCCTGGGCAGCTTCCCCTCACCCCAGCACCTCCTCCTCTAAGACATCGTTGTGGAGCAGGTATCTACTAAATCTTAAATAAGTGTATCAATAACAGCAAGACTTTTTAACTACCACGATATGAAAAATGTGAATGTTGAAAGTGATCAAAGTAAGTGAATTACAAAATAAATTACAACAAAACAGCAAACCCCATTATGGGGAAGGGGTACCAAGAGGCCCAATATGTATACTACAGAATCTCAGTGTTGACGGTGTTGATTGGGTTGGAACACTGATTCGACTTCCTCTTTAATGAGCTCTGTCTTTTCAAGAGGTACACTTCAAGGTGATTTGTCTTCTACCTTTACCAGGTGTCAAAATTTCTAAGATAGTTTTTTCTTTTTAAAAACACTTGTTCCCACTGCAGATCCAGGAATGAAGCATTTTAATATCCTTCTAAGGTTAGTGTTATAATCATATAACTACTTATGGGGTTATTTGACTTAAGCCACCTGCATTGCTACAATTAAACATCCTAGAGAGGTTTAAAATAAATAAAGTGACTGACGCTCCTTCCACAGGTGGGTTCTAGATTCGACTTCCCCCTAAAGCTGCCGTCGTCGTGGAGTCTGCAGGCGGCACAGCCCCGGCTAAGCGCTGTCACACGACAGTTTGGACGGGAGTGGCACACTGGGCGGGGGAGCTGGCTCGTTCTGAGGATGAGCTTGAGCGGTTGGAAATCTCTCTCTGTAGTTCCTCTACTTTTTTTTGAAGTTCTGCTCGTTTAGCAAGAAGTTCTTTATATCTGTTGTGAATGGGCTCCTACGAGAGCAAAATGCCATAAAGTTAGTTAGGCAGTCCTGAACAAATCCAAGCCAAATCATTTCCTGAATGTTCACATGTTCCAGTGTGTGTGTTTCCAGCTGTGGGGACTCATCCCTCGTTTCCTGTGCATGGGTGGAAATTAAATTCAGGGACTTAGAGACTCTGTTGAGATCACTGCTATGCTTTGGTATTCCAGGGCCCCCAAGTATTTCCAGAGGAGGAAGGTATTAAACTGGAGCACTAAGTTAGCAAGACAATTTAAAAGCTGACACCCAAAGATTCCCTATCATCAAGTTGCACGTTTTTTACTTTTAAACAATGCTAGTACATATTCCACAACATATTTCAAAATGGATCAGAACATAGTAAAATGACAAGACCTCTGGAATTTATCCCCTCCAACACGTTCATTTCACAGAGGAGGGAAGAGATGTGCTTTGTCCAAGGTCAGACAAAGGAAAAGCAGGTACACCGATAGCCCGTTGTGAATGCTTTTTCTACTATGCGATTTAATTTTTAAGGGGTAGAGGGGAAAGTTTTAAATATGCACACGTCAACTTCCCAGGTGCTTCACGGGCCAAGCGCGCTTCCTAAGCGCTGCGCTGATGAAACCGGCCTCTGCGCTGGAGAATTACCTGCGGCTTCATCCGTGGGTTCCACCGTATGTAGTAGCCCACCCAGAGCTCTAGGTGGCGCATGCTGGCCACTGGGTAGAGGACGTGGTTGGAGTAGCTCCCGTAGAGAGGGTTGGTGAAGTCCTCGAGCTGGCTGTTTATGTACGACCACAGGGACACAGTCCTTTTGGGAAGATTCTGTAACAAGAAAAATTGGGTGAAGAGCCTTCCACACAAGCCATATTTTAGAAACGTTTTAAAGAGGTATTTTGTGGTCATTAAAAATCTCTAGATGGAAGGACCTTTGTACTTTAGTGACACCTCTCCTTACACTAAAATCTGACTACTGGAAAAGTTAGACGTGGAGTTACCATAGGACACAGCAATTCCACTCCTAATTCTCTATCCAAAAGAATTAGGAAACGTACAATTTTGTACTCATGTTCATAAGCACAAGTTATAATACTCAAAAGGTAGAAACAACCCAAATATCCAGCAAATTTATGAATAAACTGGTATGAACATTTCTCAGCCATAAAGAATGAAATACTGATACATACAACATGGATGAATCTTGAAAACAGTACATTGAATGAAAGAAGCCAAACAAAGGCCACACGTTGTGATTCCATTTTTATGAAATCTACGGAAGAGGCAAATCCATACAGTGTGTGCTGGGGGCGGGGAGCACGGGGAGCGTCTGCTAACGGGTGTGGGGCTTAGTGGGGCAGGGGCAGCCGTGAAGAAGATGTTCTGAAATTAGACTGTATTGATGGTTGTATAACTGAAAATAATGAATTTTATGGTATGTAAATATTTTTGAAAGTCTTTAGGATTCAGAATATAGCAAATTCCATCAAGGCTCTCAAAAGATGAAAGCATCTTAGCTATTATCTAACATTCAGTAAATTATTAGTGTCTGCTAGACATGGAAATAATCATGGCGATACAATGAATAAAAAGAGCTGATAATCTAGGACACATGGAATACCTGGCAGTTGCTTGTGTGCTGTACAGTTTTATGTTTATTTTATCCTCACAACAGTAGTCTACCATCCCCGTTTCAGAGGCAAGTGCAGCCAAGTGACAGGTCCAAGACTGGAGCCCAAGCAGCCTGTCTCTGGAGCAAGCATTCTTTGCCACTATCTTGTGGAAAAACAGGAATGAGCTATTTTCTATTCACATTTCTTACAATGAAAATTGATCCCTAGAGGGAGACACCAATCAAGGTGACTCCACACTTAAATCCTCTTCATCAGAGGCCGTGATTTCCTACCCTTCATCCTTAAGACAGACACACTTGAGAATAGATCAGTTTCAGGTGTACGGGAGGAAGTAGTTCTATAACCGCACATAAACTTACCCAAAGCACACCTCCAGCTGAAGCCCACCTCAGAAGGCATTTAGGGGAAAGCACGGGGTGGAGGGGAGAGGCGCAGGGCGCATTTCTTACCTCTTTTCCTCTCTGCTGCTCGCTGTTGCAGAGGAAGGTTCCAAATAAACAGCTATACAGGTGGTCCAAAATAGTAATGAGAAAATACTCATTGAACTCGAATGCTGTAGGGAACTGCAAATCGAACACCACAAAAACACAAAACTGAGACATTTGTTTCAAGTATGCCCATCCCTGTACATGGGCAGATCCTTTGTACAGTTCTTAAAATCAAGCTAAATGATATCAAACATATTTCCAAGACATTCCTACGTCGCCTGGCTGGTTTTCTGTTCAAAAATCACTTTACACTTTTCGTAAGCACAATTTCCTCCCCAATCTCCTCTTCGCACACAGCAAGGCTACAGCTGGTTTGCCCATGGTGTTTCTATACTCCTGTTAGCCCTGAACTTGCAGGCTGCTAAATCTGGACTTGAGCAATTGTGGCAACTCTGGGCTCTCTGCCCAAAATGACCATAAACAGCTTCGTAAGA
This sequence comes from Tolypeutes matacus, assembly GCA_026826555.1. NCBI lineage: Eukaryota > Metazoa > Chordata > Mammalia > Cingulata > Chlamyphoridae > Tolypeutes > Tolypeutes matacus. The sequence continues at coordinate 2,283,311 of JAKSZT010032012.1, forward strand.
TTTTTCTTTAAACTTCCAACAGCATAGTTTTATTCTCAGGAATTACCAAAAATAACGTTTCCAGAAAACGTCAGTAGTACAGTAACATAAATACGCAGGGCAGATGTGCCGATCATTAACAAGCGAAGCTCCACGCCCTCCCACGAACTTCCGGCCAAGTGGGCGGAGTCCCTGTGTCCTCCAGACCCTGGCCAAAAGGAGAGGAGAGGCAGCTGGCTGGTGTCTTCCCATCACACGAGCAGCCCGATCCCGGTGCACTCACGCAAGGCAGAACTACAGACCCGGGGGCCACCTCATATTCCGAAATTAGTCAGAAGCTTCTGTGGAAGAGTAGACCAACTTAAGGGTTGTGAAAAGGAATTCTGGTAACTTTTGGACTGTAGATTGGGAAAATAAACATGGTTTTCAGGTATTTATTTCTTAGAAAAATAGCATGAACTGCATGCAGAAGAGAGAGAGATGGAAACAACTTGACCTTGAAAGTCACCTAACTTAGGAAGCCACAGGCAGGGTGATACCCATTTGACAAACGGGTTAAGTCTCTACTGGCACCCTATTTATAAAACTGGTCACTGCTAATTTTATGACTGTCTAATGTGTTCTATGTTCAGAAAGAAAGTATACAGAAAAACATAACTAGAAGTAAAGGTTATAAAGATTTTCTATATACATATATATTATAACCTATCTTAAGTACCATGAAACAAGTTAAACTGATTTCCTATTTAGCACTTTAAGCTTGAAATTAGGATTAAAAAATGAGATACGTAGCACTTAGAAAGTTCACACAATTACTAAGGAAGAAACGTCAGTCACATACCCTTCTATATAAACACTGAGTGTGGCTGGTAAATGTGGTCTAATACGTGTATATATAAGATACTTAAGCACATGGACCCCTGCAAAGGTGCTCCTTCTCCCAAGTAGCTTGCCTAGTCCTTTGAGAACAGGTCTCTCTCTCTCTTTTTTTTTTTTTAGGAGATACCGGAGATCAATCCCGGGACCTCGTACACGGGAAGCAGGTGCTCAACTACTGAGCCACATCCACTCCCAGATTTGATTTTTAAAACTGAATATGGCAATGGTCAAAGGTGAATCCTATTTTTTTGACACATACCCCAAAAAAACAATTCAGGGGGACCTGTGCAGCCGATGTACAGGCTCAAAGGCAATTAATTCCAAAGGAAAATTTCCAACCTCCTCCAAGTAGTAGAAGTATTAAACTAATTATGTAGCATTCCCACTGCACTGCTCCCCTCTACCCCCCCCACACACCAGAGGCCTAGTTTACAGAAAAAACTGCTAAGTATTTCCAGAACATTTGTTAAAATACCAGCTTCAGCATGTAGTGGACATAGTTACTACATCATTTAACCTGTCCATTAGGATTCAGAAGAATCTACCCACCCACGGTTAAAAAAAACAAAACCTTAAATTTGTAATGGATATAACTGATGTATCTCACCTTGAGGATCAACATTTTCTTTTAATGAAAGAGTGTCCTAGTTTATTGAAGTAAAGTGCAGTTCTAAAGCCAAATAGAGCCAGCAGGTGTCCTACTTTATACCCATGTGGCAGTCTTAAAAACAATAAATCAGACACCTCACTCCTTGAGGATATATAACTAACTTACATACCAATGGGCAGCATCCAACTTTTGGGTTTTGAGGTGACTGTTCTTGAGTAGAGCTAAGTCATACTTTTAGGATACAGACCCCTTGCCTCATTCGTGCATGACCCCACAAGCTCCACTGGTATATTTATGAAAGACTAAATCCATCTACATCAACATTTCAAATGCACCAGGAAGTTGACAGAAGGCCTAAAAGACACAATAGCTCTCTCCTTGCCTAATAACAAGAACTGAATCT
>JAKSZT010032012.1:2295181-2326828 GCA_026826555.1 Tolypeutes matacus
GTTTCCTAATTGTATCATACCACTGTCTTCTCGCCTCCATGGTTTCTGAAGAGAAATCTGCACTAAGTCTTACTGGACGTCCTTTGTACGTGATCATTTGCTTCTCTCTTGCTGCTCTGAGAATTTTCTCTTTATCTATTACATTTGACATTCTGAGTAGTATGTGTCTTGGCATAGGTCTATTTGGATTTATTCTCATTGGGGAATGGTGTGCTTCTTGGACACGTGAGATCATTTCTTTCATAAAAGTTGGGAAATTTTCAACTATTATTTCCTCAAATACTCTTTCTGCCCCTTTTCCCTTCTCTTCTCGTTCTGAAACTCCTATGACATATATGTTGTTGTGTTTTGTGTTGTCATTCAACTCTCTGAGACCCTGCTCAATTTTTTCCATTTTTTTCTCTCTCTGTTCTTTTCTGTCTTCAATTTTAGCTGCTCTGTCTTTGGTATCACTTATTCTTTCTTCTATCATTTCGAGTCTGCTGTTGAATGCCTCAAATGTGTTTTTGATCTCAACTATTGTGTCTTTCATTCCCATGAGCTCTGTTACTTTTCTGTTCAGGATTTCAAACTCTTCTTTGCATTTGCCCAATGTCTTCCTGATGTCATTTATCTCTTTAACTATATTGTTTTTCAACTCCTTAATTTGATTTTGGAAATTTGTGCTCATCTCACTGATTATTTCTCTCAAATTCTGCATCTCTTCTGGGACTTTGATGTATTCCTTTTCTTGGGCCATGTCTTCTTTTTCTTAGTATGGCTTGTAATTTTTTGCAGGTGTTTAGGCATCTGGTTAGGATGTAGTTTACTTAGATGCTCTATCTCTTTCTCTTTTATAGGGATTTAGTGGCAGGTGGGTGTGAGTTACCACAGCTCTTTGATTTTTGGCTCGACCTGGATTGTTAGGATTGTCCTGCTGGTTGCTCAAAACTGGGCACTGGACCCAGTACTTAGTTGTAGAGTCGCTTCCTACGGTGTTAGGCAGGGAGGCTATAGAGGCCAGAAAAAGCCTCTACTACTTATTTTTAATTTTCTTGTGTACAATTCCTTGGTCTGCCAGCAGTTGGTGCTCTTTGGCCGCTCTCAATTCAATGCCTGGTCACTGACCAGATCAATGTTGTAACACAGACCAGATCAATGTGATGGAGCTTCCTGTCTGGAGGCTAGGAGCCTTGTAATTCAAACTTTCTGAGACAGTTCTCCAGCCTTCTCTGGCAGCCCACTCCCTTGTGAAAATCTTTTAATGTGCTGTTGGATTCAGTTTGCTCAAATTTTGTTGAGGATTTTTTTTTAAGGTACTGGGGGCCAGGGATTGAACCCGGGACCTTGTATGTGGGAAGCTGGCACTCAACCACTAAGCCACATCGGCCCCCCTGAGTTGGTCTCTTCGTTTGTTTGCTTGTTTTTTGTGTTTTTTTCAGGAAGCACTGGGAACCAAACCCAGGACCTCCCATGTGGGAAGCAGGTGCTGCCACCTCCACTCCCTGTTGAGGATTTTTGCATCTATATTCATAAGAGACATTGGTCTTATGGTATCCTTATTTGACTTGAGTATGAGGGTGATGTTGGCATTGTAGAATGAATTAGGGAATGTTTCCTCTTCTTCAACTTTTTGGAAGAGTCTGAGCAGGACTGGTATTAACTCTTCTTGGAATGTTTGGTAAAATTCCCCATTGAAGCCATCTGGCCCTGGGCTCTTCCTTTTTGGAAGGTTTTGATGACTGATTCAATCTCTTTACTAGTTATTGGTTTATTGAGATCATGTAGTTTTTCTTGGGTTAGTGTGGGTAGACACTGTGTCTCTAGGAATCTGTCCGTTTCACCAGGGTCTAATTTGCTTGTGGACAGCTGTTCACAGGCTCCCCTGCTGCTTCTGCGTGAGTAGTGAACCTCGTCTACCTACTCCAATGCCATCTTCCCTGAACGCCTCAATATTCTTATTAGGTGATTTTCTGCCCCTAAAACAACCCCATTAGCTATTATTATTCTTACCTGACAAATGAGAAAACTGAGACCTAGAAAGATGAAACAACTCAAAGGCTCCCAAGTACCAAGCGGGACAGCCAGGGTTAGAGCCTGCACTCTTCTCTACACCGCAGCCCCTGCCTGACTCAGCAGGTTTATGAGCCTGTTATGAAAATCTTCACATTCAACTGTTAGTAAGGTCTTAATTATTTGAAAGTGAGGCCATCTCACCTTATTGGCAACAGCATTAACACTTGGCCGGGCATCAAATATAAGGATTTTGTGAGACTGGGCATTGGAGTCCATGATGGCTTGGAGGTATTTCTCGTCCTCTTTGCTCCGCTTCCCACTCACGCCTACCATGGGCTGGCTACATCGAGTGATTGTGGCTTGACTTTCAGGGTGAATCCATGATAAAACCTGAATGGGGAAGAAATGGTGACACATGCTATACGCCTCTCTGCCCATAATTCTTCTCAGTAACACTAGTCTATAATGCACTGCTTTCTAAATAGACCCAAAGCCTGGCCATGAAGGGATACCTGAGGCTGCTAAGAAAACCATCACCTTTCTTTCAAGGCAATCTGGCCGCTGGAAAACTTGGCCTTGATTTTGATTGCTACTGATAGATTCTTGAGAAGTGTTATCTCTAGAATGAAAATAAAATACATTAAAAGGGGGCCAGGTAAACCCCACTTTAAAGTTTTATTAAGTCAGCAAAACTGCCTGTTAGGTCTAAAGAACCAAAGAATTTTGTACCTAAAATTAGTTGAGCTGATGTATCTAGAATCCAGTCATTCATCATAAATTTGTAAAGTTTTCTTTCTAGGACTTAAAGGAAAAGAACATATATCACCAAGACTAAAGAATGCATAATAAAATAAAGAAATAGTGACTAATCCACAAGGCCAACTTTGTTTTCCAGTCAAGAATCATGCAATTCTGTGCAGTTCTTTAATACCCATGGCATACTCTCCAGAAAGCTCTTTGACTTTCCTCAAGTTTTAGTTTTACTAAGTCTCAGTATCCAATATCCCCAATGAAAGAACTACTGCTGTATCTACTTTTGTCTTGCAACCTTGTTTTTGCTCTGGTTTATGTGTGAGCTCTCCGCTCCTCTATCCATTAATCCCAATACAAAAATGCACAACATGTACAATAAAGCACTAATGTACAAAACAAAAGCATCTGCGAAGCCTCGTCAGAGCTCCATACTCACTGGGATCCGGCCCCTTGACCTGAAAGCCGCCACTCTCTTCAGCTCCTCGTCAGGAATATTTGCGGGCACAACCAAGAGGGCAGGGTATGTGTCGCACAGCTCATATCGCTCATTTATCTTAGTCAGTCTCCAGCTCTCGTTAGGCACTCCCTGCACAAGAAATAAAGCATAAGACAAATTACAACCTAGCTAAAAACTACAAGGCACCAGAAGAGAAGCCATCCTATTCACCCTCTATCATCTCCACCGCCCGGGTCTGAGCGGCTTCAGAACTGGACATTCTACTTAGAGATCTCAGTGTTCCGTTTGGCACCCAATTTCACATTAATGGATCCATTAATCCATCAAATATTGATTGAGTGCTGGGCCTGTGCAATGCATGTGAGGGGTAAGGAAGGAGACAGGAAGGACAAGTGTTCCCTCTTGAGAAGAGCAGTCTGACTCAGTCTGTGGGGTGGCTCTGCTCTCACGCACACGTCCTAGCAGAACGCTGGCTGTCATCACTCCTACAGTAAAGTGCTAGTGAGGATGCAGTTATTGGATTAACGTTAGAAAGAGGGAGCAAGGAAAGGAAGAGACAAGAGGCACGGGGAACACTTGGTTTTAAAATCACCTCGATCACTAAGCTCTGCTACTTTACAGAGTTCTAACTTACATGTCAGACACTTGAAATGTTAGTAAGCACTGAAATTTTCCATCCTCCACTGCATAGCAAATAAAGCCATTACGGAAAATAGTTGGGAATATATGTAATTCCTGAGGACTCAAATCATGGCATCAAACAGAAAAAGACAATTAAAAGAAACAAAATTATAGTTAAAAATACATTTAATGAGCATCCATGATGTGTAGGCACTATACCACCCTTTCTACATATATAACAGTATTTTATTCAGGTTTTATTAACTTCACTTTATATATGAAGAAACCATGGCACAGACTCTAACTTAACCAAAGCTATACATCAGGAAGTAGAGTAGGGAATTCCATATAAATCCCATACCTATCCTTTTTATATAAAACTACATTGTTCCTCAAGAAAAATTACTATCTGGCTCACATAAATTGTTATAAAATTCTAAAATCAAAGGGTAAAATGTCCTCTCCTTTAAAGCAGTACTTCGCAAGCTGGATAATAAACTTAAGAAGAGAAAATACCCATCCACTACCCACGTGGTAAGTAGTAACAGAGTTCTTACCTACCCCAGCCATGATCTTCATCAGCACCTTATATCCTACTTAGCTTATTTTATTAGCCTGATTCCAAACTGGCCCCTATGACCTGTGTCTCTCCTTCCCTCTGCTTTATATATATTAGACCACTATGCAGGTAAGATCCTTATTTCCAGAAATAAGAAAGGTTTAATTAGAAGTTTAAAAATATTTACAGTTTTATTAAGAGTACAATGAATTGGCAAGTTTAAAGAGGTGGTACTCAAGCACGAAACTTGGATATCATCTTCAACTCTTCCCTCTCCTTTACCCCATATATCCAATCAATGGCCAATTTCTATGATTTTTATTCCACGGGTACCAGAGATAGAAGTTTGCTCACTTCTCTCAGTACCCACTGCCACTGCCCCTATTCAGGCCATCATCACTTCTTTCCTGTCTCCAGTCCCTCGGCAAATCATTCTTCATGCTGCATTCACAGTAATCTCTTAAGAGTCAAAAGTGGTCATGCCAGGTCCAAGATGGCCTCAGAGCAGCTCAGGCAGGGTGCAGCTCTCTTGTAAAACAAGAAGAAGGCGTAGGAGTAGTCTGAGGGAGCCAAAGAGAAAACCATGAGTTGATGCCCACTCCAAGGTGAACAACCTCGGAGCTGAATGGCCAACAGAGAGGAGAAAGGACAGATTCCTCCCGCGGAAGGCAGAGTGTGGTGTAACCACCGTAATTCGCTGGTTCAGAAGAGGGAGTGGAAACTGAAGGGTCTGCAGAGGGGTGCCACTGCTGGCTAGCCAGGGAAGTAGAGGAAGAAGCCTGGTCTCTCCTGATTCTTCCCCGGGTATGGTAGACCTGGTCAGGCCCCATTAGTGGCTGCCTCTCTTTAGAAATGATGGCGGTAAGAGGCAGTGGTACAATATATTTAAGGTACTGAAAGAGAAAAACTGCCAGTCAAGAATTCTTTATCTGGCAAAACTATCCTTCAGAAATGAAGGCGAGTTTAAAGTCTTCACAGACAAACAAAAACTGAGAGAGCTTGTTACCAAGAGACCGAATCTACAAGAGATGTTAATGGGTGTGTTACAGCCTGAAAGGAAAAGACAAGGGAGAGAGAGATGGAAAAGAGTGTAGAATGAAGAACATAAGTAAAAGAAATAAAAAAGTTTAAAAGACAGACAATAGTAAGATATGACAACAGAAAGCCAAGGGATAATATGGATGAAGTAAGCAAATCCTTTAAAGTAGTAACACTAAATGTTAATGGATTTAACTCCCCAATTAAAAGACAGACTGATAGACTGGATTAAAAAAACATGAGTGATCTATTTGTTGTCTGCAAGAGTCTTACCTTAGATGCAAGGAAACAATCAGGCTGAAAAGGAAACTTGGAAAAAGATATTCCACGCTAATAGCAAAAAAAAAAAAAAAAAAAAAAAAGTGGGCGTATCAATACTAATATGGGATAGATTTTAAATGCAAAACTCTTATAAGAGATGAAGTAGGTTACCACATATTAATATAAGCAACAATTCACTAAAAAGAAAGAACAATAATAAATATTTATGCACCTAACACAGATGCCCCAAAATATATGAGACACACTGGCAAAACTTGAAGGGAAAAATTAATGTGACTACAATAATTGTTGGAAACTCAACACACCACACTTAGCATTAGACAGAACATCTGGACAGAGGATAAATAAGGAAACTGAGAGCTTGAATAATAAAATAAATGAACTAGATCTAATAGACATTTAAAGAGCATTACACCCAAAACAGCAGGATATACATTCTTCTCAAGTACCCTTGGATCTTTCTCCAGGATTAATCGTATGTTGGGACATAAGTCAGATCTCAATAAATTTTAAAACAATGAAATTATAAAAAACACTTTCTCCGATCATAATGGAAGATTTTGAGATTAATAACAGGCAGAAAAGGGAAAATCCAAAATTATATGGAGTTAAAGAATACACTCTTAGATGACCAGTGGGTTAAAGAAGAAATTGTAAGAGAAATTGGTAAATCACTCAAGACAAATGAAAATGAAAACACAACATAAAACTTATGGGATACAGCAAAGGCAGTGCTCAAAGGGACATTTATAGCCCTCAATGCTTATATTAAAAAAGAAGAAAGAGCTCAAATCAAGGATTTAATTCCACCTGGAGGAACAGAAAAAGAACAGCAAACCAATCCCAAAGCAAGCAGAAAGAAAGAAATAATAAAGATTAAGGGCAGAAATTAATGAAATGGCGGAAAAAAGGCAATAGAGAAAAGCAACACAACTAAAAGTTAGTTCTTTGAGAAGATCAACAAAATCGATAAACCCTTAGCTAGATTAACAAAGAAAAAAAGAAGCAAATAAATAAAATCAGAAATGAAAAGGGTGACATTACCACTGATCCAGCAGAAATAAGAGATCATAAGAGATACTATGAACAACTGTATGCCAACAAACTAGAAAATGTTGAATACACAGGTGAATTCTAATGATCATTTAAGAAGCATTTAACAATAATCTTGCTCAAACTCTTTCAAAAAAATTGAACAGGAAGGAACGCTACAAACTCATCCTATGAAGCTAACATCACTCTAATACCAAAGCCAAACAAAGATATTACGAAGAAAGAAAATTACAGACCAATTTCTTTAATGAATAGGGATGTAAATATCCTCAACAAAATACTTGCTAACTAAACAAAAAGCACATAAAAAAAATTCATATACCACTATCAAGTGGACTTTATACCAGGTATACAAGCATTGTTCAACATAAGAAAATCAATCAGTGTAATATACCACATTAATAAATTGAAGAAGAAAAATCACATGATCATTTCAACTGATGCAGAAAAAGCATCTGAGAAAATAAAACATCCTTTCTTGATAAAAACACTCCAAAAGATAGCAAAAGAAGGAAACTTTCTCAATATGATAAAGTTCAAATATGAAAAACTCACAGCTAACATTGTACTTAATGGTGAAAGACTAAAACCTTTCCCAATGAGATCGAGACAAGACAAGGATGCCCACTCTACTCACTGTTATTCAGTATCGTTCTGGAAAGTCTAGCTAAAGCAATTAGACAAGAAAAAGAAACAAAAGGCACCCAAATAGGAAAGGAAGAAGTAAAACTTTTGTTATTTGCTGATGATATAATCCTATACTTAGAAAATCCCAAAAAAATCTACAACAAAGCTATTAGAACTGATAGACAATTTCAGCAATGTGGTGGGATAAAAGATTAATATGCAGAAGTTAACAGCATTTCTATACACTACTAATGAGCAATCAGAGGAAGTCAGGAAAAAAATCCCATTTATGATAGCAACTAAAAGAATCAAATATTTAGGAATAAATTTAACCAAGGACATAAAGGACCTATACTCAGAAAACTATAAAACATTATTAAAAGAAACCAATGATAACATAAATAAATGGAAGGATATTCCATGTCCATGGGCTGGAAGACTAAATATCATTAAGATGTCAATTTTACCCCAAATGATCTACAGATTTAACACAATCCCAATAAAAATTCCAGTATCTTTCTTTGTAGAATTGGAAAAGCCAATTATCAAATTTATCTGGAAGGGCCCCTGAATAGCCAAAAATATCTTTAAAAAGATGAACAAAATTGGAAGACTCCCACTTCCACATTTTAAAGCATATTATCTAGCTACAGTGGTAAAAATAGAATAGTACTGGCATAAAGATAGACAGATTGACCAAAGGAATCAAATCAAGAGTTCAGAAATAGACCCTCACATCTATGGCCAAGTGATTTTTGACAAGGCTGTCAAACCCACTCAGCTGGGTCAGAATAGCCTTTTCAACAAATGGTAAGGGAAACCTGGATATCCATATCTGAAAGAAAGAAAGAGGACCCTTATTTCACACCTTATACAAAAATTAATTCAAAATGGATCAAGGACCTACACATAAAAACTAGAACCATAAAACTCTTAGACGTAAAAGAGTTTTGTGCTCGGTGATGGTTTCTTGGACCTTATACCCAAAGCAGTAACTACAAAAGAAAAAAAAAAAATAGATAAAAGGGACTGCCTCAAAATTAAACACTTTTGTTCTATAAAAGACTTTGTCAAGAAAGTAAAATGGCAGCCTACTCAATGGGAGAAAACATTTGGAAACCACATATCTGTTATGGGTATGATATCCATGTTATATAAAAAGATCATACAACTCAAAAATAAAAAGACCATACAACTCAACAATAAAAAGACAAGTAACCCCATTAAAAAATGGCAAAAGAATTGAACCAGACATTTTTCCAAAGTGGATATACAAATGGCCAAAAGACACATGAAAAAATGTTCAGCTTACTAGCTATTAGGGAAATGCAGATCAAAACTACAATGAGATATCATCTCACAACATACAGAATGGCCATTATTAAAAGAACAGAAAACTTCAAGTGCTGGAGAGATATGGAGAAATAAGAACACTCCTTCACTGTTAATGGGACTGTAAAATGGTGTAAGCTCTGTGGAAGATGATCTGGCATTTCCTCTGGAAAGTATAGAACTGCCATATGATCTAGCAATCCTGCTACTACGATATATTCAGAAGAACTGAAAGCAAGAACGCAAACAGATATTTGCACACCAATGTTCATAGTGGCATTATTCACAATTGCTAAAAGATGGAAACAACCTAAGTGTCTGTCAACCAATGAATGGACAAACAAGATTGGTATATTCATAAAATGAAATATTACTCAGCTGTAAGAAGAAATCAATTGGGGAAGCACATGACAACATGGAGGCACCTTGAGAATATTAAGTTGAGTGAAATAAGCCAGACACAAAAGTACTAATATTGTATGGTCTCACTGATATGAACCAAACACAACGAGCAGTCTTATGGAGTTGGACTATGAAATGTAGATTGGTGGGAAATGGAATGTGGGATGAGAAGGAGGAGAAGATGCTGTATGTATATAGAATGTTTAATAAGGTCAAATGTAAATATGTGGTAATGGTTGACCTGATGGCAACACATTATAATGTATTTAACAAACACTGTTGACTTATGGATGTGATTGTGGCTGAAATGAGTAGTGTAGGAAGATTAATGTTAGTTGGAGGACAGCTGGAGGATAATATTGGGAATGTATTAGAAGTAGATGAGGATTGTGGTTAATAATATAAATATAGTAATGTTCTACTACAGGGTATTAAGAATGTGATGATACATGGGGAAAATATAACTAATTTATGGACTATCGTTAACAACACTAATGTTTTTGAAGCAAAAGCAAAATTGGTACTGTATTAATTCTAAAGTCAAAAAAAAAAAAGAATATGGGGTTTGGTTTGGTGAGATATGAATATGAATAAGTATTTTTTCCCTCTTCATTTTTTTCTTTAATAAGGAGAGCTTGACTGTATCGTTTAACTAATCTGTGCTCATCTGTGTCTCTTTCTGAACACTAGAGGAACAACTGAGTTAGCAGTTGGAATTAGATGAGATAAAAGTACATGAAAAAGACCCTTTTAGGAGTAATGGTTCCATAATTTTTTGAGCTGCCTTTTTTTTTTGTCCTTTTATTTCTGTGAATCTAAAATAAAATTGTTAATAAAAAAAAAATTTTTTTTTTTTTAAGTGTTCATGCAGTTCCTCTGCCTAAAAACTACCAATGGTAGTTTTTACATAGAGTATAAAACCCTTCACAGGACTTAGCAGCGCCCTTCATTATGTAGCTTTCTCCAGACCAATCTCTTGCTGCTCTATACTCTAGTCTAATCCATACCAAGCTACTTTTAGTTCTCAGGTGGCTTTCATGCTCTCATTTGAGTACTTGCTCTGTGAGGACATTCATCACAGAATAGTGGAATTGTTAGTTTATATGTTTGAATCATCCATTAAATGTAAACTCTTTTGGTCCTGGACTGTATCTGTTTCCATGTTAGCCCCTAGTATTTAGTAGGTGTTTCGTGAATGAATGAATGAATCAGTGAACCACAAGGAAGCTTCCCTAAGAAGCAAAGTGCGTTTCTGGAGTTTTCTTAGGAAAATGGAGTCAAAGTTCAGAGGGTCAGATGAACTAGGAAACATCCATCTCCTAGATCCCCACGTGCCATCTTCCATCCCAGGGAGGAACGCCCATCGCTTTCCCACCCACTTCCCATATCCCTGAAAAGTCCCTATCAGGGTAGAACTACTGCCACCATTGGGAATGTACCACATTCTTCAGGTAAGTGGCAGGGTTGGGGTAGAAATGGGGACCACTGACTTAATATACCTTAATGGCCACAAAGAATTGCCTGAATAGTTGGCTATTCAATATACACTATCCTGTAAACAGTGCTAAAGACATACTGACAATTGTTGATCTCAGGCACCCATTCTCCTCGCCTCTACTCAAATCACTAATGTATCTACTTGTCAGAGTCAAGTTACAACCGAATTAACTAGGATATGCCTTTCCTTAGTTACTTACATTCCAGTTTTAAGGATAAATTCTTATTTCCTTGATTGAATTTGGGTGCTTTCCAAGTTTATTAAAACAAAACATTTACCTTATAATTGTGTATTTGTGCAGAAGACCATGCTCATTTTCTTTAAACAGATAGTTACTATCTTAGAGAGTTGATGCTTTTTCTTCACCTTAGCCACAAATTTCACAATCCCCTTTATAATCATGCACATCAACAAGTAATATAAAGAAACATTCTCTATATAAAAACTTTAAATGATTACTATTTTGCAAAATTCTAAAAATATAATATCTTTTCTACTACAATGTATAGGTCTATTATAAAAATATAAACTTTATATTTTCCACTATAACTTATAGGTCTACAGCCAGTTAATATGGCTTTCACTTTTTGATTTAGTGGCAGCACACGATAAAGCTAATCAAAGCTTTACAATCTAGCAAAGATGATAATAATTTGGATAGATTTCTATAGTTTACAAGGTGCCTTTCTGTACCTTGTTATTTGTATTAATTCTTCAAATAACCCAGTAAGGTAGTTTCTATCATCAAGGGAATAATGGAAAAGTACTATGACATAAATGACTCATTCAAGAGTGTACTCGAAGTAGCAGAATTAGAGCTAAATTCAAAACTAAGTCTTCTAACTTCAAGTACAGTGCTATTTCTCCACTGGACCTTAATTGATTCAGACCAATAGTGAGGCCTAATCCAGAAAAAAAATGATGAACAAATTCACCCAGTTAAGTCAAAGAGCATAAAGCATCCACACTACTTAATGTAGAGTTCAGTGCTCTGTTATGACTGCCACAGTTCCTAATCCCATAATTCTTTCTGTATATTTCATTCATTTACTTTTTTTTTTTTCTTTTTACTTTTGCGTTCTTTTTTGTGGACACAATTACATTATCTTCTTTGAATGCTGTTAGGACAACAAATTGCACCAGGTTCCCAAAGAATGTATCTCATTTTTATAATTCTAAAGACTCTTAGAGGTTCTGGTTGCTTCCCCCTTTCTCTGAAACTGTACTTGTAGATCAGCATAAAACCTGCAATGTTATTTGGAGGCTCTTATTTTTAGTTGATTCCCATTTATTTTGTATACTGTTTCATAATTTGCCAATTGATAGTATAATATAAATGAATGAGGAATTTTAAATTTTACTTGCCACAAGTGATTCTAGTCACAAAACACGGCTTCAGACCATGTGATTGTATTTTAGCACACTAGTGGTAGTTTATTACTCTCCCTGGCTTTATGAAACAAACCTAAATTAGAAGCTTTATAATTAAAATGCAAAGTTTAAGAAATCTAAATACAAAAGTCACAGTTTAAGGGTTTTCATATCTGAAATCCAGAATAATTTGGATATCAAATCTAATGATTTCTAAGAAACAATGTGTATGAAATTAAATTCCCAAGAAAGCATAGCAAATGTGTTTTGATAGGGTTTAAGTTTTGCCATAAAGGGATTCATTGGAAAATGAGGTACTGAAGGTGTATAGGAAAAGTAACACACTATAAAACAGATTTAGAGATTCAATTCTGCTTTAATCTCTTAACGTCGTGAAACACATGAAAAGCTTTTCTGATATTAAAGCAACCCACCTTGGTCATGATGCATTATCCCTTTTGTATTCTACTGGATTTGATTTGGCATTTCTAGAGATGCTCATAAGGGGACGTGACCTATAATTTTCCTTATTGTGCTTATAGAGTGCTTACAGAGTTTTTTTGTTTATAGAATTTTTGTTGTGCTTATAGAGTAGTTGTTGTTTGTTTGTTTGTTTGTTTGTTTGTTTGTTTTGAGGTACCAGGGGCTGGGGATTGAACCTGGGACCTTGTATGTGGGAAGCCGGTACTCAACCACTGAGCCACATCAACTTCCCTGAGTTGGGTTTTTTGTTTGTTTTGCTTGTTTGTTTTTTCAGGTGGCATCGGGAACCGAACCTGGGACCTCCCGCATGGGAGAAGGGCTCTCAACAGCTTGAGCCACGTTCCCTCCCTCTTTTAGAGTCATTGATTCAAGGATGCTAGACTCTTATGTTAAGAAAGGCAAACCCCTTTTACTGCTTGCTGAAAGAATTTATATACAATTTGAATTATTTCTTCCTAAAATGTTTGGTAGAACTTGCCCCTGAAATCTGGGCATGGGTCTTTATGAAAAGATTTTTATCCCAGATTCAATTTATTTAATGAATATAGAATTATACAGGCTTGCTATTTCTTCTTGAATAAGTTTTGGCAAATTAAAATTTTTCTAAGTTATTATTCATTTCATAAAAAATGTTAAATTAACTGATGAGTTGTTCATAATATCTTGATATTATCTTTAATGTCTAAAGGATCCATTTCTAGTATTGGTTACTTGCACCTTCTCTGTTTTTGTTTTCTTAAGTATCTCTAGAGGTTTGTCAATTTTACTGATCTTTTTGAAGAAACTGTTTTGTCTTTGTTGACCTTTATTTTATATTGTATACTGCGTAATTCATTCATTTCTGCTCTTAACTTTATTTCCTTCTACTTTCTTTGGCTTTATTGTTCTTTTTGTAACTTCTTAAGATGGGCTTTAGCTCATTAATCTCCTGCCTTTCTTTCTAACACATCCATTTAGAGCTATGAGTTATAACATGCAATCTTACCAAATACTAGCATTAATAAATATCTTCCCTTATCTTCCAGATACTATAAGGGCCTGTAAACATTTAACTCAGTTTAGCCCTCTTTTGAAGTATGTGCTACTGGTGCCATATATTTTAATTTTACATGTTTTACATTATAGAAAACATTATTACTGTTTCATATAATCAGTGTTCATACAGATTGACCACACATTTACCACTCTCTTTGCTTTTCATTTGTTCTTTTATCTCTGACCTTCTGTCTGGGAACACTTTCCTTCTGCCTGATGCACATCCTTTAGAATTTCTCCTAGTGTTTACCCTCTTTTGTTTTGTTTGCCTTAAAACATTTCTATTTCATCTTCACTTCTGAAGGCTATATTCACAGAATATAGGATTCTCAAATGGCAGTTATTTTATTTCAATACTCTAAAGATAAAACTATATTGTCCTCTTGCTTCCATAGATGCTTTTGATAAATAAGCTAACAGTCTGTTGATTCTTTGATGATAATCGCTATTTTTTCTGGCTGCTTTTGATTTTTTCTTTGTCTTTGATATTCTTTAATTCCACGTGATATGTACAAATGTGTATTTCTTTTACTCTAATCTTGCTTGAGATTTGTTGAACTTGCTGCTTCTGTAGATGGCTATCTTTCATCAGCTTGACAAAATATCCAGCCATGACTTGCCTCTTCATATATCATTTGTTTCCCCTTTCTCTCTCTTCTCTCCTACTGGAACTCTACTTAAACATGTTAGAACTTCTTATAGTCTCTATGTCTCTTACAGTCTTCTCTGTATGTTCTACATTTTGTTTATGCTTATAACTTGTTCTGAACAATTTCTTCTCACCAGTCTTCCAGTTTACTCATTTTCTTTTCAACTATATCTAACTAGCAGTTATACCTGTCCCTTGAGTGCATCATTTTGTTTCTTTTTTTTTTTTTTTTTTTTTTTTTTAACCGGGAGATCCTGGGGATCGAACCCAGGTCCCTCCATATGGCAGACGGACGCCCAACCACTTGAGCCACATCCGCCCCCGAGTGCATCATTTTGACTTTTACATATTTTGGTTTTATAAGTTCAAATTGGTTCTTTATCATATTTGCTAGGTCAATTTTTGAAGTTTCATGTTCCCATCATATATTTTCAAACTTGCCTTTTATTTCTTGAAATATGTTAACCATAGTTATTTTAAATAGTCTGTCCCTGATAATTTCACCATCTCAAGTTTTGATGGTACTTTTCCTTTGGCTGGTTCCCACTCACAGAGTCTTGTTCTCTTGTATCCCTGGTTATCTTACACATTGTACTAGTTTTATATTTGAGAAATTGTTGATATAAATAATTTCAGGGCTAGGAAGTTTTAATTGATGGTTCCTGCCAAAGACCTAAGGATATTACCAGGATAGGCTCACTTTAACCCAAGAGAAAGCCCTCAATTTACTAGAACATGCAGGTTACACAAATCTAGGCTTCATATGTAGTCAAGATCTGGTTTAATTCCAGTTACTCTTACCTTGAAGATCCAGCCCTTTGAAATCCTCTCTTAAAATATGAGGGGGGTGGTCTTCAGACAACCCCACCAAGGAGAAACTAGGCTTTGATTTCTATCACCCTTGCCCTGAGGCCACCAAAGTAACTCCATCTATTATCAACTCACTCACTATAAGTATGACCCATTAGATTCCAAACTATCCTATTGTATACAATCTACATGAAATGTAAATAGGATTTTTGGATATCCTCCTCAGTCTGTTATTATTATAGTCAATTTTAAAACTGTATTCTTCCAATTATCTGATTAATACAAACAAACATATTTCCTAGTAACAGCTGCAATTCCTTATTATAGGTATAATGGAAAATTCTGCCTTTCAGCAGCAGAAACACAATAAAAACATAATTGAATTTGATATTGGAGAAAAGTCTATAATATGGTGATGATGGGTATGGATACTGGAGACAGACTGCCTAGATTCAAATCTTGTTTCCCACACCGAATACCTGTGTTGCCTTGGGTAGATCACTCAATGTCCCTGCACCTCAGTTTACTCATACATAATGCAAACAATAAAAGTACTACCTCACAGAATTTTTATAAAGATCAAATGAATTAATATATATGTACTAAATGAGTGTGTGTTAAGTAAAACCAACAAATGCAGGAAAGTTGATGGTGGATAAATATTTACAGAACACATACCATGAACAGAACACCCTCCTATGTTTCCATCATTCGTTCATTCATTCGATAGCTATTTCCTGAAGGCCTACTCTGTTATAGGCACTGTAATCATACAGCAGTGAGTAAACAGATAAAGATTTTCCCTCTTGGATCATGAAAAATACTGAAAAAATAAAAGACTGACAACACTGGTAAAGAAATTACAAAGCAAACAATCATGGCAGAATGATATTATTATTGATGAAGGGTTACAGCAGACATTCAATAAATATTTATCAAATTTAACTGAATCAAAGTAGGGTTGAAATTACATGAAGAAGGCTACCCACAGGAGTTAAGTTTTAATCTGCATATAGAATAGTATGATTGGTATGAATTCATGTCAAAATGTAATGGAGGTGTTCCTATAATGGTATGTTTATGAAGCAAAATAAATAAATGCTGTCCTTAGCACAAGTTAACAGAAGTATATTATGTCCCGCTGTCAAGATGTAAAACTTTCAAAATTTTATGTGGAGATAAAGTATATGCAGAAAAATATGATATTTTTTGGAGCACAAGCACAAAATGGTGGAGTAGGAAGATTTATAAATCATTCCCTCCACTAGAAAAATGAATAAGCTGGAAAAAAGATGGGCAGTAACCAGCTGGGTAACTTGGAACAAGAAAGGACATTTATAACAACTACAGGAGTGCCAGAGGAAGCAAGAGACTGCTGAGTGTAAGTGAAAGCATGAACCAGGGCCCGGGTACCATTCCTTAGACTTACAGCAGCTGCTGCAGGGATGGCTGGGGCAACGCAGCTAGGATTCTGTGAGTGGCAAGCGGGGCACAGACCTGGCAGAGGAAACTTCCTCCTCCATAAGTTGGGGTTGAGGGATCCCTGATGGACCAGTGCAGAAGCTGGCCTCAGTTCCGGCCCCACCCTCAGGCAGTGGCGCTTCCAGCCTCCATCAGCATCCACCATCAGCATCCACCAGGCCGTAAAGAGCTAGTGCACGAGGGGCAGGCTTCTATGGAATATGAAAGTGTTCATCTTGTCATAGGGTGTTACCTCAGTGTGTGGAGATCCACATAAACAACAAAATATTGAACTCCCATCCTTAGGAGTTCTGCTATGTTCTCAAACAGAGGAGCAAGAATCTTTCAAGTACATAGGCCTAATAAAAGAAAATAGACCAGGATGTCAAGCCCTCAATATTAATGCATGTAACTATGAAATTTATTCTTAACAAATTGAAACTTAGTGGTTACTATGGGCTCTGAGGGGAGCAAAGGGAAGAACAGGTGGATCACAGGGCATTTTTAGGACACTGGAATTGTCTGCATGATTTTGCAATGATGGATACAGGCCATTATACATTTTGTCAAAACCTATAAAATTGTATGGTGCAAAGTATAAACCTTAATGTAAACTACTGACCATGGTTAGTAGCAATGCTTCAATATTTGTTCATGAATTGTAACAAATGTACCATATTCATGTAAAGTGTTATTAATAGGGGAAAATGTGAGAGGGGAAGGGGGTGGGATATATGGGAATTCCCTATATTTTCAATGTGACTTTTCTATAACCTAAAGCATCTTTGAAAATAAAGTAGGAAAAAAAAAAAAGACCCTAGGGGAACATACAGAAGAAACTGTAAACATACATAAAAGATAACAGATCTTACAGTGATGAAAGGCATGAAATGCAAGAAATTTGGGGGGTCTTTGTTTTGGGGGAGGTTTTGGATTACAGAAATGTTACAATTATGGCAGGGGAGGATCACTGGTGCAAGGTGTCAGTGGTGGGGGGGATGTGTCGGGAGGGTGCACCTGGGGCATGCCTCTATGGAATATGACTGTGTTCAAGTGGTCATGGGGTATTATCTCGGTAGTTGGAGATCTACACAATAACCAACAAAATATTAAATTCCCATCCTGGGGAGTCCTGCTACATTCTCTAATAGAGTGGCAAGAATCTCTAGAGTACATAGGCAGTGTCTTGTGAAAGAAGACAGACGAATACACCAGGCCCTAGATATTAAGGCTTGTACTTATTAACATTATTCTTGTAAAATTGAAACTTAGCCTAGTAATATATGTTGCCTAAGAGTTACCTCCTGAAAACCTCCTTGTTACTCAAATGTGGCCTCTCTCTAAGCCAAACTCAGCCATGGCATGGGACATGACTCCCAGGGATGAGCCTCCCTGCCACCAAGGGATTATTACCAAGTGCCAACTAGTGATGCATTTGGATAAAGAACTTTATGAAAAGAGGGAAATACTATATACAAAAGAGGTTTTACAGCTAAGGGATTTGAAAGTGAGTTGGGAGGTCATTCCATAGGTTACGCTTATACACATCTCAGGAGGATCTCACTAACTGCCACAGTAAACAGTGCTTCAAGCAGGGGTACTCCTGAGGGCTCTAGAGACATCTGGACAATATAGGTAGGGCAGACAACCCCAGGAAATAGACACCCATCAGAGGGCCTTATCTTGGAATATATGTTAACCTATTTCCCCAGTGTAAAAGAATTAGACTCATTTGTAATTTCCCCACACATAGTTTTTCTGTCCCTTGTATTTGAACTTATAATTAGCACAATACCCCTTAAATATATGTCCCAGAGACTTAAATCTTTGGTCTGTTCATATGCCAGTTGAGCCCTGAATCTCAGCAGAGTTGCAGCCAATAGCTGCTCTCCAGTTCATCAGACTCACCCAGAACAACTAACAAAATGATGATGATGGACAATGTCCATCCCAAAAAACAGAGAGTATCTACAACTGCAAGCAAGACAGCTCCTTCCATCTGCCCTATGGGATCTACGCCTCCCTCAATTGGAAGCAGAGTGGACATCACCATCTCAAAATCTTCAAGACGGAGGGACAAACAAACATAACGGAGAATGCAACTATGGACCAAAGTAGACATTATTATTCTAGCAATGGAAGAACATGCAACAGTGATATAAAGATATTGCTCACCAGAGGTTCTGAGGGGAGGAGGAGAGAAGAATAGGTGTAACATGGGGCATTTTTGGGACACTGGAGTTATTCTATATGATATTGCAAAGATGGATACAGGCCATTATACATTTTGTCAAAACCTATAAAATTGTACAGTGCAAAGTGTAAACCATAATGTAAACTACAGACCATGGTTAGTAGCAATACTACAATATTTGTTCATTAATTGTAACAAACGACACCAACAAAAGATGTTGTTAAAAGGGGAAAATGTGAGAGGGGGTATATGAGAATCTCCTATATTTCTGATGTAACTTTTCCATAAACTAAAACTTCTTTAAAAAGGAAGTTTATATATATATATATATATATTTTTTTTTTTTTTTTTTTTTTTTCCAAAAGAGCTAATGCACTTTTTGAGCTGGTTTTCCTTTTTCTTCTTCTTGTGTGTGTGGGTGTTTCCTGGTAGGCATGTCCCAAAGGGCCCAGCACAGAGGCTGCCTTGTTTGAAGCCTTCTCAGAGGCAACAGTAGGGGCTTCTGGCCTCACACCCACATCTAAACAATCAGTGCACCATTTTGTTGCTTGGGTTTCTTCTTTCTCTTTCTAATGTCTACTCTGGCAGACCCCTAAGAGCTCGGTGCAGAAGCTAACCTTGGTTTCTCTTGGCAGTGGCATCTTCTGGTCTTACACCAGCATCTACCAGGACATAAAAAAGCAATGCAGGAGACTTCTGGGAAGATGGTGGACTAGTAAGACACAGGAATCTCTTCTCCAGAAAAATAGCTAGAGGGCAGGCTGAAACAGCCCCCAAAAAGATCTAGGGTTTAGACAGAAGGTGAAGGCTGCACACCACCCAGAGGAGAGAGGGACAAAAGAGGGAAATCTCCACGACAGAACCGGAGTTGGAACTAGCAGCGGTTGCTGCTACAGGCACCCTCCCCGACAGTCTTTAGAATTCTCCGGCCTCTGGGCCTGCGACCACAGACAAAGGGGGCCCCAGGGATCTACCACTCCAGGAAAGGGGAGAAGGAAGGACACAGCCTAAGGCTGACACAGGTTCTGACCCGCAAATTTGGGCTGCGAAGCCCCACAGACTCTTCCAGACCAGGTGGGAACACTCATGGTTTGCCCTGGGAGCCAGTGAAGGACTGGAGAAATGTGACCCTCATAATCTCCCTCTCTTCTAGCCTGGACTAATTGTTGAGGACTCCAAATTGAAGGAAAAAAAACACATGATCATCTCAATAGATGCAGAGAAGGCATTTGACAAAGTCCAGCATCCTTTTTTGATAAAAACACTTCAAAAGATAGGAATAAAAGGAAAATTCCTCAATATGATAAAAGGCATATATGAAAAATCCACAGCCAACATCATACTCAATGGGGAAAGGTTGAAAGCTTTCCCTCTAAGATCGGGAACAAGACAAGGATGCCCACTGTCACCATTGTTATTCAACATTGTACTAGAAGTTCTAGCTAGGGCAATTAGACAAGACAAAAAAATTAAAGGTGTCCAAATAGGAAAAGAGGAGTAAAACTCTCAATATTTGCGGATGACATGATCCTGTACTTAGAAAATCCTGAAGTATCCACAACAAAGCTACTTGAACTAATAAATGAGTTCAGCAAAGTGGCAGGATACAAGATCAACACGCAAAAATCAGTAATGTTTTTGTACACTAGTACTGATCAACCTGAGGAGGAAATAAGGGTAAAAATTCTATTTTCAATAACAACAAAAAGACTCAAATACCTAGGAGTTAATTTAACCAAAGTAGTACAGGACCTATATACAGAAACCTACAAAACAATGCTAAAAGAAATTTTAAAAGACCTAAACAAATGGAAAGACATTCTGTGTTCATGGATTGGAAGAATAAATATCGTGACGATGTCAATCTTGCCCAAACTGATTTGTAGATTCAATGCAATACCAATCAAAATCCCAACAGCTTACTTTACAGAATTAGAGAAGGCAATTACCAAATTCATCTGGAAGGGTAACTGCACGCAAATAGCCAAAAGCATTCTAAAAAAGAAGAGCAACGTGGGAGGAATTTCACTGCCTGACCTTGAAACATATTACAAAGCTACAGTGGTCAAAACATCGTGGTACTGGCATAAAGATAGACACATCAATCAGAGGAATAGAATTGAGAACCCAGAAATAAACCCTTACCTATACAGTCAACTGGTTTTTGACAAACCTACCAAGCCCATGCTAATGGGAAAAAAAATAGTCGCTTCAACAAATGGTGTTGGGAGAACTGGATATCTATAACCAAAAGAATGAAAGAGGACCCCTATCTCACCCCCTATACAAGGATCAACTCAAAATGGATCAAAGATCTAAATATAAAAGCCAGGATCATAAAACTACTAGAAGAAAATGAAGGGAAACATCTTCAAGACCTTGCAGTAGGTGCTGGTTTCTTGGACCTTACACCCAAAGCACGTGCAACAAAAGAAAAAAATAGATAAATGGAACCTCCTCAAAATTAAAAACTTTTGCACCTCATAGGACTTTGTCAGAAGGGTGAAAAGGCAGCCAACTCAATGGGAAAAAATATTTGGAAATCACATATCGATAAGGGTTTACTATCCAGGATATATAAAGAGATGTTACAACTCAACAATAAAAAGACAAATGACCCAATTAAAAAATGGGCCAAAGACTTGAATAGACATTTCTCCAAAGAAGAAATACAAATGGCAAAAAAACACATGAAGAAATGCTCAACATCACTCACGATTAGGGAAATGCAAATCAAAACTACAGTGAGATATAATTTCACATCTATAAGAATGGCCACTATTAAAAAGACAGAGAACTACAAGTGTTGGAGAGGATGTGGAGAGATAGGAACACTTCTCCACTGCAGGTGGGAATGCAGAAGGGTACAGCCACTGTGGAGGACTGTTTGCATATATACCGCTACTGGGTATATACCCAGAAGATCTGAGAGCAGTGACACGTACAAATATCTGCACACCAATGTCCATAGTGGCATTATTCAGAAAAGAGAATAAACAAAACAAAGTGTTGGTTTTTGAAAAAATATCAATAAAACTGACAAACCATTAGCTAGACTTACAAAGAAAAAAGAGATAAGACGCAAATCAATAAAATCAGAAAACAAAATGGTGGTATCACTACTGACCTTACAGTATTAAAAAGGATCATAAGAGAATATTATGAACAATTGTATGCCAACAAGCCAGATAATTTAGAAGAAATGGAAAAACTCCTAGAAATACATCAATTATCCAAATTGACCCAAGAAGACATAAAAAACCTCAAAAAGCTATCTCTATTTGCAACCACATAACCTTATATAGAAAAAATTCAAAGGCATCCACAAGAAAAGTATTACAGCTAATAAATGATTTCAGCAAAGTAGCACGGCACAAGATCAACAAACAGAAAACTGTGTTCCTATAAATAGGAATGAAAATCCAAAAAAGAAATTAAGAAAACAATTCCATTTACAATAATATCAAAAAGAATAAAATATCTAGGAACAAATTTAACCAAGAATACAAAAGAGTTATATAGTAAAAGCTATAAAACACTGTTGAAAGAAATTAAAGACTAAATAGATGGCAAGACATCCCATGCTCATGGATTCAAAGAATTAATATTGCTAACATGTCAATATTTCCCAAAGCAATATACAAATTCAATGCAATCCCAATCAAAATCCCAGCAGCCGTTTTTTCAGAAATGAAAAAAAAACAATCCTCAAATTCATATGGAACTGCAAGGGGCCAAAACAATTTTGAAAAAGAAGATCAGGACTGGAGGACTCACACTTTTCAATTTCAAACTGTACTGCAAAGCAATTCAAAACAGTGTGCTACTGGCACCACGACAGACAGATCAGTGGAACAGAAGTGAAAGTCCAGAAATAGACCCACAAACCTATAGCCAATTGATTTTTAAAAAGAGTGCTAAGTACATGCAATGGGAAAAGAATAGTCTGTTCAACGGTGTTGGAAAAACTGGATATCCACATGCAAAAGAATGAAGTTAAACACTGCCCTCACATCATATACAAAATTTAACTCAAAATGGATCAAGGGCCTAAACACAAAAGCTAAATCTACAGAACTCTTAGAAAATAACATAGGGGCAAATATTTACAACCTGGGATTCAGCAACCAATCTTTAGATATGATAGCAAAAGCAAGAGCAAGAAAAGAAAAAAGTAGATAAATGAGACCATGAAAATTTAAAAATTTTGTGTACTGGAGGAAATTATCAAGAAGGTGAAAAGTCAAACAACAGAATGGGAGAAAGTAGTTGCAAACCATAAATTGGATAAGCACTAAATATCCAGAATACAAAGAACTTTTAATATGCAACAACAAAAAGACAGAGTGGGCAAACGACTTGAATACACATTTCTCCAAAGAAGATATGCAAATGGCCAATAAAGACATGAAAAGATATTCAACATCATTAGCCATTAGGAAAATGAAAATAAAAACCACAATGAATTATCACTTCACACCCACTAGAATGGCCATTATTAATAATTTTTTTTAAAAAGGCAGAAAATAAAAAGTGCTGACAAGGATGCAGAGAAAAAGGAACGCTGTAAATTGTTAGTAGGAATGTATAATGGTGTAGCCGGTGTGGAAAAGAGTTTGGCAATTCCTCAGAATGTTAAGTATAAAATTACCATATGACCTGGCAATCCTACTTCTAGATATAGACCCAGAAGAACTGAAAGCAGGGACTTGAACAGATATTACATACCAATGTTCAATGCCGCCCTAGTCATAATTACCAAAAGTCAAAGGAACCCAGATGTCCATCAGCAAACGAATCGATAAACAAACTATGGTTTAAATACAATGGAATAGTACTCAGCCTTAGAAAGGAATGAAGTTCTGATACGTGCCACTATATGGGTGAACCCTGAAGACATTGTGTTGCGTGAAGTGAGACACAAAGGGACAGATACTGTATGGCTACACTTATATGAAATGGCTAGAATATGCAAATTCATAGATAGAAATAGAGTACATGTTACCAGCAGTGGGGGTCAGTGGAAATGCAGAGTTTCTGTATAATTGGCATTTGAATTCTGCTCGGGGTGATAGGAAAGTTCTGGTAATGGATGGTGGTAAAGGTAGAACAACATTGTAAATGGGATTAATCCCAATGAATGGTATGCTTAGGAGTAGTTGAGATGGGAAAGTTTATGTTGTACATAAGTTGTAACAATTTACAAAAAAAATTAAAAGTAACTAGAGACAATTACAATTAAATGCAATACATGATCCTGGCCTGGATGTATTAATGGAGGAGAAAAGGCCCAAAAGAACATTTTGGAGACATATGAAAAAACTGGAATATAGACTGAAAGAGTGACATGAATGTTAAAGTTCTTGAACTTGACAACTGCTCTTAATGTGATTACATAGGTGAAATCCTTGTTCTTAGGAAATGCACATGGAATTACTGTGCAATCAAGGAGAATGATGTATACAACCTACTCTCAAATGTTTAGAAAACTGATAGACAGATGGGTTGACTGACAGATGGACTGATAGAATGATACAGTGAATGTGGCAAACTTTTAAAATTGGTGTACCTGGGGTGGTTGGTTACCAGTGTTGGAATTCTCTGTATGGGTTTTGTATTATTTTTGCAACTATCCTGTAAGTTTAAAATGATTTCAAAATAAAAAGTTTAAGAAAAAAAAAATCTAAGTGAAAAATGCTGAATGTCACGTAAGAATATTAAAGCTTAAGTATACTTACCATTATATTTTTATTTTTTTAAATACTAAACATTTTTAAACTGTTGTACATGTAAACTCTTAGATAAGTAAAGATTCATAAAAGACCATTAACATATTCTGAAAAGTAGTTTGAAAGAAACTGAAAGGCAGCCAAATAATTAGGATTGGCCTTCATTAAAACACACAAAGACACACACACACACACACACAACAGATAGCTGGGAACTGCTACCCATGAAGTTTTCTTTGTGAAAACAAGAATATATGGAAATTCAAAGTAAAGAAGTACATACCTGCCTTCTATACTCTAAAAGAGGATCATATAGCTTCCACCCATTTTCAGGGAATACTTCTTTGTATTCAAAAGCAAAGAGGGGCTACAAAAAAAGGAAAAAGAGTTCATAGTTAAAAAAGAGATTTAAGGAGGTAATGAATCAGAAAAATACCCTATCATACCCAAAGTTTTCATTTACTTATTTGCAAAAGTATTTTGTACTGATGTCCTTTTTTATATTGTTTTACTTTTTGTCTTATAATTTTGAGGATTTATTATTTTTCTATATTTTTCAAACAAATGGAAAAGTACAGAAACCCTCTATCAAGGTTTATCAATATTTCCTACAGATATCTTTGGTAGTTGCTGTAGGTTTACTTCTAAATAATGGAGACATTATATAACAAAGACATCTTTTGATATAATTAGCCATTTTGACATCACAGATATTAGCAAACAGCTTCAAAGTTTGATGTTTATGCTACATTTTCTGAAACACGTAAGATTTTATTTTTTTGGCATGCAATTAGTGATATAGGTACCAAAAAAAGAACCATTTAATTTAATTATCATTTTTATAGACAGAATGGCAGAAACAACTATAATAAAAGAAAGAATAAAAGAAAGAATCAGACCAGTGTTGATTTTAAATTCTATCCCCTACTAGCTATGCCCTTGAGTTAACTGCTTACTCTCCCCTACTTTTATCTCTAAAATGGAGAGAAATGAGACCTACCCCCATAGGGGGACTATGGAAGTTGAATGATATAACATAAACGCACACAACAGCAACTCAGAGTTTGCCCTTCCTTCATTCTCAAAATTGCTAGTCTTAACTCCCAGCTCCCAATTATGAAGGAGATTTCAAATCCTAATGAAGACTACATATAGCTTTTCATCACAGAAACAGCCTGCATGGAAAAATAATAGAGAATGTTAATGCTGAAATGAACTAAAAATCAGCTAATCTAGCTCTTCATTTTATACCTGAAGAAATAGGTCCAAGAGATTGGATAAACCTAAATTATACATCTGGTTAAATGGCAAAGCAGGGACATGAATGTAAAGATCCTAGATAGTCTAGACAAGTTTCTTTACACTACACCAACAATTATATATTTTTCAAAAATAAGGATCATTTTTACCAGGTTATTAGAGACAGGGAATGCATATTTCATTAGATTCTCAAATATGGATCTTCTTGTTCGGCCCTCAGGTTTATGAGCAAAACGTAAATTCCGGATATCCTAGAAAATATTTAGCATCCAAGTCAATCATTGTTCACTTTTTTATTTAACAAAAACAATGCTACTTAGAATTATCATGTAAAAGGTTAAGATCTGTGGGATACAAAGATAAATCAGACAACAAATGCTGAAAGCAGGGAACTTACAATGATGTATTTGGGTTAATATAAAGAAACACAAAGCACTCAAATATAAGACAGAATTCAAATGGCAGAAAATTTATCAAGATAGGCCAGTGAAGGAGGCAACACTGGATGTAGGCACTAGAGGTTAGCAGCCTTTTGTCCAATAGTGTATGACTGACCCACACCAGCAGCATAGGTGTTTTCCCTATGAAAGCCCATTTTCTGTCATGAATTTCCCTATTAACAATCTGTACCTAAAATGTACAGGGTTCCTATTTGGAAAGATGGAAATGGCTTGATAACGGCTACCAGTGATGGCAGCACTACGTTGTGAACACAACTGAAAGCACCGAACGCTATATCTGAACATGATCCAAAGGAGAAATGTTAGATTGTATATGTGGTCATTGTAGTTCACATGTGTCTTCCTTCCCATTATGTCTGATAATTATTTTCCTGCCTATTATCCGTTCCCCAGACTCATTGCCATCGGAACTTTGAGCCATGAGTCTCCTGCTGCAAAACCGATAGAGCCAACCTCTGCCTAAAGGTCTCCCTCCACACCCTGTGCATGTTCTTCAACCATCTACGCGCAGGTGAATTCCCAATAGCTCAGTTGATATCACCCAGACTTTAAGGTCAGGTCTAACCACCAAGACTCACTTCCATTACTGGTCTGCTAGCAATCTTCTATGATCAGGCTGAATGCAAATATCCATATCTGGGTTTAATGGCATCATAATGGCATGGAGAAAAAACGTGGGCTCGAAAATAATTCCAAGAATACTCATTTTATTTAAATGTTTTAACCTAGGCAGAATTCCAAATAGCTTTATTATACCCCACACTGTAAAACTGAACAAAGGGCTGCTCCACTGCTCATGGCAAGTTTGTTTTCTGTAGGTACTATGTTCTAACTTAAGGCTATATTCTTGGTGATGGAACTTGTATCAAAACAAGTTTAAAACACAACCACCAGAAAGATGGCATCAGAGTAGGTGGGCAGGGTTCAACTCTCTCACAAGAACAATGGAGAAAGGACCAAAAGATGTCCAAGGGACCAGCTTTGGGGGTCAGCAGACCAGGACAGTGCTGTACAAAACCCAGGAGGGCAAAGGACAGAGAGACAAAGAACCCGAAACAACAAACATTAGTTACCAAAACCCCCACAGCAGCCAGGAAGGGTTCCTATCCCCCTCCCTCAAGACATTAAGCCTGGATAAAGCCCCCGGCTCACTTCAGCCCACCAGGAGGGGAACAGACATCTTCCTACCTACCAGCTGTTGCAAGGGAAGCAGGAGGGAGTGTAGAAAAGCTTCTTTTCGTGAATTCGGCCAGCAGAGCCTGCTTCGAATCACGGCTCTGGCCAGACCAGAAACACTGGAAAGCTGAGGTTAAAGGAAACACCTCCATGAAAAGGCTCGCTGAAGAGCATCTACTGCTGGCCAATCGGGAAATTGGAAGGGAAAAGCTGTTTTTAGGCCTCTCTTAAACCCCTGGGAGAAAATCTGCACCCCATTAGGAAGTTCCTGGCTGATTTTGATAACTTAAGCTGGGAAATTTTTAAAGACTTAGAATAAGTTGAACCAAATATCAAAGAAGAGCTAAGGGAAAGAAAGAAAAAAAAAAAGCATACAACTAGGCAAGAGAGAGAAATTTACCATCACAGTAAATTCACCAATATATTCAGATGCCTAGACATCAGCAAAAAAACTTACAATCTATACTAGGAAACAGAAAGAGATGGCCCAGTCAAACAACAAACCAAATATCCTGAAGAGATAAAAGATTTAAGACAATGAATCAATGAAAATCACACAAATCTCCTAAATTAACTTAAAGGATTGAAAGAAGATATGACTAAATAGATAAAGAATATTAAGAAAATACTAGGTAAGCTTATATAAACAACAATCTGAACGCCTACAAAGAAAAGTAACTAAGCTTGTGGGAATGAAAGACTTGATAGATGAGATTAAAAATATATTAGATGGGGAAGCGGCTGTGGCTCAATCAGTGGGGCTCCCGTTTGCCGTGTGGGGGGCCCCGGGTTCGGTTCCTGGGGCCTCCTGGTCGGGACAGGCCCGCCCACGCGGCGTGGTTGGCTGGCCCAGCGAGCGCAAGCGGCGGGGGAGGGATGGATGAATAAATAAATAAAATCTTTGGAAAAAAAAAAAGAAAGAAAAGACAGGAAACAGAAAGAGAAAAGAATGGGAAAAAAATGGAATATGTTCTCAGGGAATTGAATGACAACCTGAAATACATACACATATGCATTATTGATGTCCCAGAAGAAGAGAATATAAAAGAGAAAGAATATTTGAGAATATAATGACCAAAAATTTCCCAACCCTTATGAAAGACAAAAATATCAATGTCCAAGAAGGACAACGTACCCCAACAGAATAAATCCGACAGACCTACTCCAGGACACCTACTATTCCAAATGACAAATGTCAGAGATAAAGAGAGGATTCTGAAAGCAGCAAGAGAAAAACAATGCATCACATACAAGGGAACCTCAGTAAGATTAAGTGCTGACCTCTCATCAGAAACCATGGAGGCGAGAAGAAGGTGGTATGATGCTATTTAAGGTACTGAAAAAAGAAAACTGCCAGCCAAGAATTCAGTATCCAGCAAAACTGTCCTTCGAAAAATGAAAGTGGGGAAGAGATGTGGCCCAGTGGCTGAGCACCTACTTCCCACATGGGAGATCCCAGGTTTGGTTCTCGGTACCTCCTAAAAAAACAAACAACAAGCAAAACAAATGAAAAAACCAACTCAGGGGAGCTGATGTGACTCAAATATGTATGTGGGAAGCCAGCTTCCCATATACAAGGTCCCAGGTTCAATGCCTGGCCCCTGGTACCTCAAAAAAAAAGGGGGGGGGGGTGACAGGTGACCAGTTAAGCTCTGAATCTCTGAATCTCAGGAGAATTGCAAAACCTTTATCCACTGGACTCACCAGAGGACAACTGAAAAAAGGATGATGATGGACAACGCCCATCCCAGGAAGTGGAGAGTGTCTGCAACTGCAAGCAATGCAGTTCCGTCCATCTGCCTCATGGAATCTAAGCCCCCTCTCAATCAGAGACACGATGGGCATCACCATCCCAAAATCCTCAGGATTCAGGAATGAACAAAGAGATGGGTGGAAAGCAACTATGGACTAAAGTAGATTATGACTATTCTAGCAATGGGAGGACTTGTAACATTGATATAAAGGCAGTGGTCACCAGAGGTTCTGAGGAGAGGGAGAGGGAAGAATAGGTGTAACATGGGGCATTTTGGGGACACTAGAATTGTCCTGCATGACATTGCTGTGACGGATACAGGCCATTATACATTTTGTCAAAATCTATAGAAATTGTGGGGGGCAAAGTGTAAATGATAACGTAAACTATAGTCTTTGGCTAGTACAATGCTTCCATATGTGTTCATCAATTGTAACAAATGTACCACAGTAATGAAGGATGTTGATAATGTGGGAAAATGTGAGAGGGGGAGGGGGTGGAATATATGGGAATCCTCTATATTTTTTAAGTACATTTATGTAATCTAAAGCTTCTTTAAAATGAAGAAAAGTATTTTTTTTTAAATGAGGGAGAGTTTAAATCTTCACAGACATAAAAAAAAAAAAAAAAAAAAAAAAAAAACCTGAGAGTATGTTACCAAAAGACCAG
This sequence comes from Tolypeutes matacus, assembly GCA_026826555.1. Lineage (NCBI taxonomy): Eukaryota > Metazoa > Chordata > Mammalia > Cingulata > Chlamyphoridae > Tolypeutes > Tolypeutes matacus. Next base: position 2,324,850 of record JAKSZT010032012.1, read on the forward strand.
ATTTACAGGAGATACTAAAGGGAGTGCTGCAACCAGAAAGTAAAAAACAAGGGCAAGAGACTTGGAAAACTATGTAGAAATTAAGATTGTTAAAGGGTAAATTAAATGGTAAAAAGACAAACAATAGTAAAATATGACAAAGGAAAACCAAAGGACAAAATGGCTGAAGTAATGCCTTTATAGTAATAATACTCTCAGTATTGGATAGAACATCTGGACAGAGGATAAATAGAGAGCTTGAATAATATTAGAAATGAACTAGACCTAGGAGACATTTATAGAGCATTACACCCTAAAACAGGGGGATATACATACATTTCAAGAGCTCTTGGATCCTTCTCCAGGATAGAACATATTTTGGGTCACAAGCCAAGTCTCAATAAATTTAAAAAGACTGAAATTATACAGAACACTTACTCTGATCAAACAGAATGAAGCTGGAAATCAATAATGGATAGAAAAATGGAAAATTCAGAAATTTATGAAAATTAAACAACATACTCTTAAATAATCACTGAGTTAAAGAAGAAATTGCAAGAGAATTCAATAAATATCTTAAGACGAATGAAAATGAGAACACAACATATCAAAACCTACGGGACATCGCAAATACAGTGCTGAGAAGGAAATTTATAGCCCTTAATGCTTACATTAAAAAAGAAGAAAACTAAAATTGAATATCTAACTGCACACCTGGAGGAATTAGAAAAAGAACAGCAAACCAATCCCAAGCCAAGTCAAAGGAAAGAAACTGTAAAGATCAGAACAGAAATAAATGAAATTGAGAACAAAAAAACAACAGAGAGAATCAACAAAAAAGTAGGTTCTTTGAGAAGATCAACAAAATTGACAAACACTTAGCTAGACTGACAATTGGTAGGGAGATATATGAGAGAATTTCAAAACAGACTGAATTGGGTCCGAAAGAATTCAACATGAATTCATGGCAGATAACATTTAGGAGATCTATATTACTCCTAAATGTTATTTGTTTTCTACTAGGAATGATGCTTTTAGTATGGTATTGATTTGATATTTTTGAAACCAGTTTGCAAATACAGTCTCTATTTAAAAGAAAGCTTTTACAAATCAAATAAAATCTCATTTACCTTGCACACAGTTTCTAGTCCATAAGAATTTTCACCTCGACTGGAAGCACCACCAATTTTTTCTACTCTACTTATGACACCGAGAGAAGCATCTAAAACAAATGGAGGGTCCTAAAGGAAGGGGGAAAAAATTCAATTAAAATTGAAAAATTGATACTATATATAATTATAGCTTAGAAAAATCTTAATCAGAAATCCTTTAATTAGAAATGATAAAAAATGAACAAAACTGGCTGCAAATAGCACACACGTACATATAAACTCTACAAGTCTTACCCGTTCCATGCTTTTGAAATACAGCCTGTAATTTGTCACAGTCAGAGTTCCTCGTACAGCACCAGTGAATGGGCAGATATAAGTCACATCTTTGGCTGAAAAGAAAGAGTTCACATCTTTACTATACATTGTGCATTATTAAAAACTGTATTCTCATCGTTTCACAAATAAAACTGAGAACTCTGATGGCTAGTCCAACAACAGAATCAGTGATTTAAGGAGACTTTCAGAAGCCTAATCCAAGCTTTCCATCATGAGGCAATACGGGGAAGGAATGCAGGGAAAAATGGGAAACCTAATCCAAGCTTTCAATCATGAGGAAATACGGGGAAGGAATGCAGGAAAAATGGGAAGAACTAAGAAAAAATGGGAGGAAATACGGGGAAGGAATGCAGGAAAAAATGGGAAACCTAATCCAAGCTTTCCATCATGAGGAAATACGGGGAAGGAATACAGGAAAAAATGGGAAGAACTAAGAAAAAATGGGAGGAAATACGGGGAAGGAATGCAGGAAAAAATAGGAAACCTAATCCAAGCTTTCAATCATGAGGAAATACGGGGAAGGAATGCAGGGAAAAATGGGAAGAACTAAGA
>JAKSZT010032012.1:2326838-2366324 GCA_026826555.1 Tolypeutes matacus
AATGCAGGAAAAAATGGGAAACCTAATCCAAGCTTTCAATCATGAGGAAATACGGGGAAGGAATGCAGGAAAAAAATGGGCAGAACTAAGAAAAAAATGGGAGGAAATATGGGGAAGGAATGCAGGAAAAAAAATGGACAAAACAGAAGGAAACAGAGATGGCCAATATTCCTTGGATAAAACAGGTGTGGTGTACGAGTAGTCAGGAAAGGGAGCTGGTAAACGTAGTGACAACAGTATAAGGTCTCAAGGCAGAACTATATTCATCCTATCGGTTTCTAGGCCAGCTCACCAATCTGCTCGAATTCTTCTGGCACAGTCTAAGTTTGTCAATATTCCTCTAAAAATACAATACCCAAAACACCTAATACCAGAAACTCCTAATCATATAGCAGATTGTATTTCTGAGAAAAGTATTGTAGGGGAAATGAAATGTATATGAAATGTATTTTCTCAGAGAAAGAATACTATTATAAGAGGGCAATATATTCCTTCCTACAGAAATGACGTCCAACTTTGTAGAGGAATAATCACAAGCATTATTTTATTACATGATAAATGAGCCTAAACAGTATTATGCTTTTTAAAGCACGCATTGACTGATTAAACAAGGTAATTCAGCTATCACCAGCTCAAAATAGCATTTAATATGGCAGAGCTCATAAAGCCCAATACAAACTTCTAATATCTTTAAATATTCATAAATTCTGGTAAAGTCATTATTGCAGCAACAGCAGATAAAGGAATATCTTCATTATTCCAAGGAAGTAAGGTGCACTTCTTTGGCATGACAAATTTCTAAGAACTTTTAAGGGGCTTCCAGGAAAACTTAGGGCCATGAAAAATATGTTTAATAAGGTACTGGAACTTCCTGACTCTTACTTCCTATTCATCACTTCGAAGGACTGACTGCTTTGTATGGAATTTGCAATGAGACTGATCTTTAACAAACATTTCTAACCTTCAAAATAGTTCTCTTGGGAATGTTCAAGTATGAGTTACCTGATTTTAAGGGACTGTTTCTGATGGATGGTTCACTAGAGGGAAGCTTTAAAATCAAATAAACCTATCATTAGATGAAGATACACAAACTTGCCTTGCTCACATTTTCTAACCTCAACTAGGGAAGCTTTATTCGATTTACTAAAAACATTTCTGGGTTCCTTCCAGAGACAGCTTTCTCATTCACTCAAGAAAATCAGTCTTATTATTCGACAGGTGTACTTTCTTACTACACCTTGCCCTTTCTTCTGAAGTCCGTGAGACCGTAGCAGGAAAGCACTTGCACAGTCTAAAGCACCGTAGGACCCGCCGCGTTTACCTGGCGCCGCTGTCGCCACCCCGAGAGCCGGCCTCGCGCCGGCCTCGCTGTCCCCCTCCTGAGGAAGAGGAGGGGTGCGCGGGAACTCTACCAGAGAAAGGACACGCCTTCCAGCTGAGCGCCTCCTTTAACCTTCCCAGCCACCCTCAGAGGTGGGAGCTACGAGCGCCGGGAGAGTGCCAGGTGAGACTAGAGGGCTGGGAGAAGGCAAGGGATGCCAGCGTCTCGGAGCAGGGACTGCTAAGACTGAGACCTGAGTCCAGCTCCCCTGCCTACAAACCCGGGCCTCTCCATCGCATCGTGCCGCCTTTGCTATCTCAAAGCTAAGCCGCTAAGGCACAGTTGCCTCTGGGGGGGGGGGGCTGAAGACCCTAATCGGGGCTGCCTCTCCTCCCAAGGCAGCGAGGGCACCATGCTCTGAGACCGTTACTTCCCTGCAGCACTCAGCTGATGTTCCGACCACCTTAGCTTCTGAAGAAGCTTCTAAACTGCACACTGACACTAAGCCCACTAAAATCCAAGGTCTTTTTCACAAAGACATGTGCAAGGTTACCCTAGCCTTATGCTTTACACATTCCCTATTAAATTTAATTGTTTTGCACAATAATCAAGTTTATACAGATGATTTTGAATCAGGATATTTTATTTAATATATTAGATATTACTCTAAACTTTACTGTAATACTGCCTAGCAGTACCAAAAGATCTTATAATTACTCTTCCTGTCAAATTTTCAATAAGTTTATCAAGAAAGAAGCCATAGTGGATTCTGTGAGGTATACAAAAATGATCTAGGAGGAAGACAGAAATAAATACAAATAAATGTAATATATGAGCACATGTGACCTGTGCAGAAAAAGAGGCACAGAAACATTCTCTAAGCAATGCAGAGATGGGAAAGGCCACCTGCCTGTGGTGCCAGAGGCGAGCTCGAGGGGGCGGCCTGGGAGCCGCACGCGATGGCGATTACCTCGCACATGGTAGAGACGGTGAAGCAGCACTCAGTGCAGAACGAAAGCGTGCTCCACGGCACAAATGTGGGAAAATAAAGCATGGATTTAGGCAAAAGGAAGTGTCTAGTCTGGCTCTCTCCTAATTTACCTCTTACCCACACTCTCTCCATTGGTTCAGTTGCCCTCCCTGTTTCTCCCATAAAATGGTAAATATTAGTGTTCACCAAAGCTATGCCCTTAGTACTCTTTTCACTTCATACACTTTCTAAGTTATTTTTATCCTCCCATTTTCAACTAATATCTATGTTCTGATGATTCTCAAATATGGACCTCCAGCCTAGATCTTTTTTATAAGCTTTCATATCTACTTATGAGATATCTCTACTTGAGGTTTCTCATAAATACCTGAAATTCATTATATGTAAATATTATGCCAAAGACTCAGGAAAATGGAGAGAAGAAAACAAGTTCAAGAAATTCTTAGACTGACTCCTCCAGATCTGATAACTAATTGCATATGAGAGTTCAGGAAAAGAAGAGCAGTCTACAATGACTCCCAGGTTTCTAGCTTCAGTGACTGGGAAACTGGTACTGCTATTAACTGAAATACAGAATGGAGGAAAGGAGCAGATGTGGAATAAAGGGGGACTTCCAGTTTTAGAGATGCTCGATATATGGTTCCTATGGGATACTCCAAGGCGTGTGTCTTAGAGGCATACGTTTATGTGTGTCAGGGCGTGAAAACACAACTTTTAGACTCATCAGCTATATGTGGTAGGGGAAGCTACTAGTTTAGATATGGCCAATCAAACAAAGTCTACAGGAGTAAAAAGGGTCATGGATGAACTCTTAGGGAGTGCTGATATTGAAAGGACAAGGAGCCCAAAGAGCCTGAGTGCTAACTTGAGAGTCCTGTATAAGGCAACTTACCATAATGGAAATAGCAGGGCCCTTAGGTTCAAAGGAGGAAAACAAATGATCACATGCTAGCTCTAACTTCACAGGTAGCTAATGAGTCTATGCTGTAGTTTCTCATCTACAAAATGAGTTTAACCTCCTCCCTAGAAGATTCCCGTGAGGATGATTAAATGAGACAGTCAGCAAGCACTGACTAATGATAACTGCTGATGTATAATATGCAATCGAATTCAGTAAGCAGTTGAGCAGGATTAGAAGCTGAGTGGGGTAAATAAAAAAAGAGACTGGGGAGGAATTTCATCAAAGTCAAGAGCAAGAAGAGATAAATACCATCCCAAATGCTAAGAAGTTAAATTTACTATAGATAATAGCAAGTCATTTAGAAGGTGGCTCAACCCCTTTGGCTTGCTTATTTAGTCACAAGGAAATGACACCTAGCCAGGGAAAATTAAACTTTAAATTCTTTTTTTAAATTATGATTTATAATAAAATAAAAGATGGTGTCTACATTGGCTAAGAAACCATTTATTTATTCTTCCAACGTATTACTTTATTTCTTAAAAGCTATGGGATAAAATAAAAGCCTGCAAACAAAAAATAGTTTAGATGCTTACTTCCAGCTTCTAGTCCATAATAATATAAGTAAATGTTTCACTCTGTAGGCCAGACAGAGAAAGGCACATATATGAAACGGCTTGTTTGGCAATATTTTCATCCAAATATTGACCCAAGTTTATTAAAGTAGAAAAAAAAAAAATAAAGGAGGCAAATTAGAGAGTATGCCTTAAAAAAATTACTTGTACAAAGTGACAATTCAATGTTTTTACCTAGACAATGCAATATGTGAATGCAGTCATTCAAATTAATGAATTTTTGTGTATGGAATTCAGCAACAGTTAAAAAAAAAAAAAAAAGCCATGTACTTCAAAGAAAGTAAAGCAAAGGAGAGGGGTGGACTATGACTCAATTTGCATATTCCCCAACAGTGCAGGCGTGAATGCCATATGCAGGCAGAGGCTCAGGCCTGGGGCGGCCGCAGCAGGGAGTGCTGCCACAGCAGGTGGCTCTGTGCAGCCAGCCTCGCCGGGCATCACAGCACTGCGGAGTGCGGACAGTCAGAAAGGAGAGGAAAAGTCAACGAAAAGCACCATTACAGACCCATGTCTTTAATATTTTCTCCTGGAAGCAAGGGTGGTTCTTCCATTTCTGCTAATTTGTTAGATTCCCTCAGGACCTGCATTGGAAGGGGGCCAAGAAAAGAAACATTAATTCAAAGACTGATTTTTCACTCAATTTCATCCAAGTACACTTGCTTATATTTAAAGTTCTAGCATGATATTTCACACGACTTTAAATCAAATGCCAAACTGCAGTGTTGGCATGCATAGTGAGGGGGTTATTCCAGAAAGCATTGACTCACTCGTAGCAGGTACAATACAAAACACTTTACACATTTTCTTATTGAATCCTACAACAGCCCCTATAAGAGATGGGCTATTCCATTTCACAGCTCAGGAAAAATAGCCCAAAAGTGGCAATTAACTTGTTCAAGATCACACAGCTAGGAAGTACCAGGGTGTGGATTTGAACTACACTTTTCTTTGACTGCAACGCCCTTTCTCCTTCCATTAAGCCAAGCTGAACAGCCACTGTACAGTTATTTAATACCTGTTTGCAGACGATGGTGTTAAAGAATCTATGCTTACAGAAAAAGAGCTACTAACTAAATCACAATCATGATCAACAACGGTTACAGAGTAGTGCCTTGTGCAGGATGCGGCACTAGAATCCAAGAGCGCAAAGCTACAGAACCCAGGGGCTCTAAAGAAGGTGCAGCTAGGAGAAGACACATACACCCCAAGCTGTATGTAAACATACTCCCCTCTAGCTACCAAAAGCCTTCCCACCTACCACCTTTGCTGACAGAGGAGCCTGCAGTCCATCTCCAATTCTTCATTTCCCATTAAGTCTTCACCGTACAGCAATCTGCCTTTGCCTCCTGCCCTAACACCTTGCAGGGAACCTGCTCTCTCCCCAGTAACCTCCCACTTGTTAAAGACAATAGACATTCTTCAGTATTAATTTTCTATGATCACTGTCAACAACCGCCTGCCTCTTGAGAGCACACTATCCTGATCAAACTCTTCCCTCTGACCACTCTTCCTCAATGACTCTAATATTCCTTTTCCTTTACCCTCTCTGTTCTTCAGGGGTTTTTACTAGACCCACTTTTCACTCTACTCACCTCCTGATGATCTCATACCCATGACTTCAACTAACTTCAATCTATATTGCCAGACGAGATTTTTCTTGAGCTCTCGTTCCATACATCCAACTGGTTAATATTAATCCCCATCTGGATGTCACCCAGATACGTCGAACTCAATAGACCTAAAACTTACCTGTGTTCCATACTTAGTAAATGGCACTACCATCCATTTGGTTGTCTAAGCCAGCGTCTGCCAGAAAGGCACAGAGCAGTGGTCTCTATGAGTAGACCTTGATTTGTTTCTTTAGACTAAGAAGAAAAACCACTAGAAAAAACTCTCCAAAATAATTTTTAATTAGCTTTTGACTTTTAATTCCTTATATTCAAAAAATAGATTTAAAGACCTCGAAAGAAGGCAAAAAGTAATTAAAAACAAGGTAATGCCACTGGCTTAAAGGTCATCTTCTGAAGCCCTCAAAACTTACCACACCACCCTAACTGCCTGTCTATTCATGAGCTCCTATATGGAACTTGCCACACTACCGAGGCTTAGAGAAGTGTCACATCTTCTACACTGCTGAGAAGCCAAAAGAATATAATGTGAACAACAAATGTGAGCAACATTTGTAATTTTTAATTGTCTAGCAGCCACATTAAAAATAAACAGGTGAAACTGAATGCAATAATAAGTTTTATTTACACCTATATATATATAATGTATATATGCATCTGACATAAAATTAATGGTTTATTTTATATTTCTTGTTTCATACAAGGTCTTTAAAATCCATTACATATTTTACACATATAGCACATATGAATCCAGATGAGCCAAATTTCAAGCATTCAACAGCCACATCTAGAGACTCCCATACTGGGCAGCACAAATCTAATGCATCTAATTCATCATCATGACCACGTCATTCCCCATGTAAGTTAGAGGTTACATTAGTCAGGGCTCTCCAGGGAAACAGAACCAACAGGATTTATTAATGAGACTCATTACAGAAATTGGCTCACGAGACTATGAGAGTGGGCGAGTCCAGATTCCACAGGATGGGCTGCAAGCTGGGAGCTCCAATGAAGTTTTTCGATGATTTCCCTAGGAGAAGCTGGCTGAAGTATAGATGAAAATTCTTCCTTCTGACTGCTGAAATAATTGGTTCTCCTTTTAAGGCCTTCAACTGATTGGTTGAGACTTCTCTCATTGTTGCAGACAATCTCCTTAGTTAATTGTAGATGTAACCAGCCACAGATGCAACCAACTTACTGATGATTTAAATCCATGAAATAGCATCACAAGAACAATCAGGCCAGTGCTTGCTTGACCAACAACAGACACCATAATCTAATCAACTTGACACATGAACTTAACCATCACAGGGGCATAGAGAGGAAAAGACATTATGGCCATAACTCAATGCTCACCTAAGGCTAAAACACTAAAAATAAAGAACAAAATTACTTTATGCTTAACACATTTGTAATCCAAACAATTTCATACTTGTAAAAGTATAACAATTTGCTTCAGAAAGTAACTTTAAAGTGTACCAAATGTACCACACTAATAAAAGATGTTGTTAATGAGGAAAAGTGTGGGAAGGGGAGGAAGCTGGGGTATATGGGAATCCTCTATGTTTTCAATGTAACATTTATGTAATTTAAAGCTTTTCAAAATAATGTAACACCTGAAGAACTAGAATATATACACATACATGGATTTATTATATGCCTCATTCTAAATCTCAAAAAAAGGTCATCTATTTTGAACGACATCTAGTTGCCAGTCCCCTGATGGAGTCCTCACGGAGAAAGGGAGAAGGGAAGGAAAAGGGGAGGAAGGTGGAATCGAGAGAGGTGGGATGGGAGGGAAGGAGAGAAGGGAGGAAAGGAGGGAAGAGATAAGTGCTTACGAAGTTGCAGAAAAACAGGATACAAAGTTACAGCACTGAAATATACAAAAACACAGTTCAAACACAGTTCCTGGGTTCAAATCCTAGCTGTGTCACAGGCTAGCTAGGGACCCTTAAGCAAGGTGTTCAATTTCTCTATGCCTCATCTTCCCCGTCTATAAAACAGGAATAATAGTAGCTCTCAAACTGCTATAAAAAGTAAATTAGTTAATACATTTAAAGCCTCTATATCAGTGCTGAAAACACGTAATTAATAAGTGTGATCTATTAATAATAATTCATACTAACAACTGATTGCCAGAACCCAATAAAATTTTCTACTATTTATTAAAAAACAATAGAATCAGGGGAGTGGATGTAGTTCAAATGGCTGAGCGCCTGCTTCCCAAGTACAAGGTCCCAGGTTTGATACCCAGTATGTCCTAAAAACAAACAAATAAACAAAAAAACCAACTCTCATGGGGGGGGCAGATGTAGCTCAGTGGTTGAGCACCTGATTCCCATGTACAAGGTCCTGGGTTCAATTCCCATTACCTCCTAAAAACAACAACAACAACAACAAAAAAAAACAATGGAAAGATACAAACAATAACAAATACAAAATACACTGCAAAAAACAATGCTGCACACATGGAAAGGGAGATGCTTTGTACTTCCCCCACTGTCTACCATCTGACTAAAAAATACAAAGATCATACCACTGACAAAGCTGGGCGGTGGGTCCTCTACTGCATAGCCCTTCGTTTCTGGAAAATAGCAGTTTAAGAAACCACCTCACATCGTGAAGAACCCCCCTCCCCAGATGACTTAGATGAGACTCACAGATGCCCCTTGTTGACCGAGGACAAGGCCAGATGCAGACCCTCCAAATCCTCATTCTTTGACTCATAAATGATCAATCAGAACAAACTGCTTGTTAACTAAACTGATTAATTTTCTATCTTTCTACCTCCCAGAAAACAGGCCGCTTTACCATGAAACAGTGTCTGATCTTCTACCTGATCAGGCCACCCTTTCACTCCATGTCCCCATACCTGCTTCCTTACTCTTCTCTATAAAAGAAAACCTCCTTGAGCCTAACACACTTACAGACCTTTGTTCAGGGCTTCTCCATTTGCAACAGCCCCCTCCCTCTATTACAAAAGTCCCTTTTCCCCTTACAATAATCATTTCGAACAAAGTCTCTTTCCTAAGTCCAGACTTGTTTTTCGTTTGACATCGGTTCAGCTTCTTGTGGCTGCTACAGTGCTGTCCCCATGACCTCCTCTCTTTCTGCAGTTCTACATCCAGAAGGCTGAATTCCTTTCAGTTGTTAGAGGCACACTGCTGTCCCCCCACCTCCAAAATACATACACATGTAACTGAAATCAGGCTGCATCTTTAAAATGATACCAACATTTAATGCAATTTTTCAATGCTCTCCCATTCACAACCGAAAAAAAGACTGTGTAACTCAAGTAAAAATATACCTTAAAATCAAAGACATTTTAATAATGAGGAAATAGAATAAGATACAGCCTAAACATAATTTTTTTTTCCTCTGTGTCTTTGGGCACTCTACTTTTGAAAGGACAGTTAACCTTTGTTGCTAAAACTATCTTTTCCTTAACTTAATGGTTAACAACTGTCTGTTCATTCATCTAATAAAAATTCTGTGAAGGCCCATAAAGTTCTGAAAGAGGCTGAATTAATAAGGCACAATAAAAAAGACCAAAAACAAAAAAAAAAAAGAAGAAAATGTAAAAGAAAAAAAACAAAACAAAAAGCAAACAAGGCCCTGGGGCGGACACCCAGAAACAGTTTCTGCCGCAGCGGCGCTTTTGTGTGACGCATTCCACACGCTCCCTTTGCACTCTACTGCAAAGACGGCCATGTAATCTATTATACAAATCAGGACACTTGTGTCCAGGACGAATGTCCAGCCTAAGGAGGCAACAGGCATAAAGCAGGTCTCACCCAGACAAACTTGCAAATATAATCAGTCTAGCCAGAATATTATCTCAAACAGGGTGTGTGCAAGATGATCTTTCAGCTTCAGAAAGAAAATAAAAGCAGTTTGTTACTTTTTTTGGGGGAGGGGGCCTAAAAAAAATAAGAAAATGAGCTTACCTAGCACCCGATCTTGGTATCTAATACTTAACCTTCTATGCAGAGGAGTTCCAAACATTTATGTAGAGACACCACCCTCAAGGAGATGGGGCCTGACAGAGCACTCCTTACATATGGGCTGCACAGTGACTTACAGCCAAAACATACAGCACAAAAAAGAGGGGGAGCAGTGGAGGGACCCAGAACATCGCTGCAGGCAGGGGATCAAAGTCAGTGCCAACAGTCATCAGTCACGCTGACCGTGTGGACCCTTGAAATGAAGTGATGGGAACCGCGCTCTACCTCTGTGGGCCTCCTGCACAACACAGGTAAGCCCAATCTAATCAGGGCTAAAACATCTGACATTCGACAGAACACCTGATAAGTACTCTTCAAAATCATCAAGTCATCAAACACAAGGAAAGCCGAATAAACTATCACAGCCAAAAGGAGCTTAAGTCATACAACTGCTAAATGAAACACGGTATCCTGGATGGGCCTTTGGAACGAAAAGCGCATTTGGTAAAAACTCAGGAAAGATGAATGAAGTATGGACTTAAGCTAATGATAACGTATCAGTTATGTTAATGATGTAACTTACTAATGTAAGGTGTTCCGAATAGGGGCAAAACTGGATCTGGAGTAGATGGGAACTCTCTGTGCTATCGCTGCAACTTTTCTGTAAATCTAGAACTGGTCTAAATTTAAAGTTTACTTGATAAGTAATAAGAAAAGCTGCTAATTTTAATATAATATTAGCAACAGGACCCTCGTGTTCCCAAATGTAAGCCAGTCACTAGTCAGTTAAGGCACATGTGGTGTATGAGGAAATGAAGGGGCTCTGTGTGGCAGAAGGTGAGAGCGCACACTGAGGTGTGCCACAGTCAGAGCTACATGGGCAGCCGGACCCTCACAGGAAAACACAGGGGGGCTCAAAAAGTTGTCAAGAACCAGCAGGTTGGAATATATTAATAATGCAAGCACAGGTATGAGGCAGAAGGGACATTCCTCCCATTCCTAGTATGAGTTCTTCATTTTTTTTTATGTTTTTTTTTGGTTTTTGTTTTTTGTTTTTTTAAGAAGCTTTAGATTACATAAATGTTACTAAAATATAAGGGATTCCCATACACCCCACCCCCTCCCCCTCCCACACTTTCCCCCATTAACAACATCCTTCATTAGTGTGCTACATTTGTTACAACTGATGAACACATTGAAGCACTGTTACTATGGACCATCATTTACATTATAGTTTATACTCTGCCCTGCACAATTTTACAGGTTTTGACAAAATGTATAATGGCCTGTATCCGTCATTGCAATTTCATGCAGGAAAATTCCAATGTCCTGAAAATGTCCCATGTTACACCTATTATTCCCTCTCCCTCCCCTCAGAACCTCTGGTGGCCACTGCATTTACAGCAATGATAAAAGTTCTTCCATTGCTAGAATAATAGTTGGTCTTTAATAGAATAATAATAAGTCTACTTTAGTCCATTGTTCATTCCCCAATCTTGAGGATGGTGATGCCCACTCTATTTCTAATTGAGAGGGGGCTTAGATCCCATGGGGCAGATGGATGGAACTATCTTGCTTGTAGTTGCAGACACTCTCTGTTCCTTGGAATGGTCATTGTCCATCATCATCACCTTGTTAGTTGTCCTGGGTGAGTCTGATGAACTGGAGAGTGGGTGTTGCAACTCTGCTGAGATTCAGGGCTCAACCAGCACATGAACAACCAAAGATTTAAGTCTCTGGGACATATATTTAACAAATATAGTGCTAATTATAGGTTCAAATAAAAGGGGCAGAAGAAGCATGTTAGGGAAAGTATAAATGAGTCTAATTCTGTTATACTGGGGAGCATAAATTCCAAAGTAGGGCCCACTGGCAGGGCGCCCAACTCCTGAGCTGTCTGCCCTGCCTGCAGGGTCTGGATGTCTCTAGAGCCCTCAGGAGCCCCACTGTTTGAGGCACTGTTTGCTGTGGCAGTCAATGAAATCCTGCTGAGACATGCATAAGCGTAACCTTTGAATTAACATCCAGACTCACTTTGAAATCTCTTAGCTATAACAACTCATTTGTACTTAGAGGAGCGGATATAGCTCAGTGGTTGAGTGCCTGCTTCCCATGCACAAGGTCCGGGGTTCAATCTTCAGCACCTCATTAAAAAAAAAAAAAAACTTATTTGCATTTAATATTTCCTCCTTTTGGTCAAGGTCTTTTCCCAGATGCATTGCTATTTGGTGCTGGTAAATAATCCCTTGGTGTTATGGAGGCTCATCCCTGGGAGTCATGCCCCACATCGGGGGGATGGTAGTGCATTTACACACTGAGTTTGGCTTAGAGAGAGGACACATTTGAGCAACAAGGAGGCTTCCAGGAGGTAACTCTTAGGCAACATACTACAATACGAGGCTAAGTTTCAATTTCATAAGAAAAGGTCCTAGAATGAGTTCTTTTTCAGTCACAATGTGAAGTTAAAAACAATGATAAGCTAGTAAGATCTGATCAGAAGCAGACCAAATTTCAAAATTATCAAGAAGACTATTAGTGGATTTTTATTAAATTGATGAATAAACAAGTTTTATACGTGTGTGTGTGTGTGTGTGTGTGTGTGTGTATATATATATATATATATATATATATATAAGTGTTTTAAACAGTAACAAAATAAAGGCTAACAATGGACGTATATCCACTATTGTTAGTCATGAACCCTGCCGTGAATGCATGTTATGCCTTGAAATAACAGCCGACGATATTATGAAGCCTTCATCATTAATAAAACATATAACCAGATTATGAGGATAAGCTGTTACAAATTTTAGTGGTTTAAAATCATGCTATATTCAATCTAGTATTTTATAAAATTTTAGTAAACTAATTATTAATTACAACTATACAGAAGTCTTTACAGATATTTATAACCCATCTCCGTTTGTTGGATTCTGCTTTGAAAATGAAGTAGATGAAAAAGATATCATCATCTCAATATATGCTCAACAGCAAATGACTTCATTAATGAAAACAATGTTTTAATTAAAACTGTGTTAAAGTGTAACTTAAATGAGCAATTCTTTCTGCCAAGAAACAGTTTATGGATGAGCTTTTACATATGGAATCTCTATTAGCAAGGCTAAGGATCAAAGTGAACACAATGGAGGAAGACAGAAGTGGCGAGAGTAAAGCAGTGGCACATCTTGTACCACCGTCATTAGCTGATTCACTCAGGTTTAGTGAAAACCCAAACTGAATCAAAGAACGGGATTACTATTTAAGTGAGTCTTTTTCTTGTTAACAAATATTAAACACAGTTTGCTCAGGAGACTGGGGGAGCACATGTCTTAGGGGACAGAGGTATAAAGTACCCTGGAATTTATGGAGAAACCTGTTTGTAACAACTATAGTTAATTATTGCATTTTCTTACAAAATATGTTTTGGAAAATTGTATACTGTCAATTAAAGTGCTTTTGTGTTTGTTTGCTTATTAAAAAACAAAAAACTGTATAAGTGTAACCAGTTGACTGGAATAAAAAGATTGTGAAGTAAGTTTAGAGGGTTAACATCACACATGAAATTTCATTTTCTCCATCATTAATAGGCAAACAATTATAGAAAAGCAAATGAATCCAGAAATGCACAATAAGCACAAAATACTATAGGTGATCACCACTGGGATTAACAAAAACAAGCTCTTACTAAGGAACACTAAGAAACTGCAACGAGCTGTGGAGCACGACGGAGCACGGCACATAAGGGACCTGACTCCGGTGCTGGCCACGTGGCTTGAAAGTCTGCCGACACAGCGTCTTCGCTACGAGAGCCTGAACACACCGTGATAGCAGTGCCTCACAGAACTGGCAGGCGCATCACCAGAGGTAAGTGACGCACAGCACTTAGAGCAACGCCTGGCACACGGTGTATCCTCAATAAATGTTAGCTATTATTGGCCATTATGGGAATAAGCATAAAAATCTGTTATGTCACAAAGAAGTTTACTAATTCTCTCATGGCAAAGAGCATAAGTTAGCAAATTTAGGGATGAATTACACATTTTTCTTCTACAAATAAGTAAGAAGTCCTTATGTGCTGGTTTTCTAAGATATTTTATAAGGACTCTGATCTTTGAGACTACTCCATCAATATTTTCTGCTTGACTGAAGGTTATATTGACAGTGTTGGCCAAAAACAGCTAGCACAAATATTTCATCAGAACTTAAAAACAGTATACATACCCTCAAATCAGGAGAAAAGTTGTCTGCAGAAGTTGAAATGGAATCTGATGATATGACAGAAGCTGATTTTGTATGCACTGAATTCTCTGAATGAGAAGTGGAGGCACTACAAAATATGAAAGCACAGTACGTTTGAAAATGGAGACTTTAAAGACCAATTTCAGAAGCGTTATTTATTATATAACCCCATTATTTATTGAAACTCCCACCTGCCAACTAGTCCTACTTTGCTTATTCAAGCTCATCTCCAAATACTGATAAATTCCTACGGGTTAAATTATTCTTATTGCCTATGTCCCCTATGGACAGACTTCCCAGTCTCATGAACACTGCCCGGGAGAACGCCTCCCTTTCACCTATCCATCCACTCACCCGTCAGTTCACGCATCTAAGAAGGCCCCCCTCTTCCCTATCCATCCACTACTCATCCATCTGTTCAGGCAGCTGAAAAGTATACACTGAGTGGTCCAATACACAAAACAGTGCAACAGGCAGGATAATTTGGAGATAATTTGGAGATAATATGACACAGTCCTCATGTTAATGGAGTTCACAAGTGTATGGCAGAAAGGGACAAGTAAATAAATGGTACAATGTGATAAATGGTTCTAAAAGAAGAATCAACAAGCTGCTAGAGAAGGGAAGGAAGCACCTAGCTCTGCCTGGGAATGCCAAGAAGAGTTCCTAGGGGAGATGACATATGAACTGAGTTTTGAAAGACAAGCAGCAAATGCCAGACTTATAAACAAGTAAGATGACTCCAAAAATGAACAAAAAGCACTGCAAAGGTATGGGGGTATCAAAGCAAAAATCAATGGAGAAACTACAAATAGTTCAATAGGGCTTGATGAGCAAAAGAACAGAAGATAAGGATGAAAAGATGGCCTGCTTTGTACCTACATTGTACCTTTCCACCAAATGAAATTGTACACTTCCTACAAGCCTCTTTAAATATCCACTTCTGCCATTTTACTGTCTAAGTAACCATAATCTACAATTACTTTTACCTTCTTAAAGTTCCTATAAAAGTTTTGGTACATGATCACGTACTGCCTTTTATTGTTTACTGACTCAGGTATATTTTTTTCACTAACTAAATTTTAAGTGTCCCAAAAGGAAGGATTATGTCTTTTACTTCTTTTTTGTTTTCCACAAAATCTACTTCAGTGCCTACATAAATTGTTAATAGGGATTATGTTAAATCCAAAAGCACAGTGACAACATACCTATGCCACAAACTGAATAATTTATATCATTTCCTTTCATCAGTAAAAAAAAAAGTTAAAATTATTTAAAGAAAAATCAGTGGTGGAAAAACCTTAGATACAGAACTGAAGCCCAGTTTCTATTAAAAAAAAAAAAAAAAAAAACATTCTCAACATATTAAATGTCTTCTTTAAACCAAAAATAAAAAATTTTGTCATTAGATTTTGATTAAATAATCCATCTGGAGGTTGCAATAATATTTAAGAACCACATTTTAGTTTTAAAATAATTTGTCCACTATAAACATACCTTTAACAATAACAAAATTATTTAAAGAAATTTTCACATCATTAAATGGATGAAAAACTGTACTCTAGTAGATTACATTTCAAAAGTTTTTTCAAATCAAGCATCCCTTTATTTACTGTTTCCAAGTATGATAGTGGTTGTTTATAATCAAGAAATGATAGTATTATAAAAAAGGAGATGCCATAACAAATTGTCCTAGATAGTTTTATAATGTAAAGAAAGAAAAACTGATAGACTGGTAGCCAATTTCTGATTAATTAAATGCCACCTGCATTAAAATAACAGGCACAACAATCAGCCTTTAGAGGCAGTACTGCTCCTTCCCTGCCTGGCTTCCTCAGGCAGTTAGTGCCCGCCCTGCTTTCAGTTCCCTTGTGGCTAGGAAAGCCATGTGACACAATCTGGATCAGTGAGGTTTAAGGGTAGGTCTCCTAGTGCTTGCAGGCACCTTTCATTTTCTTAACAAAGGGGGAGAAATGGCAGGGCAGCCCTTCACCCTTCCCACTTCCTCTTGCCTGGAATTGAACGTAAGGACTGGAGTAGCTGCAGCCATCCTGTAAGCATGAATGACATGCTGGCCTGCTAAGCATGGAAAGCCAGAGACCCCAGAAAGAGTGCAGGGTTTAACACCACTGAGCGGCTGCGGCCATGCCAGCAACTCTTCACCTCTGGAATTCTTGTTTATGAAACAAATTAATTCCAATTTTAAAATTTACTGTAATGGCAGTTTCTATTCTGTACAGCCAAACACAATTCTAACTGTTACAGCAACCAATATCTCAAAAGGTCAGTTTTGGACAGATTAAAATGTGCAATAATCTATATGCAGATGACTTTCTGAGAGAAATAAACTCTTAAAAGGCAATAAAACACAACTTGAAAGTATAGGTAGTATGGTCTCTAGAAAGTTGGTACTGACAGAGAAAATATTGTAGCAAGTACCACTGAGAAATCAAATGTCTCCTTAGAGTCAAAATATGAAGTAAGTAAATCTAAAAGAAATAAGATAGCAAACAAAACCAGATTCTACAACTAATACTTCTCAGTCACAGATTCAGAGTCAGTCTTCCAAGCAAAAGTGTGGCAAAATAGCCTCTAATTATTAACTTCTGTTTTCAGACATGCATAAACATAGATAGATATTATAATCAGGGATGTATTTATATTTGAGTAAATGCTAATGTGTGTTTCAAGAGAACCAGTTTACAAAGACTTTGAACTCCAGGTAATTCCAAAACCAGTCTATTTCATCTCCTAAATAGTTCTCAAACAGCCAAAGCCCACACATCTGTTCTATAGAGCTGTAGCCAGTGTATACAAATCATTCTCTTGCCTTTTCACCTGATAAACAGTATCTGCTCATTTAGTCAGCAAACCCTGACACTCCCATTTATGATGGGTATTGAAGAAACAGTGATGACTCAGCCCCCTTCCTGTCCTCAGGGGGCTTCCAGCCTAGTGGGGGAGACAGAAACCTTTCTAATTGCTTTTTAGAGGGTAAGTGCTATACTAGAGCCCACAGAAGAGCAACCAGCTCAGCAGGTGGGGGTTTGGACAGACGTCCTAGGTCTTGAAGGGTGAAGACGGAGCCAAGGGAAGGGGAAGCTGAGGTGAGACGGTCTATCCAAAAGACAGGCACATCCAAGGAACGAGGAGATGCTCAGGTGGCTGGAGGCTGGAATTTGAGGAGTGTGGACACTGCCAATGGCCAGATCACTGGCCTGGGCGCCCTATCAAGGAGACTTCTACACCTGTGGGTAATGAGAGTCCATGGAAGGTATCCAAACATGAGCAGATCTGGACGTGAAAAAGCTCTCTGTGTGCACCTAACAACAGAGCCCCAAATGAATAGATCAAAGATGGATAAGATAAAAAGCAAACAGAAGATTTGAAGGACACTACACACTAACTAAACCTAACAGACATCTGTAGAACACTCCACCCAACCACAGAATACACATTCTTCTCCAATGTCCTTGGAGCATTCTACAGGAAGACCACATGCTATGCAATACAACAAGCCTCAATAAATTTAAAAGGACTGAAATCAAATTTTAAAAAATAATAATCAATCAATCAATCAATCAACCCCAGGTAAGCAAATGAGGGGCTAGAGGGGGACTGGGATATTATACGATACTGCTGTTCTTGTGATTTTTATAGGCTTACACCCTCTGTCCCTCCACTGAAAGGGACCAGGATTTTGTGAAAATTGCTTAAATTTTTACAAACATTTTTATTATACTGCACTATTAATGAAATAATGTAGAATTTAGGAAACTGCATGAATATACATACTATTCATAAGTCCTCTAGAAAAATAAACATGATAAATATAAAAGGAATTATATTCCCTTACATCACAAACACACAACAAAAATACATTATAATTTGGTACGCTGTATAAAATACTATCCAGTGACACTATGGAAAATGCTTGTGTGGAATCCAAAGTAACAGGAGCAAATTTTAAAAAAGTTTCACATGAAAAACTCTTAAAACATTATTTCCACAGTTAAACTAGCTATAAATGATAAACCCCAGACCCAAAAGTCTCCAGGAAAAACATGGTTTTGAGGTTTGAGGGACTTCAGCCGCAAGGACAGTTTCTTAGACTTGGGCATGGCGACAAGTCCATAAGAGTTCTAGCCACATTAGTGAGGTTGGGACATTAATACAATTCTCTATGTGACTTGAGAAAGTCCGTAAGCACTTGTCCCTTTTCCTCCCAAAGTCCGTAACAGCAGACAAGTAATGGGTAAGCACGTGTTTTAGTTTCCTAGGCTGCTTAAAGCAAATACTGTGCAATGGTGCAGTTTTGAGCCTGAGAAAATGTCCAAATCAAGGCACCCTTCCTCCCTCTCCCTCTCCCTCTCCCTCTCCCTTGCACTCACTGTGCCAAAGGTGCTCAGCTGACACCGAAGGCCTCTGAATCAGATCAAGCCCCATGACCCCAGCTTTCAGAAACCAAGGCCCTCTGCCAATGACCCGCTACACCTGGTAATATGAGCACATGCCTACGGGGACTCCAGCTAGCAAAGCTGTCCCTTGCCACTGGTTGGAAGAACCAGACTCCTATCACTTTTATTATTTTATTTTATTTTATTTTTCTGAAGTACCAGGGGCCAGTGGTTGAACCCGGAACCTTGTATGTGGGAAGCCGGCGCTCAACCACGAGCCACACTGGCTTCCCTGAGTTGGTTTCCTCGTTTGATTTTGCTGTTGTTTTTTTCAGGAGGCACCAGGAACCAAACCCAGGACCTCCTATATAGGAGGTGGGGTGCTCAGCCGCTTGAGCACATCCATTCCCTCCTATCACTTCTAACGTGGACATCTTTCGATTTAGTCCCCTGCAGTCTTCACTTCTGATCCAAAGTTCTGTGGAGGCTCAATTTCCACAGGAAACCGATCCCAAGGTATTTCTCTTGGTTCCTTACAATGCTTCTAGTCATTCTAAGAACCTCTGCATTTGTATTCAGTTATAGTTATGTTTACCTCTGATTTAGTATGTTTATATCAAGCCATTATTGCTTACATTGATTCATTATGCAGTTTTCATATTCTTTTTAAAAATTTTAACAATTACCAAACCCTTACTATGTACAAAAATACAAAACATCAGGTTATGAAGCAACCTCTCCACTTGCAATTCCAACTTCAAAAGAGACATTATAGCACATAAGCACATCATCAAGACCATGAAAGGGGCAAACGATGGCTGGGGAAACTCCAAGTGAAGGGCAGCACATATGATGAGAGGGAGTTAAATGCATTAAGTCAGACCCCTTGAAATGGCTATTTTTGTAAGCCAAATGGTCAAATACCAACAATTTCATACGGCTTAGCCTGACAAAATGCAGGGGAAAGAAGAAATTGAGCTGAGCCTTTAAGGACTGCAAGGCACAGATGGAGTCTTTACAAGTCACAGGCAAACAGACAAGAAGAAAGGAAGAAATAAGACTTTAAAGAGCCTGAGAAAGCACAGTGCATATTTTGTGAATAATAAGTACTTTATTTAAGCTAGATGGATTAAAGGCTAGAAAGGTAGCCTGGTGCCTTATTGCTGAGCATCCTAAATGCCAGGTTTAAATGCCTTGCTAGTAAAAGGCAAGGAGATAGAGACACCACTTCACACCCACCAGGTCAGCTGTAATCAGAAAGACAGGCAACAGCAAGTCTTAGGAAGGGTTTGAAGAAGCCGAAGCTCTGCCGCTGGTGGGAAAGTGAAGGGTGCAGGCTCTCTGAAGAGCAGTCTGGCAGTTCCTCAAAAGGCTAAACACGGCTTTCCTGTATGGCCCAGCAAGTCCACCCCTGTGCACATACCCGAGAGGGCTGAAAACACGTGTCCATACGCGCCCTGCACATGGACAGTCACAGCCACGCTGTGCCCAACAGCGGCACACAGCCCATGTCACTCCCCAGCTCAAAACCCCTCAAGGCTCCCCACTGCGCTCCAGAAAACGGTCAGCATGACCGACACAGCCTCAAGTCCATAGGCCACCTGCTCTCTGCCTCCTCCTCCAGCTTCTCCCTGTGTTCCTCTCTTTCCCCTCGTTCGTCCCAGTCCAGCTACCCTGGTCTAAAACAGGCTGACCCTGCTTTACCTCCTCAAGGAAACTTGACTTGGGTGCCCCAGACAAAACCAGTGCCCCCGGTAGTCACGTTCATGGCACTTTGTGCTTTTCTGTCTTCCCACTTAACCAAGGTCCGTTCTTACATCTATATGTGTGCAAATGTTTCATGACTGCGTGTGTCCCCTAAAACGACAAGCTTCACGAAGGAAGGGACCAGGTCGTTTTTCCCACCGTTCTCTTCCTAGGCCCTAGCATGGTGCCTGGCACAGAGCAGGCAATCAGTAAATATTTGCTGAATGAATGATCGAATAAGTGACCAAAAGACGACATGATTCTAGTCATACTCATCAGAGGCCATGGCTAGAAAATCCAAGACAAAACAAAGAGGAAGCTTGGTAAGGGGGGAACGAGGGGCAAGATGGGAGGAAATGAACACAAAGTCTAGTTTTCCCCCTGGAGTTATTGTGAGTGGATTATTTTACATATCGTATATAGTGTGCCATCTCCCTTAAAAGACTCATAGGTCACTGGGGCTCTCTCTTAAGTGAATGACTAAATAACACTCAGAAAACTGGTGGCATAAAGGCTGTGCAGTACTGCTTTCAGGAGTAAGGAAACTGTTCTAAAATTTTTGTGGGGAGGAACGCACAACACTGTGATTACACTAAAAGCCATTGATTGTTACTTTGGATAGATTGTATAGTGTGTGAATATATCTCAATAAAACTGCTTTAAAATAAATAAGTAAGCAAGAATAGCTGGAAATAGCAGCTATGTACAGCAGAGGAAGCATAGAGAGATCGAGAGGTGATGAATTTGTCTGTTTTTATTATTATTATTATTATTGAAATAATGAAAATGCTTTAATAATAACTGAAGTGATAAATGCACAATTATGTGATTTGCCAAACACCATTGATTTTACACTTTGGATGGATTGTATGCTTTATTAATATGTACAATAAAAGTGATTTGTTTGGAAAAAAACTGGTAGGAATTGCTTTTTTTGTTGTTTTTGTTTGTTTTATGTTGTTTTTGTTTGGAAACTGCTTTTTAACTATATGTAATTTCCACTGGGATAGTTAAAGTAGTAGTAGTTAGGGAACCGAAAAAACAAAATTTTAGTCCTATCCAGTTACCAGCAGTATCCTTTGCCACTTAATCCCCACTCCCCATATCAGTTTATCTTTCAAATGAGC
Organism: Tolypeutes matacus; assembly: GCA_026826555.1. NCBI lineage: Eukaryota > Metazoa > Chordata > Mammalia > Cingulata > Chlamyphoridae > Tolypeutes > Tolypeutes matacus. The sequence goes on from JAKSZT010032012.1 coordinate 2,347,768, forward strand.
TGAGTAGACTGTTTTAGTGGCTCTTAACTTTCTGATGGTCATATAAGTCTTTGAGAATCTCCTAAAAGCTATTTCCTGAACAGCTTACAATTTCTGGGACTTTAAGATTAGAACCCCAGTCCAGATGACCCCTTTCAGGTCTGATGCAGTCCAGGGCTTCTGGAATGAGTACTCTGCATTTTGTGATAAACACACAATCTAGGCAAATATTGAAGAAGTAAGTTACACTATCCCAAAATTTATGATACACACACACAGAAAGACATGGGGTCATAAAGTAAAACAGCTTTATATTTTAAATGTTTTTCTTTTAAATACTGTAATTATGTAATCATAGCCTTAGTTGTGAATATTATGTTAAAACTCAAAGACTAAGAGAAATAGAAATATTCCAATATTGTGTTTCTTACCATAAAGTCTGTAAGAGAATATTTACATATAATAGAGTCAATGGGAAACTAAATCCAATAGCTAGGCTTATTTCAGGACTTCTGAAATATCACAATATAAATGTAACACCCCTGCTTATAACAGATGGAAATGACATCCTATCAAATATAAGCTACAACTTTATTTTCATTGTTTTCATATTACATTATTTCACCAGAAATCATGTATAATTTTAAAAACACACTTGAAAATTATTCTAATTTAGCTAATTAGTGGCTGTAACACAAATGTCAGGGGCGAAAGCTCTCCTAAGTACACAAACGTCTGGCTCAACGACTCCTCTCTCTAAATAGCCAACGCAATCAGACCGCGCTGCAGCGGAGGCGTGTAAATCCAGTTGGCAGCGCCAGGCAGGGCCGTGTTTACAGGCCCCTTCTGCCCTGATGAGCACTTTCTAGCCAGCTCGCTGGAGCCGTGTGCCAGCACCAATGGTCTGACCCACGTGGAGCGCTTCTCTGCAAGGTGAAAAACGGAAACGCCTGACTTGGAATGGTCCTGGTACTTGGATTTCTGGCAGCACACTCATTTTCTCTCTCAAGTACTACGTGTGGTTTCCGTTCACAAGTCTCTTCCCAAATCTGCAGGCCATATTCCATTTCCTACAGCCACCTCCCAACATTACCGCAAATTGTGTCCTCACTGACTCCATCTTCTCAGTACCCACTCACTCCTTAATCCCTTGCAATCTGGCTTTGCCTCTATCAGTCCCCTAAAATGCTCTTTTTATAATTATCAATCACTTCCCAATTGCAAAAAATAATGTCTTCTCTCAGTTCCAATTTTATAAATTCTTATCTCCCTTCACTAGCATATTATTTTGGTTATCCCACCTGTGACAGTCTGAAGCATCTGTGAATCCCAGAAGAGATCATGCTCTTGGAACTATCCCACTCCTGTGGGTGTGGAGCCCTTTAATTGCCTTAGATCCCGTTACAAGTCCTCCTGCTGAGAGCACTTGCAGGCCTTTGGGCTGTGTCCGGGAAGCGTGGCCAGGTGGGGCACAGCCCTCTTGCTGGGGTCTTATAGGAGCAGGAGAGACATGCAGAGAGACACACAGAGGAAGGCAGCTGCCATGAGAGAACCCCGAGAGGCTGAGGCTGAGGCAGAGGCAGAGGCCAGAGGCTGGAATGGGCGGAGCAGCCCAGGAGAGAGAAGCCATGTGCCCGATCGCCCCCAGCTGAGCTCAGGAAGAACGTGCGCCTGGAGAAGGCAGGCAGAGACTGGCACACCTGCCATTCTGCCCTATCACGGGGCAGGAGTCCAGGCTCGCCCTCAGCCACGACTCTCTGATGATGCCTTGATCTGGACATTTTCATAGCCTCAGAACTGTAAGAGTTCCCGCTAATAAATCCCTATTGTAAAAGCCAACCCAGCAGCTTTAGCACACAAAAAAAACACCACCTCTCAGTATAACTTAATAATACTTTCTGAATGCCTACTATATGCAAGAGACTCCTGTTCCAGGAACCCCCCAGAAGTACAGAAATAAACTAAAAAGGCAGGGTTGCTGCCTCTGGTAAGCTGTCACTCCAATGGAGGGGCTTAACACACAAAAGCGTAACAAAGGGAAATAGGATAAAGGAGTGAGAGAGGGAGAAACAAAGCACTTGGGGATTTGGAGATGGAAAAGCTCACGTACAGCTTTAATTTAGAGGCTCAAGAAAGGCTTAAGAAAGAGGTGGTGTTTGAGGCTAGCGAGAAGAGATTCAACACATGGGGAACAAAAGAACAATTACATGAGAACAGGAAGAACATGAGGAAGAACAAAGTGGGAGATTCAGGGCCTGGTAAAGCTATTGCAAGAGAGAGACCACTTTGGGTGGAGGGCAGCGCACTCGTAAAGTGCAATCAGAGGCGAGCCTGGAAAGGTAGGCTTGGATTAGACTGTAGAAGGTCCTGGATAATACGCTGATGTTTAGCAGGCAGTGAGAAGCCACTGAAAGTTTCTGTGCTTTTAAGGAAGACTATTAACAACAGGTCAAAGAATGGATGATAAGAACAAGAAAATCTCTTAGGAGACTATTATAATATTCAAGTCAGAGGTACTGAGGACCTGGACTAGGAGCAAAAATTAAATAGAAGGAGTGGATACAAAGGACTCTGTGGAGACAGATTCAATAGAACTTGGCAGCTGACTTGATATGAATGGCAAGGGAGAAGGTTAGAGTTAAAATATCACAAGTCTTGGTGGCTGAGAAACTAGCAATGCCAAATTAGGGAGTAAAGAAGAAAGGGGGTAGTTTGGGGAGGATAATGAGTTATCCTGGCATTTTTAAGATTGAGATGAAAGGAAAGTCATCCATATGGTAACATGTAGCACAAACTGTGCTAGTGACCCACGGCGTCTAGGACTCCACCTGATGAGTCATTCAGGCAATGCTGACTCATTGCTCACTCTGCGTGCACAGTGAAGACACAGGGGATAAAAGAACACTCCCAAGTTAAAGTCCCACAGGAGGTGCCTATTTACTATCTGTGAATGTGCCATCAAAATGGTAAAAAACCAAAAGACTATAGGAACATAGAGGAGGACAGGATTAAATGTGACTGGGAAAGGTTGGGGTAGGCTTGAAAGATGTGTTATTTTTGCTGGACATTGGCCTGCTAGTAGAATTTGATAGGTTGAGTCGGGGAATAAAAACACTCCAGACAGAGAACAGCGTAAGTAAATAAAAGATTATTTGGGGAAATCTACTGTCACTGGGCCTTGTGGTTCATGGCACAAAAGGTTGAAGATAAGAATTCAGATTTTATTCTGTAGACAACAGAGAACTAGCAAACATTTCTGAGCAAGTGTTTCATAATTAATTCTATATGCAGAGGGATATTCTGTTTGATTTATGGAGAATGGACTGGGGGTAAAAATTCTAGAGGAAGTCAGATCAAATGGGCTCTTGTAATAGGAAATCAAATCACTTGAGAGGCAATTGGAATTGGCCACGTCATGTGACAAAGATGGGAAATATAGAAGAGCAGGTTTGAATGGGGTATGTGGGAAAAATGCAATAGGTTTTTTTTTGTTTTGTTTCTTGTTTTTTTGGCAATAAATTTGGATGTCCTTGAAACTGAGGTACTTGCAAAACATCCAAGTGGAACTGGTTATCAGGCTGCTGACAGCTCAGTTTTGACATTCCTCAGAGAGGTCACAGCTAGCTGATATCTAAGTCCATGAAGGTGAGCCATGTAGCCCAGGGAAAGGCTAAAAAGCAAGAAGAGATTTGAGATGTAGTGAATGGAACTATGTCCATTTGCAAAGAATCTGGAGGTCCAGAAGTAGGGGAAAATGGTCAGAGGGATGAGAGAATCAGGGGGAAAGTTTAGTGAAAGCCAAGAAGAGTATTTCAAAATAGGTGGTTAACAGTATTTAACACTACAAAGAAGTCAAGGAAAATAAGAGAAAAATCCATTGGATTTATTGATAAGATATGTGAAATCTATCACTATGTTAACACTGTCTTGTAATGTTTATTTTATTTTATTTTATTTTTTCTCTTGTAATGTTTAAGAAATACTAATCTGAATGAAAAAATTGAACTTCTTGTCCCTCTCTCAGCACACAAATACATCCACACCCACTCTTCCTTAGTTCCTAGATGATATAAACCTTCCCAGGTTCGAGGCCAGTCAGTCCTTCCTCCTGTGCTCCTGATTCTGTCCCATCCAGTGTCCTTTGGAAGAAGTCTTTATGTAGATGAGTGTGTTTGTGTGTGCTGAGTGTGTTGTGTACATGTGCATGCACAGGCCTTACACAATACTGGGCATTTAGTAGGTGCTCAACAGTGCTTAGCTGAATCTGTATCAGAATCACTAACACCATTCATATGGAATTCTACCCTCAACTACTCTATGGAAACTGCTTTCTGGATGTCATTAATGACCCTTAACGAATCCTGGGGTCTTATTTTTCTTAATTCTCACCCTCCTTAACCTCTCTCCAATATCTGATACTACTGTCACTGTCTAGTTGGAATTCTTTTTCTCTAACCTTCCATAGTCATCAAAATTTACTGCCTTTCATATACCTTCTCCTTTTCTGGTTCTTTTCTCCCAGTTGCCCTCCAAATACAGATCATCTTGGAAGATCTGACCTTGGCTGTTTAAAACAACTTCATTTCCTTCTACTCTACTGCTCACTAGCCATTTGACCTTGGGCAGGATGCTCTACCTCTCTGAGCCACACTTTCTTTCCATGTAAAATGGACATAACATCTACCTCACAGAATTGGTAATTTATTCAGCTCCTTGTGCTCCAGATAAAACCACCCATTTACCTCAACCCCTGGCCTCCACCAGGAGTCAATAGAGAGCATCAAAACCCCTGGTGCTCAGGAGGAGGAGGAGGAGGAGGAGGAGGAGTGCCCCTCCGTCTCTCCCTGGCCTTCCTAACACCATTGGCAAGAGTGAAGAGGAGGTCCCAGAACAGACAGTGTTCCTTGTAAGACCCCCCTTTCCTTCCCCTCAGTGTTCACAGCCTAATAATAAACTGTCTTAAAACTGTAAGGTCTAACTTCAACTGCCCCGTATCTGTTTTCACAGATGCCACAAGTTCAGAACGCCCAGGTCATCCCTTACCCTCTTAATCTCCTCTGATCCCATCTCCCGTTCACTCCCAACTACTATGCTTCTGGATTTTAAAGACAATCATCAGCAAAATGTCCAAAATGTCCCAATTGTTTCTTTTTTTTTTTTTTTTTTTAATATTTTTTTTAGCTTTATTTTGTACATTTAATAATTGAAAATATAAACAATTAAAAACTAAAAAGTAAACACAGATGAATAAGTATATACATTCTCAATTAAATGTACTGGATAAATATAATTTTTTTTTGAATCAAACAATCTGTTACACAATACATTTGGTTCACAGTAACACATTCATACAGTATTTATCCTTTGGTGTCTGGCTTGCTTCACTCAACATAATGTCCTCCAGGTTCATCCTTGTTGTCATATGCTTTATGACTTCATTTCTTCTTACAGCTGCATAATATTCCATCGTGTGACTAGACCACAGTTTGTTTATCCATTCATCTGTTGATGGTCACCTGGGTTGTTTCCAGCTTTTGGCAATGGTGAATAATGTGGCTATGAACATCGGTGTGCAGATGTCTGTTCGTGTCACTGCTCTCAGTTCTTCTGGGTATATACCCAGTAGTGGTATTGCAGGGTCACGTGGCAAGTCTATATTCAACTTCTTTAGGAACTGCCAAACCGTACTCCATAGTGGTTGTACATTCCCACCAACAGTGAAGAAGTGTTCCTATCTCTCCACATCCTTTCCAACACTTTTGTAGTTCTCTGTCTTTTTATTAGTGGCCATTCTGATAGGTGTGAAATGATATCTCATTGTAGTTTTGATTTGCATTTCCCTAATCATGAGTGATGTTGAGCATTTCTTCATGTGTTCTTTGCCATTTGTATTTCTTCTGCGGAGAAATGTCTATTCAAGTCTTTGGCCCATTTTTTAATTGGGTCATTTGTCTTTTTATTGTTGAGTTGTAACATCTCTTTATATATCCTGGATATTAAACCCTTATCAGATATGTGATTTCCAAATATTTTTTTCCCATTGAGTTGGCTGCCTTTTCACCCTTCTAACAAAGTCCTGTGAGGTGCAAAAGTGTTTAATTTTAAGGAGGTCCCATTTATCTGTTTTTTCTTTTGTTGCACGTGCTTTGGGTGTAAGGTCCAAGAAACCACCACCTACTACAAGGTCTTGAAGATGTTTCCCTACATTTTCTTCTAGTAGTTTTATGGTCCTGGCTTTTATATTTAGATCTTTGATCCATTTTGAGTTGATTCTTGTATAGGGGTTGAGATAGGGGTCCTCTTTCATTCTTTTGGTTATCGATATCCAGTTCTCCCAACACCATTTGTTGAAGAGACTGTTTTTTCCCATTAGCGTGGGCTTGGTAGTTTTGTCAAAAACCAGTTGACTGTATAAGTGAGGGTGTATTTCTGGATTCTCAATTCTATTCCACTGATCAATATGTCTATCTTTATGCCAGTACCATGCTGTTTTGACCACTGTAGCTTTGTAATATGTTTCAAGGTCAGGCAGTCAAATTCCTCCCACATTGCTCTTCTTTTTTAGAATGCTTTTGGCTATTCGGGTGCACTTGCCCTTCCAGATGAATTTGGTAATTGCCTTCTCTAATTCTGTAAAGTAGGCTGTTGGGATTTTGATTGGTATTGCATTGAATCTATAAATCAGTTTGGGTAAGATTGATATCTTCACGAAATTTATTCTTCCAATCCATGAACACGGAATGTCTTTCCATTCGTTGTCTTTTTTAATTTCTTTTAGCATTGTTTTATAGTTTTCTGCATATAGGTCCCGTACTTCTTTGGTTAAATTAACTCCTAGGCATTTGAGTCTTTTTGTTGCTATTGAAAATGGAATTTTCCTCCTGATTTTCTCCTCAGGTTGTTCAGTACTAGTGTACAAAAACATTACTGATTTTTGCATGTTCATCTTGTATCCTGCCACTTTGCTGAACACATTTATTAGTTCAAGTAGCTTTGTTGTAGATACTTCAGGATTTTCTAAATACGGGATCACGTCATCTGCAAACAGTGAGAGATTTACTTCCTCTTTTCCTATTTGGACGCCTTTAATTTTTATTTCTTGTCTAATTGCCCTAGCTAGAACTTCTAGTACAATGTTGAATATCAATGGTGACAGTGGGCATCCTTGTCTTGTTCCTGATCTTAGAGGGAAAGCTTTCAACCTTTCCCCATTGATTATGATGTTGGCTGTGGGTTTTTCATATATGCCTTTTATCATATTAAGGAATTTTCCTTTTATTCCTATCTTTTGAAGTATTTTTATCAAAAAAGGATGTAGGATTTTGTCGAATGCCTTTTCTGCATCAATTGAGATGATCATGTGATTTTTTTCCCTTCAATTTGTTAATGTGATGTATTACATTGATTGATTTTCTTATGTTGAACCAGCCTTGCATACCAGGAATAAATCCCATTTGGTCGAGATGTATAAGTCTTTTGATATGCTGTTGGATTCGATTTCCAAGTATTTTGTTGAGAATTTTTGCATCTATGTTCATTAGAGAGATTGGTCTGTAATTTTCTTTTCTTGTGGAATCTTTATCTGGCTTTGGTATTAGGGTGATGTTGGCTTCATAAAATGTGTTGGGTAATTTTCCCTCCTCTTCAATTTTTTGGAAGAGTTTAAACAGGATTGGTGTTAATTCTTTTAGAAATGCTTGGTAGAATTCACCTGTGAAGCCATCTGGACCGGGAGTTTTCTTTGCTGGGAGATTTTTTATGACGGATTCAATCTCCTTAATTGTGATTGGTTTGTTAAGTTCTTGTATTTCTTGTTGTGTCAGTGTAGGTTGGTTATGAGTTTCTAGAAATTTGTCCATTTCATCCAGTTTGTTAGCATATAGTTTCTCATAATATCCTCTTATGATTCTTTTTATCTCTGTGAGGTCATTTGTAATTTCCCCCCTTTCATTTCTGATTGTATTTATTTGCATCTTCTCTCTTTTTTTCTTTGTTCATTTAGCGAGGAGTTTGTCAATTTTGTTGATCTTCTCAAAGAACCAGCTTTTGGTTTTGTTGATTTTCTCTATTGTTTTTCTGTTCTCATTTTCATTTATTTCTGCTCTAATCTTTATTATTTCTTTCCTTCTTTTTGCTTTGGGATTGGTTTGCTGTTCTTTTTCTAGTTTCTCAAGTTGTTCAGTTAAATCTTTGAGTTTAGTTCTTTCTTGTTTTTTTATATTAGCATTTAGGGCTATAAATTTCTCTCTCAAGACTGCCTTCGCTGTATCCCATAAGTTTTGATACGTTGTGTTCTCATTTTCATTTGTCTCAATATATTATTTACTGATTTCACTTGCAATTTCTTCTTTGACCCACCGAATATTTAGGAGTGTGTTGTTCAGTCTCCACACATTTGCAAATTTCCTTTTTTCCTGTCTGTTTTTGATTTCTAGTTTCATTCCATTATGATCTGAGAAGGTGCTATGTATAATTTCAATCTTTTTATATTTATTGAGAGCTGTATTGTGACCTAACATGTGGTCTATCCTGGAGAAAGATCCATGGGCACTTGAGAAGAATGTATAACCCGCTGAGTTTGGATGCAGTGTTCTGTATATGTCTGTTAGGTCTAACTTGTTTATCATATTGTTCAAGTTCTCTGTTTCCTTGTTGATCGTCTGTCTAGTTGTTCTATCTAATGATGTGAGAGGGGTGTTGAAGTCTCCAACGATTATTGTAAAAAATGTCTATTTCTCCCTTCAGTTTTGCCAGAGTTTGTCTCATATATTTTGGGGCACCCTGGTTAGGTGCGTAGATATTTATGACTGTTATATTTTCCTGGAGGATCGTCCCTTTTATTAATATATAATGGCCTTCCGCATCTCTTATCACTTTTTTGCATTTGAAGTTTGTTTTGTCTGATATTAGAATAGCTACCCCTGCTCTTTTCTGTTTACTATTCGCGTGGAGTACCTTTTTCCAACCTTTTACTTTCAGCCGGTTTGTATCCCTGGGTCTAAGGTGAGTTTCTTGTAAGCAGCATATGGATGGCTCATGTTTTTTTATCCATTTTGTCAGCCTGTATCTTTTGATTGGGGAATTTAATCCATTCACATTCCATGATATTACTGAAAATGCACTATTTATTTCCTCCATTTTATTCTTTGGTTTTCACATATCATCTTATTTTTGTCTCTCTTTCACTCTTTTGGTTATCCTTTCTGCTTTTCTTTCTTCTGTACTCTCCTCCAAGCCTCTCTCTCCTGTCTTTTTCTTTCAGGTTCTAAGGCTTCCTTTAATATTTCTTGCAAAGGTGGATTCTTTTTTGCAAACTCTCTTAGTTTTTGTTTGTTTGTGAATACTTTATATTCACCTTCATATTTGAAGGACAGTTTTGCTGGATAAAGAATTCTCTGCTGGCAGTTTTTCTCTTTCAGTTTCCTAATTGTATCATACCACTGTCTTCTCGCCTCCATGGTTTCTGAAGAGAAATCTGCACTAAGTCTTACTGGATGTCCTTTGTACGTGATCATTTGCTTCTCTCTTGCTGCTCTGAGAATTTTCTCTTTATCTTTGACATTTGACATTCTGAATAATATGTGTCTTGGCATAGGTCTATTTGGATTTATTCTCATTGGGGTACAGTATGCTTCTTGGACATGTTAGTTCATTTCTTTTGTGAGAGTTGGGAAATTTTCAGCTATTATTTCCTCAAATACTCTTTCTGCCCCTTTTCCTTTCTCTTCCCCTTCTGGAACTCCCATGACACGTATGTTCTTGCGTTTTGTGTTGTCATCCAACTCTGAGCCCTTGCTCAATTTTTTCCATTCTTTTCTCTCTCTGTTCTTTTCTCTCTTCAATTTTAGCTGCTCTGTCTTCTGTATCACTTATTCTTTCTTCTATCATTTCGAATCTGCTGTTGTATGCCTCAATGGTATTTTTTACTTCACCTATTGTGTCTTTCATTCCATGAACTCCGTTACTTTTCTGTTCAGGATTTCAAATTCTTCTTTGCATTCACTCAATGACTTCTTGATGTCATTTATCTCTTTAGCTATATTCTCTTTCATCTCATTAATGTGATTTTGGAAATTTGTGCTCATCTCACTGATTAGTTCTCTCAAATTCTGCACCTCTTCTGGGACTTTGCTGTATTCCTTTTCTTGAGCTGTGTCTTCTATTTTCTTAGTATGGCTCAAAATTTTTTGCTGGTGCTTAGGCATCTGGTTAGTTTGTATTTTACTTAGATGCTCTATCTCTTTCTCTTTTATGGGGTTTTAGTGGCAGGAAGCTGTGAGTTACCACAGCTCTTTGATTTTTGGCTCAACCTTGATTGTTAGGATTGTCCTGCCTGTTGCTCAAAACTGGGCACTGGACCCAGTAATTGGTTGTAGAGTCGCTTCCTAGGGCCTTGAGTAGGGAGGCTATAGAGGCCAGGAAAAGCCTCTCCTACTTATTTTTAATTCTCTTATGTGCACTTCCTTGGTATGCCAGGAGATGGCGCTCTTTGGCAGCTCTCAATTCAATGCCTGGTCGGAGCATATTTGTTGTGACACAGACCAGTTCAATGTGATAGAGCTTCCTGTCTGGGGGCTAGGAGCCCTGTGATTCAAACTTTCTGAGACAGTTCTCCAGACTTCTCTCGTAGCGCCCCCCTTTTCCCAGCTAGGAAATATTTCCACTCCCCTCTGAGTCCTCAACAATCAGTCCCTGTTAGTAGAGGAGGAGATTGGGAGGTTTGTCTATCTTTAGCTCCTTGCAGGCTCCAAGGCAAACAATGGCGCAGCCCCACCTGGCCTGGAAGGGCTCTCGGGACAGGGCAGACCAAACCTGGGAGTCCAAAGCAGGGTCAGCCCCAGGCCCTCTCTCCCCTCTCCCATGGAGTCCTCAACAATTAGTCCAGGCTAGAAGAGGGGGAGGTTGTGAGGGTCGGATTTCTCCAGTCCTTCCTAGACTCCCAAGGCAAACCACCGTGTGGAAGGGTCCATGGGGCTCCGCTGGCCCAGGGGCCCGAGAATTCTGAAGAGTGTGGGGGAGGGTGCCGGCAGCAGCAGAAGCTGCTACTTGCAACTCACAGTTCTGTAGTAGTGATTTCCCTCTTCTGTCCCTCTCTCCTCTGGGTGGTGTGCAGCCTTCACCTGCTGTCCTAAACCCTAGAAGATCTTTTTCCAGACTGTTTCGGCTTGTCCTCTAGCTATTTTTCTGAGCTGCCAGGCTGCGGCGCGCCCACCTCCCGGAACGTCCACAGCGCCGCGACCCACCAGTGCCGGGCTGGGCTCACTCCCCAATTGCTTCTTTTTTTTTTAGATTTTTATTTATTTATTCATCCATCCCCCCCCTGCTGCCTGCACTCGCCGGACCAGCCAACCACGCCGCGCGGGCGGGCCCGCCCCCACCAGGAGGCCCCGGGAACCGAACCCGGGGCCCCCCATATGGCAAACGGGAGCCCCACTGATTGAGCCACAGCCGCCTCCCCCCAGTTGCTTCTTTAAATAGTCTTCTTACCTTGCTCTGATGAAAACCTGGTTCTCCCCTGAGGATACAGCTCCCCCTACAGACCTCTCAAATGGAGGTTATTTTCTCCCTATACCCCTCCCCCAAGACTGGGCATGGAAACTGGACCTTGTTTCTCACTGCCACACTCAGCCTACTCTTCTCTCTCCCTAAAAAGCCCAAGCTGTGAATCTCAGCTCATCAGACCATACCACCCAACTTGCTCCTTGTTGAACTCATCTACCAATCTCTAAATCACTTTCCCTCATTCCTTGAAGGTTTCGCTTCAAGGTCACCATTTTTCTTTCCAATACCACAAACTGCCTTAATTCTTACTGATTTCAATATCCACACAAACGTGCATTTCAGCACCTCCTCTCCTCCAATGGTCTTGTACTTGACTCTACTTCAGCCAGACCTCTCTGTGACCAAACCCTAAACACTGGCATTACCAATTATCTGCAATCCTCCATAACTTAAATTTCAAGCATTCTACTCTCTGACCACCAGCTCATTCTCTCTAGTACCCCAGGCAGCACCTTTAATTGTTCAATCCTACCAGAACCTCCACTATTCCTACTAACTTTCATTGTCTCTACTTCATGTCTTCACCCCTCTCTCTTTACTCTGCCTATTAAATGGCCCTTCGTTATAATCACTCCCTTGCTCTTGCTTTCTTCATGGTACTAAGGTGGTAACACTCAAAGGCTGGCTAAAGCTAACTTCTACGTACTCCAGACCTACACCGATACAGGTGAATGAGTCTCAAGAAAAACTAACAATATCACAGCCTGGATTCACTTTAAACTCACTGTCATTTAACTCAACGAGGCCCTTAACACTGCCCAGTAATCAAGCTAGAGTTCCCTAGTTCATACATTCCCCCACCTTCTAAACAACTACCTCATTTTTTTCTTTCTTTCTTTACCTTCCATCAACCTCTTTCTTCACCTTCCATCAAACTTCTCCATCCTGAATCTTAGAAGATGACCCAGCTTCCTATTTCACTGACAAAAAATAGAACCTTCCACAAGCTCACCAAACTTTGTACATTTGTGTATATAAACTTCTCTTACTATGGGGAAATTATTCATTCGCTTATCTAAAGCCAGTCCCTCCATTAGACTCCATCCACCTTTGTCTACTCAAGAAAATCTCTCCAGCAATTCATCCCTCTGGCTCCTGCATCATAAAATTTTCCCTCTGTACACAATCATTTCTAACAGCATGAAAACATGTTACTGTTTCTCTCCATATAATCCTTCCAGGTTCCAGTTCATTTCCGTAAGCTTTACAGCAAAACTCCTTGAAAGAGATGTCTACACATACTGCTTCCAATTCCTCATCTCTCATTCTCTCGTGAACCCACTTCAATCAAGCTTTTGGTTTCATCATGACAACAAAATTGCTCATAAAGGTCCTCAATATCCACTTTGTTAAATCCCACTGTCAATACTTAGTCCTCATCCATCAGCAGCATCTGGCATACTTAAAACACTCCTTCCTTCTTGAAATACTTTCAGTACTTGTTTTTCAGAATACCACATTCTTAGGATTTTTCTCCTATCTCACTAGCCACTTATTCTCTCAGGTCTCCAGTAATGATTTCTTCTTACCTTCTTAATCTCGTAATATTCCCGTGCCCCTGAATGCTTAGTCCTTGTATCTTTTGTCTTCTCTACATATACCGCCCCTCCTTAATCTCATCCAGAATCTCAGCTTTAAATATACCATCTCTAAGTTAATTAGCCCAAATTTACAGCTCTATCCCAGACTTCTCTCTTGAACTCCTGATTCCAACAACCTATTTAACATTTCCAGGTGGACATCAAATACACCCAAAACCAAACTCTTGGCTCTTCTCCCTGAAACCAGCTCCAACAATAGTCTCTCCCATCTTAGTTAATGATAATTCTACCCTTCTTTCTTGGGTCAAAAACTTGAGTCACCTTTGATTCTTCTATTACACTCCACGTTCAATAGTCAGGAAATCCTCTCGGCTGCACCATCAAAACATGCCCAGCATTCAATTATGTCTCTCCTCTTCTGCTATCATCATCTCCAGTATCATCTCCCTCCTGGATGATTCCAATTGCTTATAAACCAGTCACCTTGCTTCTGCTCCCCAGTCTATTCTTAACACAGAAGCCAAAGTGGTCCTTTTTCAAAAAAAAAAAAAAAAAAAAAGATTTATTTTATTTATCCTCTCTCCATTGTTTGCGCTTGCTGTGTGCTCTCTGTGTCTGCTTGTCTTCTCTTCTTCTCATCTTCTCTTTAGGAGGCACCGGGAACGGAACCTGGGACCTCCCATATGGTAGGCAGTAGCTCAATCGCTTGAGCCACATCTGCTTCCCCAAAGTGATCCTTTTAAAACATCTGATCATGGTCACTCCTCTGCTCAAAACCTTCCAATGCCTTCTACTGTTACTCAGAATAAAAGTAAAAGTCCTTAAAACAGCCTACAAGGCCTTCACAATCCACCTGCCACTCCTTACCTACCTGACCTCATCTACTATTCTCCGTCTTGCTCCCCCTATACTCTGGCCACACAGGCCTCCTTTCTGTTCCTCAAACACTTCAGGCAAATTCTTTGACTTCAGGACTTTTACACCTTCTGTTAGCTCTGCCTATGACTCCTCCCAAACAGTCTCATGTTTTTCCTTTCACTTCTTTCACCATTTTTTCCCCCAAATGCCAGCTTCTTAGTAAGAACTTCCCAGAATATTTTATTTAAAATCACAAATAGTTTCAAACCTACCCCCTCATTCTCTATCTCCTGCCCTTCATTATTTCTCCCAGAGTACTGATAGCCATCCAATATACTTTTTGTTTCATTTAATTTATTATCTGTCTCTGTCACTTTCCTTAAAATATAAGCTCTGGGGAATGGATGTAGCTCAAGTGGTTGAGGGTCTGCTTCCTATGCATGAGGTCCCGAGTTCAATCCCTGATATCTCCTAAAATACATACATGTATGTATGTATGTGTATGTGTGTATATATATATATATGTTATAGGCATATATAAAAGCTCTGTGAGAGTTTGAGGTTTTGTCTGTTTTGTTCACTACTCTTCAATACTATATCCCCAATGTCTAGACCATACATTCTCAATGGGAGGGATATTGCCTCAAGGGGCAAAATCTGGGCATGTAAGTTGAAATTATGTGAAGAGAAAACAAAATTAGGTCTCATAAGTCATGGACAGCCATTTAGCCCCCCAACAAACCTCAATTTCATATTGCAAAATGGGGACAAAAATACCTGCTCTACTTATCACATTGGTAATTATAAGAACCAAGTGAAAATGCTATGATAATGCTGTATAAACTGTAAGAGTCTTTTACATATAAATGTCACTGCTAAAAGGGGAGGGGGACAGTACCCCTGCAACTGACAATGGGTAAAAAGTAGAAAATAAAGTTACAATTAAAATGCTGAAGACTTGGGTTAAAGCTAAAAATAAAAGGTGTCTTCTCAGGAAGACATAGAGGCTAGCATCTCTCCTCCTGGACACCACCTGAAGGCTTGCCCCTCAGCATACCCCTCTTCAATCCATGGCTATTTTTTTGTCTTTTTTTTTTTTATTATTATTATTATTTGTTTCATGGCTATTTTTAATTGGTTCTTTCCTAATGTTTGCAGGTAAGTTTTGTTTGTTTGTTTCGTTTTTAATTTTTTTTTAATTTTTAAAGATTAGATTACATAAATGTTACATAAAAAATATAAGGATGCAGGTAAGGTTTTGTTTTCTAATTTGGTAAAAGGCACAGACTCAGTAAAGCTTGTTTACTATGATGTCCTACTTAAAAGTCAGAACTCTTTTAGAGATTAGGATTTACAACACAGCCGTTGTCGGCAACAAGGAGAGCGGGTGCAGCTCAGTGGTTGAGCGCCTGCTTCCCATGCAGGACGTCCTGGTTCAATCCCCGGTACCTCATAAAAAATTAAATTAAATTTAAAAAAGCAACAGAAAAGTAGGCCAGAGCTATTCACACTAAGATAATTTAAAGGGATACTTGATTTATAGGGAAAACACAAGAAATAATGAAATATTTCAGAAGATCAGATCTTTCATTACAAAGAATAAAAGACTTGTGGAAAAGTCACAAAATGTCAAAAGAAATTATGTCATCTCATTTTTGACAAAAGCCAAATTAGATGGAATTTGAGAACAAAAATGAAAAGACACATAAAAATTCATGGGTTCATGGTCCAAATACACTTTTTCACTTTTTTTAAGTGGCCCTTAATTTCATAACAGTTTCAAAAGGTCAAGATTAAAAGAATGATGTTACTACTCAAATTAAAGTAAGGCCATTCTACAGCATCTGCTTTAATCACTAGATGCCCCCCACCCCAAATTACAGATTTTTTCCCAATGCTTCCTAGGTAGTCATTCTCCAATATCCACAACCCATTTAATTGAAAGGCTAGATAAAGATTCATTTCCCAGATTCTAAAGACCTCTTTTCATCATGCGTGGCCTCTGAAATGGAGTGGGAAGAGCTGAGCGGGGAGGGCCTTGTCGATGCTGACATTCTATCACGCCCATGAGGAGGACTGGAAGGGGGAGTCGCACACAAGATGCTCCGAGTTCAAATCTGACATGTCATGATCCAGAGCACAGACACAGAATCCTAGTACCACAGATGAACTGAAGAATTGCAGTTTCAAATATTGGAAATATTTGCTATCCTGGATTTTACTGCTTTTACTATCCCTATCATCTCGTGATAGTCAAAATGCCCCCAAGCACACACACACAACTGCAGCATTTGAATATGTGACTCAAAGACTCATCCTTCACCATCTTTTCCTAGTTTTGCTGCATAAACTTTCCCCGCAGAAAAGCCTCTCACACGTGCAGAGCATGGAACTTTGTTCCTCATCCCCAGTTACATGGGTACTTCTACTGCCCAAACATTTCACAGAACAGTTATTTAAAAAGTAAATTCAATTACAATCATGATTCCCTTCTGCTTCCATAAATCCTTTAATGGAGTCACAAAAGAGCACTGGCATGGCTCAAATATCTAAATCATAAAGAAATAGAAAATTCCCAGGACCTGGATAATCTGCAAGTATTTAGGATTCAGAATAATTCAGAGTTAAAAGTACTTTGGAACAAAAGCAATTATGACATTCCACAAGTAGGCAAAACATAATCCCTGCCCTCAAGAGCATCCTTATCCAGATGAGTCAAATGTACTATGTCAAAAAATATTTATAAACAAAACACACACATTGAAAATTAATGAAGTTATTTTAAAGAGAACAGTTTTCAAAGCAACAAATCTGATTAGAGCAAAGCCAGCACTCTGGAATACTCTTTATAACCTGCACTCTGGGATACTCTTGCTAATAATTTCAATTTTACTTTACACGTGTACTTATTCGTGTTTATATAGGATCCTTTACCCAAGAGGCTCGAAATACCTCTTAAAATAAAACTCCAATTATATTCTACTAAAATTATTCTAACGTACTTAACCTGATTCATTATCAACCTTTAGCAAAAACAGATAAACATTATATGAAAATGGGAACAATTTACATTCACAAATAAGTGCATGCAAATTCACAGAGCCATGGCCTTGTAAATGGGAAGTCCCTCTCACTTTTACCCACTCATCCCACCTTAAACTGTATTATTCTCTTTATTCCTAATGAAACTTCTGGTTCCAAAAAAATAACCAAAGGAATACACACACACATACACACAAGCCCGCCCTATCTCAGCAAGAGTAACAAGAGTTTTTCTGCCACCACAAGATCAAAACAAAAATACCCTCATCTGACTCTTAGTCATTCCCACACATGTACTGGTCCACTGTTATTATAGCAGAATGTCTTTTTCCTTTGCCAAGTAGCTAAGAGCAATGCTCCACTCTTTTGGTCTCAAAAATTCTATTTCAAGGTGTAGCACTTAGTTGAACAGAGCTATACAAACTAATTATTGGGGGGAGGACGGGAATAGGAATTATTCCTCTAAACGCTTTTCAAAATAGGATCATTAAATAATAATACTATTTTCCTATGTTTTGTTTTATTTAGATTTGGGGTTTTTTTAGTTATACTCATGGCTGAGAATAAATCAGGGTAAATACTTGTAAATTAAGAAAATTATATATAAACAAACAAATTTTGGCACCTACCACAAAGTACTCCTTGACTCACTACTACTGGACCTGCTAATGCTACGACAGCAGAGAAATCTGCCTCCAGATGGCAGGGGCTTCGCTTATCCCTCCCAAATATTCCCATGCCGCAAGCAAGCACTACCTGAGCTTCCGTGCAAGGATGGAGACAAAGGACTTGCACTTCCAACAGCAGGCCTCTTAGCCATCTTCCTTCCTCCTTTTCCCCCTCTTCCTCTCCATCTGGGGAGCAGGAACCTCCTAAATCTTTTTCTTACCCTCGCCTCCCTTTCACAAACATTTACTGACATCACAATGCACAATAAATGAGGGAATCTGAATTCCTAGCCTGGAGAGCTCTGCCACAATCTCCAAGGGAGCAGCAATAGTCCTCTGAGTGTAGGGACAGTTCCTGTCAAAATAGGATGACCCACTGATGGTTTTTTTTTTTTTTTTTTTTTTTTTATTGATTACTACCCTTGTGAGTTTTTGCTCTTGCAAATGAGACTTAGCCTGCAGTAGTGGGGTGCCTAAGGGTTGCCACCTGAGAGCCTCCTTGTTGCTCAAATGTGGCCTCTCTCTAAGCCAAACTCAGCATATGATTGCATTACCTTCCCCCCAACGTGGGACATGACTCCCGGGGATGAGCCTCCCTGGCAACGAGGGATTAATACCAAGTGCCAACTGGCAGCTTTGTGCAGTGGCAGTATCGTAGCCAATGAGGTTTATCCGAGGCACGATTATTGCTAATTGAAAACTTTTCCCAAGTGCCAACTGGCAACACAACTGGAAAAAGACCTTGAATAAAAGGGGGAAATGGTAAAGACAAATGAGTTCAAGTGGCTAAGAGACTTCAAAGAGAGTCGGGAGGTCATCCCAGAGGTAACTCTTATGCACACCTCAGTAGGAGCTCATAGAACATCTAAGTGCCTATCACCCCACTCAGTGGGGTTCCTGAGAGCTC
>JAKSZT010032012.1:2368095-2434958 GCA_026826555.1 Tolypeutes matacus
TTTTTGGGTAGGGAGGGGATGAGCAGTTGAAATACAGGGGCTTCTTTGGGAGTTGGAGGTTGTCCTGAGTACTGTTGTGGCAATGGATGTAGGCCATTTTAAATCAGCACACACCACTCAGAACTGAGTGGGAGAGAGTGTGGTCTACAGTGTGAACTGTGGTCTATGGTTGGTGGCAAGGCTCCATTTGGTGTAAGTTCTTTTAGGTTGGTGGGCCACACTGTGGGAGATGTTTGTGTGGGATGTGGTGGGAGGTGTGGGAGGTGGGCAACATGGGAATCCCAGTGGGTTCCGTGTAATATTTTAGGTAATCTAAGCACCTCTTAAAATATATGTATATATATATATATAAATAACATTTTTGTAAGCAAATACACATATATGCATATATATTTATATATCATTTTACAAATGTTTGTATGTATTGTGAGAATTTTGATTTTTACCCATAATAATAAAAAAAAAAACAACAATGCACTAGGAAAGAGTTGAAAACAGATCCACAGCTTCAAGGGACAGACAGTCTAAGAAATGCCAGACACGTAATATCTCCTAATAGTACAGTGTGAGAAAGGATACAATGGGAGGTCAGAAGAGAACACAGAGCTCAGTCAAGTGCTTAGTGACTAAAAACATGGGCTTTAGAGTCACATAGACTCAGTTCCACCACTTACCAAGTGGTAATTCAGGCAACTTAAAGTTCTTTCTAAGTCTCTAAAATTAGGATAATGATAACTGATAAGACTGTAAAAATGATCAAATAAGATGATCTATGGAAAGTACTTAGCTAGTAGAAAGTGTTCAAAAAACAGCATTGTGGAAATAAAATAGCATCCTCTTTTAGAAGGTATTACAGTAGGATGAAATCAGAAATAAAAGTCTCTTTTAAGAAGGAATCTACTAATTAGAATGAAGTAGGGAAGAGGATGTGGCTCAAGCAATTGGGCTCCTGCCTACCACATGGGAGGTCCATGGTTCGGTTCCCAGTGCCTCCTAAAGAAGACAGCGAGCTGGCGCAATGGGCAGGCACGGCAAGCTGACACAACAAGATGATGCAACAAGAGACACAAGAAAAACATAATGAGAGACACAACAAAGCGGGGAGTGGAGGTTCCTAGCACCTCCTAGAGAGGATGAGCAGGATAGCGAGCTGATGTGATGGGCAGGTAAGGTGAGCTGACGTAACAAGATGATGCAACAAGAGACACAAGGAGAAAAATCATAATAGGAGACACAAGAAAGCAGGGAATGGAGGTGGTTCAAGGGATTAGGCGCCTCCCCTCCCACATCGAAGGGCCCCAGTGCCTCCTAAAGAAACAAAGAAGACGAACAGACACAGCAAGTGCAAACAACGAGGGGATGGGGAGAAATAAATAAATAAAATAAATCAAAAAAAAAAAAAAAAAAAAAAGCAAAAACACTTTGCCATAAAAGTACTTTTCACTCAAATTTGTACTGTAAAATGTCATTTCACTAAGAAAACTAAATACACAAACTTTTGAACTTTAGAAAAAAGTTTTAATTAACTGATTAACCACTTAACACAAAGCACAAACATTAGAGGGAAAAAAAACAAATATGTCCATGTACACATATGTGCATATACACACATGTACACACATACCACATATATGTATAACTTCTTCTATATTCAAGCAGAAGACCAACCCAAAGCCTCATCCACAAAACCAATCCCACCACCGCTTTTCAGCCTGACCTTCAGCAAAGCCTCTCTCACGGCACTGATCTGCTGCACTGTTACTAGAATAGCCACTACTTTATTGTCAATCACACTGATATTTGGAAGCACTTCACAACAATGAACAGAAAATAAAGTCCAAGCATTAGATGCCAAAAATATATTTATATTCTTTTTATATTTCCTGACCTAGTATCTCAACATCCACTAAAAACATTTTGCGGGGGCCCGCTGCGCCCCAGCCTGCTTCCCCCTCCCTAAGGGCAACTCGGCCCACAGCAGCAGCCGGCAGGCCCCAGGACACCAGGTCAGATGTGGCAGACCCCTCCCAGGAGAACAACGTACAGGTGGTGCCTAGACTGTAATGTTCTCCAGGCTGTACAGGAACATCGCCAGACCCCATTTATGTGGCTGCCAGGAAATGCCTTTGTTCTGAAATCCCAGAATTGGCCCTCATTTTCCTGCCTCTTTACGGTACTGCTTTCATTCTTCAGCCTGCCCTGCCAAAGACCCTCTCCTGCCCGCAAGTCCCAACACAAGAAGCTCATGTCTGACACTTGCTGGGTGTGTGCTGTAGTCTTGAGATCTGCCCTGAGCTAGGCTGTAACACATTTCTTGCAAAAGTGAAAATTTCTGAAAAGATGCAGATAAACACAGAACAGTATTATGCATTCTTTTCTCAAAAAAACCTGGAAATAAGTCAATTATCTTTTCAGGTATCCTGGTACACAAATGCCTCCAGACGATTTGGAACAGTTTGTATTTCTTTTTGATTTCCAGTCATTATTTGCTATAGCCATTACAGTAAGATCTAAACCACTTGCCTTATTTAAACTGTGCCATTCCTACTGCCAATTCAATTGTCCTTCTGTATTTCACAGAAAGAAAAGGTCCTTTCTAAAAAGTATTTTCTTGTAAGTCCTAAGCCCATATACAGCATTTGCCCAAGAACAGCAAAGAATGCCCTCTATGTTTTGATTGTAAACAAGCTTGTCTATAAAAGCGCAAATTTAGCTCTCAATACTTGCACAATGGCCTAGTGCCATAAGCACTGTGCATGCTCTCTTAGTCACTCTGCTGCAGATTTTATTTAAACAGTGTTCGTAAAGCATGTGGACACAGAAGACTTGTCAGAGTATCTGCAGGGTCCCCAAAAGTGGGAAACCACCCTAAAGATGAATTTGTTCACAGTTTATAATTATTTTTTGAAATGCAATGACCTGCATTTTAACTTAATAAATGTACAGGATAAATGAAATAGTATAAATGGCTTATCATCATAGCATCTGATTGATAGAAATAAGATATTACATTTTGTCTTTTTTAGAGAAACAAAAGGGACCTGAGCTCTAGGACAGCCTTCAAACTGGCACACGTTCGCACTCAGTTTGGAATATCCCAAGATATTCTGGATATAGTTTAATTTGTATTTATTTTATTTCCAGGTCTATTAACTATATTTCCCAAACTAAAGATCAGGGTAATATTTTATAAAGCAGCAGCGAGTCTGAAAACACAGGTTGTATAGAAAATGGTTTGCACAGATCTTTTTTTTCCTTCAGAGTATCATTTCTTCAAAGACAATCATATGTGGAGAGGTAAACAGATAAAAAGGTGAGAGCCAAAGTACTCCGGCAGAAAGCGTGTGTCCACGGGGCCTGGGGTGAGGACTGGAGAGTGTGCTGAGGGCTCTGAAGCCCAGCACCTACACCTTAGAAGTCTGAACCCCTTCAAATTTCTGATCCACACTCAGATGATAATTAGTGGATATTAAATCATGGATTTATAAGTCACCTAGAAGGAAAGAGTTTTTATATATCAGTTTAGCTAAAAGAAATGTCATACGAATCTGAAAATTGGTCAGATTATTATAGCTCAAAGAACAATACTCGGAAGTTACATTTCCTTTTAGAAACAAACACTGCCACCCCAATTTAAGAACAAGGGCAGAAACATTAAAAGAGGAGAGTCGATCTATTCAATTAATGTTTGTTCAACAAACATTTTTACTTGCACAAGTATAGGAAACACATGGAGAATTCATGTCTTGATAAATGAGCTCTCAGGTAATTTTCTCCCCCATCAAACAAACAAGAATTCATCATTAAAATCAGAAAGTTACAGATCCATTCTACTGGCCTATTCTACCAGCCATCTAGATATATATATATATTTGGGGGGTGGGGAACGGGTATCCAAAATAGAAAAAAACTATTACTATTAATCCATCACTACTCCTTCAGGGTAATGAGATATAATTTTTTGCATAAACTTCAAATCACATAAGGAAAGTTAACACAGGTGGTGTTTTCCAGCACTGAGTTAAAAGATTCAGTAGAAAAGAAAAGTCTCTTTCTCTCTCTAACCCAAATATGTTAAATAAAAAATCTAACGTACAGAGGACCACCAGCAAGATGGCAGCAGAGTTAGCGCGTGCTACGGGGCAGTTAGTAATCACCCGAGCTATCTAAAGCACCTGTTTTGGAGCTCTAGGAGACCACAAGTGCATCCTGCAATCTCCTTGAAAGAGTGGAAGGAGGAGATGCCCATCTGCAGAGAAGATTCGTAAGTAGAGCTCTCCATGGGACCCTTCCTCCACTGGAGGCACAAGCCGCCTTGGGAGCTATTCTGTGGCTGGAATTGGAAGCTCCACTTCCCAAAAATGGGGGAGGAAGAGACGGTTGGGCACCAACTTCAGCTACTGATTAGTAAATTCTGCGGCCTAAAGTATAATCATAAGAACAACTAAAGTTTGAACCTGTCCAAGTCAGAAGGAGGCCAGTAGCCGCCATTTCCACTCCACCCCCAGCATGAGGGGAAGCCGGGCTGACTGAAAATCACAGGGATGGTAGAGACGGGTTTCTTTCACCCAGACTGGCCTGCAGCCCTGGCCTAGGCTTCAGCCCCACCTCTAGCGGGGAGGAGGCTGGCAGGCCCTGCACCAGCCTCTCCAGGTAACTGCAGGTACACTCGGCTGGCACAGACTGAATAGCTGGAAGTCTACTGGGGCAACTGCGGTCATCTTGGACGCACATGACATAGATTGCTGCCCACACCTGCAGCTCCATGCCCACCCCAGGCAGGGGAGAAAGAGGCTTGAAGCTTCATTAGTCTCTCTGGGCAACTACAGTCTAGGTCTGCATGACTTGGATTATTTCACACAGCTGTGGCTCTGTCCCAACCCCTGGCACAGGAGAAAGTTGGAAGAAGCTTCATCGGTCCCTGGGGCAACGAGGGCAGCTTGAGGCTCCACAGCTTACAGCACCAACTACATCCTTGGCTCCTACTACACAACCAGCAAGAGAGAAAGGGCAAGAAAGCCCTGAACTAAAGAGAGAAACTGTACCCAGAATAAACACTCTAGTAAGCCAGATGCCAAGACACCAACAAAAAATTACAATCCACACCAAGAAACAGGAAGATATGGCCCAGTGAAAGGAATAAGATAAACCTCCAGATGACATAAAGGAGTTGAGACAACTAATCCTAGATGGTCAAACAAATCTCCTTAATAAATTCAATGAGATGGCTAAAGAGATTAAGGATATTAAGAAGACACTGGATGAGCACAAAGAAGAACTTGAAAGCATACATAGAAAAATAGATCTTATGGGAATGAAAGAAGCAATAAATGAAATTAAAAATACACTGGAATCATATAATAGCAGATTTAAGGAGGCAGAAGAAAGGATTGGTGAGCTTGAAGAAATAGCCTCTGAAAGCAAACTTACAAAAGAACAGATGAAGAAAAGAATGAAAAAATTGAACAGGGTCTCAGGGAACTAAACAACAGCAAGAGACATGCAAACATATGTGTCATGGGTGTCCCAGAAGGAGAAGAGAAGGGAAAAGGGACAGAAGGAATATTTGAAGAAATAATGGTAGAAACGTTCCCAACTCTTTTGAAGGACATAGATATTCATGTCCAAGAAGCACAACGTACTCCCATCCAAATAAATCTGAATAGACCAACTCTGAGGCACATACTAATTAGAATGGCAAATGCCAAAGACAATGAGAGAATTCTGAAAGCAGCAAGAGAAAATCAATGC
This sequence comes from Tolypeutes matacus, assembly GCA_026826555.1. Lineage (NCBI taxonomy): Eukaryota > Metazoa > Chordata > Mammalia > Cingulata > Chlamyphoridae > Tolypeutes > Tolypeutes matacus. Next base: position 2,373,847 of record JAKSZT010032012.1, read on the forward strand.
ATAACATATAAGGGATACCTAACAAGATTGAGTGTTAATTTCTCATCAGAAACCATACAGGCAAGAAGACAGTGGTGTGATATATTTAAGATACTGCAAGAAATAAACTTCCAGGCAAGAATCTTATATCTGGCAAGATTGTCTTTCAAAAATGAGGGTGAGTTTAGACTATTCAGAGATAAGCAGAAACTGAGAGAGTTTGTAACCAAGAGACTAGGTTTGCAGGAAATACTAAAGAGTGTGCTACAGCCTGAAAAGAAAAGACAGGAAAGAGAGGCTTGGAAGAGAGTCTAGAAATGAAGATTATATCAGTAAAAGTAACTAAAATTGTCAAACAAGTGGTGAAAATAAAATATGACAGATAAAACCCAAATATTTAGAAATAAACTTAACCAACGATGTAAAGAACTTGTATTCAGAAAAGTACAACTCATTGTTAAAAGAAATTTTAGAAAGTCCTAAATAATTGGAAGAACATTCTATGCTCACAGATTCAAAGACTAAATATCATTAAGATATCAATTCTATCCAACTTGATATACAGATTCAATGTAATCCTGATAAAAATACCACCCGAATTTTTTAAATAAATGGAAAGCACAATTATCAAGTTTATTTGGAAGGGTAAGGGGACCTGAATAGCCAGAAACATCTTAAAAAGAAAAAGCAAAGTTGTAGGACTCTCACTTTCGGACTTTAAATCATATTACCTAGCTACAGTGGTAAAAACAGCACAGTACTGGCATAAAGACAGACACGTAAACCAATGGAACTGAACTGATGGTTCAGAAACAGACCCATAAATCTAGTGTCAAGTGATTTTTGACAAGCCTGTCAATCCCACCCAGCTGGGGCAGAACAGTCCATTCAACAAATGATGCTGAGAAGCTGGATATACATAGCCAAAAGAAGGAAAGAGGACCCCTATCTTACACCTCATACAAAAATTAACTCAAAATGGAACAAAAACCTAAAAATATAAAAGCAGGAATCATAAAGCTTCTAGAAGAAAATGTAGGAAAATATTTTCAAGACCTGGTCATAGGTGGTGGATTCTTAAAGGAGATAAGAGGAGGACTGAGATGGACTATTGATGTCTAATGTATGTAGAAGTTTTAATTAACTTTACTGTAAAAGTGTGGAAATGGATAGAGTTGATGGTAACACTTTATAGTGACTAACAGCTGGTTTGTAAATAGAGATGTGGCTGAAAAGGGTCGTCTAGGGATGTAAATGCCAACTGACAGAAAGCTAGAGAATAACCTAGAGACTGAATAACACAGTAAACCTAGAGGTGGATGAGAATTGTGGTTGATGTCACAGATGCAAGTGTCCTTTGTGAGCTAGAGCAGATGTACGTCACTATTGCGGAGTGGTGGGAATGTGGAGAAGCATGGGAAAAATACAACTGGAGTGACCTATGGACTGTGGTTAGCAGTAATAATGTAATATTCATACATCTAAGCCAAAGATGTACTGTGTTGATAATGGCGGAGTATGGAAAAATGTGCCAAATGTATGCTATGGACCTGGTAATAATCTGATGATATTATCATATAAGCCATAACAAATGTTCCACCACAGTGTGGTGTGTTGATAGAGGGGTGTTTGGGAATTCTGCACATGTGCGTGATGTTTTATACGCTTAAAACTTCTGTCATAAAAATATATTTAAAAAATAATAATAGGGTAGGTTGGGGGAAAAATACACCAAATGTAATATAAGGGCTATAGTTAGTATTAAGATTTTGACTATATTCTTTCATAATTTGTAACAAATATGTCACAATGCAAAGTGTTGGTGGTGGGTTGATGTATGGGACCCCTGTGTGATGTTACGCATGTTTGCTTTGTAAGTTCACAATTTTTACCAGACACTTATTGTTTATGTATGTTCATGTATAAATGATATAAAAATAATAATAATAATTGGGTGGGTTGGGGGAAAATACTTCAGTTAGTAGTAATATTTTGAGGATGCTCTTTAATCATTAGTTAAAAATGTTTAACAACAATGCAAGGTATTGGTGGTAGGGTGAGGTATGAGAGCCCTGTATGATGCTATGTACATCTGATTTGTAAGTTCACAACTATTACTATATACTGTTTATGTATGTTCATGTATGAGTGATATACTTCAATAAATTTAAAAAAAAACTAACGTACAGGCCTCACTTCATGATTCATATCTGCCATGGGCTTCCCTCCGTGATTCTGAATACTGTTCTCTATTTACCAGATTGGTTGAGTGTTAGAAATCACAAACCACAAAGAGAGGACTGTTGGGTTTTTCTTACTGTTGTCTTTTTCTACTTCTCCATCTACGTGATAAGGATGAAGAAAACATCTATTTTTTTTTTTTAAGTTTTGAAATAATTTACATGAGCATTGTCCTTTACAAATGTCAAAGTGCTATCATACATATTACATTCCAAACATATCACCAGCTCTGAGGCCAGACGGGCTGTTCCTGAATTCTGGCTCCACCACCGACCAGTTGTGTGGCCTTGAGAAAGTTAACCTCTCTGTGGCTCATTTTCCTCATCTATAAAATGGGATGATGATAATTCTTACAGCTCACAAGATTGTTATGAGGATTAAATAATATATAAAACATTTAAAACAGTGCTTAGCACATGCTTAACACAACATAGGGGTTAACTATTATTCCTATTTTATTATCATCATTATCATCAATTATTGTATTTGCATTTCACAACAATCCTGCAAAAGTAAGACAGCAGGTACCATTCTTCCCTTTTTCAAGATAAAAGAAACAAGGCTCAGAGAAATCAAATGTCTCATCTAGAGTCACAGTTAAGAAGTGGAATCAGAACTAAGAAAGAATCAGGACTTTTCATTACATTGTCATATCACATAGCATATTTTTCAGTTCATACAATTCAACACACTTCTAAAGACCATAGTCACTACTCTTTTAAACAATTAACCACTCAAATAATTTTAGGTGGCACACACTAAAAGCCATGCTGAAAACATACCCTTTTACCCAAATGATACCCGCATCTCTTTTAAAGGGAGCAGAAGGGGTCAGACTTCTGAAGAGAAATCGGCTCTAAATCATTAGGCTGGGTGGACAATTTTCCAATAGTTAGAATTTCATTCAAATAACAAATTATATACTCCACCACGCTCTTACCACTTCCCTGCTGTGATCTACGTTGGCCAGCAGAGACTGTGGCACTTAGAGCCACTATCTGCACTCCAGCTCCAGCTCTTAGGAGCAGAGAAGCCTGAACAGCTGCCAGCTCTGGGTCAGTTACTCATCCCTCAAGTGAGGCTCTGCAATGCTGTGGCAGTTAGAGATTGTTTCGTGAACTCCAAGAGAGAGATTATATTTGTAAATTAATCTATTTCTCTGGGTGTGGTACCCTTTGATTGCAGTAAATTTAGTTGTGGGGCCTTTGATTAGATTACTGGATAAGATCCTTTTAGGGCTTTTAATTGGACTATGTCAGTGACTCAGGTTGAGTCTCCACCCCCTTGCTGGGTCTGATACAAACGGAAACACAGAGACTGAGACAGGCACCGGAAGAGAGAGCTCTGCCATTTTTCGGTCCTGCCACATGACCGAAAGAAGGCTCAAACAGCTGAGGCCCGGGAAGAGATGAGCTGAGATTGGGAAGAGAGTGGACAGCCGAGGCAGATATAGGAGGCCGGGAAACAAGCCTACGCCAGGAGAGAGAGGACTACAGGATCGCTTAAGCATGAAGCCCCAAGGGGCTGGGCCCACAGAGCAGCTCAAGAGGAAGAGGGTGAGCCCAGAGGGGAAGGCTGAAACCTGGCAGAGATCGCGGCCATATGGCTTCACCACGGGGCAACACGCCAGGATCAACAGCAGCCGACTCTGGTGAGAAAACATTTCCTTCAGTGCCTCAGTTTGGACTCTTCATGGCCTTGGAACTGTAAGCTTTTACCCCAAATAAATCCCCTTTATAAAAGCCAACAGATTTCCGGTACTTTGCATCGTCAGGGTCATTGTGAGAAACAACTGAGATGTCATAGGTGAAAGAGCTTTGTAACTATAAGATGTACACCAAAATATGTTAGCATTACCATTGTCTACTTTGACTACATTGAGGACTAATACTGAACATTCATGTTCATTCATTCACCATTTTCTTCCATAGAATACTGCTGACAAAGTCTTCCAACATAGAAATACTATGCTGAGTATTGAATGTAAGTACTCAGTCTGGACTCGCACAAAGAGAAATTTAGGTAGCCTGTATCTATGTTAGTGCCATGCCCTTAGAGACTCCAATAAAATCTGAGCACAAGAAATGAGAGAACAGACCAAGTGATAAGCGTATGTATTTTTTTCTGATTTTAAATTAAACAATAGTAAACTTTATCCATTAAATCATAAGGAAACTCAGTGGATACATCAGCAATAATAATAAAACTCTACATTTGTGTGGCACTTTACAGTTTTCAAAGCATTTCATACATATCATCATAGAAGTATAATAAATGTCATTCTGTTTGCTCACAAGTTTAACATTCCCAAATTTCCACCCGTAGGCAAGTTCCTTGACCTCAGTGTACCAACATTAAAAAAATGAGGTAATTAGACTACATAATAGTTAAGATTTCTTATAAGAGCTATTATGATTCTGAGTCTAAGGTTACAAAAAGAATCAAAAAACATTTAAAGGAAAGAAAATTTATAATTACAAAATAAAATAAACTTATTAGAAACTAATAAGTTATTTAAAGATGTCGTTTCTTTTTATTCTTAAAATGAAAATGTGTCCTAAAATTGGGTAATGGCATCTGTGGTCATATGTACTAATAATTTGAGAACTGCACAATATTTCAAATAAATTACGATAACTACATTTCATAATGTATGGTTACAGTTCAGTAACGAACAATATAATATACCTAATACAATAGAAAATGCACACAATACTAAAATTAATTCACTCTTTTAGTTCTGAAATTACTTCAGAATCTTAGTCCCTCAGAGATACTGTGACTGTCAGTTATCACAGTGTATATAACTGGCTCAGTATATAAAACATCAGACCCTGTACAAAGCATATAAAACCATTCTACAGGTATACCTCACAGAATCCAAAGGAAAGCCAAACTTTTAAAAGTAAACTGTTCATTGTAGAGTTTATCAAATACCTACTATTTGTAAAATACTATTTAAACTATAATCATTCAAAAATAAAACCAGATTCCTGCTTTTCAGAATCACAGAACTTAAATTTCAGGCAGGGAGAGAGCTATGGAGACCAAAAAACAAAACAAAAATGTTCTTGCCTCTACCTGGGCTACCAGTTCCCCTCCTGCCCACCAGTGATTTCAAAATCAGACTGTCATCTATCTGACTAAAGGTGAAGAAGCAGTACGTGTTTTTCATGCACGTAACCCTGGTGTGCTTTTAGATATTTTTTCTAAGGTAATGGATTGTTAGGATTTTGTACGTGCTGTCAGGAGAGGGGTCTACAGACATGAACCACCCTGAACCTTCTAGCCCAACAAAAGTCATGAAGGCCTGCTGAAGTCTAGACCTGGGACTGGAGACCGGCTCTGGTACTAAATAGCTCTGCACCCTTGGAGGAAACAGAAACCGCCTTTCTTGGCCTTCTGACACTGACTGTGTCTTTGGGTAAGCTCTGAACTTCTCTAGGCCTGTTCCCTCATGTGAAAATTACAGAGCTGTCTAGTATCTCAAACATTAAGCATAGATTGCTGGGCCCACTCCATCTGTTTGGAATGTCTGGGCTGGGACCCAGGAAGCTAAATTCACACCAAGCACCACACATGACTGGAGTGGTCCTCGGCCACAGTCGAGGAGCACTAAATTAGATGATCTCTAATGCCCCTAGCAGTATAAAAAGATGCTATGACTGGCCTCCACACCAAGCTCCTATGAATTCAGGATCTAGCATAGTGTGCAGGGTGGAGCTGAGGCTAAACAAATATTTACAAACATTTATGAAGGGAGGGAGGGAGGGAGGGGGACAAGGAGGTAAGGAAGAAAGGAGGAGACGATGGGAGGAGGGATAGAGGTTAGCTAGCTGAGCACATTTCTTATGAGACATACAAAACTGTAGTAAAATTAAAACTGGCTAAAGTGTGTCATGTGCATCAGCAGCTGGAAAATGAAGACCTTGATCTCTATACAATTTTAAATATAGCATGATCACTTGTCACCCTCTTCCCAAGCCAAACTGCAAAATACTGAGGAGGAAAAGGAAAAAAATGGTGAGTGGAAGCCAAAAGAATTCTAATGGAAAATTACCAGATGAGCAAAATTTAGTGACTGCTGTCCACAGTAGAAAAGAACAGAATTTTAAGGACTGGGACTTGGAGTTAGGACTGAAGTTTGAAGTCACTGATTAACCAAATAGTTAAATTTCATTTGGGATAATATATGGATTCCAGAAATATTGTTGGCAATATTAACTTTTGTCCATTTTTTATTTCCATTTTCCCATTCACTTACATTGTAATTTTTGAGCTGTTTTATCTTCACTTCTGATGATCTTCAAATGTCAATGGCTCTTAACACATTAACTGTAAACAAACACAAAGGAACTTAGGGGAATTCAGATATTTAAGGAACCCTGCAATAAATTATTCTAAATTATTCTGTACACCTGGTGGGGAGGGGAGTAGGTGGGGATGGGGGCCCTTGGCAGCATGTTTACTTCATAATTTATCTGATCTTCAAAATGTAAAACTGTTCTTTTGAATGAAAACAATACTACCCTCTTAATTATTAGGCAAAGAAAAAAAAAATTATCCTTCCTTCTGTCAGAAGAACAAAACACTCAAAGCAAGAGAAAATTAGCTCCATATATGGACACTCTCGACTCACTAACATGCTCTCTCAGCCTTTTCCAGCTGAGCAGTGCAGCCAGTCAAGGGAAGGCGTATTCTCGTCACTACACTGGGCAATCTGTTCTGGGACTGCCCTCCAACTCCCGAGCCCCAGCCTAGGCCTGGGGTGCCAGATTTCCAGGCAGGATCAGCTCCTTACAGCTCATGGACTCTGAAGTCAAACAGACTTGGGTTCAAATTCAAACTGCTCTCTCTAATCTTCAGTTTCCTGGTCTGTAAAATGGAAACAACAATGCTGTGATGAGGATTATATGAGAAAATGCTTATGTGGGATTAAGCACCATACCAGCAGAGTTAAGCACTCGCTAAGTAGGAAATGCTATTATTTATAATATTATTGTGTTGTTATTAATATTAATACTGTTTATTATTACAGCTACCACTTGGAAAGCAAAACTCCAAGACCCCCATATATTTAACATTCATTCTTATCTCAGGTGCTTCTACTTTTAGATACTACCCTTGATAACGATGGAAGAATGTTGTCCATTTATCAGTAACAGACGACATCAGTGTTATGTGAAATTTTCATTTCGACCTTTCCCAGACATCTTGTCTCAGCTCAAGAAAATCAAGGCTGGTAATCACAGGCCCCTCAGCAGCCAGGTATTCTCCTTTCGCTAAGGCACAGCCTCCAGGCAAAGTCCTACCTGAACAACGGCTCACCTGCTGCTTTCATTAAAGGCACTGCTGTCGGAAAGGGCTGTGCCTCTGCCTATTAAATCTCCTGAGCCAATGGATAAAAGCTGTATCAATCCACAGGAGGATCATCTGCCCTCCTCCCAAATGACTGAACCCCTCAGATTTGAAATCATATGCCTAAAATACCAATAGTTAAGTAGGTGACACAAGAATGCATATTTCAATGAAAATGTTAGGTCAAAGATATAAAAATCAACACAAAATACCGACAAATCATTCATAAATTAGCCTGGCCTCCCTTAAGGAGACTCTATACCCTTAGAATTGAAATGAGAGAAAATACCTAAATAGAACTTGATGCACTATTCGGGAAGGGGGGCAGATGGAGAGAGATAAAAACCCATGGATATTTGGCTTAAAAATGTTCTCCAAACTGGAGAGGAGGAGGCAGTGCAGACAGGCCATCATCCTTATCACCATACTACTTTACCATCCAACTCCTTGAGCTCATCAAATAAGAAATCAAATAGCAGGCTGACCGTTCTTCATTTGATTTCTTTTTTTTTTTTTTAAGACTTAATTTATTTCTTCCCCACCCCGACCCTTGTTGTTTTTGCACTCGCTATCTGCTCTCTGTGTGTTCTTCGGCGTCTGCTTGTCTTCTTTTTAGGCGGCACCAGGAACCGACCTGGGGCCTCCGAAGTGGGAGAGAAGCGCTCAATCTTTTGCGCCACCTCAGCTCCCTGGTCTGCTGCATCTCTTATTGTCTCTCCTCTGTGTCTCTTTTTTGTTGTGTCATCTTGCTGCACCAGCTCTCCACGCGGGCCAGCACTCCTGCACAGGCCAGCACTCCTGAGTGGGCCAGCTCTCCACTCAGGCCAGCGCGCTGTGTGGGCCAGCTTGCTTTCACCAGGAGGCCCCGGGAACCGAACCCTGGACCTCCTATATGGTAGATGGGAGCTCAGTCGCTTGAGCCACATCCTTTTCCCTTCATTTGATTTCTATTTGTCCTTCACTGACTGATCTAGCAATTATTAAATGTATCATTTTAATTTTATGGCCCTAAATTAGGATACATGAAAAGGTAGAAAATTTTAAAAATTAGAGTTTAGAGTATTTTAATATAGTTCTCTTTTTTGGTCTGCTACAGTACATGCCCCCTCTCTCAGTGTGTTCTCTATTTTGTTCACTGCATTTGCAAATCTGAGTGTCTCTAGCGTACATGAAGAGCTGCTGACTTTACCTGGAAAATGTCTTTCTCGTGCTTTGTGTGTGTACCGTGGGGGAAGCTGATTTTGTCAGGGTGCCTGCTCTCCCTTTCCTTAGTGACAAAACACCCCATTTTAGAACAGTACAATGCCTGCCAGAAAAGACTTCACAGCCCAGCCTTCTCTGTGGCCAGCATGCCATGGGGCCATGTTCTGACCAGCTGGGTGTCAGCTGAGAAATGGCAGGTGACCTCTAAAACAGTGTCCTTCAAAGAGAGGAAGTATGGCCTTTCTCCCTGCCTCCCTCCTTCTGACTGGAATGAACATGCAATGGCTAGAGATCCACCAGCAAGCTTGGTTCATAAGGGAGCCTCAGGAATGGACGAGACCTTAGTTAGAAAGAGTCTATGTCCTCAAAGCTTCAGATCCACCCCACCAGACCTATAGTGACTTTCTCAGGAATTTTTGTGGGAAAAATAAAATAAAATTATCTCTTGTTTGAAGCCACTGTTTGGATTTTCTGTTATACTCTACTTAACCTAAACCCTAGTTTAAAAAATAAAAGAGAAGGCAAGGTTTTCCAAATATCAGGATAGATTTTTTTGAAGTATATAAATTAAAACAGATTTTAAAAGTTAATTTTTTATATTTAATCATAATATCTACCCTTATTTAATCTAGACCAAAAAAAAAAAGTAAAGATTCTAAGAGTCAATCACTTCAAATACTCTCGAGAGTCTCTCAAACAAGGAAAATTCATGAAAAATTACCACCCATGGGTCCTGTTTACTTGGGCTAGGGAAGATTATGAAGCTTGGTCATTAATGGTCTACAGTGATGATAATATTGGCACATATACAGAAACACAGTAGGAGGAATAAGCACAATTACTTCTGAAATAAGCTATAGGAAAGGGAATTGAGGTTATTTTCATTAGGAGGGCATCTTCCAAAGTCCCTTTTATTTTAATAAACTTGTGCCAATTATTTTCCTTTTTTTTTTTAATAGTTTCATTCTTAACATGATTTCCTATGGAAAGCAGGCTTATAAAAATCACTCCTTATCCTTGACTATCATCCCTCTAACAGTTTTTAATTTTATCCACTAATTTAACTAAGCATTACATACAATAGGCACAAGAATAAGTTATGTTCTACATATTCAAACCAATTTCCTAAAAAAGGGAAACTATTCCTCACTAAAATCTGGAGGATTTCCACTGGTCACAGGCAACCTTTGGCCTTAGTGATTTCAATACAAGAGCACTAACTTGGCAGCTTTCCAAAGTAGACACACTGCTCTCTGGACATCTGGATCCAGGTTATTTCCTTCCTTTTGGCATAATCAAGGCATTATTGGTTCAGGTGATTGTCTCCTGGAATTTCTTCTTTATAGCACTTTTTTTTAAAAAATGCATGCCACCACTCATGTATCTTGCCTAGGTTCCATTACCAAGAAAAAGTCTAAAACACGTATTCTTTTTTTATTTTATTTTAAAGAAACTTTAGATTACATAAATGTTACATAAAAAATATAGGGCTTTCCCATATGCCCCACTACCCACACCTCCCACACTTTCCCACATTAACAATATCCTTCATTAGTGTGATACATTTGTTACAATTGATGAACACACACTGAAGCATTGTCACTAAATGTGGATTACAGTTTATATTATAGTTTACATTCTATCCTGCACAATTTTGTAAGTTATGAAAAATATATTATGGCCTATATTCATCATTGCAACATCATGCAGGAAAATTCCAATGTCCTGAAAATAACCCAATATTACACCTATTTTCCCTCTCTCTCCCCTCAGAACCTCCAGTGGCCACTGCCTCCACATCAATGATAAAAGTTCTTCCATTGCTAGAATAAGTCCATAGTAGAATAATAGTCTAATTTAGACCATTGTTCATTCCCCAATCTTGAGGATGTGGGGATGGTGATGCCCACTCTGCCTCTAATTAAGAGGGGGCTTAGATCCCATGGGGCAGATGGATGGAACTCTCTTGCTTGTAGTTGCAGACTCTCTCTGTTCCTTGGGATGGGCATTGTCCATCATCATCACCTTGTTAGTTGTTCTGGGTGAGTCCAGTGAACTGGAGAGTAGGTGTTGCAACTCTGCTGAGATTCAGAGCCCAACTGGCACATGGATGGACCAAAGATTTAAGCCTCTTGGACATACACCTATCAAATATAGTACTAACTATAGGTTCAAGTAGAAGGGGCAGAAGAGCATGTGTAGGGAAACCACAAATGAGTCCAACTCTGTCACACTGGGCAGCATAAGTTTCAAGGTAAGGCCCCCTGGCAGGGCACCAAACTCCTGAGCTGTCTGCTCTGCCTTTAGTTCTGTATTTCTCTAGGGCCCTCAAGAGACCCACTATTTGAGACAATATTTAATGTGGCAGTCAATGAGATCCTGCTGAGACATGCATAAGCGTAACCTCTGGAATGACCTCATGACTCATTTTGAAGTCTCCTAGCCATAAGAACTCATTTGTATTTACCATTTCCCCCTTATGGTCAAGGTCTTTTTCCAGGTGCATTGCTAGTTGGCGCTTGGTAATAATCCCAAGGGTCTGGCACCATGGTCTGTCCTCCTTCACTAGGCACTGCCCCTGTACTCGGGGGATTCTTGCTGTCCCATTAGAGAATGTAGCAGAGCTCCCCAGGATGGGAATTCAATATTCTTTCAGTTATTGTGTGGATTGCCACCCACTGTAAAACACATATTCTTGATTTGTGTTACTCATGGCTGAAAAAGAAAAGGCTTCAGGAAATTTCCTGAAAATCAGATATAACAAATCTGTAAGAGAAGACTTTTACCTTCTACTACTTTAGTCAACATTTTCACAAAAATGCTTTCAAGTAATAGGCTTATAGTAGCTCCAACAAAGACCTTACTTAGACTAGACCATTTCTCTAACTTTGATGGAGTTTCTAGGAAGTACCAATTAGCAAAAGAGCCAAGGCCGTGGTTCTCAAACTTTAGCATGCATCAGGATCACCTGTAGGGCTTCTTAAAACACAAACCATCAGCTCCACCCCCAGACCTTTTATTCAGTTGGGTCTAAAGTAGGGCCCAATAATTTGCATTTTAAACGAATTCCCAAGGGATGCTAAGGATGCTGGTCTGGGGACAATACTATGAGAACCAGTGATCTATATTAATAGAGGAACACTGATGGCAGCACAAGGAGGAAAGAAGAAAAAGTATACAGGACCTAATCTCAGCTTCAATACTCATCTGTATCCCTTTGATTAGTAATTACCCTCTTTAAATGTTTTTCCTGAAAAATCTAGATGATATTACAGATTAGTTCACAATAATGTTGAGACTTGTCTAATAGAACTTTAAAGTTCTTTTAGGGCCCTAGAATAATGGTATTAAGTAATTTTTAGTCTATTTATATTCAGTGTCTGACACAAGATGCCAATAAGGCCAAGGTTTAAGCCTCAACTGTTAGCTTCACTTTGGTCCACAGCTATTAGTTTCTACTATTCACCTTGGCCAACTGCCTCAGGAGGCATGCCAAGAGTTACAAGGGAAATGGATAGGAATGTATCATTGGACACAAATCCATCACTGCTACTGGAAAAATAATCCAAATATACATTTACTATGGACATATCTCACAATGACCTTGAGGCTAAAACTAGAGATGAGACCTTGCAACAAAATGTGTTTTGGAAATCTTGGAAACTCTTCAACCTCTTCTGACTTCATCAAAAAAAAAAAGAAATTCAGAATTAGCTGTTTTCAAATGATGATAATCTAAGAAACACATGCAATTTTAAAATGCAATTGGCTGGGGACTACTTTACTTGAATATATTAGATGGACCTCTCTGATTTTTTTTTAATATAAGCTCAATGTAAATATACAGTGCAAATGAATTTAAGGACTAGAAATCAACTGATAAAACCAAAATAATCCAGGACAATAAGTGGTGCCTAAAATAATTACAGCATGAATATTAATGAAGAATGAAAGAAATACACATTAAATAAAATGAATGACAGGATAAGTTAGAAGGAAAGGGACCAAAGTAATCAAGAGTAGCAGCTGGAGAAACAAGTAGATGAAGGGGACAATAATATCTTCAAGATACATAGGACTGGGCCCAGAAAAGACAATGCAGTCTGTAAATACAGCTAAGAGTGTCAAGTAAGAATAACCAGCTTGAACCTGAAGATTGTGACTGGGCAAGCCAAATTCAACAGAGGAAAACCCTTTTTAATCATTTGAGTGAGAACAACAAATAAAAAAATAATAAACTGAGTCAACTGTTCCTTTATTCAAACATTCACTGACACCCATTAGCCACTAGATATCTTAGCATTTGATTATACATAGTCAAAAATGATCAATGAAACCCACTCAAGCAGAATATTCAAACTAAGAAGGCAGAATAGTACCACAACATGGTCAAATTCTGCTATATAACTTATTACAGTTTTGAGGCTCAGGCCTACTGTCACATCTAGCTCACAGTATTGGTTATCTATATAAGTCAAAATTACATCAAGAATCAGAGCAAAACCAACAAGAACAAAGTAATGGAATATAACCAGATTATCAGACAATGAAGTGGATTTTTATTTACAACACTCTCTGCAGGGCTAGACATGAGTGAAGAATGAACAATAAATAGCAAGATATACAAGAGCTGCTATGCAGGTCACTGAAGCAGGACTCACTAAAGAAAAGTGCTTTTTTTTTTTTTTAAGGGCGCAAAGTGAGATACCTATAGGTGTTTGGGAAACTGCTGCCTGAGTATCATAAAAAGAATGAAATTACTCTTCTATGACCAAAGGCATCAGGCCTATCATTAGCTAAAAGGCAATGCTAACAGCAAGAGCAACTCTGAAGTGACAACAGACATAGATCAAGGTTCACTATTTGCTTAGTGGGAACTACAGATCTCACAACAGCTTCCATCCAACTGCAAAAGAGTGAATCATTTTCAAAAACAAGTGATATTGCAGCAAATGTATCACACTAATGCAATGTGTTAATAATACGGTGGTATATGGGAATTCTGTATTTTATGCATGATTTTTCTATAAACCTACTTCTCTAATAAAAAAATAAAAACAATGGGCAATAATATGGACGAATGCATTATTTTTCAGATTTATATCCTTCCTACTTCCCAGAAGGTATTTACAAATAACACATTTATACATAACACATAATATTTAAACCGAGCTCATCTAATAGAAGTACCTGCAAAAACTAGAGATGAGTAGATTACTAGCTTCAGCTATAAATCTGACTGACTTTTTTTGCTAAGCTAAAGAGATAGATGTCGTTACATAATTTTCATTTTCTAGCAAACAGGAAGCATACATAATTTTTTACATAAACATTTTTCTTGGAGCTAAGCTCAGCAGAAATTTAGGTCAATTTACTATGTAAAAGGCATTCTGTGACATATTGAACAGTATTATTAACCGTTACTTTGCAGGATATATCAAAACAAAAACAAATTCTTAAGGCAATTTCCTAATCAAGCCTCTGTATAAAAACAGAAAGCATAAAAATAAACTACAATTTAAGGGTGGCATTTCTGCAGAAGGCTCAGACAACACAGTCAAACATTTATATTCTGCTTTTTCATAGGCTTACAAAAGTGAAAAATCTGGAGATACTTAATACATATTAGAACCATGGGGCGCAACCTTGATCATGTATAAGAATCTCCTGTGGTTGAGTATTTACACCTTCTAAGTAGTATCTATGATACAGCTATTCTATAGTGTTGATTAAAGAGAGTGCCACAAAGGAATAAGACGATTAATGAAAAAAGGCTGTGAAAGGATTTAGCAGGATAACTTCTCTAACAGACATTCAACACGTGTTATTTTTCTACCTTCCAGAGAAAACAAGGAAAGCTGGCATTCCCCTGTGGAAAATAGGGAGTCATACTTCTTAAATTTTTGTCCAGAGAGAATGAGACTAGTTTACTCTAGTCAAAATCGTTTCAAAATGTTTGAATTTTCTCAAATTCATATGTAACAATTTTGTAGTAGAAAGTTAAAACAGATATATAAGCTTCTGTCTAAAGTTGCTGGGCTTTCTCTTCAGAGCCAGAGCCTCCAGACTTCCAGAACTCCAGTTCTGACATACTGTGCTGCCTCCTGTGCTTCCAAGGGCTCCCCTGGATGAGATCACAGCTTGCCTCACTTGTATATTCTATTCTGAACCATAGTTGTCATTTGTAACTTTCCCATAAAATTATACTTTTCCAACTTGTTTTCTGAATGAAGGACTTTAGCTGAGCATGCAAATCCTAGGCTTTCTAAATTTTATAGAAAAAACATAGAATTCAAAAAAATAAATGTACAACCTACATAATTAAATGCAAAAACAAATTCTTCTCTACTGAGTAATCCAATCTACAAATTCAAAAAAACCACTTAATGTGCACCTTTAACCTGCAGGGTCTATGTTATGTGCTGAAGATAGGAAAATGATCAAGGTCCTTGCCTTCAAGTAGCTTATAGCCTAGTAAGGAAGACAATTAAACCAACCATTGCAGTGTGCTTGTTAAGGACTCTGGAGAAAAACAGTGTGGACAGGGGGCTATGAGTGCTTACAGGAGGAGAATCTAATTTAGAATAATGGGATCAGTTAATGATACCCCATGGAGGTATTTAGAAAAATATGAAATATTTAGAAAAAATATGGCAGTACCGCTCATATTTAGGAGTGTCCAAACTGAATTTAAAAACAGAGCAACTTTAATTTACTCAAGAGAAAGAAAGAAAATTGTATTTTTTCACATGGCAGTCTAGTAATCGATTAACCCTCTAAAAACAATTCGACTACTTTTCAATGGAAAAGAACCCGATTTCATTGTGGCTGTATCGTAATTACAAGTCTTCTATTACTGCTTAATAAAATTTTAAATCACTATTTTAAAATCAAAGAAAAGGATAGCATCCAAAACATGTCTACCTAATATTCATAAAAGCTTTCTGCAGAGCTGCATAAACTAAAGTCCTCCTCAAAATTCCAGGGTAAAAACTCCATCTGGTACAACAGAAATGACAACCTGGAGAACCGGTAGCCCAGAAGGAAGAAAAACTATCACTCAATTTGCTTTCAAGCACTTGGAAATAAAGACTATTCCGATTCCTTGAAACTGACTTTCAGCGGCGGGATTTAGAAAAGAGAAGCACATTTAAAGAAGGTAGGAAAGAGAAGAAAATTAGAGTGAAGGGGAAAGAGTGAGAGAGTTAAGGAAGTAAAAGAAACGAGAGAAAAAGATTAGTGAAGAGGCCGAAAACGGAAGAACTAAAGGATGGGAAAAGACTAGATGATGGAATTGGAAAGAGTGGTAAAGAATGGGAAAGGCAGGGAGGAAACGGGGGTGGGGGGGAGGTTGGGGGAAGGGCTGTCCAAAAAACATTTGAGAAGGAAGAAGAGAAAGGTTAAGGAAGAAACTGGGACTACCTCCACTCGGAAGAAAACTAGATGGGCATACGTACGGTAGAGGGCCAGATGAAGAAGCAATTCTAACCTCCCTTTTCCTGTCTCTCTGGCCCAGAGTGGGGGGAAGAAGTGGTTCCCACGTCCCTGGGAAGGAATTCCGGCGCAGCCTTCAGAAGCTGGAATCTGAGAGTCGGGGTGCCATTCGCCCGGTCCCCAGCCCGTGTCCATCCCCCTGCAGGGGAAGCGGGGCGGGGGCCCTGGGCGTCCGGGTTACCTGGACAGGGAGTCCACGCTGGGCGGCCGCGCCGCCGCCGCCGCCAGCTGGGAGCCGAGACTCTCGCAGCTCGAGCTCTTCTCCATGGCGCGGCGAGGCCGGCGGGAGCGGGAGGCTGGCGCGACCTCGGGCTGCCGGGCGGGAGGAGCGCAGGGCGGAGTGCGCCGGGCAGGGGCCGCGGTCAGGCGGGCGCCGGCCCGAGGGGGAGACCGGAAGCGGCCATGTTCCCCCAGGCTGCACCGCGCCGGGCCGCCGCGCTCCCGGATGCGGGCTCTCGCTGCGTGGGCCCGCGCCCCCGGGGCCCGGCGCGCCGCGGACACGCGGGAGGGCTTCGCGGGCGCTGTGCTCCAGGGGAAGCTGGGGCGCGGAGAGGCGCGGGTCCCCAGGGGAGACAGCGGCGAGAAGCGAGGCTCGGGGGTCCTGAGGCGGGAATGTGGGGGTCTGAGAATGAGAGGACACGGGGTGAGGGACCGAAAGGCCCTGGAGGAAATGGAGGGAGGAGGCGACTGCAGGGGCCTTGGACGATGAAGATACGCGAGAAGAGGGGGCGAAAGGCCACCCACTGCGGGCGGAAGAGATTCTGGGGGTGAGGGTGGGCGCTGTGGAGGCGCTGCCAGCTACCTGCGTGGCAGCCCAGGCCGGGAGGCTCCCCAGCCTCCGTGTCTGTAAAACAGGAAGAATAGCCTTGCAGGGTACATGATAGACGTGAAGTGTTAAAACATCCTTAGCACACAGTAGGCGCCCAGTAAGTGCTGGCTAGTGCTCCTCCCTACTTCTTAAGGGTTGTTAGGACGGAATGGACCAAAGTACACAATTTCAAACAGGGCTTCGATACGTGGCTGCTGTTTTGAGGGGAAGATACAAGAAAATAAGAAATGGTTGCTAGGGAGAAGGTCATGGGAAAAGTATACCCCGGCTATGCTTCCTCTGGCCCAGCGTTGGTGAAGAGGAACTAGAGAAGAAGCTCAAACTCTCAGTCCCACTGTGACTTGATCTGCTTGGTCAGGAAGTGTCTGCAGAGCAAAACCACTTTGGCATTAATCCATTGTCCACGCAGAGAGCAGTGAAAGAGGAAATGGGGAGGGATTTGATAAATGTGCAAAAAGAATTAGACACATATGCTATTGAATGGGGAGATGTTAGAGGACAATTTTTAGTCATCTTTCCCTGCCATCACAAATTCCTATGCAGGACAGGAAGGGAGGGTAGGGAGATGGAAATGTGATAAGAAAGCAGGAATTGGGTAAAGAGGAAATGCTTTGACTGTAATTTTCTGTTAGAGAGGATTCAGGAAGGACATAGAAAGGACACCATAAAGGAATTTCTCTGATTGAAACTAAGTCCCAGTCACCTGATGCATGGGGTGTAAAATTATGCAAAGGTTATTTCTGTTAAAAAAAAATAGATAATGAAATCCTTCAAAACCCCTTCCTAGAGTAAAGAAGTATATTTCTTTAAACTAGACTTAACTTACACTGAACAATTGATGTTTTTAAGGAAATCTTAAAGTATATAGGACCAGTGAAATATTAACATGCAAAGCACATTCCCATAACAGCCTAGCACAGTTGTGCTCAGCGTAAGCGAGAGTGCTTATTAACGAATGTGTTTACGCACAAAAGCTTATCCTTTCTCTCCCATTATGCAGCATGGCAGAGCGAGAATGGCAATCATTTTTATTTCTATGATTTTCAGTGAGACCTTAACTGTACCTCTCTGATAGGCAAAGAGATTAGGTAGTCAGAAAGAAACAAACACTTGCAATGATTCATAAAATAATTTTCTTATTTTTTCCCCATCTCTGTCTTCTAAAATGATCACTCATTGCTCTGGGAGTGATTGGGGTGATGAATGCACAAACATGATTACACCAAATACCACTGATTTTACTCTTTGGATGGATTTATCCTTTATTAATATGTATCATTAAAACTGAAAGAAAAGAAAAAACAAAGGGACACCAGGCTCCAAGCCTTCAGCAGGCAACAATGTCTGGATTTAACAGAGCTGTTTTGTTCCCACTAATCTCATTCTTACAATCACCTTTTATTTGTGACAAATAATCTTGGTTTCCATTTATGCTGGTTATAGGAAATGTCTTTTTAAAAGAAATGTATTTAGGCTTCAAAAAGTGAGCAGATTATAAAATGCTAATACATACCAATTGTCACAGTGGTCTGTGATATGCAGAAAAGACAAAAACTGTGCAAATAATGGCTGAAGTTGAATGGGAATTGTATCAGGCAACCAAATGGAAATAATCACATTTTCAACTTTAAAATAAAATTTCTGGTTCAGAAAAAAAAAAATTGATCACTCATTATCACCTGATACTTTGACTTAGATTTCCCCAGATAAGTATAAAGACTGATGAACCCTTGAATGAGTGACCCATGTACCTTCTCCTCCCTGGTTCATCTCTAACATTGTTCATCAAGCACTTGAAACCATCTGCCAGGTAGTATAATAATTTGTATATGGGTCTATCTAGTGATTAACTGGCAACAGTATAGAACCAGACAAACTTGCACTGGAATCCTGGTTCTGTCACTTTTCTTGCTCTATGACTTGGATTAAGTTGCTTATCAGTTTTCTTGTCTCTAAAACAGGACTTTAAAAACCTACATAATAGGTTGTTTGTCTCTACGCAGAGTCTGTTGCATAGTAGGCCCTCAGTAAATGGGTCTATTGCTATTATTACTTGTTCTTCCACTGAACTTACTGCATTACTTCTAACCTAAATGGTAAAACAGTAAATTCTCAGAGTGAAAAACAAGCAAAGTAGACTTTAATCTCAGCTGAAAGTTAAATTAGTGCTGAATTTCTTTTCTTACATGTTGGCTAATATGCTGTATACTCAAGAGAAATCAACTTGATTAGGACCTTCTACACCTTATTTTTCTCATCTTTTAAAAGAACATTTCAACCTATCCTAGGTCAGACGGTAACTGTTGCTACACTCAAATTACAGTGTAGGCTATAAATGGTTAACTTGAAGTCGTCCTAAAAATAATTTTTTCATTTGTAATCTAGACCAGCATTTCTCAAACTATTTTGTCTTATTTTGTTTTTAATTTCTAAAATGTCACCAATATAAACTTTTTTTTAAAGATTTATTTAGTTATTCCCCCCACCCCCACTCACTATCTGCTCTCTGTGCATTCTTCTGTGTCTGCTTGTCTTCTCTTTAGGCGGCACCAGGGACCAATCCTGGTACCTTCCAGAGTGGAGAGAGGCGCTCAATCTCTTGTGCCACCTCAGCGCCCTTGTCTGATGCAAGTCTTATCGACTCTCCTCTGTGTCTTTTTTTGTTGCATCATCTTGCTATGCCAGCTCTCGTGCCAGCCAGCACTCCTGTGTGGGCCACCTCGCCACACGGGCCAGCTTGCCTTCTCCAGGAGACCCCAGGAATCAAACTCTGACCTCCTATATGGTAGATTTTTGTTTGCTTGGATCACAGGGGTCCTGGCTCTGAGGGCAGCCATTGTTCCAACCTGCCCCTGACAAAGGTGATGGTGGAGGAGACTTAAAGGAAGCTATACTTCCTCGGGGCTGCATTTGCAGGGCAGGTCAAAAACCTCAGCTTGGGGACCCCTGGAAGAAGCTCCTGGCAGAGCTTCCTGATACCCTCTCCACGGTGGTATGGCTCCAGTCGTGCCCCTTTCATGGGTCCTGGCCCTGTTTTATCTGGGAAAGCCTGACTTGGGAAAGTCCTCTCTGGCAGAGTTTGCCCTCCAAGCCAAAGCAGCTTGAGACAGAGAAAGGAATATAAGGAACTATAGAGGCAGACAGCCTGCGGCAAAGTCCTGCCTGCTTCAAACACCAAGGATAGGGAGGTCTTCTGGGAAAAAGAGGGGACATTCAAACCCCTATAAAGTGGGGAACTCCAAAACAACAAACAAGCATGAGCCCAGGACAAGACACGGGCCCAGAAAAGGCAGGAGGATCCTCCACTCTACATTTGCTGTGGGCAGACCTTCCTGGTGGATGGCTGAAGCTCAAGAAAATCTCTATCTTATCACCAGCTGGTTAAAAAAATCAAGAAACAGGCATTTCAGGGAATAAATCCCAGAAGTAACATTTAAAAATATTAAAATGTGCAATGTGCAACAAAAAGGTATAAGACAGGGGAACAGATGTGGCTCAAGCAGTTTAGCACCCACCTCCCACATGGGAGGTCCTGGGTTTGGTTCCTGGTGCCTCCTAAAAGAAGACAAACAAGCAACAAGCAGACATCGAGCAAAAACAAGGAGCAGACAATGAGAAAAAACAAGCAGACAGGCAAACAACAAGCAGACAACGAACAACAAGAAACAAGCAGGAAGCAGATGTGGCTCAAGCAGTTGAGCGCCCACCTCCCACACATGACGGGAACCCAGAAGGAGAAGAACGAGAGAAAAGGGCAGAAGAAATATTCAAAGAAATAATGACAGAGAATTTCCCAAACTTAGCAAATGATGTGAACACGCACGTCCAAGAAGCCCATAGAATACCAACCAGGATAAACATGAAGATAGATACATTCTGTCATGTACTGATCACACTAACGAATTTAAGGACAAGGAGCAAGTTCTGAAAGCTGCAAGAGAAACACAATGTGTTATGTATAAGTGAGTCCAACTCGATTGAGTGCCAATTTCTCATCAGAAACCATGAAGGTAAGAAGGCAGTGGGTTGTAATACTTAAAAGTGCTGAAAGAAAACAACTGCCAACCAAGAATTTTATATCTGGCAAGACTTTCTATCAAAAATGAGGGAGACGATCTAAGCTAGTTGTACTTAGATATAAATCCCTCAGTCGTGATCCTTCTATTTTTATTATTTGAACCTATAATTTCCTACTTACTCGTTAAGTGTATTTCTCAGAGGCTTACAGCCTTCGGATTGTTCCTATGCCGGGGGAGCCCTGAAGCGTGGCAGGCACGCAGCCAACTCCACCTCTCCAGTTCTCAGGCCTGCCCTGGACAGCACCAGAATGATGGTGATGGGCCAGCGCCAGCCCAAAAGGAAGGCGTGTCTTCAACGCAAGCAAAACAATTCCATTCCTCTGCCCCATAGTATCTACGTCCTTTCTCAGCCTGAAATAGTCAGAGTGGACATCGTCCCAAATCCCACAAAAATGAGAAATGAACTAAAGCAGATTTAGTGTTACTGTAGTTGTCTTGTGTTAACTGAGTAACATGTAACATTGATATAAAAAAATTAATTTTACAAAGGAAAAAAATGAGGGAGAGATTGAGACATTCCCAGATAACAAAAGCTGGGTGAGTTCATCACCATTAGACCTTCCTACCAGCCACGCTAAAGGGAGCTCCTCAGGCTGAAAGGAAGGGGCACTAGACAGTGTTCCGAGCAGCTCTGTGGTGGTTTGAAACTGTATGTACCCCCAGAAAATCATGTTCTAAAGCTAATCTATCCCTGTGGGTATAACCCTATTCCATCAGAACTGTCTTTTTCTATGTGTCTTGGGATAGAAATCTAACTTTATGTTTCTCACAATTGATAGTAAAGCACTAGAAGAAAATAGAGAAGACTATGTTTTATAATTATTGGATGGGAAAGACCTTCATAAGCAAGATAGAAAACTCAGAAACTAAAATGGAAAAGACTAACAGATTTGACTATATAAACATACAATGTTTTGGTCTGGTGAATGATACATAAACAAACATTAAAGACAGGTGATGGACTGGAAGAAAATATTTGCTGCATTTTAAATAAAAAGAGTGAAAATGGCCATAATATCTAAAGAGTGCTTACAAACCATATAGGCCGCAACCCAGCAGGGAAATGGGCAGAGGACACAAACAGGTATTTCATGGACAAATAAGTACAATTGGCCAGTGTATTAGTCAGGGTTCTCTAGGGAAGCAGAATCCATAGGAAATGTCTGTCAATAGTATGAGATTTTACAAGAATGTCTCAGGCGACCATGGGGATGCACAAGTCCAGGTTCCGCAGGCAGGCTGCAAGCCAGGGGCTCCGATGAAAGTCCGATGAAAGGTCCTTGATGAGTTTCCGGGAGACGTTGGCTGTCCAAAGACGAGCTGGGAAATTCTCTCTGAATGCTGAAATCACCTCCCCTTTTAAGGCCTTCAAGTGATTGGATAAGGTCACTCATTGCTGACGGCAATCTCCCTGGCTGATGCAGATGTAACCAGCCATCTATGCAGTAAACTCACCAATGACTAAAGCCCATAAATGTCCTTGTATTACAATTAGCCCAGTGCTTGCTTGACCAAACACTGGGGCACAATTACCTGGCCGAGTTGACACATTAGCCTGGCCATCACAACCAGTAAGATGCATGCTAAGCTAGGTCAAACCTCACTGGTAGTAGGAAAGATGACAATTACAATAGCAATGGCACTTTTTCACTCACTGGACTGGCAAAATGGTCTTATGGATGATAATTAGTATTTGTAAGAGACTCTAACTCATACACTGTTGGAAGGTGTATAATTTGGCATTGCCTTGTTTGGAGGTATTTTTGGTAATTATCTATAAAAATTAGTATTCTCTTTGACCCAGATATTCCACTTCTAGGAATCTAGCTCAAAATTTGCTTATGTGTACATGAAGATATATATGCAAAGTTGTCCATTATAACCACACGTACAAAAATAGGAAGTGGTCTGTCTGTTATAAAGTGCCACTCCACAGCTATTCAAGATCTCGAAGAAAGGTTGTAGCAAAAATAAACAAAAAATTGTCAAATAAAATATGTTAGATTTGTAAATATTGAGAAAATTAAATACATTTAAATACATTTAAATGTATAAAATGCATACTGCAAAAACAAGTATCAAATAGTAATCATGGGAAACGGATGTGGCTCAAGAGGTTCGGCGTCCGTCTACCATATGGAGAGACCAGGGTTCGATCTCCGGTACCTCCCGATTAAAAAAAAATAAAAAAAATAAAAAATAGTAATCATGGGGAATGGATGTAGCTCAGTGGTTGAGCACCTGCTTCCCATGTTTGAGGTCCTGGGCTCGATCCCCAGTACCTCCTACAAACAAACAAACAAATGAAAAAACCAACTCTCATTGGGCAGTGGGTGTAGCTCAGTGGTTGAGTGCCTGTTTCCCATGTACGAGGTTCCAGGTTTGATCCCTGGTACCTCCCTGAAAAAAAAAATAGAATCATTATTATCTCTTGGAAAGGAAAGTTACTTGGATTGAGGAAGATAGGAGTGAAGTGGAATTTTAACTTTCTTTCTATATATTTTAGGACTTTATAAAGCTTTAAGATCGATCAAGTATGTATTTATGTAAGTTGAAAAGCAATGAAAATCAAGAAGCAAATGTAGAAAGGTATCCAAAATTGATCTTTAACAATAATAATTAGATAATGTAAAATATTATTATGACAAGCAATTTTCAAACCTCTTTTATATGTACAATATCATCACTTTATCTTTGCAGTCATCCTGTGAATTAGATAAGTAGGTATTACTACCCCCATTTTATAGCTGAGGAAACACTCTTAGAGAACTTAAGTAATTTGCCATCATTTGTATTGTCTATTTACTGAAAATGCAATTTCTTTTCTCATCAGGAGATACGAGGCAAATGTAAGGAGTTTGTCCTATGGGTGTAGAATAGGAAAGTTCACACTCAAAAGGTAGGTTGGCGGCTTTAGTTCATTCTGCAGAGTTCACAGAATCAGCCATCACACCACCACCATAGACTGAGACCAAGATCACTAAAACTATCACAAGATCATGGCATAATCAAATAATACATGGATGTGCTTGATGAACTATGAAATGCTGTGCAAACAGCAGGTATCACAGTGGCCTCTTCAAGTCCTAGATGGCTTAATAGAGCCATAACCCTGAGCAGAATCCTGGTTCCAAGGCTTCCTGGAGAGCAGTCATTTGACCTCAGGAGCTGTGTGAAATGGGGCCAATTGACACCTTCTTATACCACAAGCACACAATTGCACAAGCTAACAGAGGCAAATTGGGATGTAAGGGTTGAGATGATACTTGTAAAAAATCCAGTGCAGTGCCTGGCACATTATATGTGCTTTATGAGTGGTAGTTGTCCACCTAATTCATTAGAAGAATGACAGAGGCATATGGTAAACGTCAGACAAAAGGGCAGACAACTGAGATCACTAAAATTTAGGTGGTGATTGAAGGCCACAGCTACTAGCTTTTTTCTTTAGTGACCCCAGGGATGTGTTAGACAATATCGACAGATAGAACTATCTGAAATAGTTTTTTTTAAAAAGCTTTCTCTGTTTGAGTCTATTTATTTCACCTACTCAGGTAATATGATCTCTACGATGGTAATTTAATCTATCAGTTGTCATTTTGCATTGTGTATGTTCTTTTGTCTCAGTTTGATCACAGTTCTTAAACTACACAGCTGTGGACATGTTGCCTTCTTTCTTTGATTCATTAAAATTGCTTTCACATTCATGTCATTTTCATGACTGCTTGATATATTGCTTTAGGCACTGGGAAGCAGATCAAAGATTTTTGGCATCTTGGGAAGGTTGAATTTGTTTTGAAAGAGATTACATCTCGATGTATTGAATTGAATCTCCCAGAAAGTGTTGTATGAACTGTCAAGCTTCGGTGCCACGGTTTTCAGTGTCTAATGTTAGATATCGAATGTATGTCATATTTATGTGGTGTGAGTTGCTCATGCTTTCAAAGTCACCCACTGAAGTTCTGTACAAAGCACAATGCACGAGAGCTAACGGGGTGTAGGAAGCAGCCACCTCTCCTTGAACTTAAAGGAATTTGGGCTGAAAACAACAACAACAACAACAAAATCCACGTATCTCCATTTAGAGTCGCAATCACTTTGAAACATTCTGAATTGAAGATAAAATTAGTTCAAAATGACGTGAACCTGCTTTTGGTTCCTTCTCTCTTGTCACAGCCAAATGATTATGACCTATCCTTGCTAACACCTTTTCCAGCCTAATAGTAATGCTCTCACACCTCCTTCAGCTCTTTGCTCAGATGTCTCCTTCTGGAGGTCCACCCTGAATATCCTATTTAAAATTGCACATACACCCCTGCACTCCTTTATCTTCCCCTAATTTCTTTTTCGTGTGATTTACCTACTTATCACACCTTTTGTTTATTATCTGTCACCCCAGTTGGATGTAAGCTTCATGAAAGGATCCTTGTCTGTTTTGTCCACTGACACGTCCTAAACATCTAGAAGGATTTGGGGTACAAAGTAGACATTGAGTAAATGCATATTTGATTGAATGAATGCTACGTCTCGTAGCTGCCACCGGGCAAATCCTTGACCTGACTGGATGGCGCTCTTGAGAGTGCCGCCTGAGCGCGTGGTCAAATGGCATGTGTGCAGACGAAGCTTGGGCCAGCAGCGACCCCCTGAAGAACGCGCTCTCGTGGCAGAATCTGCTCACATTCCTTCCCTTTCAGGCAGTCTGCTCTTGACTGGGTTTAGTTCTAAAAGGCGTGCTCATTTCTTCCAGTGCTTTCACTTAATTTGTGATTTATAATACCCTAATAGCTCAGAATACAGCATCTGTGCAGTAGAACAAAGATGAAAAAATAACAGCGTTCTTTGTGTTGCCCACGTAGAAAGCTTTGGCTCTCCATGTAATAGAGATCTTCGGATCTCTGTGTTTAAATTCCAAATCTTGGGTTCCATCATCACAGTACTATGTTGTTAAATGCTATTCATACACTCTGAAGGTCTTAGCAAGAATTAATAATGATTTTTTTTAACTAAGAAGGGAATTGGAAATCTAAAATTAAAAAATCAGTGACATGCTCAGCAGTAATTTAGTGGCAAAGAAGAAACACTGGCAAAAATGCTTCTCCCCCTCCCCGCCCCCATTCCAGGTTTATAGTTCCACAGAATTGACCTATGTGTTTCGGGGTCAGCAAGGTTTACAAAAAGGAAACTTGTATAGGGAAATGGAGGGGAATAAAAGAGATGAGTGCAAACAACTCTGAAGGAAGTTGATTGTGAAGTGTCACTTACAGGAGGAGTGGTATAAGGCAAAATCTGTATAATTAGACCCTTGGAATATAATTTAAAGTTTAATAGTTCAGCCCTTACTGAATCAGGACTATTCAAACAGGTCTAAACTGATGCAATAGACTCAAAAAACAAAGAACCAAACTAAACTAGGAAAACAGATTTTGACTTAATAATCCGTGTTTGCTCTAGAGTAAAGAAATTCCCTGGATAGTAGTTCTCTTCACTTAACTTTAATTTTTGTAAATATTTATTGAAACCCTACATTTTCCAGAAAGGATTTGAGGTGGCTTGTAACAAAAGAAACATGAAAAAAAAATTTTTTTTTAAACAAGTACGACTTTGTATAATTAAAAGAAACAAATTTGGCATTGAGCCTCCTGGCAGTGATATCTAAAATAGAAAACATAATCAGTTATATTGTTCTCATTGTCAGAAAGGAGGGAGCATATGAATTTCTTGGAAGAAAATCTTTTTCTAGCACTGAATTATACGAGAAATTTCTCACTGAAATTTTATATAAAAGATATAGAGTAATATAGAAAAAGACATTCTTAATAACATTTTTTGTAGCAAAATGTTTTGGCTGTTTCTTGTAACAATTTTTAAAATGGAAACTGAGGCTGTGATCAGAAATAAGTACAAAGTTCCTTGAGAGAATGGCACAGGCATAATCAGCTCAATATAGGGGCTTGGAGGAGGCATTCTGGAAGAGGCAATACCTGAATGTAAGGTGTCTGAGTTAGCCAGACAGGGAAGTTGGGAGGGGCATGGCCAGGAGAGCAGACAGTGTGTCTCTGCCGTGCTCTGAAGTTTAAGTCGTTAAGGCATCGCTATGCCACTTTGGTTTCTCGTTTATACGGGTAATCCAGCAAAAGGTACAGTCACTACCATTCTCAAAACCTCAGCTGAATAATCCTATCTTGGTTTTGTTCCCATGAGAACAGATGGAAATCGGGGCCAACTACTTACGGTAACACAATTTAACCTCTGTAAAGTGCTCGCGGCTGCCCCTAAAAACCCACATTTCTAAGAAACAAAAATGCTCTGGAGTGGGTCTAGGAAAACATGGACTCTTCAAAAGGACACTGAGGGGTTAGAATTTCAGAGACAAGGAGTAGGGGATTTATAAATGGGATTGAATTGGGGCTACCATGCTTTTTACCGTCCATCCCATAAGGCTGGGGGCATAATTTGGGGACATCTCCTAGGTTTTTATACTCATCCTTGTAGCCTAGAATAATTAAATGTAATCAAGATGATTTCCAGAACAAGGAAAGCATGAATGGGTATTCAGGCTGGCTCTGCTCCAGCCCTTAGAAGAAAAGCAAAAGATACAGAGGAAGCAGACATGGCTCAAGGGTTGAGCGCCCACCTCCCACACTAGAGGTCCTGGTTTGGTTCCCGGTGCCTCCTGAAGAAACAAAACAAACAACAAGCAAAACAAATGAAAAAACCAACTCAGGGAAGCCGATGTGGCACCTAAAACAAAGACATAGATAGTGCTGACATGTTTGCCAGACTGAGTCAATAGCGTGGATGATGAAACGGAGATTTGAAGCTGATCCTCCATCTATACATAAGGAACATTTTCCTAGATTGTCAACTGCACTCTGGATTGCTTGGTCAACTAGTACAATGGACAGAGGAGGCAGAGTTGGATTTAGGAAATGGGGATCGAGAACACACAGGACTAATAGTTTTATACTCAGATAATCCTCTTTTACATTGACTGCAACTGAGGTAAATCAAAGAGGCATTTGGAAGCAGATTGATAAAAGAATTTTCAAAGTCTAGCTTTTGGCGTAGAAATGTGTCTTCTTAATTAGAAGGCATGTGCTGGAGTTTAAAACCATCTTGCTAGTAGCTGAAATGAGCCCTGATGAGTGAACTAGCTGTAATTACCTCTCTTGCTTCATTTTCTGCTTCTATCCATAGGGGCCAATAATATCCTTCTCATCTGAGCATTAAATGACTTGGAATAAGGCAAGTACTTCTAGCACATGAAATAACTTGGGAAGTAGTCATCGTTGTTGGCAATGTAGTTGCTACTGTAGAGGGGCCTTCTGAAAATACGCCCTGTCACCCCCCACCCTCGACTCTGAGGAGGACTCTGGCTACTGGGGAGTCTAAAGACGATAGTCTCTGTAAAGAGAAGATGCTGTTCACCGCCGGACTCCAGCACAAGGCGTCAGTTCCGACTCGCAGAAGGTGCTGGAGGAATCTCTATCGAACGGATGAATGAGTTTTTAGTTACGATCACCTTACTTTTAAAAAAGCACTGTTTTCAGTGCTCAGATGGATTTTCTATGGACAGATATTATTTAGTTTCTAGGGTCAAGGAATTCAATGCCAAAGGGAGTAGGGAGCGGATGGAGCTGCTGAGGAGAAGCTGAAAAGTCTAGGGCAGGGCCAGCTGGAGTCAGAAGACCCAGCCTGAGACTGTCCTCACAGCGTCTTCCCTTACGTAGGTAGCATGGCCTATGTGTGTAGGGGGGTGCATGTGAAGATAACCTTATTTTTATTCTTATTATAAAAACAGTACATGCCCATTACAAAAAAGATCAGTAAAGCAAAAATAAAAATTTATAAACACCAGCAAGCTCATCAATCCAGAAATAATTACCGGCCAGTGTTAAAATTTTGACATTCCTTTTGTAACATTTTTTCACTTAAACCATATATTGGAAATATCTTTCTATGTAAATATGTATACTTCTGAGTTGCATGGCCTTTTAATAAGTACTTTAAGTAAGAAATAAAATATAATGTACTCATCAAAAGATGTAAGCTAAAATAATTTTAAACGTTTATTAAATAATATAAAAGAAAACTTTTATATTATATATAACTAGAGGCTAAGAACAATAAAACTAGATGATAAAATGGAATGTGAAAAAATGGAAAGAAGAATAAAGAAGGATTAACAATTATTCGTGTACAACAAAATAATTACAACTAGAGCACTAAAAGATTAAAAGAGTTAAAAAAATAAAACAAGCTGAAATGGTGTGAATGTATCACTAATGTAAGGTTTTAGGTGGAGCTGGTAAAGAAATAAAAGCCACATAAGTTAAAAAGAGGAAAGCAAATCAGCAATAGGAGTAAAAAAAGGAACCAGGGGGTTCAAACAAAACTAGATTTCAGGAGCCAATGTGGTGCAAGTAGTTGAGTGCCAGCTCCCCATGCATGAGGTCCTGGGTTCAATCCCTGGTACCTCCTAAAGCAAACCGAAAATCCTTAAATAACTTGAACACACTTCTCCGAAATGAAATATGCTTTAACGTGTTTTGAATCTTTGTAATAAAAGCAAACAAATACACATACATAAGGCTTTATTTGCTTAATAACTCACATCCAGGGTCAGTTAAATTTGGAGATCCAAAGCTTTATATATATATTTTAGATTATCAGTTTTTCTCTATGCCACATAAAAAGCTCATGTCACCGGACAAGTGCAAATAACTTCTTCAGAAAAGAAAAACCGCTATGAAACGTGCCCAAGTTTCATGCCCCAACGGAGACATCTGTGAACACAGTGGCATTCCGAGGCCCCTGAACAGGCTTTCCAAAAAGCCTTCGCAGATTTAGCTTTCAAAGCCCATTATTATTGTATTTAAAAGAAGCGAAACATCTTTTTCCAAATATTATCCACTACCTTTGAAATGGTAAAGTGAGAGCCTTTGAAATGATTTTTGGGAAAAGCCTTGAGTAACCCAGCTCATCGTAGACACGAGACAGTCCGATGAGCTCGGCCAGCCGCTGCCCTTGGCAGCTGGGCCTCAGCATCCTTCTCTTCGGTGCCTGTGAGTGCATGCAGCGCAGCTGCAGCGCCTTCTCTGGAGCCGTGCTTTCTGGATTAGCTAAGGGCTGCAGAATGCTTTTCCATCATGAAGTAATCATCTGGACTCACAGCACTGCTTCTATTTGGTTTTGCGAAATGAACAAAGACACACTCTTTGGCATACCCAGAGCAGGAGTAGGACATCCTTCCAGCTTCTGATCTCGCCAAAGACGAGCGAAAATGCCCTGCTAGCTGGAACCGGGAGCCCAGAGGAAGGGCATCTTGTCGCTTTCCAGTAAGCGGTGAAAGGCAGAACAACACACACTATAAATAAAAGGTGGGTGCAGAGACATATAGTTATTTATACGCACTTTTTCTTCAGAGTTTTGAAAAGTGACACGTTGCTTTCAAGTTAGTATATGAACAAATAATGAATAAAAACTATTTTGCAGGTTAATGGTATATTCATTCATATTAATCTTTCTTATCATTTAAATATTTTTGGTTTGCTTTGATACCTCCTAACGTAGATCTAAGACAAAGAGTTGGGTACAAACTACGTCTCTGGGGCGGTGGTCACAGGCAGCACCGTGAGGGGTGAGAGACGGGAGAAGGGGTGGCTGCAGTGCCTGCTGACCAGCGGGCCGCGCTGGGAGCAAGGGGCTGCTTCCTGCTGGGTGCTCCCTGCAGCGTCGTCGCACCAAGGGAGGAGGGGGCCGGGGCGCTTGCCTGGCGGAAGAGCAGCCTGCCCCTCGGCTGCGGCCGCTGGGACCACCGGAGCGGGCCCGGCCACGGGGGCCACGCAGCCCCTCGGGCGCCTGCTGCAGCCGGCCCTGGGCCCGTGCTGGCCCTCCCCGTCTCTCGTGCTGCAAGGCCCAAGGCAGCTCCCGGAGGGAGGAAAAGGCCCACAGGCCCCGCTGCTGCGCGTGCCCCGCTTCTCCCCGGTGCCAGCGCTTCAGTCTTGGGGGGCTGGGTCCTCGTCACCTGCGAGTGTCACTGCGCGCGGAGCCGAGGGGGCCCTGAGAGCGCTGGTGGCCTTGTAACAGAGTCCTCCTTCCCAGGGCGTGCTCAGCCCTCTATTTATTTGGTCTTTTAAAATGTTTTTTGTTAGAAGTTGATAATCTTATCCATGTAGGGCTTGTGACACACATGTGTATGTGTGTTTATTTCCTGGATGCTTTAGCTTTTTATGGTCTTTTGAATATATTTTTCAAGTTATACTTTGTAATACTTGGTGGGGTGTAAAAATGACTTTTGTGTATTGATTTAGTATCAGAAAACTTGTTAGATTCTTTGGGGTTTTTTAATTAGATGGTTATCTGAAAATAATGATGGCTTTGTTTCTTCCTGTGCCCCCCCCCCTTTTTTTTTGTAGTTTATGTCTTTTTTCTGATTCTACTGCACTGACTGGGATTTCCAACAGAGATTGGGTAGGAATAATGATAGAGGACATCTTTCTCTTGTTCCTATCAATTTAAAAAATATTAAATAAAACTTGCATTCCTGGGAGAAACCCAACCAGGTCATAATGCATTTCGTTTTTATATACTTCTGGGTTGTGTTGGCTAAAATTTTGTCCAGGATTTTTGAAACTATACACATGAGAGTGGCTAATTTGTAATTTTCCTATCATATGCCATCCATGTATTGTTTCAGTATCAAAGTTATGCCAACTTCAAAAAGTGAATTGAAAAGTATTCCTTCATTTATAACCCTCTGGGAAAATTCATATAAGGTTGGACTTGACAGTTCTTTGATTATGCAGTAAAATTTTCTTGCTAAGCTACCTTGTCCTGATGTTTTCCTTGTGGTAAAATTTTCAACTATCCCAATTGCTTTTTTTTTTTTTTAAGGTTTATGTATGTATTTACTTTTATCCATTTTAACCCCCCGTCCCCATTTTTGCTGTTTTGTGTCTATTCGCTGGGCAATTCTCTGTGTCTGTTTCCTGCCCCCTGTTCTCATCCTTCTCCTTCTGTCTTCAGCGGGATTGGACCTGGGAATCTCCAACGTGGGAGAGAGGCGCTCTGCCACCTGCGCCACCTCAGTTCCTGGTTTTTCAGCACATCTTGTCTTGGCTCTCCCTTCGTCCCTCTTGCTGTATGGCTCAGTGGGGCCTGTGCCCAAGGCCTGGTGGTGAACCCCCCGCCAGGGGCCTGGGGGTGCACCCGCTCATGGGGGCTGGCAGCCCACGAGCGTTCTGTATTTTAATTTTTACCAAGAGGTCCCAGGGATCTAACCCAGGTCCTCCATATGGGAGACGGACGCCCAACCATTTGAGCCACATCTGCTCCCCCCAATTGATTTTAATAGTTATCAAACTACCCAAGAGCTCAACTTTTTCTTAAATCAGTTTTAGTGAGTTGCATTTTATATTAATTCATTCATTACCTCTAAATTTTCAAATTATTGCCATAAATTTGTTCGTAATATCTAATATTATCTATTTAATTTGTGCTGTTTTAATAGTTATGCTCCATTTTAATTCCAAAGAATGTTTCTTGTTCTTCTTCTCTCTTTTTTCCTTAATTGGATTAAGTTTGTTATTACCTTAGTGCCTTTTTATTTAACTTTATTTTGTACATTTAATGACTGAAAATATAAACAATTAAAAACTAAAAAGTAAACACAGATGAATAAATCTATACATTTCTCAATTAAATGTAATAGATACATATAAAAATTTTTTTCAATCATACAGTATGTTACACAATATATTTGGTTCATAGTAACACATTCATACAGTATTTGTCCTTTTGTGTCTGGCTTGCTTCACTCAACATAATGTCCTCCAGGTTCATCCATGTTGTCATATGTTTTACGACTTCATTTCTTCTTACAGCTGCATAATATTCATCATGGGAATAGACCACAGTTTGTTTATCCATTCATCTGTTGATGGACACCTGGGTTGTTTCCAACTTTTGTCAACGGTGAATAATGTGGCTATGAACATCGGTGTGCAGATGTCTGTTCGTGTCACTGCTCTCAGTTCTTCTGGGTATATACCCAGTAGTGGTATTGCAGGGTCATGTGGCAAGTCTATATTCAGCTTCCTTAGGAACTGCCAAACAGTCCTCCACAGTGGTTGTACCATCCTGCATTCCCACCAACAGTGAAGAAGTGTTCCCATCTCTCCACATCCTCTCCAAAACGTGTAGTTTTCTGTCTTTTTAATACTGGCCATTCTGATAGGTGTGAAGTGATATCTCATTGTAGTTTTGATTCGCATTTCCCTAATCATGAGTGATGTGGAGCATTTCTTCATGTGTTTTTTTTTTTTTTTTTTTTGCCGTTTGTGTTTCTTCTTTGGAGAAATGTCTATTCAAGTCTTACCCATTTTTTAATTGGGTCGTTTGTCTTTTTATTGTTGAGTTGTAACATCTCTTTATATATCCTGGATATGAAACCCTTATCAGATATGTGATTTCCAAATATTTTTTCCCATTGAGTTGGCTGCTTTTTCACTCTTTTGACAAAGTCCTGTGCCGTGCAAAAGTGTTTAATTTTGAGGAGGTCTCATTTATCTATTTTTTTCTTTTGTTGCACATGCTTTGGGTGTAAGGTCCAAGAAACCACCACCTACTACAAGGTCTTGAAGATGTTTCCCTACATTTTCTTCTAGTAGTTTTATGGTCCTGGCTTTTATATTTAGATCTTTGATCCATTTTGAGTTGATTCTTGTATAGGGGGTGAGATAGGGGTCTTCTTTCATTCTTTTGATTATAGATATCCAGTTCTCCCAGCACCATTTGTTGAAGAAACTGTTTTGTCCTGTTAACATAGCTTTCATACATTTGTCAAAAGCCAGTTGGCCTAAGATGTGAGGGCTTATTTCTGGACTCTCAATTCTATTTCATTGATCAATGTGTCTATATTTATGCCAATATCATGCTGTTTTAACTTCTGTAGCTTTGTAATATGTTTCAAAGTCATGCAGGGAAATTCCTTCTACATTGCTCTTTTTTTTTTTAGAAAGCTTTCAGCTGTTTGGGTGAAATTTCCCATTAGCATGGGCTTGGTAGGTTTGTCAAAAACCAGTTGACTGTATAGGTGAGGGTTTATTTCTGGGTCCTCAATTCTATTCCACTGATCGTACCATACTGGCATTGTACCTTGCCAGTACCATGCTGTTTTGACCACTGTACCTTTGTAATATGTTTCAAGGTCAGGCAGTGAAATTCCTCCCATGTAGCCCTTCTTTTTTAGAATGCTTTTGACTATTCAGGTGCACTTACCCTTCCAGATGAATTTGGTAATTGCCTTCTCTAATTCCGGTAAAGTAAGCTGTTGGGATTTTGATTGGTATTGCATTGAATCTACAAATCAGTTTGGGCAAGATTGACATCTTTACGATATTTATTCCTCTGATCCATGAACATGGAATGTCTTTCCATTTGTTTAGGTCTTTTAAAATTTCTTTTAGCATTGTTTTGTAGTTTTCTGTATATAGGTCCTGTACTTCTTTGGTTAAATTAACTCCTAGGTATTTGAGTCTTTTCGTTGCTGTTGAAAATGGAATTTTCCCCCTGATTTCCTCCTCAAGTTGTTCAGTACTAGTGTACAAAAACATTACTGATTTTTGCGTGTTGATCTTGTATCCTGCCACTTTGCTGAACTCATTCATTAGTCCAAGTAGCTTTGTCGTGGATATTTCAGGATTTTCTAAGTACAGGATCATGTCATCGACAGTGAGAGTTTTACTTCCTCTTTTCCTATTTGGATGCCTTTAATTCTTTTTCTTGTCTAATTGCCCTAGCTAGAACTTCTAGTACAATGTTGAATAACAATGGTGACAGTGGGCATCTTTGTCTTGTTCCCGATCTTAGAGGGAAAGCTTTCAACCTTTCCCCACTGAGTATGATATTGGCTGTGGGATTTTCATATATGCCTTTTATCATATTGATATCTATTCCTATCATTTGAAGTGTTTTTATCAAAAAAGGATGTTGAATTTTGTTGAATGCCTTTTCTGCATCAATTGAGCTGATCATGTGGTTTTTTTCCTTTAGTTTGTTAATGTGGTGTATTGCATCGATTGATTTTCTTTTGTTGAACCAGCCTTGCATACCAGGAATAAATCCCACTTGGTTGTGATGTATAAGTCTTTTGATATGCTGTTGGATTCGATTTGCAAGTATTTTGTTGAGAATATTTGCATCTATGTTCATTAGTGAGATTGGTCTGTAATTTTCTTTTCTTGTAGTATCTTTATCTGGCTTTGGTTTTAGGGGATGTTGGCTTCATAAAATGTGTTGGGTACTTCTCCTTCCTCTTCAATTTTTCGAAAGAGTTTAAACAGGATTGGTGTTAATTCTTTTTGAAATGCTCGGTAGAATTTACCTGTGAAGCCATCTGGTCCTGGACTTTTCTTTGCTGGGAGATTTTTGATGATGGATTCAATCTCCTTAAATGTGATAGGTTTGTTAAGTTCTTGTATTTCTTGTTGCATCAGTATAGGTTGGTTGCGCATTTCTAGAAATTTGTCCATTTCATCAAGGTTGTCTAGTTTGTTGGCATATAGTTTCTCATAATATCCTCTTAGGATTCTTGTTATTTCTGTGGGATCATTTATAACTTCACCCTTTCATTTCTGATTGTATTTATTTGCATCTTCTCTCTTTTTTTCTTTGTTATTCTAGCTAGGGGGTTGTCAAATTTATTGATCTTCTGAAAGAACCAGCTTTTGGTTTTGTTGATTTTCTCTATTGTTTTTCTGTTCTCATTTTCATTTATTTCTGCTCTAATCATTATTCTTTCTTTCCTACTGCTTGCTTTGGGATTGGTTTGCTGTTCTTTTTCTAGTTTCTCTAGTTGTTCAGTTAAATCTTTTAGTTTAGCTCTTTCTTGTTTTTTAATATAGGCGTTTAGGGCTATACATTTCCCTCTCAAGACTGCCTTCGCTGTATCCCATAAGTTTCAATACGTTGTGTTCTCATTTTCATTTGTCTCAATATATTTACTGATTTCACTTGCAATTTCTTCTTTGACCCACCGAATATTTAGGAGTGTGTTGTTCAGTCTCCACACATTTGCGAATTTACTTTTTTCCTGTCTATTACTGATTTCTAGATTCATTCCATTATGATCTGAGAAGGTGCAATGTATACTTTCAGTCTTTTTATACTTATTGAGAGTTTCATTGTGACCTAACACATGGTCTATCCTGGAGAAAGATCCATGGGCACTTGAGAAGAATGTATAACCCGCTGAGTTTGGATGCAGTGTTCTGTATGTGTCTGTTAGGTCTAACTTGTTTATCATATTGTTCAAGTTCTCTGTTTCCTTGTTGATCTTTTGTCTAGTTGTTGTGTCTAATGATGTGAGAGGGGTGTTGAAGTCTCCAACAATTATTGTAGAAATGTCTATTTCTCCCTTCAGTTTTGCCAGAGTTTGTCTCATATATTTTGGGGCACCCTGGTTAGGTGCATAGATATTTATGACTGTTATATCTTCCTGGTGGATTGTCCCTTTTATTAATATATAATGGCCTTTTGTATCTCTTATAACTTTTTTGCATTTAAAGTCTGTTTTTTTC
Source organism: Tolypeutes matacus (assembly GCA_026826555.1). NCBI lineage: Eukaryota > Metazoa > Chordata > Mammalia > Cingulata > Chlamyphoridae > Tolypeutes > Tolypeutes matacus. Next base: position 2,410,608 of record JAKSZT010032012.1, read on the forward strand.
TGATATTAGTTTAGCTCTCCATGCTCTTTTCTGGCTACTATTCACGTGGAGTATCTTTTTCCAACCTTTCACTTTCAGCCGGTTTGTATCCCTGGGTCTGAGGTGAGTTTCTTGTAAGCAGCATATGGATGGCTCATGTTTTTTTAATCCATTCTGTCAGCCTGTATCTTTTGATTGGGTAGTTTAATCCATTCACATTCCATGATATTACTATAAATGCACAATTTACTTCCTCCATTTTATTCTCTGGTTTTCATATGTCATCTTGTTTTTGTCTCTCTTTTTACTCTTTTGGTTATCCTTTCTGCTATTCTTTCTTCTATACTCTCCTCCAAGCCTCTCTCTCCTGTCTTTTTTTTTTTTCTTTCAGGTTCTAAGGCTTCCTTTAATAATTCCAGCAAAGGTGGATTCTTTTTTGCAAACTCTCTTAGTTTCTGTTTGTTTGTGAATATTTTATACTCACCTTCATATATGAAGGACAGTTTTGCTGGATAAAGAATTCTCTGCTGGCAGTTTTTCTCTTTCAGTTTCCTAATTGTATCATACCACTGTCTTCTCACCTCCATGGTTTCTGAATAGAAATCTGCACTAAGTCTTACTGGACATCCTTTGTACGTGATCGTTTGCTTTTCTCTTGCTGCTCAGAGAATTTTCTCTTTATCTTTGACATTTGATATTCTGAGTAGTATGTGTCTTGGCATAGGTCTATTTGGATTTATTCTGACTGGGGTACGGTGTGCTTCTTGGACATGTAATTTCATTTCTTTTGTGAGAGTTGGGAGATTTCCAGCTATTATTTCCTTAAATACTCTTTCTGCCTGTTTTCCCTTCTCTTCTTCTTTTGAAACTCCCATGACAAGTATGTTGTTGTGTTTTGTGTTGTCATTCAACTCTCTGAGCCCCTGCTCAATTTTTTCCATTCTTTTCTCTCTCTGTTCTTTTCTCTCTTCAATTTTAGCTGCTCTGTCTTCGGTATCACTTATTCTTTCTTCTATCATTTCGAGTCTGCTGTTGTATGCCTTAAATGTTTTTCTTCTCACCTATTGTGTCTCTCATTTCCATGAGCTCTGTTACTTTTCTGTTCATGATATCAAATTTTTCTTTGTGTTTGCTCAATGTCTTCTTGATGTCATTTATCTCTTTAACTATATTATCTTTCAACTCATTAATTTGATTTTGGAAATTTGTGCTCATCTCGCTGATTAGTTCCCTCAAATTCTGCATCTCTTCTGGGACTTTGATGTATTCCTTTTCTTGGGCCATGTCTTCTATTTTCCTAGTATGACTCATAATTTTTTGCTGGTTTTTAGGCATCTGGTTAAGATGTAGTTTACTCAGATGCTCAATCTCTTTCTCTTTTATAGGGATTTAGTGGCAGGAGGCTGTGAGTTACCACAGCTCTTTGATTTTTGGCTTGAAATGGATTATTAGGATTGTCCTGCCTGTTGCTCAAAACTGGGCACTGGACCCAGTAATTGGTTGTAGAGTCGCTTCCTAGGGCCTTGGGTAGGGAGGCTATAGAGGCCAGGAAAAGCCTCTCCTACTTATTTTTAATTCTCTTATGTGCACTTCCTTGGTATGCCAGGAGATGGCGCTCTTTGGCAGCTCTCAATTCAATGCCTGGTCGGAGTGTATTTGTTGCAACACAGACCAGATCAGTGTGATGGAGCTTCCTGTCTGGAGGCTAAGAGCCTTGTAATTCAAACTTTCTGAGACAGTTCTCCAGCCTTCTCTGGCAGTCCCCTCCCTTTTCCCAGCTAGGAAATATTCCCTCTCTCTCTGAGTCCTCAACAATCAGTCCCTGTCTGTAGAGGAGGAGATTGGGAGGTTTGTATATCTTTAGCCCCTTGCAGGCTCCAAGGCAAACAATGGCGCAGCCCCACCTGGCCTGGAAAGGCTCTCAGGACAGGGCAGACCAAACCTGCGAGTCAAAAGCCGAGTAAGCTCCAGGCTCTCTCTCCCCTCTCCTGTGGAGTCCTCAACATTAGTCCAGCCTAGAAGAAAGGAAGATTGCGAGCGTTGGATTTCTCCAGTCCTTCCTAGGCTCCCAGGGCAAACCACCATGTGGAAGGGTCCGTGGGGCTCTGCAGCCCAAATCTGTGAGTCAGAACCTGAGTCTGCCTTAGGCTGTGTCCTTCTCTCTCCCCTTCCCTGGGGTGGTAGATCCCTGGAGCCCCCTTTGTCTGTAGTTGCAGGCCCGGAGTCCCAAGAATTCTAAAGAGTCTTTAGTGTGGGGGAGGGTGCTGGCAGCAGCAGTTGCTGCTGGTCCCAACTCATGGTTCCGTTGTCACGATTTCCCTCTTTTGTCCCTCTCTCCTCTGGGTGGTGTGCAGCCTTCACCTGCTGTCCTAAACCCTAGAAGATCTTTCTCAGGTCTGTTTCACCCTGTCCTCTAGCTATTTTTCTGGAGAAGAGATTCCTTGTCTTACTAGTCCGCCATCTTCCTGGAAGTTTCCAACTTTTGGCTTTGTTAATCCTCTCTATTGTATGCTTATTTTTATCTTTTTTACTTATTTGTTTTGTTTTTAGGGGGTAACTGGTATTGAACCCAGAACCTCATACATGGGAAGCAGGTGCTCAACCACTGAGCTATATCCCCAGTGAGAGTTGGTTTTTTCATTTGTTTGTTTTGTTTTGTTATCTGAGGAGGTACCAGGGATCGAACCCAGGACCTCATACATGGGAAGCAGGCACTCAACCACTTGAGCTACATCTGCTTCCCTGTTTTTATCTTATTAACAACATTTTCCTATTTTCATTTTTTCCTTCTACTTTCTTTAGATTTATCCTATCTTTTCCAACTACTCAAGTTGGATGTTTTTCATTCATTTTAAGCTTTCTATTCTAATATAAGCTATTAAGGTAAATACAGGAACTCCTTATGCAACATACATATTCTATTATTGTTTACTTATAAGCATTTTCTATATTTTAATTTTTTTTTATTGATCTGTGAGTTGTCTATTTTTTTTTTTTAATTTCCAAGTGAATGGGGCTTTCCAAATTATCTTTGTAAATCCATTTCTGTATAATACCAATCTTTTGAAATTTAATGAGGCTATTTCATGGCTATAATGTTATCGGTTTTTCATGACTGTTCATTCCACACAAGCTTAAAAAGAATGTTTGTTCCCCAATCTCTAGATGCAATGTTCAATTCATGCTGAGATTTTTTAGTTTCTACTTTATTTCTTTAAATATATTAAATATGTTTCCATTATTTCCAATAGCTAAAGCTTTTGTGGGTCTTCTTGTATTGTCTGTTGTTTATGTGGGTTCTTATTCATAATGCTGTGTTTACTTATGTATTCTGAGATTTTTGATAATGGATCTGATGCTGATTTTCTTTGAAACTTTGTGGGAATTTTTTAAAGCCTCCTGAGAGGATTTGCATTTGTTTCTGCCTGTTTCTTGATGGTGCACCAGCTGGGGATACTTCAAATAAAATCCTGCATTCAGGTTTTTCCTTTTCTTTTCTTTTTTTTGACACACACATTTCATGAATACAGATCAAAACCCATTTGAATGCCGTCTTGTGATTATAGATTTTCAGGTGGAGAATTTTTCCCTTTGTGCAGTACAAGTGTTGAGGTAAACACAGCAGGACTTATGTCATTTTCATCCTTCCTCTGAGTTTGCATCCCTTTGGACCAGCTTTTTGTAGGGGATCTTTTAATTATAACCTTACCTTAAGCAGGCCCGAGCCAGTATATCCTGTCCTCAAACCCTCTGCAGGTACCCAAAGCAAGTTAAGGTCTCCAGAATTCGGCAGAAACTGTCAGGGTAAAAGTCAGCGCTAATACCTGCCTGTCCTAGGACTGCGGAGTTTAGGTCATCTCAGGACTTGGCAGAGTTGTTGCTTTGCTGGTAACTTGACCTCCTTTTTAAATGTCTCTTAATTTTCCCCTTTTTAAGAATAGCTTTACTGAGATATAAACAATATGCCAAAAAATTCACCCCTTTGCCCCTTCAAACTGTGCAATTCAGTGGTTTTCAGTGCTTTCACAGAGTTATGCAGCCATCACCACTCCCTATATTTTAATGTTTTCACCACCCCCAAAAGAAACCCTGTACACATAGCTGCACCCCCTACCTCCTGCCACTGGTCCAAAGCAAGCAGTGATTTACTGTCTGTCTCTGTGGATTTGCCTCTTCAGGACACTTCATATAAATGGGATAATATCATGTATTATGTTATAATATGCTAGAATATGTTATATTGGTTAACACTATTCCACTGTAAGAATAGACCACATTTTGTTAATCCATCCATCAGTTGATGGACTTCTTTGGGCTGCTATGAATAATGCTCCAGTGGTGGCTTGGAACTATGTGCCCCTGAAAGACATGTTCTGAAACTTAGTCCATTCCTGTGGCTGAGCCTTTTAAACAGGACCTTTTGATGAGGTGGCTTCAGTTAAGATGTGGCTCACCTGGATCAAGATGGGCCTTAATCCGATGACCGGAAGCCTTACAGAGAAAGCCGCACAGGAGGCAGACAAAGGCAGCAGCCAGAAGCTGGAAGTCAGCAGAACCTGGAAGAGAAAGGAGAAGCCAGGAGAGGCTGCCATGTGCATGGCTACATGACAGAAAAGCCAAGGACCAAGGGCCACGGGCAGCCAGCCCAGAAGGCCACAGTCTTCTGGGAGAAAGAATCGCCTTTCTGACCCCTTCATTTTGGACTTCTAGCCTAAAAACCGAGGCATTTGTTTCAGCAGGCAGGAATCTAAAGCAGCCCCTGTGAACATTCATGTAGGAGTTTTTTGTGTGGACATAGGTTTTCGTTTCTCTGGAGTGAACTGCTGGGTTATGTGGTAACTCTACGTTTAACATCTTGAGGAACTGCCACCCTGCTTTCCAAACTGGCTTCACCATTTTGCATTCCCATCACCAGTATGTGAAGATTTCAATTTCTCCACGACCTTGTCAAGACTTGCTATTGTCTGTTTGTTTGTTTTATTATAGCCACTCTGGTGGGTGTGAAGTGGTAGCTCATTGTGATCTCGATTAGCATTTGTTTGATGACTAATGATGTTACACATCTTTTTGTGTGCTTATTGGCAATTTTTATATCTTCTTCAAAGAAATGTCTTTTCAGATCCTTTACTTCTTTTTTAATTTGGGTTGTCTTTCTATTGCTTAAGTTGTATGTTTATATTTTTTGGATATTAGTCCCTTATTAGATATATGATTTGCAAATATTTTTCTCCCCTTCTATGGGCTACCTTTGCATTTTCTTGATGGTGGCTTTGAAGCACAAAAGTTTTTAATTTTGACGAAGTTCAATTTATCTATTTTTTTTTCTTTTGTTACTTGTGCGTTTGGTGTCATAAATAAGAAACCATTGCCTAATCCAAGGCCATGAAGATTTACACCTTTGCTTTCTTTTTTATAAAACTAGAGTTTTATAGTTTTAGCACCCACAATTAGGTCTGTGAAACACTTTGAGGTAATTTTTGTATGTAGTGTGAGATAGCAGTACAACTTTATTCTTTTGCATGTGGATCTCTAGTTGTCCCAAAATCATTTTTGAAAAGATTATTCTTTCTCCCATTAAATTTTCTTAGCACCCTTGATCAATTGACCGTAAATGAGGGTTTATTTCTAGATTCACAATTCTGTGTCATGGATCTATATGTTTATTCTTATGCCCAGATCTCACTGTTTTGATTCCTGTAGCTTTGTAGTAAGTTTTGAAATTCTCCTTTTATTTTTAAATTCAACATTTTAGTTATTTTAGTCAGGAGGACCTTTTAGGGTATCTCATGTGCATACTGCCAGAAACCTAAATCAACAACTATTTAGTTATACATTTATTGACAGCAGAATGCCTTCAGTGAGACTTTCCAATGATTTAATTTAGCTTTCTTTACATTTCCAATAAAACTATTTCAGATAAACAAAAACATGCAGAAAACAAATTAACATTTTTTGTAGCCACCATTCAGCTTAGAAAATAATATAATGTAATTACAGTTGAAGTATACCTCTTCCCAAACACATTTCTCTCTATTCCCTCAAAGACAACCAACATCTTCAGTTTATGCTTATCTCCCCCATGCATGCTGTAGCAGTTTGGCAGTTTGATATAGTTATCAATTCCAAAAATAGATATTGGATTATGCTTGTAAACTGGTCTGTTCATCTGGGCATGATTAAGTTATGATTAGGGCTTTGATTGGGCCACGTCAGTAGCGTGTTGAGCCCCACCCCTTGGTGGGTGGGGAATCGAAGATAAAAGACACTGCAAAGGACAGAGTTGTAGCAGTTCTGATGTTGGAGTTTTGATGTTGGAGCCCGGGGAGGCGAGCAGATGGAGGAGCTTGGTTGTGAGGAAGCAGAGAAGGCCCTGGGACAGACACAGCCATTCACCTGACAGTTCACAGCGGGCCTTGTGGAGAGAGACAAAGGCTAGCGAGCCTCATACTCTACAGCTGACCTTGTGGAGGAAACAGAGATGCTGAGCCCGGAGAGAAATGGAACCCTGGGAAGAGAGAACCCAAGAAGCCTGAACTCTTGGCAGACATCGGCAGCCTTCTTGCCCCAACAATGGACTTTGGTGAGGGAAGAAACTTATTCTTTATGGCCTCATAACTGTGGACTTCTACCCCAAATAAATACCCTTTATAAAAACCAAACAATTTCTGGTATTTTGCATTAGCACCTGTATTAGTCAGCCAAAGCTGTTGAAGACAACATTCCCCCTAACCTTTGGCATACAGGCTCAACCCTCTCAGAGCAACGAGTTGACCACCTGGCCTTCCCTAATCCATGGGGGACAGGCACACCCCTCTCAGACCTATGGGGTGCTGACCTTAACTGCCCTAATCCTTGAGGAGTGTGCTCCATCCTCCTTGTACCCTGGGGCAGCAAAATTCTCCGAGAACATTGGGTGGGGACATCCACCCTCTTCAACTGCTGGGACAAACTCACCCCCTCTGTACACATGGGTGGGCTCCTCTCTTGGCCCAAGGCAATGTTTTAATTCCAGATCTCTGCTTCGATGGTTTTCCTCTTAAGGTTGTTTCCCCTTCCATCTCTCCTGTCAATGTCCTTTTTTGTCCAAGCTGACAGTGGTTTTGTTCATACAGCTCTCTCAAAAGCTTTGTTGGTTTAGCATGCAGGAAGCAGGGGTCCAAGCCATCAGACAGTAAGACTTTCCACAAGTCTTTCCGAGATAACTGCATCTTCAATTCTGATTTACAAGTTCCAAGTTTAGTTAAGTTTTTAAATGGGACACTATCATCTGGGAGCTTGATTTACAGAGGCTTGGAATTTCCAGAATCAGTTTCTTTTTGTGCCCAATAATTCAGTCCTGAGCTTCTCTCGCTCATCTAGCATTTTGCTATAAGTTGCAAAGAGAAGCCAAGCCACATTCTCTAAGTTTATTTACCTTGGAAAATTCTACAGCTAAATTCTCAGGTTCGCCATTTTCAAATTCTGTCTTCTGTATAACACCAGGAGTTAATCTTGCTAAGTTTTCTGCAACTTTAAAACATGGATCACCGTTCCTCCAGTTTCCAATAATAGTTTCATCATTTCCTTCTAAGGCATCATAGAAAGTCTCTTTAGCGTCCATATTACTATCAACAGTCTCTTCAAACACTGTAGGCCTTTTCCACCAAGCATTTCACAATTCCTCCAAAAAATACCCCTCACCCATTTATAAAACCGTTCCAACATTTTGGTATATGCAAAAGCATTTCTCCACCCCTCGGTACCAAATTCTGTATTAGTCAGCCAAAGCGGTGCTGATGCAAAATAGAAATATGTTGGTCTTTATAAAGGGTATTATTTGGGGTAGAAGCTTGCAGTTACTGGGCCATAAAGCGTAAGTTTCTTCCCTCACCAAAGTCTGTTGCCATGTGTTGGAGCAAGAAAACTGCCGACATTTGCCAGGGTTCAGGCTTCCTGGGTTCCTCTCTTCCCGGGGCTGCGTCTCTCTCCGGGCTCAGCTCCTCTGGTTCCTCCACAAGGTCAGCGGTAGACCATGAGGCTCTCTGGGCTTTGCCTCTCTCCACAAGGCCAGCTGGGAACCATCAGGCAAATATCTCGTCTCTTTTCCCGGAGCCTTCTCTCCTTCCTCACGCCAAGGTCCTCCGTGTGCTCACTCCCCTGGGCTCCAGCACTAACACTCAGCATCAGAACTCCAGCATCAGAACTGCTCCCTCTGCCCTTTGCCATGTCTTTAATATTTGATTCCCCACCCACCAAGGGGCAGGGCTCAACGCCCTACTGATGTGGCCCAGTCATAACTTAATCACGCCCAGAGGAACAGACCCGTTTACAAGCATAATCCAATAGTCATTTTTGGAATTCATAACTACGTCAAACTGCCAAACTGCTACAGCACCCCTTTGGCTGACTAATACACATGCCTACATACTTTTACTTACCATCCATTTCCAACACCTGTTCCTTGCTACCCTCTATTTACCAGGTCAGGAATGAACACGTTAAACTCCTGTTGTATGACACAAATACTGTATTTCATCAGATCTAAGAGATGGAGCACTGCATCTCCAAGCCGAGGGAGAGGGAGCACTACATCTCCAAGCCAAGGAGCACCAGAGATGGCTGGCAAGCACAGGGAGGTGGGACAGAGGCCTCCAGAAGGAGCCAGCCATGCCAACACCTTGATTTTAGACGTCTGTCCCCCCCAAACCGTGAGAATCCATTTCCGTCTGCAGCCACGGGCTTGCGGTGACTTGTTGGACCTGTCTATTGGCAGACCCGCTCCTCGGGCCTCTTCTCTTCTGGTCTGTAACGCGCAGGGCCTCCCTGCTGCAAGCTGTGCTCCCAGGCTCCTGAGGAGCTGGGCCGGCGAGGTCGGCCAGTGGGGCCTGGAGCCTGGACGAAGGCGGCAGGAAGGCACGAGCGCGCTCCTGCTCCTCCGTCTGCCTGGGGAGGCCCCCCGGCCGCCGACCTCTCACGGGCTCCAGCTCGCAGGGAGGGTAGCCCAGGCCTCAGCCTCTGCGTGGCGACCCTGGCGCCGCGGCCTGTGTCCCCGCACCCTGGGGTGCTAGTGGCTTCTGCTCTGGCTCCCTGCCGCTGGCTGACTGCCCCCTCCTTGGCCCCTCAGCTCGCCCATCGCCCTGCGTGACCCGGGCCTCACGTCACAGCCTCGCCGACGCCTGGGACAACGTGCTTTTGTTTCCCAGTTAGAACCTGCTGATGGTTTTGAGAAGTCGCTCTCGGCCTCCAGCGAGAGAGAGACGGGCCCGGCCGCAGCGACCGTAGCCGGGGCTGGGGAGGGCTGAGCCTGCGCCGCCGCCTCCTGGGGCGCCCCTGGGCAGGGGCACCTGTGCCCGCGCCGGGCCCCGGGCCACCGTCCTGGGGAGCGCGGGGCCGGACCGCCTTCCCTTCCTGGGCTCCGGCTCCAGTGCTCGGAGTCCCTCCAAGCAGACCCCATTCGCCCCCACAACTGTGCTGAGGGGCCGGGCCAGGACAGGATGCCCCAGAGGGTGGGATTTGCACTGTCTCTGTGGGGAGGACAGGAGGGAGTTGTGGATTACCGGGGAGCTGCTGGAATCGAAGGTGGGGAAGCTGTAGAAATAGGGCAGCGAGAAAGGCCGCTGTCTCCGCCCGGCCCTGCGTGTGGCGTGTCCGTGTGTCTGTCCGGGAGTCTAGGCTGTTCAAATCCCATGATCGAAGGGCATGGGACGTTGGGGGTGGCTCGTGGGCTGGTCCCTGTCCTTGACTGCCTCCAGGAGGGGGCAGCTGAGCTGGGCTCATGCCGTGGGAGGGGCAGGCTCCAGAGGCCCTGTCTGCCTCGGTTTCCCCACTTGGCCTCCCAGCCACCACCTGTGGGTGGGATTTAAGGAAGGGGGGCCTTCTGGGGTGCAGCATGGCACCCCTCATGCAAACCAGGGCGGGGATGGGGCACTGTGGGGGTCACGAAGATCCTGGGAGTGCACTCTGGGGTCCAGAACTTGCTGGAACTCATGGGGCCTGGCAGCACAGTGAGGGTGGGGACCCCAAACGCAGGCTGAGAGCGGTTCACAGGGGCTCTCTCTGCCACAGAGAGTGCTATGGGTGTGCTACTTCCAGAATCTTCCTTGTGACCCTTAAACCCAGGATGACCAGCCGGAGGGATGGGCCGGGGTTGCGGGGCCAGATTTAATGCTTGTGTCTTGTGCAGCCACTTTTTTTTGCTTTTATCATTTTTCACCCACCTGTTCCTTTTTTTCCCACCCTAATTTTGCTTTTGCATTTTTTGTTTTTTCTCTTGGCAAACATATGACATTGAGCCTTTCCTTGTTGACATGAAATTTCAGTTTCTCTAGGGTTTGTTAGATGGTATAGAGACCACACCTGAACTCAGGTGAGAGGGGAAAAAAGAAAACAAAGCATCCCCCCCCCCAAAAAAAAGGCAAAAACCACATTTTGCCTCTGTCAGAGTCCAGCCTGTCACACCGTGGCCACACAATTTCAGTTTTTGTAGAACATTCAGGTATTAAAAAGGGGAAAAAATTATAATCAAAGAAATACAAAAATACCGTAATAAGAGAGGAAAAAACGGTGTGGTTTTGAATTTAAAAAGAACACTGAAAGTTTACATTTTATGTCAACATTATTATGCAGATTGTATTTAAACTTCAGAAATATTTAAGACAATTGTAACCCTGTAAAGTTGATGTGATCATTAAAACAAGACTAAACACTTCTGACTTTAAATAGAAAAAAAAAAAAAAAAGAGTACTAAAGTGGGCATTTGCGGTTTATTTTACAACCATTTCCTCTTTCTGTCAATAAGCTGCTCTTCCTCTGGGGAATCATCTCCGTCCACGTGGTTTGGGGGGACGTGGCACCACCGCTGCCCCAGGGACAGGTGTCTGACAAAGACATGGCCGGTCAGGACAGTGCATTTCTCTGGCCACAGTGATGGGCCACGGATGGGCGCGTGGCCTAATGAGCAGGAGCCCTTTTGAAAGGGAGACACGCACTGCTTACGCTGGACTTGGGGCTGTAGAGCTGTGGCCCTGGAGCGTTTAGCGGCCACCTTGATAGGGACACCTGCCTGATGCAGCCAAGGTGAGGGGCAACAATAAGCCAATTCCTCATGACACTGCTGAGCTGCTGGAGTCAGGCTTGCCTAGACCCCGAACTGCCTCCTAGAATTCTTAGTCTTGTCAACCAGTAATTTCCTTTCTCTGAGCCTGAGATGTGTGTCCTTTCCTTGCTTCTTCTTCCCTTCCTTGTTCCCTCTTTTTTCCTGAAAGAATCCTCTAAGAAGCTTCTACATATTTACATAGATCCTTCTATATATGTGCCCCCCTCCTTCCAAACTTTTCTCCCTCCCATTTGCCAAAGAATCCCAAGTATTATAACAAGTATCCATACGTTCCCGTAGATCCTGGAGCTGAAGATGTCTTAAATTTGGTAAAAGGGACTTCAAATGCTATTTATATAAAAACCAAAACAAAACAAAATTTAAAGAATGAAAACCTTTTTAATATTACTGTGTGCAGTGATACAGCAGCATTTGGTTTTAAAAATCCAAGGTCAGTATGCTTTCTTAGTTCTCATGGTATAGTTTTTCAGTCATGTTATGTTACTTCCGAAGTCGACACTAGGGCGCTACCAACCCTTCATTTCACATAGGAACTTGGGAAGCAGATTTAAAAGATGTTACACTACAACTCACGGAAGTTCTTTAAAACATTTAGTGTGGTACACTACACAAAGTATTGGCTTTCTCCCCCCTAGGAGGCAAATATTTTCTTTATGAATTCTGTGAGTTCATAGAAAAATGACCATTTACTATTACATTTCAGCTTTTCATTTTCAGGGCTTGATTTGCATCTAGTCTCCAAGGACCTCCATCTACACTGCATTTCCATTTGTCACAGTCCAGCTTTCACCTACTAGAAATTTTGTCTTCAAATGATTCAGCTTTACCAGGGATGGCTGCTGTGATAAATAAAATGGACTGACAAGCTGCAAATTTTCAAGAGGGTCAGTGATGTGATTATTTTTAAAATTATGCTATTGAGTCTTTTTTGTTAATTTTCCACCCAGTTTTGGAAAAGATTAATCACAGAGTTTTAGGGTTGGAAAGCGATGTACAGATAATTCAGCACCAAACCCTCCTATTTGGGTGAGGAAACAGAGAATATAAAATGGAAATTGGGGATGAAAAACTTGGCAAGCAGAGTAGGAGCTGTTTTCGCTGTTGTGCTCATTTACACGCTCTCATTTTCTCTCAGGTCTGCTTAGAGATACATCTGGAATTCATAAACATTTCTCTTAATTTGTGTGTATGTTACTTATTCTTCATTGATGTTGGTTTTACTTGTTCACTGCCCAACCTTCCAGACTGACTGGGCAAGGACTCTATAAAAATGCCAATTTTAATATTAATAACACTAATAAAAGGATAATGCCACACATTTTTTTTGGCAGGGCGGACAGGACAATGGAGCACTAGCAACATATTTAGAGAGTGGGACAGGAAACTTTGGTTAGAATGGCTGCGCTTGCCTCCTTGAAAAGCCCACCTTTCTCAGTCCCCCCGATTCCCCAGGAGGGCTGCGTGCAATGCTCAGGCAGCTGTTTACCTGGCCCTGCGCCCAGGTGCCCCTCACCTGGCCGGCCGGAGCCAGGTCATCCCGCAGGGCCTGGGGATGAGGCGGGCCCCCAGGGCTCCAGGGGGAGCTGCACACACGGGAGCGGAACACAGGCGGAGAGACGTAGGAAGAGGCAGCATCCCCCAGCGTTAGAGCTTTCCCAGAGAAAAAGTCTGCCTTCATATGCCCATTGCTGGGAAGAGCTTTCAGGAATCTCCGTTGTGAGCGAGAATATTGTCTGTGGCTGGAAGTGCGAGTTCATACACGAGAAACACTCCTGCGTTTTTTTAAACTATTTTTTTTTAACACATGGAAATACACATAATACAAAATACTTGTCTTACAAGTTGAAAGCTTTATAGTTATGGGCGTGGTTACAGTAACGCAAATAATATTAGTGCATTCACTTAGCGCAGAGTTAGTTATCTTCAGGGGGCTTAAAACAAAGCCAAGAATGAATCATTTGCCTAAATTGCTTCCTAGTTTTGGATTAAAAACAAAACAAAAAAAGAAATATTACTAGTATCTCCTGTATAATATGTCAGGATGATAAACAATGCCAACAATCAAGTCATCTGGTATTTCTATAAATGGGAGATTGTATTCCAATAGCTCTTAAGTTGTAAACCCTAGGGTTTCAGCTAAATATGTCTATAAAATTGTCATTATCTCAGCTTTCAGGAAAATTACGTCATCTTTGGTATTAGGCTGCCAACAAACAGAAACTATAGACTACAGCATTTTTCCAAAGAATCCTGTATTTTAATGAATAGCTGAATAAATAGACATTAATTATGAAATTCACATTAAGATAGAAGAAATTCCAAACATTCTGATTGCTTTCTCTCTCTTAAGTTTGATAACTACTGTAAAACATACTATTTATGTTAGGGTAAGAAGTTAGCTGAGTCACAGGAGGGTAACTGGGAGGTGCTGGCAGGTATATACAGTAACACGGAGGAGCCTTTGTTCCTTTCTTTTTGCATGGAGAAACACTGTTTCATAAAATGGGAAAACACACAGTAGACCACATGCAAGGGGGACCGGTACAATGTGCTCAGCAGAAGAATCAAACGACACAAGAGCTGAGGGTTTAAAAAAGAATTTGAAAGCAGAAAAAAAAAAAAGAGGATTGAAACCTGGAATGCTTTCTTATTGAGGTTTCAGAATATAAATTTATCTAATAAGCCTCTTGATAATTTTCAAAAGTTCCCACTCGGCCACCTGTGATATGTAGAGCTAAAAATAAACCATCATATTATACAAAACTTTGTATATTAGCATACAAAAGGTAACCATTTACTTTTTGTATAAAATATAACTTTGATAGTATATTTATTTCACATATGTATAAATATAACCCAGAGAATATGTTTTAAGTATTTCTACCAAAATATTCTTTACAAAAGTTTACAAAACAAGTAATTTATTTATATTTACAAACCTAGCACAGAAAAGATTCCGGCCAGTGATGTTGGTATTGTGTCAAAGGAGACGCAGAGCGTGCTAGACTTTTTAAAGACTGGGAGAGGGTTTTGCAGAATTTGTAAAACGTGCTCCTCTTTTGAACAGGTATTCAACAAGCCGGTTCTCCAACAGCTTCAGTGAAATTATAGTTGCTGTCTGAATAGGCAAGTGTCCAACCAAGAAGGCTGACGATGACCCTTGCTCCTCTGCAACAGGGAAAATGATGCTGTGCATCCATCCTAAATCTGCACACGAAGCTCCTAGTTTACAGGCGATCTGTATTGGGCACTGAGGCTAAATGACTCCAGAAAGTTCTCTCCGTGCTCACTTCTGAGGGAGAAGCCTGGAGGTGAAGGATCCATCACATCAGGGACAGAGTAATGAAGAACACATTCTACTAGTCTTGACCCCAAAGTATGTCTAGAGAAAAACAGCTTATTTTCTCTCTCCCTTGTGCTTTCCCCCAGACCCTATGAGATAGACTCACCCCTCCTCCCACGCTCCGCCCCTGCTTCTTTTGTGTCCTATCTCCGACCAAAACATGACACTTTCTAATCTCAGTTTTGGTCTCTGGTCATCAGAATAAGGAGGGAGAACAAGGTTCAATTTCAGGGGCATCTTCACAGTAAGCAACGCCCAGGCCATCTGTGTAAGCTGAAGAAACCTCCCACGCAGCAATGTCCAAGGGGGTGGACGTGCTTGTCACGAACACCGGCGGAGCCTGGTGCAGACGGCCCACGGCGCTGTGTCAGCACCATCAGGACAGGGCTTGGGGATGGAAGCAGAAGTTGGTTATGGAAGCCCAAATAAAACTGCACAACTCTCCATGGTTGTTTCATCACTAGACTCAGCAGCCCACTGATATTTGGGAAAACTGAAAAAATGAGGGAAGAAATTCTGTTCCCCACTCACTGCTCTCGAAGCACTCCAGAGCTCCCTTACTGAGGAAAGCAGTTACTGCAAACAAACTATAACATTTCAATCTATCCTGGAAGGTTTAGAAAATTTAATTAAAAAAAAAAAAGAGTGGAAAGAGTAAACCACGCTTGTATATATCAGAGAAAGTAAGGAATTTGCTGCTTGGTGCTTGGAACTAGTACCTCTGCATGACATGAGGTTTAAACAAGTTACCAGTTCGATGACTTCTCTTTCAGGGAGATAAGGGGCCCGGAGAGCCTATTTTACACAAATAACCACACAAACACATCACATCTGTTTAGATAAATTGGACACTGTGTCCTGGAGTTTAGACAAGGAAAAGTGATCCCAATATTTCACTTTTGGGTTTGAGATGGAAAACGAGCTTTGGACGAAAATGCTCACCACTGCAGTTCCTTTCTGCGTTCCGTTTTCCAGCTACAGTATCTTCCCGTAGTTCAACTGAAAGTCAACACCTCGGCCTTCCCGAGTCCGCTAACAGGCTGCCCTTCGGGGCTCGCAGCGTGAACTGCCTCCCTCTTCCCCTTCAGGAGTTGCTCCCCAAGATCTCATCAAGATTGATGTCTTTCATCCAGTCGTCGCTGCCGGGCTCAGTCTTCAGCAAGGAATCGATGAAGTCGGCGTCGCTGTTCAGGGCTGGGCCCATGCTGTCAGTCTGCTGGCCCAGGAAGCCAAAGGCCAAGTCGCCGCCGGGCTCAGGGCCCGGGAAAGCCCTGGAGCTCTGGCTGGGCGAAGGGAAGCCGCTGGGTGCCAGCGACGGCGGCTGGCTCACGCCTGTCCTCGACTGACCCAGAGCTGTTCCCGCCTGGTTCAAGTTAGGCAAGATCTGGGTGCTTAGCTGGTTGGGTCTGAGGCTCAGCCCTCTGAGCGCACCCATGGCCTGTCCGTTTAGGGTCTGGCTCACCTGGCTCAGGGGCCGCACCTGCAGGGCTGGAGCGGGCTGGCCAGGAGGGGCCGCGGCTCTCTGGGGAAACTGCTGGCCGCCGGCTGCTGGCTGGGAGGGCTGGCTTGGAGCATAGGCTGCCGAGGCACCTGAGGGGAATCGGGCCCCCGGCACCTTCAGGGCTTCCTGCTGCTTGGTCGTTGCTTCTTGAGAGGCCCAGTTCGGGGCTGCGGTGCTGGCAGGAAGCGCCGCGCTCGCCGCCCTCTGCGCTGGCATGCTTGTGATGCTGTGGATTAAGTTCGGTCTCGCCTGCTGTGAACTGCCAACAGGTCCCGCTCCAGCTCCAAAAGCGGCCGCACTGTGACTGCTGCTTGGCCCTAAGGTGGGTGGGCGTGGCATCAGGGGGTTCTGGTTCCCTAGCAGTTGGAGTGGGTTTCTTTGCTGGGGCAACTGAGTCATCCCTGAAGTGACGCTGTACGCGCCCGACTGGCTACCGGGCACACTTCCGTACGTGCCTATGTTCTGAACTGCTGTGGCTAACGATGGCATCCTGGTCCCGTGGGAAGGAGACAGGAGGCTGGCGCCTGGCGTCAGAATGCTGTGTGTCGACACCGCGCTTGCCAGGGCCTGGTTGGAGCTCAGACTCACTGTTGGTGAGCCACCTAAGAAGAGGAAAAGAGTTACTTAGTTCATGACAACACTGTGTCTCCTTTTTTATAGGAATTGGCAATAATTTCTCAACCCCGAAACTGCTTTCAGGGGTAAGAACAGATAAATAGAAACAACATCACAACATATAAAAGGAATGAGATGAACGGTATTGCTACGGCTTGGGGGAAAGTGTCGCCCTAGGTCACCCCTGACAGCTTACACATTAAGGAAAAGGCTGACGTAGCTTTTATTTTACAGGTTTTATTTTCTTCCTCCTCTGGAGTCATGGGGGGGGCAGTCAACTTTTCATCTTTAATTAGCTTTACCCTGTCCCAAGAGCAACGTCTGTGCTTTTGACTATCAGCCGTCATCACGTCCCCGCTCCTGGGTACCCAAGCTCCAGACAAGAATGTGCGGAAGGCTAGGAGGGTAAGAGGCCTAGCCCACGGCCTGGAAAAGCAGATTCCGCCCTAAAAGCGCGGACGTCAACGTAACCCCTGCTCTGGTGACTGCTCAGGGACAGCCTTCCACCCCGGGCCAGGCGCGCCTCAGCCGCCTTGACTCCGGCATCTGCTGGCTGACGCCGAGGCCGCGCCTGACCGAATGCACCCTGCCCTTCCTTCCAGGCTCAGGCCGAGGCCCTGGCGCCCGCTGACCCTTCCCGGACTAGGACTCCGGCCCCTCTTCCCAGCAGCGCCTGCTCTGCGAAGCTTTCGTCAGCAACCAGCCTTTGCACGGCGCAGCCCGTGGAGCCTGCCCGAGGCCGGCGTCAGCGATCGGATGGCGGGCAGCGCTGCTTGGTAAGGAAGCTCCCCGTGCCGCGTGGTGGTGCAGCAAACCATCGACACCTTCCTAACTGGGGCAACTGAGTCATCCCTGAAGTGACGCTGTACGCACCCGTTCAAGTCCTTAAGGAAAGACATCTTGACAGGCGAAACTGGAGTGTCACAGAGGGGGACAAGGCCTGCTAGACACGAAGCTCCCTGAGGGCCGGGATTTTTGCCTCTTTTGTTCACCCTTACATTCCCGGGTCTAGAAGTTCACAGCACAGAGCAGATTTTGGTGAATGAATGAACAAGAGATTGAAGTAAAGACAAAAGCGTGGAGGGAGACAGTCCTATAAAGTCCTCTCCCGGCAGAGAGGCAGACACTGAGCGACAGGAAACCAGATGCCCCCGCGAGCACCGGGATGGCAGCGAAGGGGACAGCGAGGCTGCGGTGGCAAGCGCAGCTCTTCCTGCTGCCTCGGGAAGCCTGGCAGGTGAACACACCGCCTTCCGCGTACTTAGGCACAGGAGCCCGGTTAGACGGAGCAGTGTGCCGATTCTCCCGGAACCCCCGGCCTCGTGCAGGATCCGCGGGTGCCTGATGAAGAGGCCTCCCGCAAGCCCTGAGGAGTAGCTGGACGTGCCCCTGCTGCCAAGGGGCTGTAGCCAGCAGCCGAGGGCTTCGTGAGATCTGAATACACACCCTGAGAACACTGGGAAAAGCGTCAGGGGTTTGAAAGCTCATCCCTTCCAGCTGTCCTGTATTTCAATAATACACCCTAAGTTTGTGAGGAGAGAAGAATTTTTTAAAAAGCAGAATAGAAAGAATTTCCATAAAGATCAGAAAACCATCATCACAGTATTCAGAAGCACGTGGCAGATTCTATTCCGGATGTGTTTCATATAATATTTCTAATATTAGCATCTGGGTGATGCAATTAGTATTATACTGAGACTAAAATAAAAACCTTATAAACTGTTTTGCCCTGTGTTTGTTGCTTATCTCGTTTCTTGGAAGGGGTGGGGAGTAAAGTGCCTTGGGCACCCACTTAGGGGCCAGCAGTGGGCAACTAAGGACCACTCCCTTAGGAAAATGCCCGTGGACTGCCTGCTGCCTCCCCAACATCCAACCGCCCCATCTTCCTTGGAAACAGAGTGTAGATTTTGTAGCAGTGTGTCACACACTTCCTTGCTGATGAAGGTCCACATGAATAACGTCTACTAAAGGCGGATGGGTAGAATTACTAGGCGGGACATCCACGGCATTAAAAAGCGACTCTGTCCACAGCGCCTGTATCTGGACTCTGGAAAAATGTCTGCTGTGTGTGTGTCTTGTTTGTTTTTAATGTACATTGCCAATAAAAGTACAAAAAATATTAAAAAGTCGATTAAAAAAGAAACTAGTCTGACTTACCTGAGAGGCCATGTTGCCTTTTTCCTTCTTTCTCTTTCTCCGTGGCATATGATGTGGGGGCTGGAGATCGCAGTGGCCACAAGGCACCCTGAGCCTGGAAGCCCCTTGCTAAAGGAGCCCTGGATTCCTGAGAAACCTGTGGTGCCGCCAAACCCACCCCGGATTGTTTTATATGAGTGGACAAAGAAAAATCCAAACATCCGCCATGGCTTTGGCATGCGATTTCAGAGGGCTCCTTGTTTCCTCCAAGCCCACTCAGGCCACGATATAAGGAGCCACGCTCTAAATAAACCCCCGGGGACACGTCCAGCAGAGAATCCTGTTTTTTCAAGTTCAGAGAGTGAAAGGAGAAAGACTGGGGGGTACTCATCACCTATTTTATATAGAGAGAGCTATTAAGAAATGCTGCTACGCGTCTTGAATGGCGTCCACAGGGTGTTGTTTGGGAGACTTGGTAAAGGTTTAGTTTGCATTTCAATTACTTGGTGTCAGGCCTATTTGTCGCGAAGGTGACTCCTTGGAGAGATGGGCCCGATGGTGAAGACAAAAAGACTGGAGTTTATATAGGCTACAGATGTGACTGTCCTAGAGGGGGAAATGTCTGTTTACCTTGTACTGCCTGGATCAAGATACGTTTCCACTGCCAGAGGAATGCCAGAGAGCAGGGAAATATGTGCATACGGGGCAAGAATAAGCCAGAAGAACTGATAAAAGGACTAAAACATGTGCAGGTTTGTGCTTGATCTGAAAGCAAAACGGAAGCTCGCGTAGGAGTCTAAGCAAGACGTCACAATCAAATATGAGCAGGGGAAAGGGGAAAATGGGAAAACGAGCATTTTGTGCTTCTCACAGTCAT
The DNA here is from genome assembly GCA_026826555.1 of Tolypeutes matacus. Classification (NCBI taxonomy): domain Eukaryota; kingdom Metazoa; phylum Chordata; class Mammalia; order Cingulata; family Chlamyphoridae; genus Tolypeutes; species Tolypeutes matacus. The sequence goes on from JAKSZT010032012.1 coordinate 2,430,154, forward strand.
CGTTTTCACTAGTGTTTAAGAATACTTACCAGAATACGGAGCAGCTGCTTGCATGCCGCCCACAGTTCTTCTTTGGTCTTTGTAATCTGGGGGTGGCCTTGTCAGGTGTCTGTTTATCTGATCTTGGGGAGCAATTTTTTCCTTGAAAACAGAAATAAAAATATGATAAATTACAGACGGTTTCTCCCTCACTTGCAAAAATTTATGGACCGTTACTCAAAAAAGTAAAAACATGAGAACACTTTTGCAGTCATGAATCGTGAATCATGGACCTTACTTAGCAGTCTTAAGTCAGACACAAATCTTTTCAATGTCAATAAACATTCTGCATAAAAAGTGTAATTTCTATGTCTCTGTAACATTCAACATGCCTCTGGGTCTAATCACTGCTCTCGTTTCCTTCGTTTTGCAATTACATTTCATTAAGAACGAAATTTCTGTGATTTTTGAAGTGGCATTTCTAATTTTATGTTGTAGCAGAACTGACATGCTTTGCAAGTTGTATATAATTCTGGCCCTAAGGAGTGTGACCGGCTTAGGAGCACGGTTGTCAGAGAAAATGCAGGGCATCCGGGCATCCTGTATTGTTACTTGTGGGATTTGGCGACCCTACATAGGAGGAGATATCAGGAGATAACCTGGCAGATACTGTTCTGGGAACTATATGCCTAATACCTCACATTTTCCCTCATAAGCAGCCCTGGAAGGTGGGTATTATCATCCCTCCTCCACGATGGGGACGTGGATGCTTCGGTGGGCTGAGCAACTTGCCACGGCCACACAGTGGTGGAGCAGAGACCCAATCCCAGGTCTGAGTAAAGACTTGGGCTCTTCCTCCACACAGAAGGCCTCCTGGGTACTCGCTGCTCATACCCCACAGCGATCCCCCAGCTCCCTTCTTTTCTTCCTTCTGGAACCAGCTACCTTTAGATCTTCAGAATCTGAAAGAGGAATTGGGGGACATTCTCTTTATACCATCAATGCCCTCAGCCAAGGACCCCAAGAACAGACCTGCTGGATTTAGCATTCATGGTACTGAGGGAGAACACACATCACGGGGACTATGGGATGTCTCAGGACGAGGGTATTAGGAAAAAACCTATCAAGGATTTGGACTTTGGTGATTTGAGGCGTGTCTAAGGAAGCAGGATTTGTTCTAGATGAAAGCTGCCCGAAAGTGAGGTCAGTTCTATGACGGGGTAAAGCAGCAGCTTTGGCAAGAGAGGAGATGTTTGGTATTTTGTGGGTAGTGCAGTGGCCTTGTTGGTATCTGTTCTTGGGTGGGATTAAGAAGTGGGTTACTTTTTTCTCATTTTATCACAGCCTCAGAGTAGCCCCGTCTAAGGTTGGTGTTTTATAAGGCTGTGCGTGTCGGATTGTTCTGGATACCAGGACATCAGAAGCTGCTTTTCTTGCCTTCTCAGTGTGGATCAAGTAGGACTTAGAATTGCTTTGTGGCAAACTTGCACACACCCCAAAGCAACCTCAGTTTTCAAAGATAAAAATAATTGGCACAGGTAGACAGAGAACAACATAATTATAGAAAGTTCAATAAAGAGAAAACAAAACTTTGTAGTCAATAGATGGGTATGTTAGAAGGAAGCCAAATGTTGGCTGCCTGACTTAGAACCTATTAAATCGTATGTTTCTTGGTTTCCTACCAAATTCCAAACCCTCTGAGTAGAATTAGTTTACTAGAAAAGGGGGAAAAAGCGTTAAAACAACAACAAACCAAATTCAATTTCTTGTTTTTAAGAAAAAAAAAAAAAAAAAAAAACTTGAAAGACTCACAGAATTTTTTGGATACCAAATAATTCATATAAAGCACAATTTTGATGAGCTAAGTGTAAATGAATCAGAAACATATGGATTAAATTTCTTTTAAACATGGGTTTACAAATTAAGGAAAAAGTGGTTGGTGAAACTCTTTTTGGTTTTGCCCAAACCCTAAATGTTTAAGAAATAACTTTAGATGTCCCATCAACCCAAATGTGACAGTGTTAACCATTGCTGTTATAAGCCATTGGGCCAGCCTGGCAGTTCTGAAGTTTAGGCCAGGTATAAGAACTTTCTGAAATCTTCTCTTTTTAAAAAGCATCTATCATTCTTTTTAATGTAATTAGTTGTTTTGATATTTATATTGAAGAAAACAGGATTTGTGCTGGGAGGGGGAAGGGAGAGGGAGGGAGAGAGAGAATCAGGCCCTTGGTTCCCCATCATAGATTAAATTTTAAACATGGACTTATTTTAATGTATATTCAATCTAAGTATTCATGTTTTTTCCCCTAAGTGCTAAGTTAGGTTGTTCATCTATATCTCAGGAAACCCGAATGTTTTAAATTACTTGCTCACAAATGAGCTAGATTTATGGCCTTGCATGTGGACATACTGTAGAAACGCCATGTTGTCACTTTGTGCTAAAGAGTACCAAAGACCAGACTCCAAAACTGAATGGAGACACAGGTATTTTGCAAGAGCATAACAGTCCCATGCTACGCAGTGTAAATGCACAGGCCATCCCTGAGGTTATGTCCCTGCACCATGAAATCTAGTTTACCACCTAATGCCTCACTAGATAACCCCGGCTCTCAGACCTGGAAACCTAACGTAGAAATCCTCTGCCATGGCACTTACCTGCTTTGCTTCCATTTCCCCATCTGCAAAGTGTGGATAATTATAGGACCTCCCCTATAATCCTACTCTAAGTTTCATCCTTTAATCCCGTAAAAACTCAGGCAGGAGGTGCACGATGCGCGTGGGTAGCTCTGATGCCCTTTATGGACAGCACTGCCCATCATCTCTTCTCTTTGTGTGGCACAGTGAGGCTAACGTGCTTTCCTGAGAAAATGTCTCCACGGAGAGGCCTGTGTGGCCTTGTCCACCGACCGCAAATGACGACCAAACATGTGCTAATGTAACGTGGTGTCCAGGATGTTTCTTCCTGGATATGCTAAGAAGCTCAGGCACCCTCAGCGGGGTCCAAAGAGAGCCGTGAACGGTTTATTAAAAAAAGCCACCAAACAGCAGCCTCATTCCCGTCCATCATTCACAGCCCGAGCCCCCGCCCTTTGCCCATGGTGGCTCCATGGGGCCCGGTGGGAGTCAGGCCAGTGCCTGCCAGGCCCCTCAAGCAATGAGTCTGCACCCGCTTCCTTGTTCTTAACCAGATCTTGTACTTTCCTGCATGAACCTGGTACCTCTGCATGCAGTGGTTGAGCAGGTTAGTAATGCTGATGCCCAGCAAGGCCCTCTTAGACGGCATCTTTTCCTCTTCTGCTTCCCTTGTTTCTACGCTATTTAGTTTGCAAGGATGGGGTGGGGTGGGGAGGGAGAGGCAGGAGGACTGGAGCTTCCAAAACTACGGTTTGTGGAAGGAACCAGCTGTGTCATTGGTGATGCAGTCAGCGGCCCCCCACACCTAACCGGGCAGGGTGGCGCCACAGCGTGAAAGCTCTGGGCTCGGGTTTCCAGGCTCTTGGCTGTGTCGCATAAAGGGATTTAAGGACACACCAGGAAGCCCGTAAGTGAGTAAAGGGTTTACTAGGAGATGAGAAGAAGGAACAGTGCACACGGAGCCAGGGGTGCGATGCGCGCAGGGGGCCCCGGGCTGGGGTGTTTTAAGGCCCTTCCCCGCCCCCACGAAGGAGGGAGCTCAGCTGCCAGCTGCCCGCCTGGGGGCCTTTCAGGGGGCCGGTGGGGAGGCCCTTCTGTTTGGAGCTACCGGGGCTTCCAATGGGACCTCAAGAGCAGGGTCCGGCTTTGTCCTCAAGCAGCCGCCTGCCCTCAGGGGGCTTCCGGGAGGGTCTCGTGGCCATCTGTGTCCAGAGCGGCGGCCTTCCCTGTTTCCTATACTGACCTGCCTCAAAAGGCCATCTGCAAACGGATTTCGCACTACTCTGTATTCAAGGGCAAACAGACTTACTTCTCATAATTCTTTCTCACGTGTTCTGGAGAATCTAAACTTATTCCATTTGTCATTCCTTAAAAAACCATATGTGATTCGTATATTATCTCTATCTTCTTTATGCATTAAATATTTCATAATACATTCTCGACTGACCCACAACTATAACCCAGGTGAATCCTTTTTGCTTCACCTGAACGGCAGCCCCCGCCTGCTCTATCCATCAGAATCCTACAGTTCTTCAAAGTCAAAGCCACGTTTCACGTCTTCTGGGAAACTATCCTCAGTCTCTCTGGGCTGGATTTAATATTTCTCTCCATTGCATTTTCCTTTACTGTTTACTATGACTTTATTATCTAATAATCTGAACCTGGTACTTTCCTGCTTAAAGTCCTTTAAATCCTCCTCCCTGGTTTTCAGAAAGCGTGGAAATTCTGGTTTGCCGGCCTATGCTCTATGCGCTCATGCCTGGCCTCTGTGCCCACCACTTCTCATTCCTCTGTACATTCTCTGCCTCGGTCTCGGGGTCTTTGAATAGGGAGGTTCTTCTGGCTGGAACAGCCCCCACCCCTATCTCTCCTCACCTTTAGATCTTTGGTAGACATAATTTCGTCTGAAACAATTTCTGACTTCTTCTTAGCCCCACTCCCCAGTTTTTGTGTTTGTAGCCCAGGGTTAGGAATGAACAACTAATCATGATTACTAAATCATTACATAGATGCCTTTATATTACAAAACAGCAAAAAGTTAAAAGCTGAAATTACTGAAGCAGGTTACGTGGTCCACTCACTCTACACTTTGCCTTAACCCTTGAGTATGCTCACCACTGTGATGGTAATTCCAGGTGGAGCCCACCTTGTGCAAGCTCCCTACTGGGATGGTAATTCCAGGTGGAGCCCTC
>JAKSZT010032012.1:2434968-2458167 GCA_026826555.1 Tolypeutes matacus
ATTCCAGGTGGAGCCCTCCCTTGTGCAAGCTTCCTATTGGGATGGTAATTTCAGGTGGAGCCCACCTTGTGCAAGCTTCCTATTGGGATGGTAATTCCAGGTGGAGCCCACCTTGTGTAAGCTCCCTATTGGAATGGTAACCACTCCACCCTCCTGTTTAATATCCATATGGAAAACCTTGTGACTGACCTCTACTCAATACTTTCCTATCTCAGAACCTTGATCTCTGAAAATGATTGTAACTTTGTAACTCCCCCCGGTTTGGGGTCCACCTCCAGCTTGTTCAACCCCTTAATGTTTATTAATGAAGGAATCTGTGTCCAGCTCCACCCCAGTTATTCATTAGCACTCTGATGTTATCAAATGTTAGAATTTTGCAGACACATAGGTTGAAAAGAACCTGCCTTTGCTCCTACCTTGTTAATTGCCCATTTTAAGTGCCCTATTGATACCCAGTAGTTCCCACATGCTATACAATTGCCTTTGTTTTTTCCTCTCTCTATCTGGTTGAGTCATGGTTTTTTTGGTCACTTTGCCACACTTGTGCCTCTCTGCACCAGTCTGGGATGCTTTCTTTTTTTTTTTTTTTACCAGGAGGCCCCAGGGAAGGAACCCGGGTCTTCCATATGGTAAACGGGAGGGGGGGGGCTTCAATTTCTTGACATCCCCAGGGGGTTCCTAGCTCCTTAAGGGCAAAAGACAGGGTCTGACTTGTTTTTGGCTGTATCAACTGTAAATTAATAAATATTTATTGAGTTAATTATAGGACTTATCATACCCTGCATGGGTGACTGTTATTACAAAGCTCCTTGAGTATAAAATTATCTGATTTTGTTTTCTTCTGTTCTGTGCACCTTGGCTGGCTCTAGAACCTGGAGATGGTTAACTTTGTCCCTTTCTTCTTTTATTTGACTGGATAGTTTGGTGGGGGAGAATGAAGCTATTGGAAATGGAGCCATGGTCTCTTAAGAGGCAGGAAGAAACTGCATTAATTGTTGAGTGTTTGAGTCTAAGAACGCAGATGGAATGAGAAGGTAAATATCAAAGCAGGGTTAATACTTGGAGTGCTTGGACAATATGACCTTGCCTTTCTTAAAAGCTGCTTAAATATGGGAAAAATGGGAATTAGGTTTTTTTTTTTGTTTTTTTTTTTGCTTGAAATTTAAATCCCCATTCCAGGGCACTTTATTCTGAAAGCCAAATCTTAGTTTGAAACTCCATGCTGGCTTTGAAAACTGCTTTGAAAACTCTTTTTATCCCCCAAATTAGTTTGGATTTGAATTGATTAAAGTTCTTCTCACTACTTCTACCCCTCAGGGCTGGGAACAGTTCTGTTCAAATGCCTCTGTTGGTAGTTCTAGGCATTCAGGGCTAGTTAGCCAGGTTCCATGCATTCCAACCACCCGGCAGCTGGTAAGGCAGTTTTTTTTGGCAGCATTTCACATATAGGGAGTTGGCTTCTCTTGCAACTGGGATACCCTCACTGCTGCTACATGAGTAGGTCAAGGGCAAAGGGCAGTGAATAGATAGGAAAGAATGAACTCCCGCTGTATGTGCAGTAGAATTAAGAACATTTACCGAGTCAACCAGCATCTGCTGCTGAAGAAGAAGCTGCTGTTTCTGCTCCATGATCTGCCTCTGCAGAGTCTGTTTCTTTCCCATCAATTGCTGGTTCAGCAGTGATTGCTGAGCGTTCATGTAACCACTTCCAGTGTTTGGATTTGAGCAGGGGTTGGGACTTGGACTTGGAGCCGTATTCTGGCCCCCCATGGAATGTTGATCCTAAAGAAGAGAAAGGGGTAGAGGGGAGCTGCTATGAATTAAAAGAAGAAAAATGCAGCAAATTCCAAACATTTTTCATCTTGTTAAAGATCAAACGTGGTTAATGGGATGGAACCAGAGAATTGCTTTTTAAATGCAGAAGAAATAATTGCAAATCACAGCACCAAAGCAGCTGGGTTAATGAGTTAGGGCAACGGAGAAGCTCTCATGGGCTCTGATGGTGGAAGCACCACATTCCAGAAGGTGTTTAGGAAACCTCAAAGAAAACAACCATAAAACTATAAGGCACAGGAACAAACACATCACAGAGTAACGAGCCTTCCTTTTCCCCAAAACTAGCACATATCATTGCTGATGTTGCAATGAAAATTCATGTATTTAAAAGTTAAATAACCATTTTGGACAGAAGGGGCCTTGTCCAGCTTTCTGTGATATGAAGGCAGGAAAGCCTGTGAATTTCTGTTTTATAAACACTCTGAAACTGAGAAAGAAAGGATTTCACTTCTCAGGGACTTGTTAATTTTGTTTCCTGGTCAGTAGGTCAGGAATCTCTGTGAATTAACCAGTTAAAGAATCACCAACCGGGGAAGCGGCTGTGGCTCAATCAGTAGGGCTCCCGTTTACCATATGGGAGGCCCCGGGTTCGGTTCCCGGGGCCTCCTGGTGAAGGCAAGCCCGCCCGCACGGCGTGGTTAGCTGACCCAGCGAGCACAAGCATCAAGGGGGGGATGAATGAATAAATAAATAAAATCTTAAAAAAAAAAAAAAAAAAATCACCAACCGATGACGAGAAAGTGCCAGTTTAAAACTCACATTGTACATTAAATAATAATTGAGTATTGGTGAAATCCAAGGACTCTACCAATCTTTAGGCATCAACAGATCACAATCCCACAAAAAGCTAAACCCAGTCCAGGAACTGTCTCAGCAATTCCCAGTGATGTGTTTAGGATTGAGCTGTGTACTCTTGGGGTTACAATAAGGCTAGAAAGCATGGTCCTCACCTTGAAGAATTTACCATCTAATTAAGGGAGAAAAGCTTAAGGGAGAAAAATGCAAGGAAATATAGAATTAAATGTTAGATCATGTGATATAAGTGCTAAGTTCAAAGTCCTGATGCTTTGAAGACAGTCATCTGGGAAGTGGGTTCTAATGCAGATTCCCTGGCCCGGCCCCAGAGACGCTGAGCTGTAGGGCAGGGCACCTGCTCAGGTGGTTATGATACTCACTGGCCCAGGGAAGGCCCCTGGAGAAACAGCGGCTCTATGGGAGTAGTAAAACCCAACTCTCGTTCCCCCGGTGGACTGCGTGAGGTTACAAGAGACAAAAAGGTAAATTCCTCCCATGATGCTTGAGGAGCAGCAGGCAGGCACTCCACAGATGGAAATTCTCTTCCCTTTTGTCTCCTTTCCTTACTTATCTGCTGAGCTGTGCAAAAAACAGGCAAACGAACAAAAACAGCCAGCCCAAATCTGCGGAGGGAAGAAGCTGGCCTTGCTTTCACAGCACCTGGGGCTCAGGGGCTCACCAGCTCCCCCAGAAGCCCGGGGATGGACCGATCCTGAGAACGGCCTGCCCTCAGCGCGCATTCTAGGCCAGGCACCGCGCTCAGTGCTGCCTTATCTCCTTTAATACTCCCCCGGAACAACGAACAACAGCTAGTATTATCATCTCCGTTTTGCAGAAGAGAAGCCTGAGCTCAGAGAGGCCCGCAGCTCTAAGTAGCCGAGCGAGGATTTGAATACAGGCCCTATTTCTCAACCACAACACTCTACCACAGGGGTTCTTAACAAGGGGGGCGTGAGCTTGAACTGAAATGACAAAAAGGTGTAGGTGCGGGTGTAATGCATTTATTAACTAAGGTGCTGTATAGTGTGGACTTAGTAAGGGGTCCGTGGAACAAAGAAGGCTACGAGCTCCTGCTCTACTGCTTCTCAGCTGCAACAGGAAACATCGAGAAGAAAGACTTCTTTTTTCACTTTAAACCCGTGGCAATCCATCAGTTCACACAGCAGCCAACTTTTATGAGCACTTCCCTCGCCAGCAAGGGGCCTCAGGCCAGGGAGGGAGAAAGGAGTCTTTTAGGGGGAAGATAGACAGGGGGTTGGGGACAGAGCAAGGAGTTCTCCTTACCAGTTAATTAAAAATAATTAGAACCATCTCCGAGGGCAGACACTGAGCAGGTTAAAGGAACCCTCCTCTAACACATTTGTGCCCCAGTGTCCACTCAGCTGTCTCAGTTTTAAAGCCACTCTGACTCCTGGAAAGGATTTTACCCTATGGGTTCTACAAACCACAGGGGCAAGCGAGCATTTGAGAGTCACTACCAGAGGCAGAGTAGATGAAAGTCTGTGAGCTAAGCACTCCTGGCCGGCAAATGGAGAAGGAAATACACGGAGGACTGCGAGTTGAGCCTTTGGGTCCACCCAGACTAAGCGGCGGGAAACAGCCTGTACGGGGAGAAAGGGTGGCCCCGAGAAGTGCAAAGTGATGTGGGAAGAAATCAAGGCGAGAGAAAATCTATCAGAGGCAGTGGTTGGCTTTCTACTTTGCACGTCAACGAGGACAGAAACAGCTCCAATCTTTTCTATCATATAATTTGGAGTTTTGTGTAAGTCTTTGTTTGAAAAAAGGATTTTTCAAACATTGGTTTTAAAAAATGTAAGGAACTTTTCTTTGCCGTGCCCTTTGTACGGCTACGTGGTGAAAAGGACACGAGCTCTGAGACAGACCCGCCCTGCTTCATGCCCCAGTTCTGACACCTACTACCTGTGTGAACTGGAAGAAGTTCATTCACCGCCATAAGCCTCCAGTTCCTCACTTGTAAAATGGGAACAATAATAATACTGACTTCATAGGGTCCCTGTGAATTTGATAGAACTTGAGGAGATATTCCAATGCCTAGCACATAGTAAGTGCTTATTAAACGACAGCTGCTTATAATTATTAAAGTTATGAGGCAGGTTAGTATAGTGACGGGGGAAGGCTGCTGGCCCAACAGGCGACATGGCCGGCAGATGACATGACTACGAGACCCTGCCGAGACCTTGACCTCGACCTGGGACTCTTTCCAGGGCTGAGGGGAGGCCCCAGGTATTCCAAACAGGCCTCACCATTGCTGGGGTAACCAATAACAGCTGGGGCCCCTCTGCTTAGCACTGGCAAGGGGGAGGAAGAGTTGATAGCTTAAAAGGTGACCACACAAGGCAGAGCTCGCTCTCCCTGCCTAGAGGAGCTGCACCCAATCCCAGTGCCTATTTCCATCCTTCTCTCCCATTTCCCAGCAAGCTGATCTTCTCCCCATTTCCCAATAAATTCTTCTTACTGGCCTAACTAAACTGGCGTGTTCTTAAGTTCTTTCATGCAACATAGCGAACAACCTAGAGGAATCCAACACTTCCCTGGCTTCAGTTATTTCAACACACAGGAGCAATAGTTTTTTGTTTTTTTTTTTATTGTGAAGCAAAGGAGACAGGCTTTGAAGACTGCAGAAGCTGTTGTGAGCCAACTCTATCAGAAGTTCGGTGGCCTGTGAGTGCCCTGTGGACACCCACTGACTACCCACTATGTGCTAGATGCTCTGTCTAATTTCTGGGGACTAAAAAGGTATTTAGAAAGGGGTTAAATAAAGGGAAAGAAAAGAGGTGGACGGCCAACTCAATGTTGGCAGAATTGGTGAACTTTGCCAAAATAATTTCTGGAGAAATCTGGAAAATCACCCTCTTCTAAGATTCATAGAAGATCTGCCTGCCAAGAAAACGTCACTATGTCTTTTTCTTGCTCTAATAAAACAGATGGACTGTGGTAAATTTAGCTTCATTCCTTCACAATACCAAAATATATTCTAGGACTCTATTCCTTAGAGGTCTCATGGTTGTCCAAAGTTGAAACTAAGGCTAGGGGTGAGGAGGAACGAACAGAGGTAAGCTCCCCTTTGGAATTCGAAAAATTGTTAAACCTCAGAGCTTCTAGCTCATGGGCCTCCTACAGGCATTCTTTTAATTCAAGATTAAAGTACTATTTTGACTGCTGCCACATTTTTTTATCGGTATGTTAGCTGTGAAACACAAAATACCTCCTTACAAGGCTTGCTGCCATTGCCAAGATGTTGTGCAAACTTTGGTACATAAAATATTTTGAAAGAAAAATATGCTCCAACGCACTGGCTTTGGCCTCTATATTCAGCCCCACTCTTCCCCTTAAGCTCAGCCCGTGTAGGACGAGCCTTGATAAAATCCCCTCTCTCCCCCCCACACACTCAGTCCTCCTCAAGAGCATGTGAAGGCCATGGTGAGATGGCCATCTTCAGCTCGTGGATGAGAGAGTGTGTGTGTGTGGTTGTGAATGAATTAGGATAACTCCACTGATGTAGTCTTTTATACGATAAAAAGCTCAGTTTTCTAGAGAAACTCGAGTCAAAGATTGAACGGGACTGGTTCAAATTACGAACTGGAAAGAAAATTCATTTTATGTGTGTGTGTGGTTTTTTTTTTTTTTTTTTTTCTGTTTCTACCAATGAAATCACAGTGTTTGATGCTAAGCTACAAACTAGGCTTCTGATCCTTTCCTCCTGGGATTTAACATCAATTTACATTTATTTATTTATTTATTTATTTATTTTTTTTTTTAAAGATTTTATTTATTCATTCATTCATCCCCCCCCTGCTGCCCGCGCCCGCCGGGCCAGCCAACCACGCTGCGCGGGCGGGCCCGCCCCCACCAGGAGGCCCCGGGAACCGAACCCGGGGCCCCCCCACGGTAAACGGGAGCCCCACCGATCGAGCCACAGCCGCCTCCCCAATTTACATTTAATATGCATTTGTTGATAGTTTTCTACATGTATGTGAGTGTGTGTGTCTGAGATTTTAAAGTCCTTTTACAGGATAAATTAAACCACTGAAATAGAGTAGTATGTCAGTGTTTAACTATTGCTAAACCTTCTTGATCCTTGTTTTATTCCAGCAGAGGACTGTAGACCCATGAAATCATGTCTGTATTCTTTTAATAAAAGTCTGCCAATAATCGACCTATGCATTTAGAATTATTGACTCCACTCCACTCATATGCGTTCACTCAACAAATTGTTGTGCATCATGCATTTCTCTAGGCCTTGGGATAAAGCATAAAAGAGACCAAAAGGACCTCTCATGAACCTAAATGGTCCAAATTTATTAGAGATTTAGAATCAGAATCTTTTAGTGGGATAAATCCTTCTTCCAAAATGCCATCTCAATCAAAAAGGATTTGAGATCTTACTTTCAGCATTTCTTACAGTGGATTTATGCTAAGGCCTACGTTAAAAAATTTTTTTATTCCATTTTTTTTGTTTGTTTCCAAAAGAAAACAATGGTTTATTTTAAATGTCTATATTTAAAAATCAGTACTTTGTCTGGTTTCCCATAGGGCTGCTGCTGATTCCAGCTTTAAAATGTAAACTATCCACCTTGAGAGATTAGCTCAAATTGTACTGGCATTGGGAAAAAAATAAATCATTGCTTTTATTTAGGAGTAACACAAAAAGACTCACTTCACATATAGAAACTGAGTTTGTGTTCATAACAACATGAGTTCTGAGAAGTATAAGCTCTCAACTAGCTATTTCTAATACATAGTTGATATTTTATGATATGGTTACACTTTACACATCACCTCAAAACTGAAAGACAATTTTAATTTCATCTTCAACATACCAACATTATGTATCTAGGAATTAATTCCTGGGCTCTGTCAGAGATGAAATCCCTTCCTTAAGCACGAGGTTGAGAAATCATTTTTAAAATGCTGATTTATATTTAACCGAGGGTTTGGCAATAGTGGGTTGAAGGCAGAATGTTGGACATTATCTGTCTTGATAAAAGGATCCTAGACATGTATAAATCTGTGCAAAAATCTTCATAATCCTTAGTGATTAAGGGCAACTTCATGCAACCAAATAACATGAAATTAAATCAATAACCTTAAAAAAGGCTAAAATGTCTTTTTTTTTTTTTTTTCAAACACAATACAGGAGTGTGAATAATGTACATATAAACTGGGGTTCTGTCAATGCAACGACGACAGTAAGTATATGTTGGTTCATATCAAATCCAAGAATATTAGACAACCAAAGTATAACCTTCTTGTGGTTTCTCTTAATATGCAGATTCCCTATGGGAGTTAGGTCCCTTCACTAGTTTTCTGCAAGTCCGAAGTCATGTTCCTGTGTCACTACCAACATCTCCACCCTCAGAGCTGCTTTTGTTTTCTTCTTCTTTTCAATCCTTGTCATCTTCACTTGGAGATTTCCGGAACTGTTTAGAGGATTTCTTGGAAGGTATGATTTTTTTTTTTCCATTTGGAGCCTGATTTTTCATTCTTTCTTTCGCCCTTTCCATCTTCTATGCTATCACCTTCTTTCTCACCGCTTGGGTAGGCTGTATCTCCGCCTTCCCCCTCGGTGTCTGAAGAGCTCTGTTGCTGAATTGCCTGGCATCCAGTAAACTTCACTCCTGGGTTAGTTTCTATTTCCCACAAGTTTTCATTGAATGCTTTCTGATTGTTTGACTTTCCAAACTTGTCTTTGTATTCCTTATATGTGAAAAGGTCTTTGGGACCTAGAAATGCAGTTTCATGGGTGCCAAAAAAGAAGGTAGGACACTTACTTGCTGAAGGCTTCCCGGTCCCTTCTGGGAGTTCACCAAGCCCACAGGCCAGCGCAGGGGCCCTTCCCTTGGCGGAGACCAGCTTCCTTTCCCGGCGGTCCTTGGTCGCCCCCCAGGATGCTCAAAGCCCCATCCCGCCGGCCTCCAGCTGGGCAGGTGAGCGGCCCTCTGACCTAAGGCCCACTTTTTTTTTTTAATACAATTTTATTGAAGTATATCATTCATACCTGCATGTCCATAAACAAAGAGTGTGCAGTAAAAGTTGTGAACTTACAACGCAAACATGCATATCATACAGGCCTCCCTATACCTTACCCCACCACAAAAACCATGCATTGTTGTGAAACATTTGTAACAAATTATGAAAGAGCATCATCAAAGTATTACTACTAACTATAGTCCGTATCTTACATTTGGTGTATTTCCCCCCAATCCACCCGATTATTAACAACCTATATTAGTGTTATACATTTGTTATAGTTCATGAGAGAACACTCCCCTGTTAGCCCCAGTCCCTCTTCCACCACTGGCTTCCCTGTGAAATACAGGTCCGTGCTTTGTGCACTCCACTCCACGTGTGCACTCAGTGGCTCTCACTTTCAGCACAGAGTTGTGCTGTCATCACCTCAGTCAAATTTAGAACGTTTTCATGACTCTAAAAGGAAAAATCCCATACCCTCTTATACCTCCCTATCGTTGTCCCTTAGAATTGATATACTATCTTCTTTGCCATTAATGCAAAAATATTACAATATTACTGTTAACTATCATCCATAAGTTACATTACTTGTAATTTTCCCACATATCACGACATTCTTAACACTTTGTAAAGGAAGGACATTCTTATACTATTAACCACAATCTTCATCCACCACCGAAATCATATTATACAGTCCCTAGATTATCCTCTAGCTTCCTTTCAATTGACATTTACATCCACAGAGGGTAGTAGGCTGAAAGGCGGGGTATCTTCCAGCCACAATCCCATTCATAAATCAGCAGTGTTAGTTATACTCACTATACTCACTATCAACTCTATTCATGTCCACACTTTCATAATAAACCTTATTTTTTTTAACTTTATTTTGTACATTTAATAATTGAAAATATAAACAATTAAAAACTAAAAAGTAAACACAGATGAATAAATATATACATTTCTCAATTAAATGTAATGGATACATATAAAATTTTTTTTTTTTTGAATCAAACAATATATTACACAATATATTTGGTTCATAGTAGCACATTCATCCAGTATTTGTCCTTTTGTGTCTGGCTTGCTTCATTCAACATAATGTCCTCCAGGTTCATCCATGCTGTCATATGCTTTATGACTTCATTTCTTCTTACAGCTGCATAATATTCCATAGTGTGAATAGACCACAGTTTGTTTATCCATTCATCTGTTGATGGACACCTGGGTTGTTTCCAGCTTTTGGCAATGGTGAAGAATGTGGCTATGAACATCCGTGTGCAGATGTCTGTTCGTGTCACTGCTCTCAGTTCTTCTGGGTATATACCCAGTAGTGGTATTGCAGGGTCACGTGGCAAGTCTATATTCAACTTCTTTAGGAACTGCCAGACAGTCCTCCACAGTGGTTGTACCATCCTGCATTCCCACCAACAGTGAAGAAGTGTTCTTATCTCTCCACATCCTCTCCAACACTTGTAGTTCTCTGTCTTTTTAATAGTGGCCATTCTGATAGGTGTGAAATGATACCTCATTGTAGTTTTGATTTGCATTTCCCTAATCATGAGTGATGGTGAGCATTTCTTCATGTGTTTTTTTGCCATTTGTATTTCTTCCTCGGAGAAATGTCTATTCAAGTCTTTGGTCCATTTTTTAATTGCCAAGGCCCACTTTTGAACATCCTCTACCCCTAAGCCTTTTGGCTCTCTCTCTTCAGTATTCACTGCTCTGTCTCTAACCACTCCTAGTATTCAGACATCTCATTTCTGGTCTTTTATTCTTAGACTATCTAAAAATTATTTCAAATCATCAATCTAATAAATTCAAATTTTTAAACTTTTAAAATTGAAATTTATCACTCATACGTGAGCATCCAGAAACAATAATTGTATAGTAAAAGTCGTGGACTTCACAAAACAAACATGCACATCATCATACATGGCTCCCATATCTCACCCCACCACCAATGCCTTGCAGTGCTGTGAAACAGCTGCATGTTTTTAAAGTCTCCCTCCAAGCAGGTCATTTAATAGGGGGCTAGATTAGCATTTTTTGGTGATAATCTTTTGGAACTGCTACACTTTAAAGAGTTTTGGATTCAACTCAATACGGAACCTAGACTTTTAGATTATATGTACAGCAAAGCCTCTAATCTGATCTAATCTAACCTACCATCATCCATCTCTATCTAATCTATTTATATATCCATCCATCCATCCATCCATCCATCCATCCATCCATATCTTTATAGTCTAGTTCAAATTCCAAAACAGCAATCCTTTCTATCCTGGACAAATGATCATTCCACTTCTGCTTAAATTACAGAAGTATCTTGATGTATTATTCGGAATGCTCTTCAGAATAAAATGCTAACTACAGATCTTTGCTGTGATGGGTTCCATTCATTCTTTTATTACAGAAAACAGACCTTAACTGGGCACACACTGTGTACCAGGCATCGTGCTAGGGATACTGCAAGGACTTGGACCAGCTCCTCCGAGGGGAGGGACAGCCTGTGCTGGGAAGCATTACCCTGGGGCTAGGAGCAAAGTCCAGCAGCCTGCTGGAAAATCCTGCCACTTGTTTTCCAGCTGGCCTATCCAAGAGCAAGTTAACTCCAGAACGGTCTCAGGGAAGTTAGGAGATCATATGGTAAATAGGTGTATGATGACAAGACTTTCAGCTCCATGCAATGAAAACGTGCTGGCAAGTAAGTGGCGGTGTGCCAGGTTGATTTACCTTTATAGGAAGCTGGATGTAGCTTTAGTGTATGGAAGATCTGGAAGAAGAATACTTTCCCAAGAACTGTATACTTCTTACTTCACTGGTTAGTGAATTGTCCATGGGTCACCACAGAAGTGATAATATAAGGAAGCAAACTGTGTCACAAAACTTGGAAGCCAATTCAGGGAACTCTTGAACCCTTTTGTCTTAGAGGACAAATGACCAGTCCCCCTTGTTATTCACTGTGTTTCTCTCAAAGGCAGTTTGAAGTCCTTTAGAGAACATGTTCAAATTAAAAAATTGGAAAGGAAAAAAAAAGCTATATCATCAAGATTCTCTTCTTTAAAATTTAAGGGGTAAGTATTTAAAGAAACAGTATGTATGAAGAAAATCTTGTACATCTCAGTGACAAACTGGGTTTTACTACAATAAAGTGTCTGATCAAAATAGTGAAAATGTGAAAGATCTTTTAAAAGGATGTACATCTGATAAAAATGCTGGAATCCCACCCCCACCTTCATTTTAATGGAATGCAAGGGCTCTGTCAGGCAGGATTGATTTTGGTAAAAGTTAGACTGGGGTACAACTAAAAAAGTCCTAAACAAGCAAACAAAAATGTCCCTGGTTTCATGGAAGGATGTTAAAAGATCAAGACTCATTGACTTGAGTCAGTTTTACTGTTAAAGCCGTTTTGTGGACTGCACAGTAGGTTCTCAAAGCAGGCAAAGTTATCAGGCAGGTATTGTTTTCTTTAAAATTAAAAAAACAACCCTAAGAAATACTTGTCTTTTTCTGGGCCTCTGAGTAAAATGGCTCTCTGTTTCTTCTAACTTATTTTGGAAGGGGAATACATAATGCTTCTCCCCCTCCACGCACATGCACAAATGAAGTAATGTCAGTTTCTTGAGACTCGGGGGGCACTTGGCGTGGGATGACTGCCCTTTCTTTTTCTTGGCTTCCAGACCGAGGCATCTGCAATTTGTAAAACAAATTCCAGATAAAGTACCCAGCTGGGCAAGCCTGCACAGTGGCTCTCACAAACGGCGCCAGTCAATCCATCTTTCTTCTTTCCCCGACTCAGTGGACTCACTGCTCAACTGCTCCCCTCGACTACTCATTCTCTGAGCCCTTTATGAAACAAGCTGCCTTCACTGTTTCAGATTCCCTGAAGCTGCCAGGCCCAGTTTAAGATTAATCAATTTTGGGGGGGACAAGAATAGTGAGGTGGCTGGAGGTGGCTGAGATAATTGAACATTTCTTGTTTGACACGAAAACGACGACGACAACTACTACAATGGCAGTAACAACCAGGCATTACCGGAAAACCATCCACCAACCAGCTTTGAAACAGAAGGACTGAAAGCTAAAACACCCCTGCCGTCGGCTCGTCAGGTGTTCCAGTCCTCTCTTGCAAGAGTCAGCAAACCACAGCCCAGGGGACAAGTCCAGCTCGCCACCTGCTTTTGTGAGTAAAGTTTTATTGGAACGCAGCCAGGCGCATTCGTGTGCACGTCAGCTGCGGCTGCTTGACTAGAGGTGACAGAGACCCTGGTGCCCACGGAGCCTAAAGCATTGGCTCTCCAGCCCTTCCAGGAAAAGCTTGCTGACCCGCGCTCTATTTGGCTGTCTTGGAAAAGGGACGCTAGTTTCTTTGATCTTTTACGTTAAATTGAAAGAAAGCTTTAGAGAAAGCCCCAGCAGTCCTTGGAAGGAACGGCAAGTGGGGAGTAAGAAAGATCTATCACGAGAAGATCTGTTTGCAGCAGCCTCCTCCTGCAGCCCCTGTTATAAACAGCAGGACAGAAAAGTGACTTGCAGAGCTTCATCCAAGCCCATTTTACAGATGAAGAGACTTCCCTTGGAAGGTTAAGGAATTGACCTGCACTAGATCGCACATGTGACTGAAAGAAGGACATTCCTCCAAATCCAGGAAAAGGCACGAGGGAGAAATAAATAAAATCTGTTTGCTTGACAACACTGCAGCTTTTCCAACAGAACTGGCTTTTGGGGTGAGAGGTGAAAGGAGAATGTGCAAACACAGAAGGAAGCATTTGGTTTAGTATTTTCCTTCATCCTGTGCAAAGAAGGGACTGTTTTCCCTTCTATTTAGCAGGACATTTTCTTCCCTCACAGCACTTCTCCTCTAACCTGCAGTGACACCCATCAGAAGTTTACAATCTGGTTCCAATGAATAGAATGAGTTTTGTGGTCACTGTCGAGTTCAGCCTTCAGATATTACCTAATTTTCAAGTCACTAGGACACTCCACGTCTATTCTTAGCCCCTGGGGTGGACGCTTATTATGGGTTGGCACAGAAAACCCGTTCCATGAGCAAGGAAGCAGCACTGGGTGGGAGAGCGGCCAGGAACAAAACGCCAGTGGGTCAGGGTGGAGTGGAGAGAGTTTGGTAACTCAGGGAAAGGAATGAGAAGTTTTTCTTAGAAGAGAAATTCTCCAGTTTCAGAAGGGCTCTGCGACAGACCTGAGATTTCTGCTCTGTAAGTTGGCTTTCTGCTTTCTGCCCCTAGAGCAGCAGTTTAGAGCTTTTCCTTGAATCACACAAAGCTGTGGGTTCTGCCTCTCTTCCCAAGATTCTGTCTCCCCGAGTACACAAACAGCTAACCATTTTGTCTACAGTCTGAGGGAGTTTACAGATTCTCCAGACATCCACAGGCCACCCACAGACCTCAGGCTGAGGCTACACCGCTGGCCCTGGGTGATGTTTATGAAAGTGATGGGATGATTCTCCCCTTGGAGCCTCTACACTGCAGGCCCAGGCTGAAGCCATCACAGGTGTCTCAGTGCCTTTAGCATCAAATCCCAACTCCCGAGGGTGTTATATTAGGTCCTCCACCATCTGGCCTCTTTTTCCAGTCTCAGCTCTCTCAACACATCCTTTTTCCCACTCTTTACTACAGTGATACTGAGCTACCTGCAGTTTTCCAGATTCACGGAGCTCTTTCTCCTCTCCCATGTTTTGCGTTTGCTCAGGCCCTTTGTGCTCGGAACACTCTTCTCCTCTCATCCCTTCCCGGTCAGCAGCCGTCCTTTCCAGCCCAGCCCAGAGGACACTTCCTTCAGAAAGGCTTCCCTCAGCCCCCGAGGCTGCGTTAGGAGCCCCGTTCTTGCTTCCAGCCCACTGGGTGCATTTATCGCCCTGCATCACCGTGGTTTGCTTATCTCCAGCTTCCGGAAGGCTGGGACATTGGCAGAGTGCTGTCCTAGAGATACGCCCTTGGCCTAACGAAGAGCAGAAAACAGGGACAGGACTGCTCGCTGTGAGGCACGTGGGGTGAACAGGAGACACCGGGAGAGCCATGTGGGCAGAAAGGCAAAAGTGGGCAACATTGCTAGATCCAGGGTTGTTTTTATGGACGTGCCACCTAAGAGGGGTTCGTGGCATAAGGGCTGTTTCAGGAAGTAAAAGAGCTGGTGGTGAGTGATGACGGGGATGACGACAACGCTATGATGATGATGGTGATGGTGATGGTGGTGATGGTGACTGTGTATGTGCCGGAAGATGGAGCGGAACTTCTACTAATAGCTGCTGTCTACGGAAAGCTGTGTACCAGGTCGTGTGGCACATTACACTTACTCGCTCATTTAATCATCACAGCAATTGTTTTAATTATTCCCATTTTAGAGATGAGTAGAGGTTAAGAAACATCCTATTTTACACAAATGCCTTTAAAGTGCCAAGAACCTTAAAGACCAATGAACTGAATAAAAGACGGTAACAGGCAAAATACTTAAAAAATACCCCCCTATTCTAAAAGCAGATTGCGCAGGCAGCAATAGCGAAGGGTGGGTTCTGCGATCGGGCAGACCTGGTCAAATCCCAACACTGCTTTTCCCCCAGGCTGTACGGGGGTGATAATACCTCAAAGGGTGGCTGTGCAGAACCAATGGCATACAGTAAGTATCTGGTATGTCACAGACTTGAAGGACATATTAATAGCACCCCCTTAGTCAGTTTGATAGTTACTGAATTTCTATATATACAAGGCACTGGCTTACATAATACACAACTTCTGATCATCAGATAGTGAGAGTAGCGAGCGTTTTATAGTAACAGTGGCAATAAACCAACAAGCAATAATTATCCAGAGATGCGCCCAGTCACCTGACTTAGCAATAGCTAACTGAGCTTTATCACTGGTGCTGCTACCAGATAAAACAAGATTAGAGAATTGTGTTTATAGATCATTTGGTCCTCTGTTGAGCTTATTTTATCATCTGCGTTAATGTTAATCCCTTAATTCTTTTCTCTTTGGTATATTGTTATACCTATATTAGGCTTGTAATTCCTCTTTAAACAAGCATTCATTTCAAAGGTATACATATATCAGGAACCAGTTTTACTCCCTGAAACTGTTACTCTAAAATGTTTGAATGGCATTGTGGGGGTTTGAAGCTCTAGGTATCCCAGAAAAACATGTCCTTAAATGTAGCCCATTCCCGTGGGTGTGAGCCCACTGTAAGGAGGCCCTTTGGACGAGGCTAGTTCAGTTAAGCTGTGTGTATGGCCGAGCCCAATCAGGATGGGTCTTAGTCCTATTACTGGGTCCTTTATAAGTGGAATGAATTCAGACATGAGAGAGAGCGAGCCACAGATGGAGCAGCCAGAAGCTGAAACCAGTGGAATCCGGAAGAGAAGGGAGAGACCAGGAGATGCCACCGCATGCCTTGCCCCGTGACAAGCTAAGGACCAGGGATCACAGGCAGCCAGCCCCAGGGCCCATGGCCTTTGGGCAGACAGCATTGCTCCATGACGCCTTCACTGGACCTTCTCTTAGTAAGCTGATAAATTCCCATTGTTTAAGCCAAACCACTGCATTTGTATTTGCTTAACCAGGCTAGGAAACGGACACAGGCATTAGAGTTTTGGCTGGGATGAGTTATCAACATTTCCTGTTCTCATGCAAAGTGAAGGCAACCCAGTGAACAAGTAGTGATGGAAAATGAAGAAAGGCTAAATGATATGGCAGAACAGAAGGAAAGAAATCCCTTTTCAAGGAATGGTTCTTACATAAAAACGATGGCCAAATTACACATGAAACAAATCTGTGATTTAAAAAAACTAATTTCTAAAGGTGGCTTTTTACACCTTTGGAAGAACATTAGAAATTTTTCCTTTGGAAATAAAAAATCGATTGTTATTTTGACTCTGGGATTTCACTTTTTTAAAAAAAAGATTTATCTTATTTCTTTCTCTCCACCTCCCCGCCTCCCGCCCCGTTGTTTTGAGCTCGCTGTCTGCTCACTGTCTGCTCTATGTGTGTTCTTCTGTGTCTGCTTGTTTTCTCTTTAGGCGGCACCGGGAACCGATCCTGGGACCTTCCAGAGTGGGAGAGAGGCGCTCAATCTCTTGCGCCACCTCAGTTCCCTGGTCTGCTGTGCCTCTTATTGTCTCTCCTCTGTGTCTTTTTTTGTTGCGTCATCTTGCTGTGCCAGCTCTCCGCGCAGGCCAGCTTGTCATTCACCGGGAGGCCCTGGGAATTGAACCCTGGACCTCCCGTATGGTAGACGGGAGCCCAATCACTTGAGCCACAGCCGTTTCCTGGATTTTAATGAAACTTTTATAGCCTACTTTAAGGTAGAAAAGTTAGTATACCATTATGATGGAAAAATGTAGCCTCTGTAGTCAAAAATACCTCAGTTCAAATCTTTCCTCCATAGCTTACTAGTTGTTTGTCCTTGGGCAAGTTACTAAAGTCCTTAGGGCTCAGTTTCTTATATATTCAGGGGTTCATAATAGGGACTTCCTCATAAAACTGTAGTATAGACTAAATAAGATCATGTAGGTAAAATATGTAGCACAATCTCTGGCTCATAGAAGGTGTTCAAGAAAAGTTATCATTTATTATTTTTTAAAGACTTATTTTATTTATTTATTTCTTCCCCCCTCATTGTTTTTCACTTGCTGTCTGCTCTCTGTGTCTGTTCGTTGTGTGCGTGCTCATCTTCTTTTTAGGAGGCACCAGGAACCCAACCTGGGACCTCCCGTGTGGGAGGGAGGCACCCAACTGCTTGAGCCACCTCCACTTCCATACCATTTATTTATTTATTTTTTAAAGATTTATTTTGTTTATTTGTGCCCCCCCCTCCCCTGTTGTCTGAGGTCGCTGTCTGTTCTCTTTGTCCATTTGCTGTGTGCGCTCTGTGTCTGCTGTCAGGAGGCACTGGGAATGGAACCTGGGACCCGCCATGTGGTAGGCAGAAGCCCAATCACTTGAGCCACGTCTGCTTCCCATCCATATCATTTATTTTCAACTAATATTTGCTCTGACAATTTTTACTTATTCTTCTTACATTACACATTATGACATTTCATTGATTCTTCTGGGAACTTGATTCATGTGAACTGCAAATCTTGTTAATTTTATCATCTTCTCTTATAGCCATTCTAGGTGTTACTTCCTCCAATTTCAAAATATGGAGTTCGATTATAATCTCTAAATCCCATTCTATGCTAGAATAGTTGAAATTCCAACTACTGAATCTAGCTAACAATAGATACAACTGTGATGAAATGACATTTTTTTCTTTTTTTCCCCATTTGATGGTATAGCACAACCTAACAACATGACACGCAAAAGCTTCACCTCTATAATGAACAAATAATAGGAGGGTCCAGGTGGGGGTGGGGAGTTGGTTTTCTTCTAGTTGAGTAATTGAGGCTTGGAAATGGAAATGTTAAGGAAATGCATTAAACTGAACTCTGGTTCTGTTCATATACGTAGGCGTGGAAGGCAAACAATGTAGAACCATATAGTTGTGGTAATATTTTGACATTTCTCAATTGATTCTGTAAAAAGTTCTGTGTCTTTCCTTCATTATGTTAAAAAACAATCTATGAAA
Organism: Tolypeutes matacus; assembly: GCA_026826555.1. NCBI lineage: Eukaryota > Metazoa > Chordata > Mammalia > Cingulata > Chlamyphoridae > Tolypeutes > Tolypeutes matacus. Next base: position 2,453,170 of record JAKSZT010032012.1, read on the forward strand.
TGTTTATAGAGATAATATTTATGCTTTGAATCTCCATTCTGTACTAAAGTTTACAAAATATATTAACCTACAAAGTAACCCACAATTTCTGACATTCTCTTCTTAAGGGAATGAGAGAAGGTCTTGCATTCTGCAGGTTGTCTGACAGACGTGAAAATCTAGGTGCCATCGTGGCTGTGGTCACTGTCTGGAAATGTGTCCCTCGACCCTGTGGTCACTGTCTGGAAATGAGACTTGATTAGCTATTTCTGGATGTACAGTATAACAACCACAAAGGACATCAGAAAAGGAGCCGTGTGTTTCCTCTTAAATATAGCCCCAAAGTCTCCCTCAGATTCATGAAGCAAGCCACTAAATACTTCCGTGAGACTTCAGAAAAGAAGAGCTCTAGCTAAGAACCACTAAGGGATGAACTTAAAACTTAAAGGCTTCGCTTGGATCATTCCCAGAAAATCAGAGTATTTACCAAATCTTATTTATGCAAACTATACAAACACATTTTGATCTGCAAAATACCAATATAATGTTTTAGAAAAACAACCTTAAATGAAAAGTTTACTGTGCAGTAAAATGAGGGGAGTTGACCTTTTTTAGTTGCTTATTCTGATGATTTTGGCCACACTGGTCAAATCAGCTGTACCACTGTCAGATCTGCCATTACTCTACGGCTATGAAGCTAGAATGGAGTCCTCCAAAGTTTTATTAATTCTGTTGAGTAATAAGGTTTGGAATGTCCTTTAAAAAAATTTCTGTTTCTGTTTGGAATTATAAGGTGGAGTAGAGAGCCTAAATTATTTTCAGATATCAACCATTTTTATAAGACATTTTTTCATTTATAAGGATTTCTAGTGACTCTTTGGGTCCACAAGCTGATTCTTCACTCTATATTAATCCATCCAAATAGAGAATTCAGAATTAGGTAGGTCCATCTTGGCAAATGGAATGGCTTGAGTCCTAACCATATTCTGTATTTACCTCTATTACAGCATATATAAAGTATTTATTTACATGTATGTTTTACTACACCATGATTATTTTAAGAACATAACTGTTTTACTCATTTTTGCATTCCCACTAGTACAAGTAAGCCTGACATAAAATAGATACTCAGCATACACTTGTTAAATAAATAATGAATAAGTAATTACTTGAAAATCAGATGAAGTTCATTTTGAACATGATTTGCAATTGTTTAGGTGTTATTAGAAAGTAATATGGGGGAGCAGTTGTAGCTCAGGGGTTGAGCGCCTGATTCCCATGTACTGGGTTCAATCCCTGTAATATGTATATCAAGTTTTCCAATGAAATGGCAAATATCAACATAAAATATCAAATATCGTACAGAACGCCTTTCGAGGGACTATTTATTACTATTTCAATGCAAGATGCTATACAAATCTTTTCCCGTGTGATTAAAACCTTGAACTTAAAGTCAGCATGCGCAGATTTACGTGAACTTTTAACCTTTTTTCTTCTCAGCAGTTTGGGTAGGCTGGCTGGATTGGGTTCTGTTACTTGTAACTGGAAACAGATCCTTGATTTGAACATAAGTGTCTAGTGATTTTTCAATTTGGTAAACATTTGTGGCTTGTGTTCCTAACTGCTGATCAGGAGAGAACTGCATGAAAAGAGGCTGATATATTGTGCAGTAACCAGTGTTGACAGTGCTTTCTGCTTTCTAGACCCACGGGGTACTTCTTAAAAGGATATACATCTGGGACGGAAACAGCTCTTCAGCTGCTGGCTAGATTCAAATGACAGTTCATTTAGTCTATATTTGAGTATTTTTGAATATTTTAATCAAAACTGTGACTAAATTTGAGCCAATTGGATCCTCTTTAGAATTTGAAAATATTATTATCCAGCCTCCCACAGAAGAAAAAAAAATTTTTTTAATTGCTTGTCTCTTTGTAAACTTAGCATTGGGGCCAAGTATATGAAATGCCACAATACTGAATATCATGGAAACTTATAAGTCAAATATTTGCTTTTTAAAAATAGCATCAAATAATTGGCTTTAAAAAATTACTTAACTAAATTAACTGAATCAACCAGTTGTTTTGGTATTAGGAAGACACAACTGGATTATCCCATCCTAGGTAATGATTTACCTGAAGTTCATCATATTTATTTAATCCTTGCCAACTCTTCAATTTTCTCCTTCTAGACACAGCTGTACTGACATCACTGAGATTCTAGCATCATTTTTTTTTTCTTCCCCCACCCCATGGCTCACTCGTCTGTTTGCTTGCTGTTTTTGTTCCTTATCTGCTTGTTGTCTGTTTGTTTCTTCTTCAGGAAGCATGGGGAATTGAATCCAGGACCTCCCATGTGGGAGGTGGGCACCCAACTGCTTAGGCCACACCCTCCCCCTGCTCATTCAATTTTGATCACTGTCTGCTCAAAGTTTGCTCATTGTTTTCATGTTTTTGTCTCATTGTCTGCTCATTGTTTGTTTGTCTTCTTTAAAAGGCACCGGGAATCAAGCCGGAGACCTCCCATGTGGGAGGCGGGCACCCAACTGCCTGAGCCACATCTGCTCCTGTAGCATCATTTTTTTTTTTTTTTTTTTTTACTGGGAGGTCCCGGGGATCGAACCCAGGTCCCTCCATATGGCAGATGGACTCCCAACCATTTGAGCCACATCCGCCCCCTGTAGCATCATTTTTAGCAGTTGCCTTTTTCAAAGTTTTGGGTAGACACTAGTGTTTCATTTTAGGAAGGTGGTAAGTTAATATTTTGATGGTTAATTGAGCTCAAGTATTTTGAGCTCTTTTGGAACAAAATAACATTGTTAGGCATAATGCTGATGCACGAAGGGTTGGCCCTACAGAGGGCATGGAAGGAAGGGCAGTCAGTGTACTTAAGAGAAACATGCATAGCTTAATACCTAAGATAGCCATCCTCACCGTCCTGCGCCTTCCTTCACCTCTCAGTTAGATCCAAATGGCTTTTCACACATTTCCTGCACTCTCCTTAATCACTTTTCTGGTGGTTGGGTTCACGGTTTTCCCTCAGGTGATAGACCATATTCATCCACCCAGCTAGCTGTAGGTTTCCAAACCACGGAGGTGTTAATCTTTGGAGTTCACCAGGTCCTGGTTATACCAGAAAGTAGGACGGTCACTGTTTTTATAGGAAAAGCAATTTAGCTTTGGATAATTTAATTCAGCTCTCATTTAAGAATATTAATTATTTTTTGAAGATCAAAGAGAGGCTGTTGGTATGTGGTGAGTAAGTTTTCAGTTAAATTTAAGATCAGCAGAAACAACTGGTGTACTTTCTACCCAACTGGTCTCCAAAGGGTGGAAGAGACAAACACTTGGGCATTGATAGATGGCACCTTCTTTTCCCAGGGGAGCCATGGAAAGTACCGTAATATGCCAGTAAGCATCTGTGACAGGAAAGAATGGCTGCAGTGTTTCTAGTTAAATGTAAACAATAATTCACAATATTGAATAGAGAGTCATTTATTTTGGTAACTATTTTCCCCAGGATTTTAGGCTAGCCACTAGAAATATCATCCAAGGACATCTGTTCAAGGACCTACCTTACAAAAACGGTCAACTATTCCTTAATGTTTATTTCTCTGGTTTATGTCTATGGTCAAGGATGAAAAAAAATCAGGCCTACCAACGTTTATAAAGCTTGGCTTATTGAAAGGTGCTCCTTAGGACCTGCAGTTCCATGAACTGAACTGTGAACAACGTGTGGCTTCAGGGGTGATTCACTTACCGCGAGCTGGAATACGGCTTAGGTGGCCCGACCAGAACAGTTATCATAGCACTGCACCCCTCCAGATCTTAGGTTACATAAAGTTTACATAAAAAATATGAGGGATTCCCTCCGCCTCCCACACTTTCCCACATTAACAACATCCCTCATTAGTGTGGCACGTTTGTTACAATTGATGAACTCATTTTGGAGCATTGCCACTAAGCATGGATTATAGTTTACATTGTACTTTATACTCTCTCCCACACAATTCTCTAAGTTATGGCACAGATCTGTCTTAATTTAGGCTATTACCCAATTATAACTTCTGGAGATTAATGCTGTGGTCAGAAAAAAATGTGCATTCTTTACCCTTAACGGCACGTGGATACGTATCTAAAAGAGACGAGAGTATGAAAACCGTAGTGTTAACAGGTTATATGTTGCGAATATTTTGCCGAGAATAATTTAGATTTCAATGAAAAACTCATTTTTCTGTTTGAGAGGATTTAGAGTGGATCTCCTAGGAGATGCAGGGAGAGATGAGCTGGCCTTTCCCAGGTCTCTTCCTACTTTTCCAGATAGGAGATGCTCTGGAAGAGGCAGCTCCCTGGGGAATACAGGGTCACCTCTGATTCCAATGGCATCTCGTAGCTGCCTGGGCAGGAGATAGAGCATGTAGACAGAGGTAGTCCTTCCTCAACTTCCTGATTACACTGTACATCAGGTGAGAGGAATAGGGAGTGAGAAGGAGAGAAGAAAGGGGACACATAATATTTTGAACCAAATAAGTATATATGGAGGTAAAACAAAAGAAAGTTGCTTCATGCAGACATATCAAAAAGTCCTTGCAGGCTTATTTGTTAGAGTGTGTATATGTGTGCATGTGATGATTTTGTCTAGAGGATAGCAAGTGTAATCTGAGGACATCAGCAGCAGTCCCAGTTATTCTATACCATGATAATGATGCAGTGATGTTCATAAGAATTTTACAGTTTTATAAGGGCATCTCAACCCAGAAGAAGAACGCAAATTTTTAAAAACTGTATGTTTTTCTCCCTTTAAAAAATCCCATTGATCTTTTATAGCAGTAAAATAAAGGCTCAAAAATGGTTATTGCAAAAGTCCATAAGCCAACTAATCAACGACAAGCAGCAGGATTTTTTTTTTTTTAGTCTTTAGGAAAATATCAAGACACATCCCAGCCGACAGACGGCACTGGACGACAGACGGCACTGGACGACAGACGGCACGGACGACAGACGGCACGGACGACAGACGGCA
>JAKSZT010032012.1:2458177-2523203 GCA_026826555.1 Tolypeutes matacus
GGACGACAGACGGCACGGACGACAGACGGCACGGACGACAGACGGCATGGCCGGCAGAATGGCCAAGAGCATGGCCGACAGCACGGCCGACAGATGGCATGGCCGACAGACAGCATGGTTGCAAGACTTTTAACCTTGAGGTCTCAGTTTCTCTTTCTGGGACCTCCCCTTGGCCCCGGATATTCCAAACAGGCCTCACCATGGCCTCCACACAGGTGGGGTAGCCAGTAACAGCTGGGGCCCCTCCCCTTAGCATTAGCAAGGGGGAGGAATAACGAATAGTTTAAAAAGTGACTGCACAAGGCAGAGCTCGCTTATGTCTTCTCTCCCATTTCTCAGCAAACTCTGTTCTTTCTCTCATTTCCCAATAAATTCTTTTTACTGGCCTAACTAAACTGGCGTGTTCTTAAATTCTTTTTTGCAACTTAGCCGAGAACCTAGTTCCCCATTCATTGGTTCTAACTGGTTCTCTATATACCTGTAGTTAGCGTGACTTGACTTCACAAAACACAAATATACTTTAAAAACAATATTTTGCTTGAACTGGTCGGCCTATCCCCAATCTTTTTCCAACCAGAAACCAAGCTTGTAACATTTGGGGGCTTATCTCAAAGTCTTAGGGCAAAGACCTAAAGCAACAATAAATTAAGGGACTCTAAAATTTAGTGCAGATGGCATGGAATAGTAGAGCAATATTTCCAGTCACAGGGTATGCAAATCTCCAAAAAACTCCAGTACATCTTTATTTGACTCATTAATTCATAAATAGCAATAATAGCTGCCATCTATTGGGAGCCTATTATCCATCAGTCACTATTTTGGGTGTTTTATACACATTTGGCATTACACACGAGTAACAACCCTCTACAAGAGGCCCTATTAGTACCTCCATTTTGCAGGTGAGAGAACCAACATTTAGAGAAGTTAAACATTCATCTAGCTAGTAAGTGGTGAACCTAAAATCCACAAAGTCCTGCTGAAATGTCATTATGGGAAATGATAAGAAGCAACAGGCCCCTGGGATAAGACGTCATCTGCACAGCAAACTGAAGAAGTGTGGGGAGAGACACGTGGACCCGGAGGTCCTGAGGTTTGCAGGGAGCATCGCCAGGAGGCCACGTGGCTGGTGCAGGCGAGGGAGGAGCAGTCGATGAGCTCAGATGGGTGATGGGGAGGGAGAGCTGGGCAGCGGGACAATCTTGCAGGGCCCTGTAGGCAATTGTTAGAACTCTGGATTTTACTCTGAGTGCTATGGAAAGCCATTAGAGGCTTTTGAGCAGAGGAGTGACGTGACTGGATTTCTGTTTCCAAAGATCGCTCTGGAAGCTGGTGGTGAAGAGATTGTATGGGAATAAACTGCAGGCAGACCAGTAAGGAGCTACAGAAATAATTCTGGGGAGAGATGATGGTGGTCTGGAGCAGTAGAGGTAAGTGGGCAGAATCTGGGTAGACCCAGAAGGCAGAGACAATTGTGTGGCTGGGTATGGCTGAGTGGCATCACAGGTGACTACAAGAGTTCTGGCCTGAGCAAATGGAAATACAGAGTTATCTTCTGAGGTGAGGGAGACCATGAGAACAGTTTTGTTTTATTTTTGAGGGGTTGGAAATAAGGAATTTGCCTTTGGATATGTCAAGGTTATTGCACATCTAGGTGGAGATGTCAGGAAGGCAATTTGATATGAGTTTGGAGTTTAGAAGAGAGATCAAAGCAAAAGATATAAATTTGGGAGTTGTCAGCATTCAGAAGGTATTTAAGGCTCTGAAACTGGATGAGCTCACCTAGGGAGTGAGTGTAGATGATGAAAAGAGGAGATCTAGGACGGCTTTAGAAGTCTGGTAGGGAGGAAGGCACCAGCACAGAGACAGAGAACCATGAAAGAGGGGTGTCTTGAAAGTCAACCAAGCGTTATCAGTGGATTGAGGACTGCTGATAGGCCGAGTAAGGTGAGAGCTGAGAACTGACCACTGGAATTAACAATGTGGACGGCACTGATGGCTTTGACAGGGGTTGCTTCTGTGGAATGCTAGGATGGAAACCTGACTGGAATGGGATCACCACAGAATGAGAAGAGAGGAAGTGGCAGTCAGGGTTTCTGGAGAACATTCTGAAGGAGTATTGCTGAAAAAGAGAGCGGAACAATGGAGAGATAGCAGGACGCATGAGGAGGGTAGTATTATTATTATCTTAAGATGGGAGATTGGTTTGTATGCTTATGAGAATAATTTACAGGAAAAATGGCAGATGCTTTAGTAATATAAGACATTAACCTTCTTCTATCTGCTTCATAATTGCTTTAATATACTGGTTTTGTTTCTATATATTTGCTTATATAGCAAATAATACTACTAATAAGTATTAGTAGTGAAGTTTTAATAGTGCCAGTGAGAGTCTTCAGCTGTTAGCCTGTTGAGAGCAGTAATTTTGAAAATAATATCAATAGGGCTTTGCAACAGGAAACTATTAACTTTAACTTAGGGTCTTCTGGGTGGAAATGCCTGCTGGATGTGCTCCAAAAATCACAGAAAAGTTTCTGAAGAAAGCACAGTTAGAGCCACATTGTGGAAAAATGGTATGGAAAGAATTAACTATTCCCTCAGTTCAGATGTAACTCCTGGCATATCAACGTTTATTCAAGTTAAGGTAACTCAACTTTTTGAGTTCCATAAAAATAAACTTAAATTCCTGTTAGAGCTACTTCAGCAGCTAAAGACTAGGAACAACACTGACAATAGTAACAGAGATGCAGAAATAGACACCTGGCCACGAGCAGCGGATGGAGAAGCTGCTGGAAGAATAGGTCAGATTTAGAAGACTCTAATATTAGGGCAGGACCGTACGTCATGGCACATTTTAAACTGTTGTTCAATAAAAAATCCAGCTGCCAGTTTCTAAATTTCCCTCCACATTCACGAATTTAAAGTTGAGGCTTCTGTTGTCCGAGTCTCCGCGTTGTGGAATTTATGCTAACCCGCTGTTACCTGGCCATTAATGAGGCTGGGGAGGGCCTCCAGCCCACGGCCCCGCACGCGCTGTACCACTGGGGGAACAAGTCGGCGAAGCGGAGGGCATGCTGGTGGAAAGCTTTGCACACACAGGCCCAGCAGGGAGGAGAGGAGGGCGCCGGGGAGGGGGCCTCGTGACCCCTACTTCACTTACTCTACTTCTAAACTCCAACGAAGGCCGACACAGGCTCCAAGACCTTACCTGGGGAGGTGTATAAAAGGCAAGGCTTCCTCAAAACCCACTGTTTCCCACTGCCCGTGCCTCCCCTCGCCCCCTCCGCCGCCCTTGTCTGCACAGGAAGAGGGTCTGCTTCTGAGGCCCAGCTCCTGCTTGCCATCCCCATTAGAGCCGCACGCCTCCCAGCCTCAGATGTCCCCTTCTGGGGGCCAGAAATTGTCTGTTTTACGCCCAATTCCTCTTTTTCTCCGCTGGGTAGGTCAGTGCTTCTTAAACTTTAATGTGCATATAAATCACCTTGGGATCTTGTCAAAAGGCGAGTTTGATCCGGCAGATCTTGGGGTGCTGCGTTTCTGTATTTCTAACCAGCTCCCACGCAGCGCGGGTGCCACTGGCTGCAGACCTCAGCGAGTGGCCAGATGCCACTGGACTAAAGCCCAGGAGATGGACTTCCATAGACTAAGCTGGGGGATTAGTGTAGGACCACTTTCAGGCATATTTCATGCATTAACCAGAAAAGAGAATGAAGTGGGAACTTTAGGTCTCAATGGCAGCGTTTGAGGAGGAAAATTTTTGCCATAATGCGAGAGAGAGAGGCGATTACTACTTCTGAAATCAGATTACCATCAAGCCAGCAGGTGTCTGGAGCTGGGCGTCAGAGGACCCAAAGCTCTCCTCTTTGAAGTTTGCTCTCGACAGAACGGAGGCAGTGATGCCATGTGGATAGAGGGGATATGTTTTGGATCTAGTGATCATGGATCTATGGGCATTTAGAGACTAAGTCTTATTTAAAAAAGGTAACCTTCCTTAAATTTACCTCCCCACCTCTCAATCTAGATATATCACCCCTGGTACTTGTCACCTTAGAGCCCTGGGCTGCTTCTTCAGAGCTCTTGCCATACCCTGGGGCTGTCCTCTTCCACGCTAGCCTGGGCACGCTCAGAGCAAGGACTGTGTCTGCTCACCATGGCCATCAGCAGTGTGCCTCACACCCAGCAACGATCACTAAATATTTGTTAAATGAATGGAAAAGTCGATGTTTTCCAGCTTTCAGCAACTGGTGCCTTCAGTTTCCCAGCTGAGGCTGACGATGACCCACAGTGAGCCTCTGCCTCCTGGCCTCTGTGTGTGGGGCTAAGGCTCGTGAGTAGCTCCGGCTATCGGCTCGTGAGCTGGCTAAGAATTCATTTGCCAATGCAAGACCCTGGAGAAGTGGCAACGCTCAGGGCAGGGGCTGCTCCGTGGCCCTCGTTCCTTAGATGGTGATGAGGAGCAGAGCCTCGCTGCCCCCAACAAACAGAGGGAACAAAACCTTGTGCTTTTGCCATTGAGGCTTTGAGGCTATTTGTTACTGCAGCAGAACCTAGCCTATTCTGATTAAAACAGGCCACGGGGCCATGCCACGACCCGAGAGATGCTGGGCTCTGCCTGGTTCCCAGGCCCGCACCCCTCCCTCTGAAGCTGGGTTTCTAGTGAGGCCCTGAACCAAGGTGCTGAGCAGGCTTGCCTTTGTTCTGAGGCCATGTCTGCCCTTGAAGCCGGATGCCTGGCACACACGGTGCTCGTGGCTAAGGCCTCTAGGCCAGGAGGCCCTGTCCTGCTCCTGCCATCCCAGGCAGTACATCTGCGCCTCTGAGCCCCAATTGTCTGCCGTCCAGCTTGCCGAGGGCCAGCAGCTTTATCTTTTCTGCCTGCTGGATTCTCCTACTGCTCCTGTTTCTCCAACCATGTGCTCTCCCATGGGTCAGGGAACCCTGCAGACCCACTGTTGAGTTTTATCAATAACAGGAGTCCCACGAATTATGTGCTGCTGAATCCTGCCTGTGACGGCCATCTCCGTCGCCAATCCTGGTCCTCAGTCTTTCCTGAATCCCCAAGGCCCTGGCCACACTGTTAGAATCAAGGAATTTTATCCCAGTTTCCTGCTTTCTTATTCTGCCCCGAATTGCTGCAATTAAATGGGCCATGTGCAGCTGCATCCAGAGATGTAACAGATGGGATCTTGGAGACTGAGGTACCAAACAGAGAGCAGAGGGCTTTTTAGAAGGATTGGTCTCCCACCTTCTGGGGGGGGGGTAGAGAAAAGACACTGGGGAGCTGACTTGGAAAGGGTCACTTGACCCATAAGTGTATGTGGCAGTCACTGCATTTAGTCCGTGCTCTCTGACCCTGTCTGTTTGTTCCTGTGAATATCTGTCAAGGAGAGAGGACTAGACTTAGAGTCAAAAAACATGGGTTCGAGAGTGAGCTCCACCACTTACTAGCTGCGTGACCTCAGCCAGATCCGTGAACTTCTCTGAGCCTATTTTCCCATGTATAAAATGAGGCTAATAGCATGTGCCTAAGACGGCCCACACCGAGGCCGACTGGTCCTCGCGATAATCAGGTGAAATGTTTGAGGAAGCATTCGGCCTACTGTCAATAGCTTTAAGAATGGACGCTAGTGCCACGGCGACAAGGATGCTTGGAGCATGGGCAGATGGACTGTGCCCAGCAAGCATCAGGCTCACCCTGAGAAATGAGTGAATGGCGCCATCTTGGTATTTACATAGAGCCAGGAAATTGCCACGTTGCAGAAAAGCGTTGCTAAAGATGATGTACCCATGGAAGGCAAAACGTGGGAGTGTCCTGGAACTGGGTTTGGGTGGAGTTGAAGCAAGATTCAATGGGGAGAGCTCAGGAGCACGGAGTCTTGGGAAACCACTTAGAGTAGGATGGAGCATCGCTGGTGAGGGCAGGATGCTCCCGACTCAAGGACATGGCCCTACCAAGCAGGGAAATTAAGCCACTGCTCCCCCCACCGGATTTCTAGCCGAGATGGGCAGATGGACAAGGGGATAAGGTACAGATGGCACTGCTGCCGTGTGATGGAGCCGTCGACTGCACATTCTGCTGCTGGTAGTCTCGAGGTCTCTGGAGGATCTCCTTTCGCTTACGTTAGCTCCCAGGGCCCGGGTTGCCAAGCCTGGCCTGGCTTCGCCGCCTTCCCAGCACAGTTCCCTCAGATGCAGCCTTCCCAGGGCTGCTCAGAGGCCTGCTGTGGAGGCGGGCTCCTGCTACGGAGGGCGGCAGGGCCACACGGGCACGCGTGGGACCCCATCTGTGGGGTGGCTCTTTGGGGCCCCTGGGGAAGTTCTCAGGAGAGGGGCACTGGCATGACCACTCACCACGCAGTGCTCCTACCTGGGGGTTTTCTCCTACGCAAGTCGTTCACAGAGCAAACATTTCCAGGCCTAGAGCAAAGGGAGTGTGGTGGAGACACTCACAGGAAGCACGGGGGAAAGCAGGGAAGTGGGAAGAAGAGGTGCCGCTACCAAGAGGGAGTGGACCAAAGGGCGGTTTTGCTGAAGGCGGCCACAATAACCTCTAGAATGAAACAGTGACATCAGGTAAACTGCAAACTTCTCTTGGTCGTCTAATGTTGGAGAAAGTTACGATATAGGATGAGCGTGAAAATGAAAAGTGTAGAGATCAACAGCACAAAGCTGAGACGAAGACCGGAGAAAAGCTGGTGAGAGCAGAATTTTAGGGAGCAAAGACTTTCAAATAGCTGATGAGAAGTTCTCAGGGAGAAAACCTTAAGCTGACAATGGAAGAGTCACAAAAGGAGAGGAAATTATTTCTTGCAAGTGCAGAGGCCTTGGCTTTACAAGCCCGACTTCGTTACACACTGCTAGTCTGATTGTGGGCCTCTACTGAACTGGATGTCTTAGTAATGCCAGACCACAGGGGTCTCATGAGGCTTAGGGCAGATCGTATTATGAAACCTCTTGGTTATCTGTAAAGTTTCAAACAATTGTTAGCTATTATTATCAAAGAATTTCTCTAATTTCCGACATTGCACTTTCTAGACCCTCCTGGTATGTGGACTTGCTCACATGTCTGTCTCCTGAGCAGGCTGGTGGTAGGTAGAGCTAAAGGAGTAATTCGAAGGCCTGTTCTGGATTCCTCCTGACTGCAGAGAAAATTCCTAACCGTTTTGTAGGATAGCTACGTCTGCCCCGTTTTGTTGGCAGCTATGTCTCCTGGTTTTGTAAGGCTGCTGTATATACCCAGTTTTCTGTGTCTGAGGCTATTTTTGACCATTCTCAATCATTCATGTTATAGAAGTTCCCCAAATAGTTGTCTGAATCGTTCTTGCCTTTTGATGACCCTGTACTTTGCACGTGGGCTTTGGACACGTCATGCCAGAGGCTTGCGATGCCCTTCCACCGTGTCTCCTCCGCTCGCCTCTTCCTCAGCTGTCAATGCCTGGCTCTGATGCCACCTCGGGAAGCCTCTGCCTGCTAAGCTTGGTCACATCCTTCCCCGTGTCCTACAGTGCCCTGGCCAAGCCTCTGACAATCACCACCACAAAACAAAAGCGCGGGCCAGGCTCGGCTAGTGTCCTGGGGGCGTGCAGTGTGCCAGACGCCACGAGCGGCATTTTACATAGACGACCGCACTGAATCCTCAGCAAAACCTTTCCCCAGGTAATGCTGCTCTAATTCCCATTTTACAGGGGAGGAAAGTGACTCAGGGAGGTTGAGGAACTGGCCCCGGTTACACGGTGGGCCGGCAGTGAACTGGTCTCCCACGCAGTGCTCACTCCACGGCCACGTGTGGAACCACCGCCTGGTCCTGTGCTGCTACGGTGTGTTCACTTAGTGCTCTCCACCCCCCCCCCCCAGGGGACTAAGCCCAAAGAAGAGGAATCTTACCTTAGTCAGCAGTTAGGTGTAAGCCCTCAATTAATGTTTGCCAAGGGAAAAGATAAGTGAGTAAAATCATGGCGTTAAGCCATGAAAAAACCCTAAAACACGGATATCCCCTGTAAATGGGAGTCATATGCACCACCCAAGCGAGGCAACAGCTATGTTTGACTTGGATCCTCGACGGTCATTTTTCTGGCTCTCATCCCCTTAGCAACATCTCTTAAGAACATGAGCTTCTGACGTGGGGAGATGATACATATGACAGATGCATCAAACCACCCTCCTTGCAGGGCTGGTTCACCCAGCCAGCTGCCTACAAGCAGGCTGTGCAGGGAACAGAACATGTAAGGAGACCTTAATGTTTCTATCTAGTGGAGGGAAAGGGCAGAAGGCACGAGGTAGGAGCAGGCAAGGTATGACACAAAGTAGGGTGGCCAGGGAAGAAAAACGGCCTACAAGGCCCTCTGACTGCTAAGTAAATAAGACAGCTCATCAGATTGCCACTGAATCTCTAACACCTAACAGCCCCTGGCACCGAGCAGGTGCTTCATCAATGTTTCATGAATGGGTGAATAAACAAATGAATGGCCAAGCTGGGAGGAAGCTTTCTTTTCTACCTCCAGGAAGCTGCATTGGAACTCATGGGGGGTGAACTGAGAAGCCAGCCTCTGGGCAGCAGCTGGGACCCACGAGCTCTCTCGGCCAGTTCCCATTTAAGGGCACCCTGTGCCTCTGGGTTTTCTGGCTGAGGTGGCAAAGGCCAGGATTAAGCTGATGGGGCTGTGATCACTGAGTTCTGAAGGAACAACCCTGGGAGCAAACCTCACATTCTCTCATACGGGGCCCAACAGCGCCCAGCTTTCCGAAGCTCTCGCTATTTCTCATTCGACCAAATGTAGGGAGAACTATCCGCGGGCGAGCGGACGCTCTGCTCTGGACCCTGAGTGTCTGCGCAGTGTTCTGACTCCTGCATCGCACCCACCCGCCACAGCACCTCTTCACACGCCCTTCCCTCTGCCGCAGAGACCCTCCTCTCCTTTTCATAAACACTTCACCATGGTTTCCTCTCTCCAGGCTCAGCTCAAACCTCACACAAGGGGAGGTTAGGTCCCCGCTGAGCAGTTCCTAAAAGCCTCTGAGCAGGACGCCCATCCCACGTTCTCTCCCAGTTTCCTCAATCGTCTGCCATCCCCTCTCAACTTAAACCCCGTGGGCGCCCAGGGCTGTCTGCTCCTGGGTTCAGGGGTCTGCAAACGGCCTCGCACACGACAGGTCCTTAGTAAGTGTTGTGGGATGGATGAGGAGACCCTAGCTGATGTCTTCTCCTTGCTAAAAGAAAAGCTGAATCTTCAGCGGAGTCTGCAATCTAGACAGCAGAGTCAAATGGAAAAAGGAAGAATAAACAAAAAAGAGACATGTTCTGAAAAAAAGGCCAATTGCTGCATCCTTTACTGTACCTCTAACACTTCAGCAAAAATATAATCGTTTGCCAGATCTGATCGATAGTATTATCTGATTTTCATATAATCTCAACACATGGGCCATTTTGTGAAAAACAAAAAGCCATGAAAAATTATTATTCATTATATTCAGGGCAGTGTTACTCTTTGCCAGGTTTATGGCATCTAAATCACACAGAAATGAAATCCTCAAAGTCACAGGCATCCTCTTTCCAGGCCCCACTTATTATATTCTAAATATTCTGAGTTGGATTTTACATTTTTAAGTGGATCAATTTTCCTTTTCAGTCCAAAAGTTTCTGAAATTTCCAACATCTGCCTGGGAAGTGAAGAGTGAAACAGTTTTTTAAAGGTCAAGGAATGAAAAAAAAAAACTTTGTTGAGGACTGTGGATTTTCAATTTGTTTCACATGAGACTATTTCAGGAAATTACCCTTTAACTGATGCTCATCTTGTTTGTTCAGTAATATTCCCTTGAGAGGGGATGGACTGTGATCTAAGAGATTTTTACAAGGTAAAAATTCTACTAGTTCGTTTTCTGAGGACAGTATCCAGGTTTCCAGTTCTTTGCCTTCTGACAGTGATTCGTGACCTATGTGGGAGACCGAATTTTCTCCAATTTAAATAATAAGTCACATTTAGTCAAAATCATGTTTCTCTGTGAACAAACTTTATCTATGATTGCCCAGATAATACAGTTTTCCAGGTGTTGGACATGGGTCAAGGATGGTACTAGGGAAAACTCTCAAGAGGCAGCTCTGTCCTGTTCTCCCCAACCCCCTGGGCTGGAAATTCCCACCATTAGTCATTTGCCAGTTTAAAGCTCTGGCTTTCTGCAGCCTTAACAGTTTGGTGTGGTGCTTTGAGGAAGGAAAGGTTTAAGGGGCTGAGAATGAGCTCAGTGGCCACATCCAGAGACTCTGTTCCACGTCAAGTACAGCATGGTAGGCTCTATTTGTTTTGAGATGTTGGGGGACCACAAAATATTATTTTTGGAGAAAGTGTTCTGCTACTCATTTTATTTGTTTATTTCACAAATGGACTCTAAAATTCATATGTAGGGATAAGTGTCCAAAAATCGTCAGCATATTTCTGGAAAAAAGAAGGATAGGCTGGGGGAATTACCCTACAAGGAATGTGAAGACTTATAAAGCCTTGTAATTTAAACAATGTGAATTGGCTTTGGGAGACACAGACAGATCAGTGAAGTAGAATAAATAGAATAGAGTCCAGAAATAGACTCTCATACATAGGGAAATTTTAGTGAGAGTAATGACATTACAAATCCATGGGGAAAGAACAGAATATTTAATAAATGGTGCTGTGACAACTGTCCATCCAAATGGGGGAAAATAGAACTCTACATCATGGCATACTCCAACATAGAATTATAGCTGAAATTTCATTAACACTTCTGGCAAAACAGCTCAGAACTCAAGCTCTCTAGATGGAGATCATTCAGGCCTTACTGAGGGCCCCATGGTGGCTTGGTTCCAAAGGAAGGAGAGGATGGCTGACCTGACAGAGAACTGCCACTCAGAGTTAAGCCAAGCAGACAGAAGGCTGCAGGGCAGTTATACAGCTTCAAGAGTGCTGATCAAAGCTGGGAACTCAAGGACACAGCAAGGCCCGAAGGCAACGGTGCCAATGATGCTACAGATCTCATTTTGAGTTCCACCAACTTCTAATCCCTGCCATTATAAGGGTGAATGAAGAAAGATTCCTGCATCCACTCCTTCCCCCTCTTGAACTGTGGGCGCATACCTAGTTTTGAGAGAGGCAGTACACCTAGAGTGTAAGAGTTTGCTTGGAAGTCATCTGTACCTGGCTTTGAATTGTGGATCTGATCCTTACTTATATGCCTTGGGGACAAGAGTAACACCTACATTTTCTGGGATTACTCTGAGGATTAAACAAGGTGATACATGTAACGAACATAGCATAGTGCCTGGTATATATAAGTGCTTAACAAATGGGTTAATCACTATTGGCATTTTTTCTAATACAACACTTTGTAATGTTTCTTCTCTCTTAATTTAACTTGTACTTATTGAACATCTACTGCATATCAGACCTTGTAAAAGGTAATTTTACACATTTCATCTCACTTAATCTTGGTAAAAACCTAAGAAATAGGTTTCGTTATCCCCATTTAACAGTTCTGTGTATATGAATTATCTCTCCAATGAAACTATAAACTAGCATTTTCCTAACTATGCTAAAAAGCAATGGGTTAGTGAGAATTGAAAAGTTATTTTTCTGGAAAAAAAATAGAGAGAGATAATTACATGGTTAAATAAGTTTGGGAGATTTGGGGTAAAACAAACTAACCAAGTTTCCTTACTGCAGGCCATCTCAAGGTTATTGATATGTTAACTGATATTGATAATTTCAAAAAGGGGGTGTGGCAGCTTGACATTATTTTTGTGAATCCCCAAAAAAGAGAAGGATGATGTTTGTAAACTGGTCTGTTCCTCTGGGTGTGAGTCCCCTTTGATTATATTAGATTTACCTGCCATGTCTATTACATTACCTGCTAAGATTAGGGCTTTGATTCAACCACGTCAGTAGGGCGTGACTTAAGGTTGATTTCCTGCCCCCTTGGTGGGCTGCTATAAATGGACACTCACTCTAGATATCACATGGGAAGAGAGAGAGTTTTCTCATGTGACAGAAAGGAGAAGGCTCAAACAGCTAAAGCCCTGGGAAGAAAGATGAGCCATTTGCCTGATAGTTTGCAACTGAAGAGAACAGAGTAGCTGAGCAGCTGGGAAGGCCTGGAAAGAAACGAACCCTATGCCAGAGACTGATATAGAAGGAAAGAGAGACCAGGCAGAGATCGCCCGCCATCTTGCTTCAGCACATGGCAGCTGACTTTGGTGAGAAAGCAACCTTGAGTTGAACCCTTTAAGGCCTTGTAACTGTAAGCTTTTACCCCAAATACACTAATACACGGGGATTCTCTAATATATTTGATAATCAAACCAATTCTTTGAGTTTTCCTCAGAATGTAGCTTGGGAATGTGTGCAATAAAGGTTCACTGAACAAAGGGATCCAGTCTTATGCTTTTTTGAATGTCCACAGGCAAAGCGTTAAGGTGCTACCTTTCTACCTGAAGGCGAGTCATCAGATTAAGAATGACTAAGCCCTGGTGAGGATGTGGACCAACTAGAGACTCAAACCCTGCTGGCTGGAAAGCAAAATGGTGCAGCCACTCTGGAAAACAGTCTGTCCCATGTGCCCCGACAATCCCACTTCTAGGTGCTTACCCAGCTGAAATGAAAATCTATGCTCACACGAGCACCAAGTGGAAATAACCCAAATGCCCCTCATCTGGTGAATGGATAAACAAACTGTGGTACCTTCATACAATGTAATACACTCAGCACTGAAAAGGAATGAATTACTGATACATGCAACAGCATGGATGAAAATTAAATGCACTAGGCAAAGTGAAAGCAGCCAGATGCAAAAGGCTGCGTGCTGTCTGGTTCCATTTAGACAACATTCCATACAACCGAACTGGGAGGGTGGAAAACAGATCCGTGGTTGCCAGGTCTGCGCGTGGGAGACTACGAAGAGACACAGGTGATGAAACTGTCCTATCAGTAGACTTTGATTGTAGATACACAGCTGTGCACTTGCTAAAACTTAGAGACGTGTACATGAAAAAGGGTAAACTTTATAGTATGTAAAGTATAGCTTAAATTTTGAAAATGGGAAAAAGCCCCCTCAAAATTGTCTACTGAGCTGGTTTTACATTTTTTTCATTAAAATTTTTTTTATTGAAGTGCATCATTCATATGTGAACATACATAAACAGTAAGTGTATAGTAAAAGTTGTGAATGTACAAAATAAATATGCATAACATCATACAGGGCTCCCATACATCACCCCACCAATACCTTGCATTGTTGTGAAATAATTGTTACAAATTATGAAAGAGCATCATCAAAACAGAGCTACTGAGAGCTTATTTACATTCTTAAAAAAAGATTTATTTATTTATTTACTTACTTACTTTATCCATTTTACCCCCCCCGCCCCGCCTGTTGGCTGTTTTTTGTGTCCATTCTGTGGGCAATTCTCTGTGTCTGTTTCCTGCCCTTTCTTCTCATCCTTCTCCTCCAGTCTTCACCAGGATTCAATCCTGGGGACCTCCGATGTGGGAGAGAGGTGTTCTGCCACCTGTGCCACCGCAGTTCCTGGTTTTTCGGCGCGTCTCGTCTTGGCTCTCCCGTGTCTCTCTCCTGTTATGTCATCATCTTGCTGCGTGGCTTGGCGGGGCCTGGTGGCGCACCCATGCACGGGGCCTGGAGGTACATGTGCCTTCTATATATATATTTTTTAATTTTACTGGGAGGTCCCGGGGGTCGAAACCAGGTCCCTCTATATGGCAGGCGGACGCCCAACCATTTGAGCCACATCTGCTCCCTTATTTACTTTTAAAACCAAAAAAGGTAATACCTGTTTTTTGTTGTTGTTTTTGAGGTTTGGGGGCTGGGGATTGAACCCTGGACCTCGTATGTGGGAAGCTGGTGCTCAACCACTGAGCCACATCGGCTCCCCGGAGTTGGTTTTCTCGTCTGTTTTGCTTGTTGTTTTTTTTTTCCCTAGGAGGCACCGGGAACTGAACCCGGGACCTTCCATGTGGGAACAAGGTGCTCAATCAGTGGAGCCACATCCGCTCCCTAATACATGTTTTTAAAAAACATTTAAAAAGAAAAGAATGACAAAGAATACAGCAGTGCACCTCCCCAAGACGGCTGCTGCTCAGAGTCCATCCACGTGCCTCTCGCTGGCACTGCCCAGCTTCTCCTTGCAGCATGCTGGCTTCCAAACCAGCGTCTGCCCCGGGGACAACGATACCTGCCACTGCTGGGTCCCCACCCACCACTGCTACTGTGTATCGTAGTTCTGTCTCCATGTCTCATTTTTTTCTAGATTATATGCTCCAGGCAACAAAGAGCCGTGCCCTGCTGGTATCTACCACAATGCCCATTAAAATGCCTGGCAGGAGCTCTAGAAAAAGATGTTTACCCAATCCACGATCTACCCTGGGATGACAGCGTCAAGTCTGCGAGTCCTGCAAAGCCCGTGAGCTGCTTGAAGGCGGGCACCGTGCCTGCCTCGTCTTGCCCTTGGGCTGGGCACACTGTAAAGCTCCAGAAAGGGCTTTTTGAACAGCTAGGGAACGAATGGACTCCAGGGCTGGTCACGGCTCTGGTCCCCGACGGTGCCGGGAGGAGAACCGGGCGCTGGGGGCGGAGCTGCGGGAGCTCGTGGAGGGGCCTCCGGCAGCCCGGGCCGCGTGGACGAGCTGGCCCCCGGCCGCGCTGCTGCGCGCCTTCGTCCCACGAGCGTCCTCGCAGCTCTTGGAAGGCAGCTCGGCGTCCGGGGCGCAGCTGGGACGCCCGAGGGATCGCGCTGCAGCACGCCAGGCTTCCCGGGTGGTGTTCCCAGAAGTGAAGACGATGAGGGCTTCGTTTCTTAGCAGGAAAATAAAAACACTTTATAAGGGTTTTAAGACAGACCTTTTCTACCTAATTCTTCTCCTCTCCCCTAATGCTGGCCAGTCCCTGAATTTTAATCCCTTTTGGGAAAGGGGGATGCTTCTTCCAACACATATTTTTAAAAACTAGACTGAGTTGAGCATTGAATCTATTTTATTTGATGCAACAGATAAGGCTTTAATTGTTACAGCTACGGTTAAATAGTTCAGTATCTCAAACGGCCTTAGCACTTCAGGTGGCCTGAGGGGAACGGGCCTCAAAAGGACATATAATAGCATAATGATCACTTGCAAAGTCAGGGTTTTATACTCGTTGTATCTGATGAATAAACACACTGGATCTAGAAAGCACAGACTCTGACCCCAATCTCCCTGTCCTTCCATTGCTTCTAGGGCAGGTGGTCAAACGTGTGAGCCAATTTATTCTGTTTTAAAACTCTGATAAATACAATGTCTTTCAATTAAGCCATTTAATTAAAAGCGATTCCATCAGCTCGCTATACGTCCTATTTAATGTAAAAAGGCTTTGTGGAAGCAGAAAAGTAACAAGAGAAGTCCTGAAGCTTTTAAGATTCTGCCCAGAATTCCTTATACCAAAATTATTTTTGTTTCCTTATTGGACATTCATAATATTGCAGGCATGAAGAGAAATTTTAAAGACACCTTCTAAGGGAAAATAGGTGAATAATAGAATTCTAGCATGAGGCACCATTCCTCAGCACAGGATGCAGATTATCCCCCGTGACCTTGAGTCATATGTTTGTCTAGTTGGCATACGGGAATCAAAGCTATCAATTTGATCACCTAGGGACAGTTAGTTTTTCCCCGGACACTAGTCATTCCAACCAAATGGTTCTCAGTATTTGCCCTGGGTCACAAAAGGGACTATATAGGCATGTCTGGGAGGTTTTGTTTAAAAGATTAAAAGAATCCCTCTTCTTTTTTTTTTTTTTTTTTAATTGAGGTACCAGGGCTGGGGATTGAACCTGGTACCTCCTATGTGGGAAGCTGGTGCTCAACCACTGAGCCACATTGGCTTCCCCGAGTTGGTTTTTTTTGTTTGTTTTGCTTGTTCATTTTTGTTTTCTCAAGAGGCACCAGGAATCGAACCTGGGGCCTCCCACATGGGAGGCAAGCACTCAACTGCTTGAGCCATATTTGCTCCCCCTCTTCTTTTTTGATTGACTTGAATTATCCTTACAGGAAGTAAGGACAAACTCAGATCATCACTGAGTAAAACAAACAGATACCTAGAGGAGGCAGTGTTAGAATTTAACTTCCATAGAAGGAAAAGATTTTGTACAACAACTACAGGGAGAAAAGGTTGGAATAGTAGAATTCTGTGCTGTCTATAAGAAGTCAATCAAGGCAATAGTGAGATAGGTCAAGAAAAAATAGGCTTACCATTATGAGTGGGAGGGAAGTGGAAAAGAAACAGAGCTAGAAAAGAAGAAATCTAATCAAAACCAAGCCTAACTAGTCCAGGTCTTAAAATCTGAAATAGAATATCTGAAAATGTACCGTGTTCCTAGGCATGCCCATTACTTTCTCTCAACACCTCCTTAAGGAACAAGCTGCTCTGCCGAGGCCAAGCAAATACTCTTTCTTGAATATATGGATTCTGGGAGGATTGGGAAGCTGAGCCCGTCAGGTCTTGGCCGCTGGAGCTGTAAGGCCATGTCGAGGAAGAGCCGGCGTTATAGTAACCGAAAGCCTTGTGCAGGCTGAAGTTGCGAAGAAGAAACTGGCAGCTGTGGAGAGGAAGCTTCGGAGACAGCGAAGCAAGAGGCCGTGAGCTCTCAGAAGAGGGAAACACAGCAACTGGGACGAGGCTGCTGCAATCTCCCCGTGCTCTTGAATTTCAGCATCTTCCCCCAGCTGGATTCTCCAAGACTCCAATGCACCCACCCAGGAAATCTCCTTTCATTTAAGCAAGGCTGAAAAGATTTTTGTTCCTTGAAATCAAATTCTATCTCACATGCAGAGAGTTGAGAGAAGACCTGGCTCCAAACATGTAAACCTGGGCCAGTGATGTAACTTCTCTGAGCCAAAATGTCAACATCTGTCAACAGAGGACTGTACCTGTTCTTGCCAGTGTGGCTATGGGGATGAAATGAGAACAAGGCCTAAAGGTGAGCCTAGCACACAAAGGACCCTCAAGAAGCCGTCACTGTACCTCTCTGTCTTATCTCCTTCTAACGGACTGGAATCCTGAGCTGCTGCCATCAGTCCCACAGCATAGCAGGCAGGCGACAGACAGAAAACCCCCTCAGTCTAACCAGAATGACAATCAGACAAACTCAAAGAAGCCGCCTTATAGGGCCCTAGAGCAAACATGACTTGCCTGAGGTTTTAAGTGGGGGTAGAACAGCATTTTAAGTTCCTTCTGGCAACTAGGAGTGACTGATCATCCATTCACCTGAAAGCGTGCCGGGGGTAGAGTGGCCAAGACAGAACCACCGTCCCGACTCCCAGCCTGGTCACCGCAGTGCACTAGGCAAGGGAGGCGAGGTTTTAGGAGTCCAGCTCAGGAGGGTAAATTGGGGTGGAAGCGTTTTTGGGCTTAGTATTATGTACTTCCTACTTGCCCATGATCAGGGGACTAGATCTCAAGATTCCAGAGTATGCTGATGGTGTTAATAATAGGGGGTTTGGGGAAAAAACACACCAAAAGTAAGCTACGGACCATAGTTGGCAGTAATATTTTGATGATGTTCTTTCATAATCTGTAACAAATGTTCCACAACAATGCAAGGTGTTGGTGGAGGGGTGATGTGTGGGAATTATGCTACTTAGGTACGATGGTTTTGTAAGCAGAACTTCTCTAAAAAAAAAAACAATTAAAAAAATTATGTTGCATTGTATCACTATTTAATATTAGAGACTCAACCAAGATGCCCCGTTGTAAAAATAACCCTGCGCTCAAGATGCTATGACACGAATTCCTGAAAGATGTTAACAGGTCCCCAAAAATTTTTACTGTCCTGGATTTCCCAGGAATGACAGTGCATTTCAGATGTCCAGGCGAGCGGCTGCCAATTTAAAGAAGGCGAAGCACCTGTGTGGTGTTTCCAAACACCAGAGGGATTTCTCCCTGTGGCCTCCACCCCCAGTTCAGAGGACTGCCAGGCTAGTCTTGCACGCCCATCTCAAGATAAGGGAAAGCCGGGCAGATCATTCTGAACTTGATCCATCCTGGAAATTCGATCCGGCCCTGAGAACACGCCGAGGTTGCCCTGCGCTGCGGCTGGGCGCCAACGCTCCTGGGCTCTCGCCAGGGCTGTTTCTGCCCATCACCAGATGCATTCTGGGATGTTTCTGCCCACACGCAAAACTTTGGCTTGTTTTTCTTCACAGCAACTAATGCCTCAGGAAAAAACAAACAAACAAACAAACAAACAAAAAACGGCTTTGCAGTTTCCATGCTGCCTTTAAACCTGCACAACTAGATGACACACAATACTGCAAGAACCAATGTTCTCTTCTCCTTTTAAAATCTACCTTCGGCTAAACTTGTCCAAAGCCCAGTAGCTCTCTCTTGCGCGCTCTCGCCTTTGTGCACACACGTGCATTTCAGGACCAACACAAGCACACATGGTTGTGAGGCAGCTACGAGTTTATGTGACAGTAGCTTGCAGATTTAGCCTTGAGACCGAAGTATGTATCTGCAGCTGGCTGGTGACCAGGGAAAACCAATAAATTCTTTAAGAGGCCTCCAATCAGGGAGTGAAATAACGTAGATTGATATTGGAACTGCTGGGTTTTAAGGCTGTCACTAATAATCTAGAGCAGGCTGGTTCACAGAGGACATACAAAGGGGAAGAGACCAAAAATACACAAAAGGTCAGAACCCACAGTGTTCTGCATGTTTTCTCCCAGAAAATATTCAAAGGCATTTCATCTAGAGAGCCCGGATGAATGGAACCAGCCAGCGTTCTCAGCAGGCATTAAGAGCCTTATGTGTTTATTTCAAAGCTTACGAACTTGACCCTTGGTATTTCAGCTCCCAATGCTGACAGCAACAAGATATGGCAATATATAGCTCAGAGAAAAGTGCGAAGAAGATCACCGGATGCAGATTAAAACTAGGCAGGCTGGGGTAAAAGAAGGTGTGTATTATGTTAACTTGATAAAGAGAATGTTGAAAATCTACGTTCACGTATCATAATTAGAGTAGCATTGAGATATTCTGGCATCTCTATGTTTTATTAATAAAACTATGAAACAGAACCAAATATTAGGAGTTTAATAAATACATACTTAATGTACAAATGAAGGGATATTCCAAACAGAATTCTACACAAATCTACTGCCTTGTGCAGCATTAACATGTGTTCTGGTGTGGCCAGAAAATAAAGAATTAGATCTTTTTTGATGCGGGACTTAGCAGCACTGACATTACATTAGTATATATTAGGAATCTTCACCATTTTTATATTTTATACTTATTTGACTAAAGAACATTTGTGTGTGTGTGTGTGTCGTATAACTAGATTTTGCTTAATTCAGTTTGGGGTATGTTCTATTGAACACATCTGCGGAAATGCTGATCTAAGATAAAATGCAAAATGGATACAAAAATACGACTGTATCTTGAATAAAGTCCATGTTTTAATTTGGCCATTCAATTGCTCAGAAGCACATAAGCCCTACCTACCCTGAGGAGTTCACACAGAAGCCCGGTCCTGCTCCTGCCACAGGGCATTTGCCCTGGAGGTCTCGCTCACAGCTCAGTTCCTTCTTCCAGCTGGGCATCTCCGCCAGCGTCAGTAATGTAGAGAAGTCTACCCTGTAACTTACCTAAAAGAGCGCCCTTGCCACCTTCTCATCTTGCTTATTCTTAAAGCACTCCAAATAATTTTACTTTACATTTGTGTTTAATTATTCATTTATTACCTGTCTACCCTACTGGAAGATAAACCCCTCGAAAGACATGGCTGTTTTGTTCAACTTTGTGTCTCCGGCACTTAGAACGGTACATGGCACTTAGCAAATGCACAATAAATATGTATCGAATGGGTGAATGAATAAAAAACAATTCCATGAGCGTGCCACAGAAAGGGTTAAAATAAGGAACTCGAGCAATCCAGACTGAGGGCGCTCAGAAAGGCTTTATGGAGAAGACGCACGTGAGCTTGGCACTGAAAACGGGACGGTTTCTGACTGGGGGCATACGAGAGAAACAGTGCAGGGCAAGGAAAAGGCTGAAACAAACATGGTCCAGAGATGGAAAAGTGTGGGACAGGCACGGGAAGGAGATCACTTCAGCCCCATTAAGTCAGCCTGCCCACCACAACAATGCTGGTTGTCAAACCAGGGTTCCACTTGGGTCTCTGAGTTCCACTTATGTTTTTCTGATTGATATTGATTGATTCATTCTAGTATGTGCCAAATATACTTCAAGGTGATGGAGATGACAGCGGTGAACAAAACATAAAAGATCCCTGCATTCGTGGAGTGGGAAGGAAAATAATACACAAGTAATTAAATTATAGGATATAGTAGAAGGTGGTATGAGCTATGGAAAAATAGGGTAATGGAGATGAGCAGTGCCGGGGGATGGCCTGCGCTCTCTAAACCTTTCTCGAGCTGAAATATGCATATGGAAAGGGCGCAGGGCATGACCGGGATGCTCTCTGAACGTCAGTCCTGGGCCCACCTCCTGTAACCAGCGCTGCCTCCAGCAGAGCTCGGCTTTCACTGCTTTCTCAGCCTCTAGCAGACGGAACTGCAGTGCACCACTGCTCCCTCACGCTGCTGGGGCCGCCCCCCGCCCTCCTACCAGCCGGGGCCCTGGTGCTGGCAGTGGGCGGCCGAGCGCTCGTGGGGAGCAGGGCCGTCTGGGGGAGCCGGAGCCCCAGCTGGGGTGGGTCAGGGGCGGCCGGCCGGCCCCTCTCCTTCCCGCCGCCCTTCTCCGGCCCGGGACGCCCGCGGCCTCCCCCTGGCTTGACTCAGGCCACGGCCCTCCACACTGAGGTCACAGTGACCTTTCCCAGACGCGTCTCCGACGTGGTGGCCTGCCGCCTAAGGTCTAGGGCCTCTGGCCTGAGGCCGCGGCCTTCCCCGGCGGCTCCCCCGGTAGGCCTGCCCTCCATGTCCCCCTCGCCCTGCTCGCGCCCTGGCTAAGGCGGTGGCTGCACGGCCTGCACGGCCCAGTCCAGCACTGACCCGAGGGTGGGGCCGGGCACGCAGGAGGCCCACGCGCCCCCACTGCTCAGAGCAGCCGACACTGCTTTGCTTCCACGTCAGCCCTGGGAGGAAGGAGTAACAGCCCATACTGATGTCATCTTACAAACAGGAGCACAGACCATCAGCCAGGTCGGCAAACGGGTCCGCGTTCTAGCAGGTAAAGCACGCTTCCTCCCACAGAATCAGCCAAATGACCAGAGTGAGGACAGAGCCCTGCAAGGAGAAGGTCAGCCCCTACGGCCAGGACAGGAAAGTGCTGGAAAGAAGGAGCAGCATGGAGAAAACGCTGAAGTGGAAATGGGGAGAAAACTTTGCCATCTGGGCTATGGGGAAGGAGCTACCGGGGCTGCCAAATGTACTTTAAAGGTCACTGGTAGGAAGCCTGGTTTCCCACATAAAGGGAAAGGATTCCGGAACTTACGCTGCACACAGATGGCAAAGTAATTTGCATTTAATATAAAAATTTTCCCATCAGCATCAGTGAGAAATCCTGGTAAATTTCCTCTGGTTAAAAACAACTTAACCTAAATGGACAGTAGGGCATCTGGCTGAGCAGTTGCACTAACAGAAGTATTTGAGGGCAGTTCTTGAGTACAAAGCTCTGTCCTAGGCAATAACGGTGCTACCAGGTGGCCAAGGCAGAGCGCTTTCTTTCGAGGACCACCCAGTCAGAAGGACTAGAAAGGCACAGAAAAGATGTCTAACAGGAAAAAAACAGTGGTGTTCCAGGAAAGGATTCTCTAGGGGATTTTGTTAACTCCTGAGTCTTTCTGTTGTGTACTTAAAATGAGTAGAAAAGAGGTGGGCAGCAGGTGAAGGCAGGGCAGAGGCAGGTGTGGAGTGAGAGGAGCCAGAGGGAAGTCCTGGAGAACATGCCTGGCAGGGGTGGGGGG
This sequence comes from Tolypeutes matacus, assembly GCA_026826555.1. Lineage (NCBI taxonomy): Eukaryota > Metazoa > Chordata > Mammalia > Cingulata > Chlamyphoridae > Tolypeutes > Tolypeutes matacus. The sequence continues at coordinate 2,480,109 of JAKSZT010032012.1, forward strand.
CTAAAGGTAAGGCAGAGAGTCTAGGTAAACCAAGGGGCCAGACTAACAACAAAAACTCACTGAGGGACCAAAACAGGGTTCAGGAGTACAGGGCTCTCGTTGTCCGAGAGAATTTCGGAGGTGGAGTACAGGTGCTCTCAGCCATGGGGAAGCTGGAACAGAACAGGCGTGAAGGGCGGTTCTAGGTCCCCTGCCTACCACATATATTACTGCATGGATACTACGTATCAGTGGGTTCTACGTATCAGTGGGTACTACATGGATACTACGTATCAGTGGGTACTACGTATCAGTGGGTACTACATGGATACTACGTATCAGTGGGTACTACCTATCAGTGGGTGTTATGTGGATACTACGTATCAGTGGGTACCACATATCAGTGGGTGCTATGTTGATACTATGTATCAGTGGGTACTACCTATCAGTGGGTGCTATGTGGATACTACGTATCAGTGGGTACTACCTATCAGTGGGTGTTATGTGGATACTATGTATCAGTGGGTGCTATGTGGATACTACGTATCAGTGGGTACCACATATCAGTGGGTGCTATGTTGATACTATGTATCAGTGGGTACTACCTATCAGTGGGTGCTATGTGGATACTATGTATCAGTGGGTGCTATGTGGATACTACGTATCAGTGGGTACTACATATCAGTGAGTGCTATGTGGATACTACGTATCAGTGGTACTACCTATAAAGCACTGTGCTTGGCAGGGAACTCCTATTAAAACGTGAACAGTCCCGAGAACAGTGAGACCTTAGCCATGGCACCTAGTGAGCTCTCCATAAACTGTTCTGAATGAGGTGTGAGGCCATTGTTAGCTGACATCTTAGAAAGGCTTGGAAGTCGGGAGGGGCAGCAGGGCAGGGGGTCCCACAAGCACCCGGCTGCTGGAAAGAGCCCTTGTTAAACGTATGACCACACAATTTTGTTCACTGAATCTCTGGCTCAGCTCTTCGGAAATGAGAGGAGTTGAGGAAACAAAAGTCACTGAGGCCCTGAAGAGGAGTTTTTTCCTTCCTCCACTGTAATGCAGGGACTCTAGTCCCAGAGGAGGCAGCAGGATGATGTCCTGTGACTCCGAGAGGCAGCACAGGCCAGCTCTGGTCTAAATCCACCAGAACCTGGACTGCAGCTGCACTTGCTGTGAGCTCTTGAGCCGTGAGCACATGCTGGACAGGGCGGCTGCGCAGATGGCCATGGGGGCTGCATCCTGCACACGTGGGGGCTGAAACAGAGCTGGCCTGAACTTCACCTGGGGGGGGGGCATCTGCCAAGAGCAACGGGCGCCTTTGCTAACTGGCTCCGAGGTGGTCCTGTATTTGGAGATTTTCTATGTCACGTGATGTCACGAGTCACCCCTACTGTTCATCCATATTACCCGTGGATGTAGAACTCAGCCATTCTAGACCTTCAGATTGCAGAGGTCTGTCTCTAATGTTGGCACAAAAGGGTTTGAGGAGCGTGTGCTTACAAACCGTGACAGAGAACGGGGCTGGCAGGGAGCCTGGGTGCACCCCTGCCCTGCCAGCCCCCTCCGCCCCTGTGGCTCTGGGGAGGTGCCTCCCCATCTGGAAGAGGGAGAGCGCAATTAGAGAATCCTTGAGCCCCTCCAAGCCAAGAGGTCTATGATTCCCTCACGTTGTCATCCAAGACGAAGGCCTTTGCCACCTCAACATTCCCTTCTTGCCATCAATAACAGTATTGATGGGTTGGGCTCAGAGCCACCCGGTCACACTGCGAAGAGACATCAAAAGAGCTTCCCCTTCCTCAGTTACGCTGGAAAGCAATCCATCCAAGAATCGAAATTGCTAATCAAAAGCCACCGCACACAAGAGAAAACAAGGAAAAAAACAAACTTGTGAGTGAAGGATGTCTATCTTGGGCTGAATCAAAATTCTTTGGCTCAGTGTAATTCAGGGAATCAAAATTCACCAAATAGAAGGAATATTTTGTCACTCAGAAAACTGAGTTAAACAGAAAATACCCTCCAGATAGGTTAAAGCTTCCTGGGAGAGCCTAGAAAGAATCACTTGGGGGAAGTGGATGTGGCTTAAGCAGTTGGGTGCCTGCCTACCACATGGGAGGTCCCAGGCTCGGTTCCTGGTGCCTCCTAGAGAAGACGAGCAAGACAGCGAGCTGACATCACAGGCTGGCACAGCGAGCTGATGCAACAAGTTGAAGCAACGAAATGACACAACGAGGAGACACAACAAGAAAACACAGTGAGAGACACAACAAGCGGGAGTGGAGGTGGCTTAAGTCGTTGGACGCCTCCCTCCCACATGGGTTCTGTTCTTGGTGCCTCCCAAGAAGAAGATGTGCACACAATGAGCACAAACAATGGGAGGGAGAAATAATTAAATAAAATAAATCTTAAAAAAATAAAGAAGCACTTAGCTGCCAAAGTGATGTAATGATGGGAATTTCCCCTCTTAACCTTTGCTGTGCCCCTGTCTATTTTTCCCCCATCAGCAAACTTCTGTTTCTTCCATTTCTGTTACAGTTTTTGGTTGTGCCCTTGGCTTTTCTGTTTTCTTACTTCTGAACGAAAGGCTGTTAAACCACAGAATTTACTTTCGACAGAACGGAACTGTTTCCTTCTCCTCCTCAGCTTGCCTTGCCTCCTGCCATGCCAGCAGGCAGCACTGCTTGTCAAGGGATATGCGGGAGCCTGGGTCTGGGGTTGGGGGAGGAGGGGAGGGGGCAGGCAGGGGGCAGGGGGAGGGTCTGTTCAGCCCAGGTGAGGCAGAGGCAGAGCTAACGAGAAGCATATGTCGCCAGCCATTTTAAAGGCTGGCTGGGGTCAAGGGGAGTGATGAATTGCAAGAATGTGCTGTGTTCATAGCTGGCAGCAGGCAGAAGCAGCCTCGCTAGAGGACTGGGATGGACTTTTTTTTTTTTTTTTTTGAGAACTCAGGCTTAAAAATACATTTCTCTTGGTCAGCAAATGTTCTCACTTCAAAACTATGAATGGTAGACTACCTCTGTCAGACTACAGCATTCCTTAACCTCAGATTCTCTAAGATATGACTTAGCTTCAAATCAGTGGACTCATGCCTCTAAAAGAAATGGACTTGGAGGGCAGCAGCTCTGAGCTACTCAGGACATTTTTAACAGACAGGACAATCTCGGCCTTTGGATTTGCCCAGACAAATTCATTCACACCAGAGTCTGAGCACAGGTCCAGGAACGCCGCTCCCTCCCTTTCTTCCCCACAATTATTTATAAAGTCTCTGTTATGTGCCAGGATTTGTTTAGGGGAAGATGTGGTGAAGAAACGGCCCCTAAACCCCCACCCCCAACACCTGCGCCCTTCAGAGCAGGCAGGACCCCGCAGTGGCTCTACTCCAGAGTCAGGCTCCAGCTCGCCCGCATCACAGCCTCTGCTTTCCAACAGCAAGTCCGTTAGGCTTTACTCTGGAGAAGGAGCTAAGACTGAGACCAGGTCAGGACCTTCCAACAGGAGGGTGGACGCTCAAGTTTCTGCTCTCAAAAGATCTAGACCAAAGCTCGCCTTTGGCTCCTTCCGCCTGCCTTCACATCCCTCTGTCCCCGAGTTCGCTTGTGCAGGCCTGGAGCCAGGAAGCTGGCGTCACTGCCCATGCCCCTGGGCCGGCACAGGCCGGCACAGCGCTAGCACTTAAGAGCTGATCAGATCGTCGTCGAATGAATCAATGACTGCTTCTCTCCTTCTACCTTCAAGTCACTCAACCAATTTACCTCCCAACCTAAACTCCAAGGAGTTTTGTCTCTAATCCTGATTCCAGCACTTTCTAATAAGAAACCTTGGACAAGCCACAGTTTCCTCACCTTTCAGTGGGGTTAGAAAATCTTGATTTACAGGTGTGTTTTGAGGATTCACTAGATACTTCATATGAACACTTAAAATGCTTAGTCTATTTCTTGGCATATGGTAAATCTTCCATCAATATTGATAACCTCTTCTTCCACTCACCCCTTCTGATGGTCTCCATCATGTATTAGAAAAGAAATTTGGTTCAAACAAGTCATGCTAAGATAGGAATGAGTGAAGGGTTTAAACCTCCCAGACTGTAGTAGGAAACATGGAAGTGGCAGAGGGCATGGGTTTGAGAAGCTGGGTCTTACACAGCTCCTTACCCACTCTGCTACTTCCCTCCTCCGTGCTCTGCCTGAATGTCAGTATCCACTCTCCTCACCCCAGATTAGGACAGGGGTCATCACAAGGTGTAATCACAAGCCCTCAAACACACAGCAAACAAGATTATTTTAACTTTATCTATCGGGTGAACATGTTATAGAAAATAACGAGACCTAGACTGAGAAATAAGGATGTACAAGGAACAAAATGAATTATACAATTATATGATCAAAGAAAACAAAGCAAACAGGTAAAATGTTCATTCCCATCTTCCTTTGACATCAAAACAATAAAGTTTAGGAGGATGAAAGCATTCTGATAAAACCATCTCATATTGCCTATAAAACAAACCTTTTACACTCTAATTCAGGCAGGAAGAAAATGATCTTAAATAAAAAGTAATTTTTTACATATGTAGGTTATTTTATGTGGCTGTTTTCAAAGAAAATGTTGTAGAGGAATTGAAAGAAATAAAGGTGAGCCATAAAATTTTATTATATTTACCTTCATTGAAAAATTATATGATTGAATGGATTTCTTCAAGTTTCCTAAAGAAAACAGTTATTTTATCTGACAGAATCAAAGTTTTTCTTTTTTCCTAGGTTGGCAGAACTTAAACAAAATGCCCAATTATGGGTTCAAATGCTGACACATCTACATTTCTCTCCATCGCTCTTGAAAGTTTTACAGTTGAACTAGGAAACTGCCAATTTAAAATATTGCTTAACAATGGCAAATTCTTTCATCTCACAGATCTATGAATTAATTAGAACAAAGTAGGAATGTGCTAGACATAGTGGCAGAATTTAGTTTAGATTTTTTTTGGCAGGAATACATGTTCAAGTACATTATAAGTAGACAAAACATGCAGTTGAAATTTTTTGGAAAAGCGATTAAGCTTTCCACTATAATGACCCCGTGACGCTACTGATATTCCAAAAAGGATTCGATCGATTTGGAACCTGTTCTCATGTTATTTAGCACATCCTCAAGGTGGATAATGACTTGTAATTATCATTTCTTTTCTGGATTAGCTGCAGAGTGGTGACTGCGGAAGCTGTACCTTTGCTCTATTTTTCCTTACTCCCCTTTGTGCTTTGTGCCCTTTTAAAATCATTTATATTATAAGCTTCATTTTAGAATAGACAAAAAGTGGAGGAGAAAAAAAGAAATAAAAAAACCTGAAGATTTTCCTTTGTCTCACATATATTTTCATCTAAACTTAACTCTCTTTGCCATTTCAATAAAGTCCTTTCTCTTTCTTCCTTCTCTTTTTTTTAACAAAAGGAAGTAAAAGTAATTTTTAAAAGCAATGTGAGATCTGTTCCCACTGCCTTTGCAGACTGGCTTCATGGAGATGCTGCCGTTTACGAGCATCTCAGGAAGACAGCACAGGCCAGAGCACAGGCTGGGGACACCACTGAGCCCCAACCCCTCGCTCCACCGCAAACAGCTGCGTGACCGTGGGCCAGACTTGGCAGTTCTGAGCGCTGGTTTCTGCTGAGAAGTGGAGTTAATAGTATGTGATGCTGAAACAGTAGAGTGTGAATCAGGGCCCTTAGCCCTGGGACACAGAAGGAGCTTAATAAACAGAAACCATTATTATCATCCAGGCAGGGAAGTGAGGGGAATACTTCATCCTTTTCCTAACGAAAGGTGGTAATACCCAAAACCTCTACCATCTCATGGATGCTTAATAGGTGCAATAAACGGAGTTTAGCGGCTGCCAGGGTCAAAAATCTTCCTAACTACTTATAGTAAAGATGGTTAAATCAAGGAAGGTCAGAACTGCTCGGTGCTTCTCATTTAAATGAAACTGAGCCCATCCATCCATGTTTGGAATTTATTCATACTCCTTCTGAACAGTAAAGCTACCTTAGATTTTCACTGTGGCCCTTTCCACTCTTTAAAGTATACCCACCTCTTTGATTCATGTAGCCTCACAACAATCCTCAAAGAAGGGCAAAACCCCAAAGCTCCTTGGCATGTGGCCGCTGGGCAGGGTGATCTGTCCAGAGCACACAGGTCCAGGGATCTGAGGTCCCTCATGCATTTGAAAGGTAAGGGAGCCACCTACCCTCAGACTTTGGGGACCTTTGGGCGTGGGGGGCCACTTGGTGTGAAGGGCACGCCTGGAGTCAAGGATCACTGAGCTTTGACTCTTGGTGTGTCTATTGGGTGGGGTTGGGGAAGGAGGCAGGCAGAATGGCAGACATGCCTATTTTATCCCACTTTGAGAACTATTTGCGGCAGGTTTGGAATGTAAGAGGGAGCTCTTCACTCTGTGGAGACAGAAACAATTGATGGGCTTCTCAGGCTATGCTGTAAGTAACTATTAAGATGGTGTACTCAAAGAGTTAACAAAAATCCTTTCCTTTTTTTTTTTTTGCATGGGAATCTGACCTTTGGTTAACTTCTTAGCTTTATTTCCCTGGAAACAGATAAAGATGGTATGTGTCAACTATGTTACTAGGCAACACTGCATATGGTAAAAATGACCCCTCATTGGTAGACTGCATTTAGATTAGGAGAAACTACAAACAAACTATAAATATCCAATGGGGATGCCACACTTTGAACTTCAGAGTGGAGTAATTCTTGCAACTGGCATGCCCCCTGAGAGGATCCTGGAAGCTATGGCTTTGGAGTTGTTATAAGAGTATTGGGGGGAGGGTTGCTGATTTGGGGTGTTGGATGTGGGGGGCATTCGGGACAGGGCGCACCTGGGCAGGCTTCTGGGGAGTGTGTGAGTGACCATCTTGCCATAGTGTGTTGTATCAGTGGCTGGAGACCCACATAATGAGTGGGAAGGTGATGGACCCCCATCCTGGGGAATTCCACTATGTTCTCAGATAGAGAGGTGGGAGTCTCTTGAGAGCATGGGCAGTGCTTAATGGGGGGGTAGACCAGTGTGTCGAGCCCTCAGTGCTGTTGCAAGTAACTATGAATCTTGTCCTTCAGGGAGTGAAGCCAGGTAGTTGCTGTGGGCCCCAAGGGGAGGGGGAGGGAGGAATAGAATAGATGGAATATGGGGCATTTTGGGGGCGACAGAAGTGTTCTACATGATCTTGCAATGATGGACACAGGCCATGTTAAATATCATCAAAATTTATAAACGTGTATGGTCCAAAATGTAAACCATAGTGTAAACCATTGACGACGGTTAGTAGCTATGTTTCAATATTTGTACATCAATTTAACAAATGTACCATCCATATATAAAATGTTATTAATAGGGAAAAGGGGGAAAGAGGGAGGATGTTGGGTATATGGAAATCCCCTATATCCTGTATGTGACTTTCTGTGACCTAAAACTTCTTTGAAGACAAAACAAAAAAGTAAGACACTGGGGGAATAAATGGAAGAAAATGTCACTGTACATACAGGACAAAACAAATTTTACAGTGATGAAAGACATAATGTCAACATTTAAAATTTTTTTCTTCATTATTTTTTATTATTCCAAATTTTTTTATTAAAAATTTTTTTTTGAATTTTATTTCTTATTTTAAAACTATCATTATTATTTCATTTTCCTATTAATTGTATATGGTTATTTTGTTGACTTCATTTTTGAAGAAGTTCTGGATCACAGAAGGGTTACAACTATGACAGGGGAGGATCACTGGTGCGGGGTGTCAGTGATGGGGGATACATGGGAGGAGGTTTACCTGGGGCATACATGTAAGGCATAAAAATGTGTTCAAGTGTTCATGGGGCATTGTCATGGTGGGTGGAGATTCACACAATAATCAAAAGAATATTGAATTCCTATCTTGGGGAGCTCTGCCACATTCTCTAATGGAACAGTAAGAATCCCTCTAGTATAGAGGCAGTGACTAGTGAAGGAGGATGGTCCACTGATGAGCCCTTGATATTGATGACTGTACTTATGAACCTTTACTTTTGAAATTAAAACTTAGCCTAGTAGTATAAGGTTCCTAAGAGTTACCTCCTGAGAGCCTCCTTGTTGCTCAAATGTGGCATCTCTCTAAGCCGAACTCAGCATATAAATGCATTACCTTTCCTCCAGTGTGGGACATGACTCCTGGGGATAAGCCTCCCTGGCACTGAGGGATTACTACCAAGCATCAACTAGCAATGCAACTGGAGAAAGACCTTGACCAAAAGAGGGAAAGGGTAAAGACAAATGAGTTTATATGGCTAAGAGACTTCAAAGTGAGTTGGGAGGTCATTCCAGAGGTTACACTTATGCACATTTCAGCAGGATCTCTTTGACTGCCAAAGTAAATACTACCTCAAATAGCAAGGCTCCTGAGGGCTCTGGAGACATCCAGACACTATGGTCAGGGCAGACAGCTCAGGAGTTTGGTGCCTTGCCAGGGGCCCTACTTCGGAATTTATGCTCCCCAGTATGACAGAGTTGGACTCAGTTGTGATTTCCCTACATGTGGCTCTTCTGACCCTTCTATTTGAACCTATAATTAGTACTAGAGTTGACAGGTGTACGTCCAAGAGACTTAAATCTTTGGACCATCCATGTACCAGCTGGGCCCTGAATCTCAACAAAGTTGCAACACCTACTCTCCAGTTCATTGGACTCACCCAGGACAACTAACAAGGAGATGATGATGGACAACGACCACCCCAAGGAACCAAGAGAGTCTACAACTGCAGGCAAGAGAGTTCCATCCATCTGCCTATGGGATTGAAGCCTCCTCTCAATTAGAGGTGGAGTGGGCATCACCATCCCAGAATCCTCAGGACTGCGGAATGAATTACGGACCAAAGTAGACTTACTGGTATTCTACTATAGACTTATTGTGACTCTTGTAATGTAAGAACTTATATCATTGATGTGGAGACAGTGTCCACTGGAGATTCTGGGGGCAGGGAGAGGGAAGAACAAGTGTAATATGGGGACATTTTCAGGACTGGGGAATTGCCCTGAATGACATTGCAACGGCAGATACAGGCCCTTATATATCTTTCCATAACTTACAGAATTGTGTGGGAGAAAATGTAAACTACAATGTAAAGTATAATCCATGCTTAGTGGCAATGCTCCAGAATGTGTTCATCAATTGTAACAAATGTACCACACCAATGAAGGATGTTGTTGATGTGGAAAAATGTGGGAGGGGTAGGGAGCGGGGCATATGGGGATCTATATTTTTTATGTAACATTTATGTAATCTAAGTATCTTTAAAAAAAAAAAATATATATATATTAAAAAAAAAAAGAGTTATTGGCTCCTGTGCGATAAAAGGCTCGGACACAGGCGAAGGCAGCTCCTTCACCTGCCCAGTGTGGATCTCCTCTTCTTGCACCTGAGCCATCACGACTTTCATTGTAGGAGAATGCCTGACAGTGCCCTGCTGGCAAGCTGTAGTTCCTATCTTACATTCTTCTGAATAGACAGATGCCAGGCGTGAGTCTAAATGCCTAGGTGAGCCTAAGAAGACCCCTGCTGGATACTGCCAGTTGGTTTAGTATCATGGTAATTTCCTCTGGGTAACACATGAGACATGATTTTCTGGAAAGAGATCTGACAATATACTAAGCTCTCTACGGATCCCTTTATCAACATAAATTCAAATTCATCCATCCACCCACCCATCCATCCATCCACCCACCATCCACCCACCCATCCATCCATCCACCCACCATCCATCCTGTTTATTCAAAATATATAATATGCCAAGCATTGTGTTAAATACACATAATATTGTATATAATATATACATTATTGTATAATAATTTGGCTATTAATACAAATTATTCAAGGTTCTTTTTCTCAACTAGTCTTCATATCTTGTGGAAGGAAAAAGAGGTATATATTGTTTATTAGTAATGGTAGTGATAATAGTGTCTAATAATTATTGAATGCCAGACACTGTTAAGCACGTTTCACGCATTAGCTCATTTCCTCCCTAATAATAATTTCATGGGGTAGGTATTATTCTACAAATTTTACTGACATGGAAATGGAGGCATAGAGACATCCCATGTTGTTTGTAAAATGCTGAAAATAATGAGAAAGGCAGATATCTCAGCAGTATCAGTGCCCACTATTCTTTCTTTCTCTCCTCTCTCTCTCACCTCTCTCTCTCTCTCTCTCTTTCTCTCTCTCTCTGAGGTACCAGGGCCAGGGATTGAACTCGGGACTTTGTATGTGGGAAGTTGGCACTCAACCACTGACCCACATTGGCTTTCCTGAGTTGGTTTTTTCATTTATTTGCTTGTTGTTTGTGTTTTCGTTTTTAAGGAGCACCGGGAACCGAACCTGGGACCTCCCATGTGGGAAGCAGGTGCTCAACTGCTTGAGCCGCATCCGGTCCCCCTAGTAGTCTCTTTAACCATATGGATCCATCTGTGCCCCTCTCAGGTCTGTTTGTTAGGTGCTCGTTGGGTAGACTGTGGGGGTATCTGAGAAAACAGAGAGAACCAGGCCCGTGAGGGTCCCATGGCACGTTGCTAGAAAAGCTAAAGACACTCCAAGAGCCCTTAGAAAGAGGCCCCTGCCCAGCAGGCTCTGTCAGCTCTCTAATTCTCACTCCTCCAGGAAGGGGACCGTCTCAACTGTGGAGGAAACTAGCCACTAAAAATACTTACCTGGACAAGTTCATGAAGATACGTGAGGGCGTCAGAAGCCAAGCTCCACTTTGCCCAACTCCAGAGCCTCAGACTCAACCACTCCAGTCCTGTCCAGTCTCTGCTAAACACGGCCTCGGCCAGCCCCCAACCTGTCTCAGCTACCAACACCTGTCAGGAGGAGGAAGCTTAATGCTGGGCAGTGCGTCCTTCCTGCCCACCAGATGTCACACTGCTGCTTCGTGACAAAGCCATTTGCATCTTCTCTGGGTCTGGGATCTCATACCCATTTCCTGCTTTGCAAGTTGCCTGCAATCCCTAAGAGCAGAGAAGTGTTCCCCACATTCTCCTTTGGGAGCCACTCGGGTCTCTCTGAGGATCCAGTACCTACCCTAGATTTCTTTTGATTGGCTAGAGCATGAAATACCAGGTTCCACTTTCTTCTCTGCCAAGGATGAGGCCTGGAATCAGAAATAACTTGAGGCAAAGGCTTTCAGTAAAAGGCCCACCTCCGGGGACAGGGCTTGCTGGCTGGAAAGTCTTAGTGATACTTAGGGGCTGGTCTGTCAGCAGAGCTGACCCCTGTCCAGGCGGAAATCAATGACCCCACGCAGGTCACTGGTCAACACATTTATTGAGCAGGTACTCCCCTAAGTTTGGGGAACAGAAAGTTGACTGAAATAGGTGTCTTCCCTTGAGAAACTCAAAGTCATTTACTGTTCACACAACACAGAACACATTCATCAGTTTGTAAGTGGAAAAAAAGCAACACTGACTCTCAAACTCTCATAGAAGAAATGTTCACCACTTCCTCTAGCCTGGAGTTCTAAAATGGCCAATCGATGAAGAAAAACGCCATCAACTGCCACTAGAGCCTCCCCAAATGAGAATTCTGTTGCAGAGTGATCTTGATGATCTCAGAAATCCCAGCCAGAAATGGAAGCAATATAAATAAACATAAAGGAAAACAGAGGTGCTGGGCCACACTATAACTGCTCTCCTCCCCGACTTTCCTCCCGTCTTCCAGGGCAAAAGAAGGAAGCTGGACTTTGTGGCAGAGCACAGACCAGCAGCTGTTCTACATCTTGCCAAGACAGAGCGACTTATCACGACTAATTGCCAACAGCACGTCCTTAGGGACTAGGGAGTCAGCGGGCGGAGTGGGGTGGGGGAGAGGGCGGGCTGGGCAGAGGGTGGCTCAGGAGAAAACCCTATCAAACTTTCCTGTGCACTTATGTTTCTATTACCTCATTAGGATGATTACATAACACTGCTCCATTTATAAGCGGAAAGGGAAATGAGGGAAATGCTAGCGTTCTCGTTAGCAGTGGCTGATGCTAGTAAGTCACACAGGAGAACAGCTCATATGTCTGGAAGCTCTTTCCTTCATCTCCTCATCTGTGAGGTGTTTGGGCTGCTCCTTGCCTCCTCCTAGCCACATCCATGCCTCCGTGAGTCAGACACCGAGATGGAGCTACAACCGGGCTCCTCCTTCCGAGAGCTCTTTCCTAAGAAGCTTACGGAGTTTGTCTGGCTAGGGTATATTCTAGTGAGGACAAAGTAAAACGATGCTGCAGTGATAAGTGGGTTTCTCAGTGCTTCCCCCTCTCAGACGCCCCGCTGTGCTTCCAGCCAGACAGACTGAAATTCCTCACTTCTTAGGACATTTTTCTACCTGTGGGGAAACTTGCCATTCGTTTCACAGACTCTTTTCAATGTCCTAACTCTAGGGGGACGGCTGTTAATGGATGTACTTTTAATTTGTGTCTCATAAAAAAAAATAGCTCTCGAGGACAGTAAAATTCAACAAGTAACATTTAACAAGAGATGAAACTGGAGCATGAAGCGACCTGGTAGGTAGAGGCCCGGCTGAGGTGGGAGCCCCTAGCGGGAGTTCCGTAGACCCCACCTGTCCCCGCGTTCCCAAGGGAGGCTGCGGGCTCTCAGGCGGGAGCCGGGCGGGGGGCCTGGGGGTGCTGGCGAGATCAGTCCCGTTAAAAGGGTCCCTCAGAGAAAGAATTAGCCGTTTAGCCTGTCTTTATGTCTTACATGTGGTTTTAATTTGATATACTTAGCCTCTATTCCTACACAGCTCTATTTCATCTGTCTGTCTCCTTCCATTTTCTCTGATATTACCTCTGGCTTTAATTTTTGAGGCTCCCAAATGGATTTTGGTAAGGTTATCCTCTTTCTGAGGATGAGCACTTATTTTGAGCTTGTTCCCATGGCTGCAAACTAGATGAAAACTTTGTGGGAATCTAGCACTGTTCATAAATGGGAAGGGATCTCTTTATTAATTTATAATTTATTAAGATGAGAAAAAGTGAACTTCAAACAGTCATGGGGTAGACAGTAGGTTAGGAAGTCTGCATATACCTGGGGCCCGGGTAGGAGTATTTATTTAAACTAGCAGCCTGCCTAGTCCTTAAGGCATGCTGTTTCATGTTTTCTGTTCACATTATTTTTGGTTACAGTATCCTAACTCTCCAGCAGATGGCATCTCCTTCAAAATTCTGATAAATTCCAGTTCTATTTCAGGGCAAACAGGACACTGAAACATTGGCACCTCCCTTCATTTAGTTTTACATTTAACATTTCAAAAAGGCTGCTGGAAATGTACTTAAGGGTAGACAATTAATTCCACCTTCCCCTCCCTGTTTTTTTTTTCGGTAAGAGTGATTCTTTTTTCTCTTGGCATGCCCATGGCAGGATCATGGATACCTAGGAAAACCTCAGTCATTTGAAAAGAAATATAATCAGAATTAAAGCCAGAAGGTCTCTTTGAAAACTCTATTGCTTTACTTACTTTCAACACTGAACAAGAGCTGAGTAATAATGGCAGATTCAGAAAAAGAAAGCCAATCTCAAAGCACAAATACTCTAAGGGAGGGAGGGAGGGAGAGAGGAACCATCCCCTCCAAGAAGTGGGGGTGAATGGCCACACACCGCTCCATGGAGAGTTCCCACAGGAGCCTGTGTGCTCTCCACTTTGTCTGAAGAGATGGGTGTGAGTGAACGACTTCTAGTCCCTCTGCTCCAGTGCTCTGTAAAGCTCACACACGGATAGGGGCACAAATGAAAGGAGAGAGAGGGAGAGACAAAGAAGCAGTTCATATAACCAGGCCCTGAGCGTGATCTGAACAACCGACTTAGTAAACATCAGTCTTAGGATGTGTTACGTGAAATGGAGTCATACTCCAAAAAAAAAAAAGTTGGCTTCATTTAAAAGATCACTTTGTCTAAGGAAAATGCCAAGTCGAATTTCCAAGCAGTAAGTCATCTTCCCACAAGAAGCTGACAAGACAAAAGCAACAATGTGGGAAGGTGAAAGATGGCTCATCTGAAATGAAGTCATGGCGTCAGAGCCCCGTTTGTTCTTGATTCGAAGGCTCTGGCTTCCTTGCTTTGTGTTATTTGTCGGGGATCCGTGGGGCTGTGGAAAGAGGGACGGGTTAGCATTCAAGGGACTTGTGAGAATTGCCGTGCCACTACCAGGGATGGCTCTGCCTCACTGGACCCCAGTGTCTGTCCAGGAACACGAGGGGGTGGGGCCAAATGGCCTTTGGGGTCGCTTTCCGCTTGTGACTGTCCTGGGCTCGTGTGCGAGCTGAGTCACGAGGAGAGAGGGAACGTGTGTGGAGCTAGCTGGCCAAAGCGAGGCCGTTGAAAAGGTATGCAAGAAGGAAGCGTTTTAGAATCCTTTGGGTGGAATTTTCCCCCTTTCAGTTCCATGGCTAGTTTCTGAAAGGAAAAAAAAAAAAAAAGCAGCCCAGGTTTAAAAGCCAAAGTCATAGAAATGAACCTATTTTGTTTTAATATTTTCAGCTTAAAAATAAAGTGCATTTTGACCTTTTGATTTTTATGTGCAGCTGCATTGCATCCATGATATAAGTTTGAATTAAAAAATGCCTGACACAAACAAAAACAAAAAGAATTAAAAAAAAATAAATGCCCGGCATCTCCTCCTCTCTCAGCCACAGTTAAAATACACAAAGGATTCTTCCGAGATGCAGAGGTAGACCCTTGAAGCAGCTGAATATCGATTTACATGGAAGCTGAAAGTGTACAGTAGCAACAAAGTGCACCTTTGACATCCTGGCTTCCAGAGAAACACATTTCCTTTGTTCATTCACAAGTCCACTCTATTTCCACCTCAGATTTAATTATCTTCCCAGTTCTCATTTGCATATGTGTAGGCTACCATTCACAAAATGCCAAGCCCTGCGTGGGGGAGGCACAAATCTTTTCACTCATTCATTCAAAAAAAAAGTGGACAAGCCATTGTGGCTGCATAGTATAAGACTTAGACAAAACCAAGGAGACTAACTGTATTCCAAGAATATCAATGTCCTTGAAATGAAATTTGCTGTTTGGTGTATTGATTGACATCCCTTAGTTTATACTTTCAATTATGTTTCAGATACATAAAGACACTGATTTTTTCCATAAAGTCATAGGCTGCTGGAACTAGGAGGAACTTTATAGGATGATCTAGTCCAAACTGCTCATTTTACAGATGAAGCTCAGGAATATAGAGGGTTTTCCCCAGATTACTCAGATGGTGGGACTAGAGCTTGGGTTTTTTCTTTTTAATCTACACACAAAAATTAGTTACACATCCTCGATTATCATGCTCTGTAGCATCTCCCTGCTGCCATGGACACTGTCTCTCATCTTTAAAATTTATTCTTTCTCATTGAAGCCAGATCTATAGAAGCCATTTCATTTCTGATTTGGAATTGATATACCTTAGATGCTTCTCTTACATCCTGTATATGCTTCCTAAATGCAATTTAAGCCAAAATGACCTCATCTGTTTATCCATGTATCTGGCATAGATCCACCCATCTACCATCAATTCATCCGCCCGTCCAGGAGTCCATCCACCCCTCCATCCAAAAACAAATAACCACTGAGTTCCAGGCACTGTTCTCAACCTGGAAAACAAAATACAATTTTCCTGTTCCCCAAGAAGCTCACAGTAGAGTTGTTTGCTTCTGAGTAATCTTAAAAAAAAAAAAAAAAAAAGATTCCTGTTTATAGTTGTTTTTAGTTTAACAAGTATCAAAGTAAAGGTTCACATTATTACAACAAATGTTCCACTTTCCTTGTTCTCTATACACAGCAACTCTTCATTTTTTGGCATTGGCAGAGAACGAGGTGTTCCACGTAAGTAAACTCTGCAGACCACTGAAACCAAAACTTTTGAACAAAATATTCCTCAAAGTGTATTTTGTATTTCTCTGCCTTTGGAAACAGAGGACACTAGACATAATTTAACCTTTTTTTAGAGATGACTCAGAGTACTCTCTTAGGACCATCCATTATCAGACTGGAAAGTGATACCATTCTGTGTCTAATTTTCCAGTTCTTTCTCTCCATATTAAGCAGCTAGCTTTTCACTGCTAGTTTTCCTTATTTCCAATAGTCCTTCTATCATCTCTCTTCTAATTTGCCAGGGACAAGGAATAGATTGGGAATTCATTAAAAATTATGTCTTTAATCTGTGCCAGAGTCAAGAAGACTTACTGAGGTAAGTCTGAGGTAAGGTATACATGACCTTAATGTATGGACTGAGGGACCAAAATTACACACCTTTTTTTTTTTTTTTTTTTTTTTTTCTGATTACTCCCAAGCTTAGGGCTCTATGGGGAGGGAGGGAGACAAGGGGGCCATGCCTGCTGAGTGAGGTGGACGACACTGCTGTCAGCCTCAGCCTCGAACCTTCCATCTTCTCCCAGAGCTGAAAGCAAGCACAGGCTCATCTATGTCCCAGTCGCTTTCAACCCCGTGACATTGCCTCTTTGGAGTACCCTGTTTCAGTGGAATCCATCAGAAATCTGCCCACCCACCGTGTTATAGCCCAAAAGTCTAGTCCTGTGCCACGCCCTTTCACAGCAGGATTTCACGGATTCCTTACAACGCTACTACCCCATTTCATAGCAGGAACCTGAGGCAAGCAGAGGCTCGACAATTGCCTATGGTTGCAAGGGTAGTAGGTGAGGAACTGGGAGTTCTTAGCTTGACTCTCTTTGTCACTGACATTCACATTCCCAAGATGATGACCTAGCAAACTACTAGAATAAACTACTAAAATACATGATGGGTCTTCTAAAATCTCTAAATGATGATAGCATGAGGTTATAAGATGAGAACTGCAGGGCAGTAGGTGAGTTGAGAAAAAGCAGCATGAAGAGAAAAAGACAATGCAGACGTCATCTCATTGCTTGTCTGCCTGCAGATCTTGTGCCAGGTTTGTTAATCCCCCGCTTCCATGTTCTCTGTGCATGCTTTAGGGTAAAAGGCAAGGTCAAGGAAAGCAGGAAGAAACCCATATTACGTAATAAACATTGCAGTGGATGAAACTGCCATCTTTCATGGACTAAAAAAACAACACTTATTGAGAGCTGACCATGGGGCAGACATTCTCCTGGTCACCGAGGACTTAAAGATGGGTGGAAAGTGGTCCTCATCCTTGAGCATCTGACAGTTCCATGGGAGAGGCAGAATTAAAAGCAAACCACTAGATCAATATGTTAAGTGCTCATACAGACGCATGATAAAAATGTGCAAGTATGAGAGCTATAGTAGTCCAGGACTTAATCCTACCGAGTGAGAAGACCATCAAGGAACCGGGTCTCGGGGGCTGCGAGAGCCTGCCAGGCAGACAGGACAGCAGGCACAGAGGGAGGACGGTGCTTCGTGCTCCCGTTAGTGATGGCCGAAGCCATGAACTGACGCGTTAAAGTGAGGCAGGAGCTGCATGTGCTAAACTTTAAAAGAGTGTAAGTACCATTTTATAAGTGCAGTGACTAAGCAAATGTATGACGGAGCTTCCTGGCACAATTATAAGTGGACAAAACACGAAGTTGAAATTTTGGGGCAAAGCTGGTAACCTTTACTGCAACGAGTACCAGGGATGCTTCCGATATCCCAAGAAGGATTCAATCAGTTTGGAACTTGTTCTCCTGTTATGTAGCATGTCTTCCTCCAATTACAAGGAACTTGTCCCCATTTTCTGTAAATCAATCTGAACTTTTCAAGACCAGTGCCCTGATTTTTTTTCAATTTAGAAAATCTCACCCTTTACATTATTATCCAAAATCAACCAGTGACCATTCTGTGCCACTTGGACCGAGTACATTAACACAGGCACAAGGCCCCAAACCTAAATGAAAAGACCTAAGGGGAAGAAAACAGGAATCGAGGTGAAAATTACATGGTATTGCACTTCTTTAGAAAGTCTAAATATGCTACAGCTTGTTAAAGCTGAGGCCTTCCTTTTGAGATGGCCAGAACGACTTATCCAATGTTATCACTCCCTGGGAGGAAATTAGGGTCCTCTGGAAAGAAAATCACTCCTTTAAGTCACTGCTAAGTTCTAGCTTCCTGGAGGGCGCTCCTGGGGCTCTGAAAGGGTTATTCCTTTTCAAAACTGTAACAAAGCAGCAAATAGCTCAGAGACTGGATAATCAAGGTCTGTTACTTGAAGAATATGATTTGCTTGCTCACGAGACTGGTGTAAAGTAGCATTTCCCAGTCATGGAAAGGGAAACTGAGAAGCCAACAGGTTATGTGGTTTCTGGGTCCTTGGAGAAGTTGGAACAGGAATCAGTTCTCTTGTATCTGAAATGTGTACAGATGCACAGATGAACGAGAACAAACGGAAGAGGCAACTGTGTCCCACTTTCCTGGCACTTTAGCAACAATAATTAATGGCTCTAAATTTTCTCTTTAAGGAACTTATCTGCTTGGTTGTCGAATTCCCAAGAAAACATTCACTTAAGGGATTCATTTAGAAATCCTCCAAATTAGCTTTAAGTAGGGTGAGAGCTATTCTTTCAATGACAAGAAGTTGTCTGGATTGTTCTCCCCGTCTGGTTTTTCTGGATGAAGAGATGGAGAACAAGTTTGAAAAGATTAATGCAATTCCCTGCAAAGAGCATCAGACATCTAAATATGTAGGGAGAGACAACCAAGGCCAGATTAGCACTGCCAGCCCAGAGCTGACACCAGGATGCCACGGCATGAATGAAGAACGGAGGTTCGCCAAGCCCACAGGACAAGTCCATTTCGTCCCAGATGAAAGGTACAAAAAGCTGTCATTCAGAATTTCAAAAGGATTTATTTTTCAGGTAAGAATCTCCATTTCAAACAAAACTTTCCTTCCTTCTGTTTTTTTCCCCTTCCTCTGCTTTTTCCCTTTCCTCCAGGTCTTCCTTTTTCCCCCCTTTGTTAATTTTTCTGTATTAGAGAAAAGTATCTCAAATTAGTCCTACTTAATATAAATACACCCCATAAGTATCAATGTAACAAAATGAAGAACTCACTTCCCTCTTATTTCTCTAGTAATCCTTTGCTTTCAGTTTATCTAGTGTTCCTGTTATTTAGTTCCTGTTATGCAGGGAACCACTGCTCACTAGTAAGTGATTACCCACAGTATCAATTACTCTAACTTACAACAAATCCAAAGTGTGACCTGACCAGTTACTTAACCTCGGGGGACAGGGGACTCTTCAATGAAGTGCGAGACTCATTTACTGAAAACCTGCCATGTTCCAAGTAAGGCGAGTCCGATGTTTAACTTGAAAGCCCTATTCCGCAAGGCACTTCGCTGAACATATGCCTCATAACCAAAATGGAAATCATCAGACTGTGAGAGCAAAGTTCTACTGTCTGCATTATTGACAGGACAAAAGTTTGTTTAAAAGAAAAATGACTCTTTTAAGGATCGTAGTTTTAAAATCTCTCCTCCTTCGATAGTCTTTCTTTTCATAAAATTAATCATTGATGATAAAATAAATAAAAAGTTAGGGAGGCGTTAGGGCGGGGTACTCTTTGGCCTTGGGTTGTGTTACACAGAATGACTCAAAGGAAAGAGAAAGCGGCTGCCACTGAGCTGTGGCATTTATAGTAGACGGCTGAGCCTCACACTGCGTGGACGCGGGGCGCCCGGACTGGCCGTGCCCAGGGACGATGTGGTGCTGCAAGCCCAGGGAAAAGCCCACAGCCCGCAGGCATCCTGCTGGGAAGACGCTGGGGGACCAAGGGGGGGAGCACATGGTGGCCGCCTGAAAATGACAGATGGCGGGTCCTGGGGGTGCCACGCAGTGGCAGAGCTCGCTCTCAAAGGGGATGTGAAACCTGGAGGGGCGCAAGGAAGGGGGCAGGGCAATCCAGGTAGCACAAGCCAGGAGCACCTGGGGAGGCGGCCGCTGCTGCTGCTTCTCAGGCAGGGCACCCCGGGGCAGGTGCACCTCGCTGTCGTCGGCCCTCCCCTGCCAAAGGGGGTCCACTTTAAAGCTCTCCTCCAATGCCATGCCAACCAAATGGGGCCCCTCCCCTTTCAGAGGCCCCTAGCACTTTGCACCTAAGACCGTGTTCTGGGCTCTCTTTGTGCACTTATCCTCGTGACCCTCTCCTCCCCTTCAAGGCACCGCCTCCCCCCCAGTGCCAAGGACCATGCTCCACTCAAGCCCACCTAGCGAGGCGGGGTATGATCACGCTGCCCGCCCCATCTCAGGGAAAGCTTTTCAGCGACTGCCCACTGGCCCTGGGAGAAAACCCAAGCACGCTCCTCAGCACGCTCACGCCAGGTCCCCCCACCCGACCTGCCTCAGGCCACCCTCTGTTCGGCTCTCCGGCACTTTGCTGCCCTTTGCTTTCCCTGAACAACCCGACTCTTACTTCTAGGCACTGCCTTGCCTGGGACATGCTGTCCACCGCCCACCGCCGGCCGTCCTTGCTACCTCTTCCCTCAGGGCTCAGAATCTTGTTTCAGAGACCCACCCCCTGGCCTGCAGACCAGGCTGTGTACCCCCACTCTCCCACTGTTCTGTTCATTTTTATTACTTCTGTAGCATCTATTTTCCCCAGCTAGGCTGCATGTTCTGGGAAGTCGGTTCTTTTCAGCACCGTATCTACAGAGACCATGGCATGCAGCCTGGCGCTACCACAGGAGAACTCCGATTTTTAAATTTCATTTGAGTAAGGGAATGAATAGCTACTGTGATAAGAGATGCCACGGGCAGAGGTGCTATGTGCCAAGGAGTGTGCTAGATACTTTATACACATTATGACACTAAATCATCACGGTGGTCCCATTATTACCTGCAGCCCATATCATTACCCCTATTTATAGATAAGAAAACCAAGACGTCGAGAGCTTGTTAATTGCCCAAGTTACCCAGCTCAAAAATGACACAACTGGGATGTAAGCCCAAGGCTCTCTTCCTCCAAAGCCTACAGCTTCTGTGGAGCTACACAGTCTCTCAAATAGCTACACAATAAATGCTCATTAAAACAGAAGAACAACCTTGTGAATATATTAGTTTCCTCCAATTTGAGACTCTCTCGGTAATTATATTTTGAGTTCATGTGATTAGAACTATTCTTAATTCCAATAAAAGTCTCTAAATTCGACACCCGAATCTAGCTGCGATTTTCTTCTTTTTTTGCCCGACACCGTGTATGCTGGGCTAGAGTTCAGCCAAGGGCTTCAGCTCTGCTCCAATGCTACCTGCGTGCCGAGAAGTGAAATGAGTTCACGTCTGTCTAATAGGCCAAGGGAGGCCAGGGCAGCTTTGACCCAGGGCCTCAGAGCTACGACTGGCTAGCTGTGTGGGCCACTGTCATACGGCACCTCTAACTCCATTTTCCTAAAGACGCCTGAATTACTCGAGGGTCAGGGTAATACCGGAGCGCCTAAGAACGGTGATATTTACTCACCAAATTTTGAAACTGTATAAAATGAGGTCACAGCACAGCAGCTCAATACAAGAAAACTCCCAATCCGCAGAGCGGTTCTGTAACGGACAGTAGTTGGATCAAAGCAGAAGTGTGGCAACCATCGGTCAAGTCTCCTCCAGAAAATGGGGGGGGGGCGGGTTGAGACGAGGATTCTAACGTCCCTCCCCACGTTATGAGAAGGAGCGCTCACTCAGACGTGTCTGTGAATCATTCTGATGGTTTACCTGAGTGTTGAAAAATGGTTGTATCGTAATGTATAAGCAAAGGGCCCACGCTTTGGATTCAGACTTTCCTAAATTCGAGTCCTCTGTCTTCCCTTACTGGCTAGGACTGGGGGCAGATCTCTTGGTCTTGCTGAGCCTCGGTTTCCCTTTCCACAAATAGCCAGAGTCACCATGAACTCTGTGGAGGACAACACGCAGACCGCGGTGCCTCCTGAGTGACCGCGGCCCCTGGGCAAGGTTTCTAGCCCCTCGCCACCTCAGCGGGTCCACGTGAAACGTGGGTGGTGATGGGATCTCCCTCAAAAAGCTGTCGTGAGGATTAAATGAATCACCAACATGAAGCGCTTGGAACGGTGCCTGCCACCAACAGATCTTCCATTGGCATTAACTAGCATTGTTGCTATGATCTTGGAAAGAACTGATCTGCTTTTACTTTCATCCCGGGGTTCATATTTTATAGGCTTGGTCACTGCCATTTTCCTTGAATCTTAAGTGTAGAATAAAAGTTGAAAGTTTAGAAATGACTAGAATTTATGCCCTAAACTAGAAATCCAACATCTCGACAAGGGACTGTATTCTTAAAAAACTAGAAGGAATGTTTCTGTGTCAAAGTGGACAGGAAATAGCTTATTTCCAGAACTTAAAGTATCTGAACAAAACCGATCTTTTTTTTATGATGTGGAAAATGGTCTGAATACATGTCTGATAGGTTTAAACATGCTTATACACATTTAAAAAATCTCCAAGAAAAGTTAGTGAGAACATTGCCCTGGTTTTACCAAATATTTACTCCAAAGCCAAGATAAAGAAATGGAGAGCGGTGCTTGTACTACTCCCAGGATAGCAGTTGGTACTAGCTCTTCAACCACAGTGGGGCAAGGCGTGTTTTCTAGTCCTGTGTCATGCCAGGCACACAATTCTCTCTCTCTCTCTTTCATCCTCAACCGAATGAAAGAAGCTAATACAGAGAAACTTAGCTGTTACTTTCCCCAAGTTCTTTGCAATGTAACGTAGAGACTCTAAGGAAAATAGTGATTCATTCCGTTAATCTTTTCAGCATCCACCGAGGGATGCCTAGTCTTGCCCAGCTCTGGAAGCTGAGTCCAGGCTGAGCAGTATGGGTTTTTTTTTTTTTTTCCCATTATCCAGAGATATCCAGGAAGATCTAGCTTAGCCCATTCACGGGATTCCAAGGAGATGCTTTATTTTGGGGCTGATACGGGCCCATATATGTCCTACAGCTCTTTGGTATAAGACTTCTGCAGTGTAAGACCAACAGAGCTGCCATTTCCTTGTGAACTTCTTATGTGCCAGGAACTGTGGTAACTGCTTCACATAAATGCTACTATTCAACCCTAACAACAACCATGTGTGGTAGGAATTCTCGTTTTACAGATGATAAAACACAGAGAATTTAGGTGCTTTGAGGACAGTCACACAGGCAGGGATGCACAGAGCCAGGGTTTGAGCGTGCCTGACCGCTAGGCAGAGGTCCCTGGCACTGGGCAACTTCAAGGGCAGAGCAGCCGCCCGCACTCTACCCACGTCTTCCGCGGCCCGGGCACGGCAGGGAAGATGGCCAGGTTGCCCTTTGACCTGCCCAACCTCCCTGGGCTGCCCCCTTTCCTTCCCAATCTCGGGGTGTCCGTGACCAGCAGTCATGGACAGGTGGCTGTGCAACTCAGCCAGCAGCAGGACCAGCCGCTCTTCGTGGCCCCAGAACCACGTGCACAGGGAGCAGGTCGTGTGGCGTGGGGGGGCGGGCAGCGGGGCTATTTTTTCTGCTTACGCTCAAGACACTCTCGAGTGCCACGTGGAGCCCGGACATCAGTGTGGCAGGACTGTCTCACGCACAGTGGTGTCACTGCGTGCTGAGCGGCTCCCTGGCACCAACACGTCATGCCCTTCTGAGGGTACCAGCTAGAGCCCCATCTCTGTCATGAGAAGACAGAAGCTCCTGGAGGAGGAGAAGACCCACGTCTTCACCCCCAAAGTGCCCCCTGCCCGCGGCTTCTCAGACATGGCGTGGCTCAGGACGTGCGGACAAAGGGGGAAGATGGGGAAGACTATGCTACAGGTGGACTGGACAAGACACCTGTTGTTAGATGCTTCGTGCTCTTTAGTGGTGATGGATCGTAAGAGGTGGCCTCCAGTGAGACTAGGCTCTATTGAACCACTGGGGCGGGACCTCCAGGACGCATTCTGTTGGATCAGGAGTCTATTCTCGCTGCAAGTATTTACTGAGAATCTACTATGAGCCAGAAACTGTTTGAGGCACTGGAGAGATGACAGTGAGCAAAACTAAGAAGTCTCTGCCTTCGTGGGGCTTAAATCCTAGTAGAGGCAGACAGACAAACACAAACAAGAAAAGCGAACAGCGTGCCCAGTGGCGAGAAGGGCTGTGGAGAAAAACGAGGCCAGGCAGGAGAGTAGGGGACTTACAGAGGGGTGGGAAGTGTGGAGGCAGGTGTGGCTGGAGGCTGCTGCACCAGGAGCTGGCGTGTGTGCACAGGGTTAGGGTTAGGGTTTAGGGTTAGGGTTTAGGGTTAGGGGTTAGGGGTTAGGGGTTAGGGGTTAGGGTTAGGGCTGGAGGCTGCTGCACCAGGAGCTGGTGTGTGTGCACAGGGTTAGGGTTAGGGTTAGGGTTAGGGTTAGGGTTAGGGTTAGAGTTAGGGTTTAGGGTTAGGGTTAGGGTTAGGGTTAGGGGTTAGGGTTAGGGGTTAGGGCTTAGGGGTTAGGGGTTAGGGGTTAGGGTTAGGGCTGGAGGCTGCTGCACCAGGAGCTGGCATGTGTGCGTGAGTGCCTGTGTGATATCTGCAGGGCCTTGTAAGCCTTTGGCTTTCACCCCTGTGAGCTGCGAGCCACTGCAGGGCCAGGCAGGGGCCAGACAGGACAGAAGGCATGAGCCGGCGTCCCAGAGCTCCTGCGGCAAAGCGCAGACAGGGAGCTCGCCTTTTGGGGCGCCCTCGGCCCTAAGTCCCACTCGCATATGTTCTTCTCAGGCCATGACGTCTCCAGAATCAATGCTCGCCTGTTCAGCATAGCCTGACACTTTTGAAAATGACTCTTTAAGACACGGGCTGCCTTTCAAAACGCCTTCTTCCACACAACAGAGCAGGCGTTGAAAGAGGCGACAAGGGGCCGATTCTGCCGCAGTCCGTGGGGGACTTGCAGCCAGCGGCACGGCCACCAACAGGGACGCTTTCTACTTCAGAAAGCGAGTCCACGGAGTCGGCAGTGACCCTTCGAAGCCTGGAGGTGGTCACACAATCCCTTCTTCCATGCAGGACAAGCAAGCATCCCGCAAACGAAACGCCACTGCAAATTATATCCCATTAAAAACCATCTCTTAGAAATACAGCTTTGGTGAACACAATTTAGAACCTCTAATTTGCCTCCGTACCTGTTTGGAGAACCCAAGGAAGGAGGGGGAACGATTACCATGGGGCCTAGGAAGGTCTTTGTGTACAATACTTCGGGTAAACATGAATGTTGGAAAAGAGACATCAAAATACATACCCACAACTGCCCCTCTTGCTTTAGCTCTCATTTCAAACCCATGGTACTCACACATTCCCAAAGAAAAACTTCAAATGCCATATTTTGCAGGCTTGTGGTTTCGAATTGCTGATTTAAAGATCTTTTTGACCTCTGTATAGAATTTTAGCATTTTTTCCTGCTTTCTTGGCCTGAGGGCGATGATGGAATCAAACAGGCTTTTAAATAGGGCCAAGTAAATTGAAAATACTCTCCTAGGAAAGAAGCTGCTTTATGAAGAAAATATCTCTCAAGAAATAATCACCCACTGACATTTCTGGTTCAACACCTTTTCTTCTTTATGTAGTTAAATGTCAACAAACGTGTTACTTCTTAATTATCTGAGTCATAATAATAATCCATGTATCACTTCACTTAGCAAATGTTTTGTTCTTAATCACATTAGTTGCTTTTACAAGAATTTTTACCCAGACCTTGCAAAGAAGATAATTTCCCCCTTGACGACTTTCTCCACTACAATAACTGACCTGGGTTGATTCTCGTTGATATTACAAGAAAGACTGACTTTTCAAAGACGGCGGTGAAGCAAGTCTGTAAACCTCCCCTCTCCTGGTACTTCCCCTGGAACAGTGGTTCTCAGCTCTGATGTGTAGTAGAATTTCCTGGGGGATCTTTAAATAAATGTGTGTGTGTGTATAGAGAGAGAGGGAAGGAGAGAGAGAAAGATAAAGAGACAGAGAGATGCCCAGGCACAACCTGAAGAGATTCTGGCTTAATTGGTCCAGGGTGGGAACTGGGCATTAAAAAAATGGTTTTAATGTGCTTTTTGGCTTGAGAACTATAGATCAAAAAGGAGAGAAAATACTTTTTCTTTCCTCCTTTCTTTTTATTCTTTTCTTTCTTTTCGTTCCTTCTCCTCCTCCTTTTTCTTTTTCTTCCCACCTAAAGTGACTATTTGAAATATTTATAATTTAATCAAAATAAGCAAGGATAGGAAGTGGATGTAGTTCAAGCAGTTGAGCACCCACCTCCCACACGGGAGGTCCCGGGTTCGGTCCCCAGTGCCTCCTGAAAAAAACAAAAACAAACAGCAAGCAAAACAAATGATAACACCAACTCAGGAAAGCTGATGTGGCTCAGCGGTTGAGTGCTGGGTTCCCACATATGAGGTCCCGGGTTCAATCCCCAGCTCTGGTGTCTCAAAAAAAAAAAAAAAGGAAAGATAATCCAGAGAAACAATACTGTAAATTTAGAAGAAATGAGTACACTATACATGAGAGAAAAATCCTATTAGCTCAGTGGTTCTTGATTAATTCAGATTTTCAAGTCTACTTTACAACCACAGAACACTTCACTGCTCTACGTTTAGGGCAGACACAGCTAAGCCTCATTTTAGCCTGGCCTGCAGTGGCCTTTGGCTCTTCTCTGCTGTTTGCCTCCATCTCCAGTGACAGAGCAGTGGCCACTCGAGCTGGGCGGCCCTCCCTCGAGGTATTTACCTGAGGGGTGGGGGGTGCCGGGGGAAGGCAGAGGCCCGAACGCCTGAGCGAAGCCCAGCTTTTCAGACTTATCTGTGGAAGGGCAGACTCCAGAGACGGAAGCCAGGGTGCCAAGGCCGCTGTGAGGACTTTCAGAGTCTGGTGGGGGCCCAGCAACAGGCCCGGGGGGCCAGATGGCGTGGTGGGCCGCCCGGCCTCCAGTCCTGGGCGTGCCTGACCCAGCCACCTGGCTGGAGGTGACCGTGGCAAGTGAAGTCAGGGGATGTCGCTCTGATGGCGGCACAGGGCAGCCCCGAGTGGCAGCAGCTCCCGTGGAGCGGTCCCCCGTTTTAGGAGAGCACGGGCTTGGAGTTCTCCAGGGAGATGCTACAGGGCAAGGCGGGAGTCAAGGAGCTTTGGGTTTTGATACTACGTGCCCTCACTTGTAGTCCTGGGCTGAGGAGACACGGGCATCTGGGTGCATTGGATTTTACCCCACCCTTTCACTTCTCCAGTCCCCAAACCGCATCTCCTCCACCTGTATCACTCCAAAGGCCTTCAAAACCCAGAAACATGGCGCTGTTTTCTCCCCCCCACCCCAAGCCCACCTTGCATGTGCTTCCTACAGAGGACTGCATCACAGAGGCCGGCAGCCCTCGCCACTGGCCATTCTGAGGACCGGCTCTCTGAGGGCAGTCCGCGGGCTTGTCACAGCCACCTCAAACTTCCCTCAAGGCACCTTCTCGAACTGTGCCTGCGGACCCTCAGGGAGGGGTCTTAATTTAGCTTGTCCCTGGAACCAAATGCACCACAAACCCTCAAGATTGATACTGCACTGAAATGTTTTAAAAACAAGTTAGACGGGGTGTAAGGATTTGGGGGAACACAGAGATGTGTTTGATTAGTTCACCTGGAAACACGGTTTTTAGAAAATTGAACATTTCAAGTCGTTTCAGAATTCCTCTGGCTCCTCCCTGGCTCTCAGCATTTCCCCCTGAGGTTCCTGCCTAGCCCACTCGCCAAAGCAAGTGAGGTCAGGCCACATTTCCACGGGGTCAAAATTTCGCTTCTGAGTCTGTGCTGACTGTGTGCAGGTCAGGGGAGGGTCGCAAGCCTCTGACACAGTCTCATCTGCTTTCTTGCTAATATTCCAATTCTGGAGAGCCGCTGGGGTGCAGACGTGTCCGGCACTGCTCTGGGAATCAGGAGATTGAGGGTCTCATCAGAGCTCTAGCCAATGACCTTGGGAAGCCTCTGAGTTTTTCTTACATACGTAGGAAGGGAGAAGGATTTCCTCGGAACTATTCTTACTGCTTCTCAAGTTTCCTGAACCCAAATGTGAGCATTTACAAAGTTGAAATAACTTCAATTAAGCCTTTTTTTTTTTTTTTTTGCGGCCACGCCCTGAGTGGTACATGGCAAGGAAGAAAAGGAAGAGGCCGAGTTTCTCAACTAGAAGGAGATCTTCCTCAAGGGGAGGGCCATTTCTCAAAAGACCCATCTCATTATAGAAGCAGAATCCTGAGCAGATGGAAGTGCCTGGAGGCTGTGTAGCTCACCTGCGGAAGGAAACAGGGAGGCCAAAGCCAGCTTCCCAAAGCCATATATTCCGTGCCTCACCCTCTCACGTGGGCCTCGAAGACTAAACTTGTCCCATGTTGGCTCCGTTTCAGTTAAGTACTTTCAGACCTGAGTCCCAACCTCTTCTCTTAGGACTCGCTTCAAATACTGAAAACCATAAAATTTCATATTTCTATTTCCAATCTGTATGAATGCAACAAAACAAAACAAAAAACTATTATAGAAACCAAGTACAATCTTAGGGACCAGGCAGTGTATTTAATTTACACAATGAAAGCTGGGCATTGACACCATAACAATAGTGAGTGATTTAACTGAGTTGTGTTACATTCTTTGTACTGTAAATCCTTTCTTCTACTTTTATATTTTGGGCAAAATCATCAATGTAGCCTCACAAAAAGCTTTTTGTTTTGCTTTTATATTGTCCTGCCTCTTTGATGTGTCTTCTATTTCTTTTTTTTCCATTGTGTTTTACTTTATTGTACTTTGCAGACCATGTTTTTGTTTTGTTTTTAACAGACTTCCTCCCTTTTTTTTTTTAACTTTATTTTTAGAGAAGTTTTAGATACACATTTATAGGAAATGCATATCTAAATATATAGGCAATTCCCATATATGCCCCCACCCCTCACACACACAGAGTTACCCATTCTTGCCAACACCTGCTCTCCGTTTCTTTCATTTGATTTCCTCGTTGCTGCATTTGCTCCTCATCAGGGGAGCCGCTGCGCCTGAGAGCGGCGGCAACTTAACGGCGAGGCAGATCTGCTGTCGCAGGTGAAAGGAGCACCATGCGGCTGGCAATGCCCTCGGGGTGCCGGAAGATGCTAGAACTTCCACCCCAGCCAAGGAGAAGCTGCGGCACCTCTAGCTGGCCATTCGCTCACTCACGCATTTGGCAAGGACCAGCTTGTGCCCAGGATCATAGAACGGCACGTTTGGAGGGAGCCGGGCCGCCCATTTAGTCCAATGGGGCTTCATGACCTGTTTCCATTCCCAAGGAAGTTTTCGTTTGCTCGTGGGACTAAGAAAAATAAGGACCATGCAGTGAGTCCACCAGACAGGTAAACGTATTCATTTGAAAGGACCATCACTCCGAGGTTATGGTCTCTCACTCTTCAAATACTAAAATACATTTTCCTTCATGAAACGATGATAATAGCAGGTAGTAGTTGTCTCAATTTCAATGACTTTATGCAGAAAAATAAAGTTTAGCAAACCCATGTCAGTTACCTTATTAAAAAGTATGACCATGAAATGCAAAGCCTGGGGATGGCTCATGTGGTCTGATCTTCGGTTTCACTGTATATTTGGGGAAACTGAGGTAGACTGCCTACTTGGCAAACATGTGGTCACAAGCTACCCAACGGCACAGAAGCCACGGGGCGTGGAACAAGCGCATTTTTCAAAGCACAGCAACATGTGAAGAGAAGTCCACGCTGCACCCTTCAGACTCAGAGTTACCCAGCAACGGCCGGAACCCTGTTCTCTGTCCCTAACGCCCTCGTCTGCAGTCTCTCGGGTCACATGGACGTTCCAGCAGACATCGCAAAGGTGATTCCTCTCTCTCTGCAAGGGCCAAGGCGCCGGCCTTGTGGGCTCAGCAGTCCTCAGCCCCCCGGAAAGAGAGTCGGGTCCCTGAGTCTGAGACGCCGAGCTACCTTTCTAGACCGTCTCTGAGCGACTCACCCAGCCCCGAGGGAAGAGCCTCCAGCTCCTGCCCGGGGTCTGAAGCGCCAAGCGCACTGAGCGCTCCACGCCTGACGCTCTCAGGCCAAAACAGGCGGGCGGGCACGCGTTGCCTTTGAGCGCGTCTCTGGAGAGACTGAATTCAACGAGAGTGATGAAAGGAGCAGGCAGCCAAGAGCTGGGAACGCAAGCTTGACCGTGGCTGTCTTCCACTCTTCAAAGCTCTCCTACCAATCCGTTCATGCATTAGCTCTCGATTCTGGAGCTCAGAAATCCACACCCCGTTTCCTAGGGACAAGGCCTCTAGAGAAGGCGTGACAATATCTCGTTTTCCTCCTCATGGAACATCCCCCCAAATGAGACCCACTGTCTGGTTTTATGGATCTTGTGCGATCCCAGCAGCAAAGCTGCAGTGTAAGGAACGGGACCCTGCTTGCAGCGTCCGTGCTGGCCACGCTGCACGGCAGAGACGCGGCCACGCTGCACGGCAGAGACGCGGCCCCGCAGTGCTCGGCTTCATGGCCAAAGGGCCCACTCTTCCAGCTGGCTCTCCTTGGGGCGCCGTCCCGGAGCGCTGCAGGGCTGGCTGGCGCTTCTGTGGGTGATGGCGTCTTACTCTGGCTCCCTCCCAGCCAGGCCGGGATTCCATCTCCATCCTTTATCCTCCAAGCCCTCGCCCGGACGTGTGAACGCCAGTCCACCCCTGAGCACATCCTGGGGTCCCTGACTGGGTGCTGCCGGCCGGCCGTGAGGGAGACAGATCCTTCTGGAAGCCACAGCCTGAGGTGTGAGAAGAGCCAGCTGGGGGACGTGGGAAGGGCCTGCTCAGCAGCTTCCGACAGAAAGTGACGTTTGGGGGAAACCTGAACCGAGCGGGGTTCCCCGAGCTCTTCTTTCTCTTGTCTTTTCAGGTTACTGGAAGAGCTGGTGGTGGGAGGGCGGGGGGGGGGTTGAGGCTGAGAACGCCTCTGCGAGGGTCCCCGGGCAAAGCCTTCTGCTCTGCCTCGTGGCGTCGGGAGGCGCCTTCCTGTGGCTGTCTGCTCTTGCTGCCACCAGGTCTTCCTGCTCCCCGAGACCTGAAGCCCTCCTGCGGGCGGGCGGGCTGCGGCCCCCGGGGACCTCGGCGTCCGAACTGGCAAGCCAGCCCGTTGCCAGCGACGCCAGGGGCCCAGGCGAGGCTCTCCGGGACCCCGCGGGGGTCGCCAGCACGCCCACCTCAGGCACACCCTCGGCCCTTCGGAAACTTCCAGCCTCTGAGTGTAGGGAAATGAAATCCTCCCGAGCTCCAGGAAAAGGAAGCCGCAGACTATCCAAGAGGAGCCGACCTGTGGCCCTTGGGGTCCATGCTGGAGTCACATCCACTCGGACCTGACCCCATTTCAAGCGTTCAGAAAACTGTAGAAGACTTGCAATAGCCAAACGAGAGCCCCTTTCTCCCGCCCCCAACAAACCCCGAATGAAACTCCAGGAGGCTGAACAAACGCAGGCACCTGTGAGGACGGCTGGCTGCCTCCACGCTGGCAAACAGAAACAGGCAAGGTGTCTCCGTCCAAATTGCCCCATAGAGTATCTTTACACAGAGGAAGACACGACCACAGAGGCCTTTTTTGGCCCAGATTCCCTTTCAGTGCCCGCTTGGGGCTGTCGCTCCTGCTTCTGCCCCGTCTTTCTGACGTCTTGCCGTTCGCGCTGGCTCTGATGCCGTGCTGCGCTTTCATCAGACCTGTGGGGACTCGTCTCGTCTGAAGCAGGTGGTCTGGGGGCCTGGACTCACACACACGGCGCTGGCACCTTGGGCGCGGCCCTGGCCCCGCGGCGGCAGCCCCGGCAGTCCACGCGGACTGCAGCACTGGAGCTGACACGCAGCACGCCGTGTCCTGATCGGTGGGTGCACATCGGGGCCCGAGGTGAAGGCTGAGCTCAGGCAGCTCCCCAGCCGGGGGCGTCCACGTCGGGAGGAATCACGAGGAGCTCGAGGGGCTCGGCGCCCCCTCCCGCGGGATGCTCTGGCTGGCTCTGAGAGGCGGCTCCCCTCCAGCACAGCCCGGCAGACCTGGAGCCAGGCCGGGGCCCAGGCCCTCCTCTGTGGCCTCCCCACGAGGGGCCCTGCGTAGCCCCGAGTTCACGCTTCTCCACGGTCGGCAACTCCCTTCTCACCAAACAGCATTTATCCCGCATTCCACCACCGTGCCTGGCTTGAGCCATGTACACTGAACAAATCTTTAAAAAAAAAAATAGTTAAGGTTCTAGAAGTCACGGTTAGGTGCCCTAATAGCTCAATGTCTGTATGAGTCACAGACTTTGTAGAGGCCAGCCTGAGGCTTAAGAAACTTTCCTGAAATCGTTCCTATGCGAAAAAACGCACCAGGAGTGCCAACCGGCCAAAGGGAACCCAAGGCTTCCAGGAGCCCAGGCTGCTCAGCAGGAGGCCCTGGTCCACGGGGCTGCGTCCGAGCAGTGACTGGACGCCGGCCAGGACGTGTCAGGGCACGTCCCCTTCCCGGGTGCCAGCGGCTTGCTGCACGGTCTCTCCTGCTGAGCCTCTAGGAGGAAGGGTAGGTGGGCCTCGGGGAGCAGAGGGCATCGACGGTCGGCTTGTACTTCAGCCCCCGAGTAGCCTGGCCATGGCCAACAGAAAGCCGTTCCACCTTCCGTTCCCGAGTGAGCCTGGTCCCCTCGTCCCTACCCCTTGAACCTAATGGTTTGTGTTTCCAAAGGGGGTGTCAATCCAGCTTTCAGGGGGACGAGAGCCTGGAGAAACCCGTGGCATGGCACCCAGGCCAGAAGTGTGTGTCACGCCTTCTGCTCGGCTCAATCCCACCTTAGGCAGGAGCCAGCTGTGACGAACGTCAGCAGAGGACCCGGAATCCACCAGGAAGAACGGAAAAACCAGCACATCTTCAGGTGCAAACAAACCACACTGTGACTGTCTAATCCCCGGTAAAGAATCAAAAAACTCCTTTGGAAAGAAGTCTCCTCCAGACTTTCACAGAAATATGCCATCACAAAACTTGAGGTACATGCCTATAAAATGGATGCTGCATTAACCAGAGTTAAATGACATTATCTATTTCTCAAAGCAAAGAGGGTGGCAGTTTGGGTCAGAAAACAGCAATTACCCAAAATTGGATTAAAGGCACACAACTGGACAAACTCCTGAGGGCAAGGATTGTACAGTCATGCATTTTGGCCAAGATAAAGTGTGAAGCAAGGCTAGAAGCAGACAAATATGCTCTGAGTTCCAGTGCTGCCACCTGCCAGCTGGGGAGCCTTCAGCAAATTACTAAGGCACTCTGCTCTCGATTTCTTCACCCAAAAAGAAGAGAACATTATTCCTATTTCTTAAGAATGGCGATGAAGAGAGCAGTTGGCACACAGTAGGAGTAGGTGTTCAGTAAATGCAGGTCCCCTTCTGCTCCCTTCCTCGCATGTTCTGCAGCAACGAGCATAATTCCTGGGGCATTATCGATGTTCGATAATATTCTCTCTTCACGCCTTCGAATGGATTTTTTCTTAGCTCCTCAAATGGGTTATGATTTCTCTGAGGCATTCAACATTTTCCCCTTTTACACAGCCTTTCTCGGGAAGTTGCCCGCAGAGAGTCTACTAAAATGAGGGAGTAAGGAAGCAAACAAATGGAGGGACACAAGGGATTGAGGAAATAAGCAGGGGGTGTGATGAAGGAAAGCAGTGCCCAGGACAGTGGCAGCTGTGCCAGCAGGCCCAGGGGGACACCGTCAGGACCCCCCCGGGGGAGACGAGCCAGGAAAAGAAAAGGTGCAGGCCTAGCATCTGGCACGAGCTGCAGAGTGGAATGTGCATGGAGAGGTGCTTTACAGAGCTGCTGGGTGGTATGAGAAGACTTAATCAGAGGCTCAGAGAAACTTCCCAAATGCAAAAACCCAACAAATGAGGAGCGGCAATTTTTCTCAGCAGTACACGTTATTTACCTCATCATCATCCTGAAAACCCTGACGTGGACCTAACAAATATTCTGATATAAAACAGGTGGCAAAGGGAGCGGGGGAGAAAGGGGCAGGAAATAGAAACGAAATCTTCTTCTGCTATCGTAAGTAGTGCGATCGATGCATCAAGACATATCAGATACGACCGTGCTTAGAAATTGGTGGCCAATTTAAAGACGATGACGGCGGTTTCCTATGGAGATCAGGATGGGTAGGGAAGGGACGTCAGCACGTACCTTCTGCATGTCAGCACTATTTATCTTTTTAAATCTTTTAAAACTTTTTAAAGGACAATGTGCAGTTGCTGGGGACCCAGGCAGTAGTTATTACTTTGACAAAAGTAATAACTAGGAAAGCAGATGTGGCTCAAGCTATTGGGCTCCCGCCTACCACATGGAAGGTCCGTGGTTCGGTTCCTGGTGCCTCCTAAAGAAGACAGCGAGCCAGTGCAATGGGCAGGTATGGCAAGCTGATGCAACAAGATGACGCAACAAGAGACCCAAGAAGAAAAACATAATGAGAGACACAACAAGCAGGGAGCAGAGGTTCCTGGTGCCTCCTAAAGAGGACGAGCAGGACAGCGAACTGGTGCAACAAGATGAGGCAACAAGAGACACAAGAAGAAAAACATAATGAGAGACACATCAAAGCAGGGAACGGAAGTGGCTCAAGTGATTAGGTGCCTCCTTCCCATATTGTAGGTCCTGGTTCGGTTCTCGGTGCCTCCTAAAGAAACAAGGAAGACGAACAGACAGAGCAAGTGCAAACAGCGAAGAGGTAGGGAGAAATAAATAAATAATAAAAAAATAAATTAAAAAAAATGAATAACTAAATTAAAAATGGAAAGAGCTGCTTTTCAGAATTCTAGAGTGGAATCACAGAGGAAATAAACAAGGCTCTGGTGACTGAAGATAAAATACTGAGCAAGTCGGGGTTCAGAATCCATGGGTTGTGACTCCAGTTTGAAGTGGTTTCTGCCACACGATACACAGCCAGCATAGTTTTCTGCATACAGGACGTGCTAAAATATTTGTCAAATGGATCAAGAACCATACCAATTGCTGACTTTTTCTGTGGTGATTTTTAATATGCTCGGGCTGGAGAGCAGAGGGGTTGCACCTGAAGGTTTTAGATTTGTTCTGTATGGAGGAATAAGATTATAGTGTAAAAGGATTTTGAAAAGCCCTTCCTGAAACCTGATTCGGAGGAACACATTCTGTAGGTCTAATCCAGTTTGCACAATGTGCCTGGATTTGCCAAAGACTCATCGAGACAACTGATATTTGAGTCAGGCAGTCTACCAGACATTTTAATTATGTGTTGCTTTACTGTCCCTAAAATCTAATCTCAGGTTAAGCCGAACTCTGGTTTGCAAACTGTGCCCTGCAGGACCCGAGAGATTCCAGGGAGGTGGTATCTCAGGGCAGGGGAGGAGATAACAGAAGAAGCATTCTTACTTAAAGTGTGAAAGCCATTGAAACAGATCTTCAGAAAACATCCGTACCATGTTCCATCAGCTTTCCAGGGAAGAGTCTTTACTGAATTAAAATCTAATACCTTAGCCTCAGATTTTATAGTGCAGGTAAATAAAAGAAACACCAAAGCAAACAGAGTCATGGTGTCTTCGCAAAGTTTCCAGTGGAAGATGTCCATCACATTACTTAATTCTTCTCACGGTAAATGTACCTTTGAATTCAGTTCCAGGAAAAGTTGATCTCCGCTGATGAATCTGCAGGCTTTTTAAATATTAAAACAAAGGAACCCCCCTATACACACAGTTTCTTGGTGTCTTAGTTGCCTGGACACTCAGAGTGAAATGAGAGCTCAGTTTTGGAATCACCCCTCAAGGTTCAAGAATCCTTATTTTGTAAAGGGATGCAGACTTATATTTGCGAATGGTATATGTTGTTTCTCTTATGGGTTCTTTCATGCAAGTTTTTCAACAATTTTGAAAAAAAAATTAGTGCCCTCATTTTGCAGACGACAGAGCTTAGTTTCCAGGAGTTTGTGACGTGGCCAAGGCTATATGGTCGCGAAGATGCTTCCGGCGTTTCTCAAAGTGGGCAGGGTATGAGTCTCCGTCAGAATAGATGCAACAAGGGAAACGTCACATTCAGACTGATAGCAGATTCTTCAAAGCCAATTCTTTTCCTCTGACTTCAAGACCACATGGTCTACAACACATAGGCACACACACAAATAACGTCACTTATCTCATTTCCCTCCGCTCGTCTCCCTTCTCCCTCCACACGCTGACACTTCCTCTCAGCTGCCTTTAGCCCTTGGACGTACAAGGTCTCCGGGAACTCACAGCCCATGGAGGGGCTAAGGCATGCACTCAACTACGACTCCAGGGGACTGCGACGAAAGCAACGAGACATACAAAAGGCTTGGTGAGTTCAGAGGTGGGGGAGAGAAATTCCATGGTCTCAGCTCTAGGAAGTCACAGTTCAGTGAAGCAAAGAGATACGTAAACAGAGTTATAATATGATAGGAGCAGGACTATCCTGGAGAGGTTTGTCCTGTGCTGGGGGCATGGACGAGGAAACCGCTAACTTTGTTTCCCAGCTCGAGGAGGGACCGTTACAGCATCCTGGGCGGTCAGGGCAGGGATGGAGAAGACAGGGGCCGGGAACTGGGCATTGGGCGGTAAAAGGCATTTTTAGGGAGCTGAGGTGGGGCCCAGGCAGGGGCTGGCTCCTGGGGAAAGCTCCAGGTCTGGCGGCACCTGGCACAAACGACAGAGGCTGGCTAGAACCCAGCCACGGAGCAGGCAGGATGGCCATGACACACTGCCCGGCCTGCCACGGGCACGGACAAGGCAGCTGGACAGAAGGAGCTCAAAGGGAGCACTGCAGCGTCGAAGCCAGCAGGCAGCGGCAGTGGAGACAGAGCAGGGAGAGGGGGCGGTGGCAGGAGCGCTTGAGAAGGCAGGTCTGAGAGGGAGGGGAGCGACTGCCGAGGCTCTGAGCCTGGTGACTGGGAAAGTGAGCTTCAAACAGGTGGCAGGGTGGATGAAAAATTAGTTTTGAAGGATCTAGGGGCTTGAGCGTGAAGGTGGAAAGGAAGGAGAGAGGAAGACGTGAGAGGAAAACTGATGGAACACGTCTTTTGGAGAAAGGGCTGAGGTACAGTGCTAGCCTTAGAGACGTGGGAAATGAGGGCCAGGGAGAGAACGGGAGAGCACAGGTGAGCGCTCGGGTACTTCTGAGGCTGGCAGAAGGGAGGCTGAGCTGCCTGGGCCCATGGCAACTTGCATTGGAAATGTGAAATGCTCTCGGCCTCTCCTGGCCCTCAGCCTGCCCCCCCCCCCAGAGTGGCTTTTTAGAAAAACAAGTCTGATCCAATAGCATTCAACACACTGAATGAAGCAAGCATCTATGCCAGGTTACACGTCATACTCTGTCTGAAAACAACCCATAAAATATTTTCCGTGCCTTCCCACCACCCCCTGGATGAATTACGAAGCTCCTTTCCAAGGTTCATAGGCCCCTGCTTAGGTCCCGGTCTCAGCTCAAGCCCTCCTGACCCTGAGCTCACAGTCCAGCCACGCGCAGCTTCTCAGACTCTTCCAAAGAACTCAGCCTCCGTGCCTCCGTGTGCAGGCCTCTCCTTTTCTCCTTTCCTTTAACTCCTATTCTTTCCTGATGTCAGCACTTCGCTGAGACCTCCCCCAGGAAGTCTTTACAGGTCCTCATGCTGTAATAGGTACCTCGGCTCTGTGTTCTCACAACAACTTGTAGCAAATTCTACAGTATCACTCATAAGACTACACTGTGGGAAGCGGATGTGGCTGAAGCGACTGAGCTCCCGCCTACCACAAGGGAGGTCCCAGGTTCTGTTCCTGGTGCCTCCTAGGGAGGACGAGCAAGATGGCGAGCTGGCGTGATGAGCAGGCGGGGTGAGCTGACGAAACGAAATGACGCAACAAGGAGACACAAAGAGGAAAGACAATGAGAGACACAACAGAGCAAGGGAGCTGAGGTGGCTCAAGCGACTGAGCACCTCTCGCCCACGTGGCAGGTCCTGGGTTCGGTTCCTGGTGCCTCCTAAGAGAGCACACAGCGAATGGACAGAGAGCACGCAGCTAGTGCAAACAACTGGGGTGGGGGGGAGATAAAGAAATAAATAAATCTTAAAAAAAAAAAAGACTACACTGTAATCCCTGGGCAGGGGCTGCATCTTGGTCACACTGACGACATGTGAAAGCGCCACGCCTGTTTGCCGACAGCATGGTACATGACGAGGCTCACTGGGTGGTCCCTGATAAAGCTCTCTTAGTTGGCGCAGCCCACCCCTACCAAGGTGCCTCTGCAAAACGTGCTCCTACACGCGTGGCCCACGGGGCAGCCTGACAGCTGGCGCTGTTGATGCGGCCTGTGGGCAAATGCTGTTTTCAGGGCAGATTTGGCATGGAGGCAGGGGGACCTGCTGGCTCCTGGCTCCCGGCTCCTGAGGAGGAGGGGCTCTGTGCCGCTGCCCCTAAATCCTGGGAGCAGAAGGGTGGCGGGCCAGCGGTGCAATCCATTTGTTCAGCTTTTCCACCTAATATGTCTTGGGTGCGCACGACACAGGAAGGATGCCAGGCACAGTCCTTGCTCTCGAGAAGGCCACAGTCTAATTGGGAGGCACAAGCATGAAGGTGCCTGAGGGTGACCCATGTTAGCAGGGAGGAAGGGGGATGCCAGAGAAATAGTGTAGGAGCCAGTACAGAGGGGAGGCTGAGACCGCAGAGCACGAGGCCTAGGCAGGCCGAGGAGAGCAGAAAGGAGCCCGGCTCACAGCTGGCGGTGAGAAAGCACGGCCCGGCCCAGGACTCGAGCCGCTTGGAACCGAGAGGGCTGGGGAGGACGTGGTGTGCGTGAGCCTCGGGGAAGGATGGGTATATGGGTGGGAGCAGGGGGACAGAACAGTGGACCTGGAGGCACTGGCAGGAGCATGTCATGCAGGATTTTATAGCTGCACAGAGTTGGATTTTACCCTGAGAAAACGAAGAGCCTTTTTGAGCAGGTGAACGGCATGACCAAATTCCTCTCTAGAATGTTCACCCAGGCTGCAGACTGGCAAGCCAGGAAGCACTACGTGCTTGAAGTGAGAAGGGACAGTGGGCAGAAACGATGCTGGGTGTATTTTACCCATGTCCGTCCAGACTTCCTTTGTGCCAGAAGCTTGTGGGACCCAGACACGAGCCCGCCAGCTCATCAGCCTCCCGGCTCCTCTTCCAGGAAAAGCCGCCTCACCCGGTTGCCAGTAAAAGCTCCCGTGGCTGACTCCTTCACCCCGTGGAGGCCTGCGTGGAGCAGGAAGTCCAAAAGGGGCTGCCGAGGAAGGGTGGAAGGGCAGGGGGAAGCCAAGGGAAGGGAAAGCAGAGCGGACGGAGCCACGGCCAGAATGCGGGGTGCAGACCTGGGGCCCCAGAGTTCCCTGTTTCCTAAGGCCAAGCTCAGCTTCAGCTCCTGTGCATAGCGAACTGGAAAATGCCAGTGGTTCAGGGCGGGGGTGGGGGGATTGGCAGAAAGAAAGGGAAAGCGTCAGCCACTCCCCGTGCTGTGTCCTCAGGGCCCTCGGGGTGCACAGAAAGGCAGTCGGCGGCACCTCTGCTACCACGTGCACGTTAGTGCTTGGAGGATAAGGTGCCACTCTACTGTTCAGATTCACCGCAAAATTCAAAAGCAAAAGTTCAGCCGGAGTTCTCTAAGTAGGACCCAGAGAGCTGCCCGCACCGTGTGTGCGTGCGTGTGTGTGTCTTTTCTGCTTGAAACACAACGTGCGAGCATAAGATGATTCCCTCGCGTTGCATCTCCATCCTAGGAGTCTAAACACTTGTAGAACTCCACAAGTCAGCACCTGCCTGACTGGAATTAACCATTAATGCAAATGTACTGGTTGGTGCACTGGCTAAGTAGGTTTTTGCTTCCTTTGGATTTCAGGAAAAGAAACCACCATCTTCCTTTACCAAACTGATAACAACTGTCATCTGATCACAAAAGGCAAAACTAATTAGAATGGGTGCAAAAAGTCACCTAAGTTAATGCACATTACAGTAAATATCTGTCAGATTTTCCATTAACCCTCCTGCATTTCCCTCTCCAAGATCAAATCTATTTCTTAACCCCAGACCCCTTCTTTCCCTAGTTGGAAACTTGGTATTCAACAATCTAAATCATCCACTAATGCTTTAAATGTCCAGCTCTTACAGATGGAAGCGACACATAGCCTTGGCCTTGGAATGGGAATGATAGAAACCATTCCCCTCCCATGGATTCGAGCCCTATGTACTATGATTCCCAGGCTAATGTTCTTGTTAATGCGTTTATTTCTTCATGGAAGGATACAGGAGCTGATTGTTGCTTTATACTAAATCACTCTAGTGTGTTGAGCTATTACCTACTAGGACAACAAAATAAAGCAGAAGGTGTAGAAGGTTACATTTAATCTGTAAAGGTTAAAAGAGCATGTTCAAAGCTGAACTTGCTGACCTAGGGGAAAGGCTCTTGTGATCTGGGTCAGAGTCGATAGCTAAGGACCAGGACAATGCAGTGTATGTACCCAGTGGGAATCCAATAAATAGCAGGGTTTATTTTATTCTCTTGATCAGAAGCTCTCAGAACAGGGACCATGCCTTCCTGATCTTTCAGGAAATAAATTCTTTGGGTAACTTAATCTTTTAATCTCTGGTGCCTGGCACACTGTAGGTCCTCAGTAAATTTTCATATGAATGAATGAATGAACAAATACAAGAATTATCGGGAAGCGGCTGTGGCTCAATCAGTAGGGCTCCGGTTTACCATATGGGAGGCCCCGGGTTCGGTTCCCGGGGCCTCCTAGTGAAGGCAGGCCCGCCCGCACGGCGTGGTTAGCTGACCCAGCGAGCACAAGCAGCAAGGGGGGGGATAAATGAATAAATAAATAAAATCTTAAAAAAAAAAAGATAAATAAATAAAAGAATTATGGATTCGCCCTACTGTGAAACTATGATTGTCACCCTTAAAGTGCTTTTAAATCGTGATGGATGGTGTTAAAAAAAAAAAAATCTAACAAAACCCCAGAATTCCTGTTTAAAAGTTAAATCGCAATTCCACTCCCTTGGGTGCTTTCCATTTTTATCTGGGAACACAGGGACCAAGAAGCCTGATGGGAAATCAGCCTAGCAACAGAAGCAAGACTAAGCCTGGAATATAATATAACAGCTCAATTGGAAAATACTCTCTAATAATTTAATTTTTAAAAACTTAAAAGAAAATTTCTACCCCCCTTAGTGCAGACACTTTCATCTTTGCTGTTAGTTGCAGCGTCAGTCTCCAGTAAAGTGCTTGACACTGAGCAGGTACTCAGTAAGTATTTCTTGAGTGAATGAATAGAAGTTATTTCCAGGGCTAAGACGGGCATTTCGGTGCATGGCTTCTGGTCGGGCAGGCCAGGAAACTCAGAGATGCATGGATTCAAAGAAAGCAGGGACAGCGAATTTGACTCAAGCTCCCCTCCCTGCAGCAGAACTGGATTAAATTTTGCCTGAGGCAGTCTATAAACTGGGAAGGTGGAGAATGTGAGATTTCAGACAGACCCGCAAAGAATGGCCCTGAAGACAAACCACTGCTATTCCTCAATTCAGGCAGCAGAGTAGACACGAATAGTGGCTTTAGAATCAGACCTGTTCCTCTGAGCAGGTCATTTAACCTTCCTGAGTGCCCTCACCTGTTCAAAAGGGGTTGCTACTATCTTCTATTTGGGTCATTTGTCTATGACACAGAGCTGACACCAACATTAAAACCGAACAACCAACAAAACCACAACAAAAGGGAAAAATATGTGCAAAATCCCGCCTGCTAATTTTTCCAATCGAGAGTCATCAGAACCGAATATGATGACATGTGTCAGGAAATTCACTCTAGATCCTGGCCTTAGCACTCGTTTCAAGCGTATAAAAAACATATTTTTGATTTCTTGGGAAACCTTAAAGATAAATGATGACTTGTCAAAGATAAAGTGCAAGTGCAAACATCAAGTTTCTGGCCTGCCACTGACTATGCCGACTCTTTTTTCTTTTGCCAGCAAGACCCAAACAAGGTGAGTCACAATGGAGATGACCAGATGGTCAAGTGCCATTTGTAGTGACCACCGAGGATTTCTTATGTCTCTACCCCAACTTCACTTTAGATTTCCTGCCATTCATACCTTGTTCTTGACCATAGGTTTGTCACCAGTTTGAGGCCTCACTGCTGGATTCTGAGTCTACTGATTTTGCTTTCCCTGCTTTGGGGGACTTTGGCTTGGTTTGCCTCTGACTGTTCATGCCTCTGGCTTCCCCCAGCTACTTCCAGCCTCTAAACTCCAATCTTGGCAGAGCTAATTGACCTTGCCGCTGCCCTTCTTGCCCCCAGCAAAGGATGGCTTGGATGTTATCTTCTTGCAGAACACTAAATCCATAAATATTTTCCCATTAGAAAAGGCATTCCCAGATTATAGAAGGTTTCTCTCTCTTCCCTGGGGCTAGTGGGAAATTTCAAGAATTTAGAAGTATTGTCAGTAGATAAAAGCAACAGTTATTCCTCCACCCCACCCAGGCCAAACTGGAAACAACTTTCTAATTCTTTAAGATC
Organism: Tolypeutes matacus; assembly: GCA_026826555.1. Taxonomy (NCBI): domain Eukaryota; kingdom Metazoa; phylum Chordata; class Mammalia; order Cingulata; family Chlamyphoridae; genus Tolypeutes; species Tolypeutes matacus. The sequence goes on from JAKSZT010032012.1 coordinate 2,522,583, forward strand.
AGACATTCACAAAACAACCTTAAAGAGACAAGACGATTTGGAATCCAGAAAAACCTGGCTAAGACTGAATGGAAAACCACTGTGGCAAGTAGAAGAGAGGATCACTGCAACAAGGAAATATATAAAGAAGCAGGTAACAGGGACAAGGGTTTGCAATGTGCATCCAAGTCTGGGACAGGTAAAGGAAGTCTTGGCTAATGGACTCTGGGTGCATCCAACAAAAACGTCTTGATTCAACTTCATCCTCATGAACAACAAAGGGTTGTTTATTATTACCCCTTTCTACAGAGGAGAAAAGTGGGTCACAGAGCATCATATCAAGACTAGGCAGTGGGGCCTAGGTACGATCTGGCCCAAGGCCGAGGGCATGATCAGAATCACCCCGCAGGCAAGGTTGAAGGGATGGGAGGGGTGGCATCAGATTGAGCTTGGTGCCATGAAACATCTGCGTACCTAACCTGTGGCTCTCGACCTGCCTGCACACCTGTGGCTCTCGACCTGCCTGCACACCTGTGGCTCTCCACCTGCCTGCACACCTCTGGCTCTCCACCTGCCTGCACACCTCTGGCTCTCGACCTGCCTGCACACCTCTGGCTCTCCACCTGCCTGCACACCTCTGGC
>JAKSZT010032012.1:2523213-2569363 GCA_026826555.1 Tolypeutes matacus
ACCTGCCTGCACACCTCTGGCTCTCCACCTGCCTGCACACCTCTGGCTCTCCACCTGCCTATACATCTGTGGCTCTCGACCTGCCTGCACATGGGAACCATCTGGGATTTTGACAGAAAATACAAATGCCTGATCCCCACACTTAGAAATTCTGGTTCGGTTGGTCTGGGGGGTGGGCCCTGGGCACATTTGGAATAATCATAATAAAAGGACTCTCTCGGTGATGTTCAGGGGTAGTGAGGGCTCAGAGCAACTACCCTAGCCTTCATCTCTAACTCTCAGCCCTTTGTTCTGGTTTCTTGTTTATCCAGTTACCTTCTGGTTATAATTTGGCTTCCTAAGCGTCTTTGCCTCTAGCAAGAGATTTATGCTGGTCTGTGTCAGCTCTACTTTTTATTTTAAAGAAGTAAATTGACATACTGATTTTAAATATGAATTCCATAAGCTTGGCTAATGGGAATCTGCCCTGGGAGACAGAGCTGTTATCCTGGTACTAGCAAAATAGGGTTTTGAGCCTTTAAGGTCAAAGGGAGACATCCCTGATGAAGCTTAGCCAGGAGAATATCCTGAGTGCCAGCCAGGCATAAGCCAGTGAGTTTTGTCTAGAGGGAACATGCTTTGTCTTCACAGAGCTTGTGAAGAAGAAAATCATGATTTCTACCAAATGAGGAAAAAATAAAGATCTAATGGAAGGAAGATCTACGGTTCCTCAATTCAGTTGTTTAATCCACTAGTGGATATTTCTCCATCAGCTCTGTGTTTGGGAGTACAAGCTGCTGAGCAAAGAAGAGAAGGAGAGAGAAGAGGAAAGAGAAGAGAGGGGAGAGAGTGAGAGCAGGCGAGTGTGTGGCCAGCCGTCAATCTGTTCCTGGTACTAAGTTCTTATCAATCATTGTTTAGCCGGGAAAACAGAACACACTTTAGGCATGTAATGCAGGAAGGTATTAATCCAAGTGGGAAGAACATCATCAAAACCTTGAAAGCATGAATTAATACGGGAAGTGGGGGATTAGGGGAAAATGTAGATTAACGTAGGAAGTGGGAGGCTGGGGAAGAGACTAGAAAACTCGCCTGAATTAAGCCAAGCGTTGACGGGGAGTCAGGAAGGCTAAAATTGACACGGTGGAGAGAGTGGGATGGGATTATGGAAGCCTCTCAAGACATGATTGAGGAGCTTGGGTTTAAACTAAGTGGGAACTTAACAAATTTATGTTTCAGTCACAACAAATCATCCATTCACTGGCTGTCTTCCCTCCCAGGATTTTTAGAGATGGGAAAATTCTAAACCAAATATAGAATCCACTTGAGTTTCATGGATCTGATATTAGAAAGAAATTCACACTTTTAAGTGTCTGATTATATAGCCCTAAAAAGATCACTTCCTGGTTTGAGAGAGGAGCTCCTGGGATTGAAGCCTCACGAGCCCGGGACAACCAATAACTCCTTCACACTTTAAACAACTGCTCAGTGGCTTGAAGATACTCAGAAACCCAGGCGTTACATGGCTCTCCTATCCTCTTCCCTAACCACCATGCCAGAAGGGAAGAAAATGATGCCAGGAGGTACCTCCACTTGCCAAGCCCAAACATTAGCAAGATAGTCACTAAAGACATTTGTGAAACTCCAAATACCATCTGGAGAAAGGATTGCTTCAAAGCACCGCAGGCATGGAACAAGCAGGGTGTCCCCAACAATTCCAGTGAACCAGCTCCATCCCTCAGGAACCTTCACACCAGGAGGCTGGGGAGAGGAACACAGCACAGGGAAACCCCTCCACCTCGCTTGCAGGGTGGTTCTGATCAGTTTCCACCTGAGCAGGTGGATCTGCCTGGGCTCCAAGTTCTGAAAGGTTAAGAGAAGGCCACCTGTGCACAACTAGACTGGTAAATTGCAAACAACTGACCAACCTACCATTTTGTACCAGGGAGCCAGGAAGGTTCCCAGCATTTCCAAGGCTAAGGGGCCCCCGTTAGCAAATCCTGTAATAAATCTTCCTATGTTTGACACAAAATGAGCATGGCAAGCAGGAAAAAATATACATGATTAGTGTTTTCATTTAGGATGATTTAGCTGATAAACTTAAGAGTTGCTTAATTGCCAATGGACTCGTGACCTAGAGATTTAGCCATTTGTTTGTGACAACACCTACTTTAGCTATACTAAGATGAGAACACACGTTTTAGCTGTTCTAACACGAGAACACGTTTTAGTCGTTCTACCATGAGAATACACGTTTTAGCCACTCTAACGTGAGAACACGCATTTTAGCTATCCTAACATGAGAATGCACGTTTTAGCCATTCTAATGTGAGAACACATGTTTTATCTATTCTAACTTGAGAACGCACATTTGTGCTGTCTGCTACACATGATGGAGTTAAAACTACTCTCTCTATGTTGAGAATATTTGGCAATATACTTGATGAGACTATACGATTTAGGAAAAGCTTAGATATATATATCCATCCAAATGAAAGTTGATTCTCAAAGTTATCTTCTTTATAGCCTTCAGAGAAAGAACACAAACCACACTTGAAAAACAATTTTATCACATCATGATTATATCTTGTTTTTGACCCAAAGGAGCATTATCCAGCTTGACTGTTTTCAAAAATCACCTGAAAATATGGATATTTTTACAATGATAATAATCTGCCAAATGCCCTATGGACTATGAAGACAATCCCAATGAAAACTTTCCGAAACTGTAGTGAACAATGGCTCCGTTATTAGGATAAGTATCCAGACTAGAAAGTTCTGGTACCTTTGCTTAAAAATTCAGACACAGGACTTTAGATACTCATAGGATCACTGAGCTGGAAAGACCCACACGGATGATCTGGTTCAGTCAACAAAGTTGAGATAAGCCTCTCAATCGGCAGCCCTGCCTGTGGGATAGGCCTCCAGCTTGACATGCTGCCCCCCGTCTACTACTTGGAAAGAAGAAAGTTGTCTGGCGTTATGTTCACTGGGAAAAGTAAAAAATATTGTCTAAGGCATTGGAGGCTGTCTGTTGAATTTGGCCATCCACTGGATTTCAGGATCCACTCCAATGCCTCTCCTACACAATAGCCAGGGGTACTTGTTAAGAACAATGTTTGACATCGTTTATGGCTCTCTCCATGGAAATCTCAATAGCCAACTACATTCTAGACTCTGGGCTGAGCGTGACCTCATTTCATTATTAAAACAACCCGAATGCTGACATTGTCATCGCCCCTTACAGGTGAGGAACGGAAGCCTGGGCAGACTCTGTGGCTTGCCTGCGATCGCACAGCTAGCAGTGCTCAGAGGGGAGTCTGATCCTAGATCCATCCAAGTCAAAATGCCTACATGGGACATTAGAAAGTAGTTACACAATATTGTTTATTTTTGAGTGATCTCCAATTTACCCAAGTGTTAAAAAAGGAACTTTGGAAAATACACAGGTGACGCTACTCCCAGTCCATTCTCCACAACCTACAATTTAAGACACACTTCTTAAGTGGGTAAGAGCAGAAAGCTTTCCTTGGTACGCAGCTTTGGAGTTTGCACTGAGTCAGTTGTCTCTCGGCCCACATCCCGGAAGCAGTGGCGCTCGCTGGGAGCTCTTCCCTGGAAAGGCCCTGGAATTAGGCTCTGTGCTGTCACACTGTTTATGACGTGTAGCTGTCTCTACACTGGGACACTACACAGACCTGCCAAATCATGTGCACGAAGCAACACGCACACTGCCTTCCCGCCTTCTCAGCGCCCTGGAATAAGGCCGTCCTCAGCAGCGTGCGTCCTGGAGTCACACTGTTCATGTTTGAGGCAGAAGAAAACCTCTGTGTTCTGTCAACCACAGGCCACAAGGTGACTGTAGATAGTTTTTTCTGTTTGTAGACATGAAAATTTAACCTTTTAACGCTCAGCTAAGGCATTACTTTCTTCAGGTGCCTTCTCTGAGTCTCTCTTGCTAAGTAAGAGACTCAACCTCTGTGGTCTCATACCATTGATCCTTCTACCCATTATTAAAACCTTTGTTTTAAAAGCCTGCTCCCCTCGCCACCCTGCAGCAGACGAGGAGCCTTCTTTAGGGCTGACAGCCCACACGCACCAGTATGGAGCCAGGCGAGATCTGTCCTGAGGAGCTGGACGTCTGGACGCCCCAGTTGGCTGGTGCCTGTGCAGGACTGGCCATTAAATACTCTTACCACCACCTCTGGCCTTATTCCAGTCTTAGCATAATCACAACATCTGGCACATGCTAGGCACAGGAAGTGCCTAGTGACAAAGTCTGATTTACCGACTGGATGAATGAACGCTGGATACGTCATAATCCAATTAACCACCGGCTACACCACTGAAGCATCGGGGCTAACACCACCTTCTTACTACACAAGGACCCGCGCTCTTACAGGTCCCAGGGACGGCGACGCCCTAAAGGAGCAGTAGCCCCTTCGTCCAGACGCACCAAATGAACCAGACCCTCGGAGGCCTTTGCACATCTCCATCAAGACCGCGTCTGTCTTTGGTCTCGATCGTGGTCAACACACAGGCACAACACTAAGCAAAGCAAAAGGAGAAGGTGGGAACTCTGTGTTTGGAACGGAAGAAGCCTTACCTGTCTGTGTTGCTGGGAGACTGTATACCCCAGTCCTGCGATGGGCTGGTTCTGCATTTTCTGAAGCAGGATCTTCTGCGGAAGGGGTAAGGGTGACCTTAGCAAAGCCTGGCTTGACAGAGGTGGGGTGGGCTGGGCTGGGGGCTGCGGCGGTGGCTGCTGCTGCTGAGCTGAGACTGAGCTCTGCTGCGGCTGCCGCTGGGTGTAGTGCAGGAGAGAAGGCTCGCTCTGCGAGGGCAAAACCGAAGGCATCTGCTGGTGCGCCTGCTCCGAGTTAAAATGGAACAGAGGCTTGGTGCTACCGTGCCGGGGCTCCATGGCGGGGTGCGGGCTGTTAATAAAGCTCCGACTGAGGTCCTGAGGCTTCTGCTGCAGGAGCACGTCCAGGTGGCCGCCCTGCGCTGATGGGCTGGACTTGTACATGTAGTTAGCCATGGCCTTGGGCTGGCTGCTGCTGCCCACCCCAGGCAGGGAGGAGCTCTGTGGGCTGAATGGCTGCTGGCCAAAAGAGGGGCTGGGGATTTTCTCCTGCCCAAATGGACCTGGGGACGGCCCAGCAGAAGAGGGCAGGGCTGCCCAGTTGCTCGGCTGGTGCACCCGGGCATGCTGCTGCCGGTTGGCAGCTATCTGCTTGAGCTGCTGGGCGTGGGACACTTCCTGCCAGCTGGGCAGGGCCCGGCCTGCTCCTGAGACAGTCTGAGGCTGAGCCTGGTTTTGAGAGACTGAAGGGATTGGGGAGGAAGTGGAAAGGGCAGAGCTGGCAATGGAGAACGTGGGGCCAGCTGATGGGGGCCTCAACTGGGGAGAGCCCGAGGAGCCGTGGGCCAGGCCAGGCGAGAATTCACTTTTGATCACTACCTTCTCCACCGGCAGGGAAGGCCTGGGGGTGCTTCTCTGGCTTTGCTGACCCAGGTCGATGTTGAACGGGTCGTCCTGCTTTATGGTAGCGTTGATCATGTTCTCCAGCTCGAGGTCGCTCATGGGAGGCACGGAGATGTTGGTCAGCTCGTTGAACAGCTCCTGCAGCTCAGGGTCCATCAGCTGCTCTCCAGGATCATCTCCGTACTTTTGGCCATCCATGTGCTTACTGCACGACAGAGTCTCTCCCGGCTCCTTCTTCACCTCCTTCAAGCCCATGCCGAACAGACCGTGGCCTGGAGAATGAGTACTGGACGGCAGAGCGTTGCTCTTTCTCAGGGGTGCTTGGCTCAGAGGCAAGGCCCCTGCCATCATCTGACTTTGCCCATTATTTCCTTGGAGACCCCCCTGTCCTGCAGGAAGGTTCTCCCCCACACGGATTCTCTTGACATCAAGGAACGAGCTGTCTACAAAGCCATTGGGCCTCTTGCTGTTGGCAGGAGACAGGTTAACTACCTGCTTTCTCTTCAAGGAACCCTGGAGCTGAAAGGCAGAGAGAGAGAATAAAGAATAAAAACATGAGATATCAGTCCATATATGCTTCTCGTCAAAAGCAATATAACGTTTAAATATTTCCTCCTGTTACGCAACAGAATGCCGTCAAAAACCAAAAGGGACAAATGAAGCACAGTCCGGAAGATAACGAAACTCACAGTAGCACAAACCGTACAGAATAAGATGTTTCTTGGGGAACAGGTCCATTAGTGGTGAGAGGTCACAGAGGTTCCCGTGTTTGGTACAGTTCAGTGAATGAAGAACCTTCACACAGATCATCGGCAGTCATCGACAATACCTGTGATCCATCGCTAGAGCCCTGTTGTTTTCTGGCCAGGCCAAGATATTCCACATGCATGCACACACACCCCAGCAGCCAGAGACAAATGGTGTGTGCTCAGTTCACCCAGATGGGAAACACTGACAAGCCTAAAGCTGAGACAAAATCTCTCGTTTCTTTTTTTCGCAGGTTCAACCCCGTCATCACTCATACTCTAAGTAAGTAATCAGAAGAGTTTTCAGGTCCAAGGGGAGTCTCTCTGCTGTTCTATTTTTCTTTCTGCCATTCCACTGCTTTGCCCATGTAGCAGCACTGTGTGGAGTGAGCCACGAGCTTGTCAAAGATGAGGCACTCCAGGCACAGATTTTCCTGGGAGTTCATTTTTAAATTTTGTAAACCAAGGAGCAGAGAGGCAGTGCTGTGCTGTGGTTAAGAGGGCATTTCCTGGGAGCTGACTAAACTGAGCTCAAATTCCAATCCTGCCCCTGAGAGCGACGTGACCTTGGCAGCTTACTTATCTTAGCCTCAATTTTCTTACCCAGGAAATGGGACAACAGCACTTAACTCAGGAAGAAACGAGATAAGGCATGTACAAGTTGAGCACAGGGCTCACTGTAGTAAGAGCTCAGACGCTGTAGCTTATATAAAATGTGTGGCCCCCCCATTCCCAAATCTGGGGGGCTCTCCAGACAGCAACAAGAGCAACGGAATGCTAAGGTGCTTCATCATTAACCCAGGGATTAGAATGCATCCTACGTGCTTTAAAAATTATAGAGAAAAGTTAGAGGGCCACACGATCACACCAGTAAGTTAATAAGAAACACAGACCATTCATCATTGATCGTCACAAAGGGCTTTTGTCGATGTGCCTCTAAAGTGAGGCTACAGCTGTCAAATGTGGCTTTCCCAGTGAGCTGACCCACTTATGTTTGACGACTGCTTAGGATCACAAAATGCCTGGCACAGAAAGATATTTCCCAGAGATAAAACTCCATCACTTCTCCTTTCCTCTCTATTCATTCACCACCACTCCCTCAGCCACCTGGAGCTTTCTAGGTAACCTAAGCAAGAAAAGGAAAGTAACACATGTTACATGCCAAGTGCTTTAAACACAGTTTCTTCCTTTTCCTTAACCTGCTCAGCAACCCCATTAGATAGGTCTCATCACCTGTTCTATAGATAAGGAAAGGTCAGACGGCGTAACTTGCCCAGTGTCACAGAATGAGTACGTGGTAGTCCTGGGCTTCAACCCAAGGGCCGAGTGGCCGCTCTGCTCTGCTGGAACAAGTTTGTTTTGGCTGGATCTGGGATCCAGGCAGTGGGGGGCCAGGGCAGGGAGCACGGGGCCAGCCCCTGCCTCAGGTACAACGAGGAGGTCTCAGAGTGGCCAGGAGACAGCTTGGGCTGAGGCGCAAGCAACACGCTTGTCAACTGTCTCACCAGTACCTGCTCCACTGACCGTCCACTCCTAGGGGTAGATGGCTCCGTGGCCGTGCCGGGCTGGTGCAGCAGGCTGGACCCACTGGCCACTGCTGGCTGGCCACAGAAAGGAGCCTGGCCAACCCCTCTCTTCCCCGGGAATTCTGGATTTGCAGAAAGCGAGACCAGATTCCCGAGTGCGTGCATGGTGGCTGCACCTCCATTACATCCACCCGAGCCGTAAAGGAAGGAAGTCTGCAGAAGGAGAAAGAACGGGCGAGAGCATCCGAGCGCTGCGCCCAAGCCCCGGCCAGCACTGGGCCTCTCCTCGTTTCCCGTGACACACCCCGGAATCTCTCCAATGACCCCGCTTCTGCTACCAGTGGGGCTTAGCGCTCCAAGTGCCCTGAGGCTTCAGGTCAGCGAGAGTGACCTGCAGAAGCTGCAGCCAGGCGCAGGGCCTACTGTGTCCCTGAGAGTGAGGCGCTCTCTGAGGTCTGACTCTCAGCCTTGTCTGCTCCCCGGGACAGACACGGTTACACAGCCCCGAGCCATCCCACCTCCTCAGAAGCTCACGGTCGCACCGCCTGAGCTCAGGGGACAGGAAGGCCACAGGCCGAGGGTCTGCCGTGCTGCCTCGAGACGGGCCGCGCTGACTTCTTTCAGCGAGCTGCTCCGCTCACAACCACTAAAGAACAAACGAAGGAGCACGTGCTCTCCCCGGGTTTGTGCTGTCGCCTTTGACTTACTTCCCCACTGCTTTTGAAAACACCTGTCCTGCCAGGTTCTCCTCCTCTCGGCCCCAGGGCTGCAGAGGTAGCGGCGGGAGGACGGCAGACACAGCAGGGCGGCCTCCTGAGAACCCTGGATTACCTGTGTGATTCTCACAGCCCCTGCCAACACCTCTACGGGGTGGGAGCTGTGCCTGCTTCCCGTCTCACAGGAGAGGACACACAGGAGGCGCCGGAGCCAGAGGTCGACGCCGCGCTCTCACCAGGCCACCGGCGCTCTGCAGGAGGCCCCGCCTGGGGACCGAGGACGCCGGGGGCCCGGTGCAGAGTCCGGCCTTAGCTCGCCGCCCTTCCCTTCCTCTGTGCAGAGGTAAGCTCCGACAGCACGCTCCTGCCGGGCCCCACCACCAGCACCCCTGGCAACGGGCGGTTTAAGACGGGGATCGGGCGCGCCCCTTAGGGCTGCTGAGGACCGCCCCGTGGAGAGAGTCCACAGGGCTCCAGGCGTGGAGCTTTTCCAGCAGCACTGTGCGGCCAGCAGCCGCCTTCTGCCAAACCCTGTCGCCGCGGCCCCGGACTACCTAGAGATAGGATCCCAATGGTTCCCACAGTCCATCCTCTGCTCTGAAGACCTTCCTCTGCTGGACTAGAAGTCCTCCTCTAGATGCCAGGCTTTGAATCACCACGGCACAGAGCCGCTTACAGCTCCTTGTCAGATGCAAACACGCCAGAAGGAGTGCAGGGGAGCACGGCTGGCCGTGACTCAGTGAGGAAGTTTCTCAGAGAAGTCGAGGCCACCTTCCCGGGCCAAGAATAAAGCCCCGAGGGAACAAGACTGGAAGGGAATAAGACCTGGGTTTAATGGGTTTAGGTTGAGAGGATGGGGCAGGGCTAGGAAAAATTGGGGAGCACTGTGGTGGGGTGGGGGAGAGAAGGGCAGGGAGAGGTGTAAGAGTAGAAGATGTTCGGGGGGCCGGCGAGGCGAGCCCCTTCCAGAAAGCGGCTAACGACACTGTCGGGGTGGAGGGAAGGATCTCCAGAACAAACCTCTCTTTAGGTGCGGTGCCCAGGACACAAAGAGGGGCCACCAAACTGCTTTAATTCCTCTTAAAATCAGAGGGAAATAAAAGAACTCTTCATCTGAAGAACATGCTTTACTATCATCCTATTAACACGCTCATCCTTCTCCCACACTGTCATAAAATATAATTTTAAGGAGTTTTTTAAGGAAGAAGGGGACCTCGCAGCCAACAGGGCCCAAGGCCCAGGGAAGCCCTGACGTGGCTAAGAACGACTGTGCTAACGCCTGTTTGGGTCGAGACCCATTTAATCTCCTCCTGGTTCTCGGAAGCATGGGCTGTGAGCCTCGTATTATAAGGAGGGAGCGAGGGTCCCGGCCGTAGGTTACACAGTGGGTGCCCAGGGTAGCAAGATGCCCCCAGGCCGGTCCGACCCCAAAGTCCTCATTCTTCACCTCCAACCCCACTGCTGGCTTCCCTTCCTGTCTTCACCTGGCCACACAGCAACACTGCTCAGGACACAGTGCACACAGAGGCCGGGGCAAAGGGACACGAGGATGAAGACAGACTGCATGGGTAAGGCAAGGAGAGGGACACCGGGGGCTCCTGGGGGTGGAGGGTGAGGAACGGTGACAGCGCTGGTTGGGAGTCGGATGGTGGAAGCCCAGGACGTCCACCTCGAGGCCCAGCAGGAGACAGCGAGGAGGCCAGGGGCCGCCCACCCAGACAGAGGGTTTACCGAGCGCCTGTCAAGTCGCCCTCACATGCGGGAAAATGGCAGACGGTGGAGCTGATGGCGGGATGTGAAGGCATCAGTGAGCGCCATATCTAAAGATATACACTTTTCCCGTCACCTACACAGAGAAGCATTTTTAAAAAAATAATAAATCTGCACCCCAAATTTACTATGTTTAACTTGTGAGATTTTGTATTAACTATCACCCTTTCAGCAGCCATCCAAGGAAGGGTCCTCTTTGGGGAATGACTTTGTGCAGAGCAAGTCCAATCCGTACGCACTTTCCTGAGCTCCAGAAAACAGAGTCCTCCCCGCCCCGGGCTGGTGCCCGTTCCCCCTGAGCACCCCGGTGTTGTCTGAGGGCTGCTGGTCCTGCTGGGGAGGGCCGTGGCCGGCCAGGGGCTGGCGGCCCTCAGGAAACGGCGCTTTTAAAGCAGCTGTGCTTCCCTCTTCTGAAGAGCTCGGAGCACACACTTCCTGGAGGGATTTGAAAATACCACTGCTGCCCAATCCTCTGGCTTCTCTTTCTTCCCTTGCCCCATCCCTTTCCACAAATCAATGCATCCTTTGTCCCCTGGACTGCCCGAGGAAGGGGGCACATGCCACACACACAGCTAACAGCTCAGTCCATAGCTCACACTTTCCCCCAAGCAGATCTCGGCCTTTCTGAACAAGGCGTAGCTCTGGAGCCTTTTACCGCTGCCTAGACAGCCACGGGAGCGCCAGGTCGCACCCCCTGCAAACTCTCCTCAGGCCATTTTTCATGACTGACTAGAAACAGGGTTGTGGTAGGAAACTTAGAAAGGGACCCACCCCAAAAATAACACACGACCCTCGACTGGCTCTTGAGGTAGAAAGGCAATGCCAGCGTGCCGTGGCGTGCGGGCGAGAGCTCAGTCCTGCTCTCCTGGCCCAGACAAGCCTGACGGGGGTCTAAGGCTTGGCTGGAGACATCAAGAAGCCCCCGCCCCGGATGCAGCGCCAGCAGGGGTGTGGCTGTGGCCGAAAGGGAAAGCCGAGCGCTGACACACGGCCGCACACCCAGCGAAGCCTGGCGCAGAGGCCGGGCAGCGGCACAGACAGAAGCACAAACGCACGTTAGCGTCACAGGATGCCAGCAGCAGCGGAATCTGAGCTAAGACACACCTGAAGCAAACTCTGGACCACAGCAAATAGCTGCACGCTAATATTTTCCCATCAATTTTAACAGGCACAAAGCACTTCACATTGTTTGACTCCGTTTACACAAATTGCAAATATAAACAAATTTATAGATTTGGGAGAAAACCCCAGAAGCCCCTACTCCTCATTGGGCCTTTACGCTTCCCTGAGCTATTTTACGTGCATGTACGAGTTAGGCTTCCCCAGCCAGATTTTAAGTTCTTTGAGGGTGGATACTGTGTCTTAAAATTGCCTGGGTTTGTTCTAGCGCTTATCACAGTACAGGCATGTTAGAGGTTTTCAAACAGTGGTCGCTGGGTGGTTGATCTAAGTACATGGAAAGCTGGACCCTTCTAACAATGCTGAGAAAGCGGCTGCAGCTTGTGGAAGGACGTTTTCATACTGAACTCAGAAGCAATTTAATGGTTCCACTAGAGTTTTGCTTGAGTGATAATTTTCTTCTAAGCTCCGAAGCCGGAGAGTTGTGAAGCCCGAGCACAGGAACTACGAGAAAGCTCTGCCGTCATCCACGAGAACCAGGAGCTAGGAGGGTGTGAATTCTTGGGATGCAGTTCCAAGCCCCGTCTTCTTAACTCATTGCCCTACCTGGGTGAAAGCCTGGAGCCGGAGAGGAATCAGGACACATTTCCTATAAAATTTTCAATAACTTCCACGTTTACTCCTTCAAGAAAAACTATGAATTCCTTCCTTCCTTTCCTTCCTCCTTCCCTCCTTCCCTCCCTCCCTCCCTCCTTCCTTCCTTGTTTGCTTCAGAAGATGTCAGGGAAGATATGGTAGTTCTATTGGAAAATTTGTCCCATAACTTTGTTCCTTAAGGTTTGGACTCTGAGAAATGCGCCTACTTTATTCAACAAAATAGCTATTCTTTATGAAACCCAAGATACAGTTTAGAGGCAAAAGCACTGCAAATTCAGGGTCTTTGGAGAGAAAATAAGTCAACATACTTTCCTTCTAAGGAACACTAAATGTCAAAGTCTCCCACATTCAAAATTTCTTTGATTCTCTCCCCCCCCTTTAAATTTCACGGCTGACTTGAAAAGAGTAACTCATCATCACAGTGCAGAGAAAGGGTATATTTCACTAAAGCAGTTTCTCAGTTTGGACACTTCCATTGCTTCTTGGTCAATGTTCCAAATTTATCATCAACCAACAAAGCATTCTTTGAGGGGAAGGGGAAGAGAATGCGTGACATTGCCTGGGACAGGTAGACAGCCTATTTTATGGAGGTAAGTGGCAGGCTATGAGATCTAGAAAGAGCGTGGGATTCAGCTGCTAACAAATCTGGGTTCCAAACGCTGCTCTGCTCCTATTTATTGTACAAGCTTGAACAAGAAACCTACTTCACCCGTGAGACGGGGCTGCTGAAGCTGCATCCCGGGACGAGTGTCGATTAGCAACCCTGGCTAAAGCATCCATCCCTGAGCAAGAGCCCATCGCTGGTAGCTCTTTCCAGGAAGAGTGGCAGAACTTGACCCAAGGCTGCCTGACCTTGAGCCAAGGCCATGTGACCTTGAACCAAGGCTGCCTGGCCTTGACCCCAGGCTGCCTGACCTTGACCCCAGGCTTCCTGACCTTGACCCCAGGCTGCCTGCACTATCATCCTGACTCCTTGTGCCATTCACGTGCTAGACCAAGGCAAGTGAAGATAAAGCAGGCCACGTTAGGATTTGTTTATTCATTCAGTTAAGGGATATTGGTTTAGCACCAATTCTTTACGCTTTAAGAGAGCCACCGTCAGGGTTGTTGTGAAGGCCAAGGGATGACGCACGGAAGGGGCGCCTAGCATAGGCATGCCCTCAATAAATGTAGAGTGAACACAAGCAAACGAGTGTGTGTGCAGAAAGCAGAAGTGAAGGCCACGCACGTGGCCACTGCTCTGCAGAGGTGCACGGGGTTGTGGTTGGAGAGGGGCGGGGGCCCTGCCTGGGGAAGATGGGAAAGGAGCGCCCCTTTCCAGGGACGTGGCCCCCAGATATTCCAATGACTGTGCTATTCTGATATTCTGATAGTGTTGGTGTAAACAAAAGCCTAACAACAGGGGGTATTTTAATTTAAAGGTTCAAGAATTATTTCCCCCTATAGCCCAAGACTTGGACAAGGCGATTCCAGATCCACTCGGCCACAGCCACCTTCCAGAGAGGGACCCCCGCGTTTAGCAGGAAAACGAACAGAATCTGCTACGAAACCTGAAAACCTGGCTGCCCCACGCAGGAAACACTTTAATCATGACTCACTCTTTGCCCAAAATACATGGAAGAGAACCCACAGTAAATGCCATGTCTAAAGTAGTGGCAGTTTTCTCCAAGTCTCTAAATGCCCCGCACAAGTGCCCAGTGCAAGAAGCGCCGTTCATCAGGTGGCTTCTCCCGCCCCTGGGCTGGAAGCTTCTAGCCTCAGGGCCCAGCCCAGGCCTTCCCTGAGCCCACTCCTCACTTTAAGGATTTAGCATGTTCTGCTTTTCTTGCTCTTGGTTACTGACTCGGGCCTGGGAGTGTCTCACCCCAAAGTGATTCTGCTCCTCATCTCCTCCCACAAACCCAGCGCAGCGCATCCAGGAAGAGCTCACTGGCCGGCCGCTGATTTGGCTTGTCCAGTCTGTGGTCTGGAAACACCAGGTGAGGCAGTTTACGGGCCCCCGTGCGTCCATGGGCCGTGAGCCGTGCTCCCTCTGCGTCCCCCTGTGGAGCTGCGGGTGGCAGGGTGGGACGGAGAGGTGCTGGAGAGGAGGGAAGCGTGGCTTCCTAGAAGGCTGCTCTCCTTTCTCGTGCTGCCAAGAGCCGAGCGCTCCCCGAGAATGCCAGCAGCACCCCGACGGCAGGGAGGCCCCCACGCCGTCCCAGGGCTGCCAGGGAACTCTTCTGGAGTTTGCGCTAAATGTGAGTTGCCATGTTTTTTGTAAAATAACACAAAACACGGCCCCCCAGTCCCTGGCGGCACTTCCGCCACCTTCGCGGCTTCGCCGGCCTGGCCAGCCTCCTGCAGCCCAGCTCCTCAGTTCCCTCAGGTCCCCTCTGCTGCAAGGTGCCGTGAGCCACGAGGCTGCCTCCTCACCCTTCCCCGTTTTCCACAGAACAACAACAGGGCTCTCCTGCTCACGCCAGGCTCCAGCCACAACTTCCTTTTAACTCTCAGAAGACCAAAGGCCCTTACGGCGTCAGGTCTTTTGGGAATGTCGCTCTGCTCCTGGGGCTCCTCCCTGCCGGCTCTCCCCTGCCCGTTCTTGCCCGGCCCCCCCTTGTCCGTGAGTGCCACCTGAACGTGGCTCTAGCACAGGCCTTCCGTGGCCCCCTATTCAGGCATGTTCTCTTCATTGGTTTTCCTCTCAACTACTGGATGGTTCTGTTTATCCTACTTGTCACAACGCGCAAACACCGTTTCATATTCAGTTCCCAAGCAGCGGGACAGTCCCACCACCGGAGCCACTGCGCGCTCCGAAGCCGTAAAATAAGCTCTGGGACGGGGGTTCGCTCGAGCCGCGTCTTCCTGGTTTCGAGCACGCCGAAAACGCTCAGTCGACACGTGAAGAATGGGGAGCATGGCTCAGTCCCGAGTATGACCGAGACAAATGTGAGGCTTGAAGGCTTGCTGAAGCGAGCGCAAGTGCATACGAGACATTAAAGGGGTCTTTGGCGGCAGGTGATGGAGACGCTCCATCTCCATTTTGCTCAGATGTCTGTGTTTTCCAATTTTCCACACTGAACACACACCGCATCTATAATTGAGATGGAAACGAGCGTGCTATGCAGCGTGTCTGCCCTTGCCAGGTTCCTCCTCCGAGAGTCTGCCCCCACATCTCCTGGTCAAGGGCCCGGATCGCGGGACATCCCGTTCCCCAGCCCCGGGAGACTGCACGAGCAGCCGCGTTTGACCCGGGCCGAGCCACGGGCTCTTCCAGCAACCCAGGACTGAAGCCAGACCTTCCCGTGGACCTCGGCCCTTGAAATGGGAGACGCGCAGGGCTGCCCGGGTTGTCGCTATTGCCAGCCAGGCACGGGGAGAGAGACAGAGCGAGAGACGCGCTCGCAGGAGCCTGCATGAGACACGGCGCTGCAGCCTCCTCACGCTTCCCAGGGCCCGGCTCCAGCGTGTTGGGGACTGAGTCAGCCTTCCAGGGACTGTGACACCCGTCACCTTCCCACAAATCTGCCCCTCTCCCTCTTCTATTTCTGCTTGGGATACTTTGGGTTTCTGTGTCTTCACCAGACAATTCCCGACCGAATCAAAGGGTAACAAGCCGCATTCAAATACGGGTTTCCTAAGGTAAACGCACGTTTTTCCGGATTGACGCCCCCTTTAAGCCACTGTGTTCTGGTTTCTCTTCCGACTTTCCACGTGTGGCCGTCGACCCAGCCCTCCCGCGGCCTTCAGGAGAGCAGAGCGCCCTAGCAGGGCTTCCATGGTCTCCCCCTGGCTGTCCACGGCCTCGTCTCCAGTTCCCCCCGCAACGCACAAGGACGTTCTGAAAACACAACCTCCAGCGGAGCCTGCTGAGACAGTCTGGACTGCAGCGCTCCATGGGCGCGATGCGATCGCCCGGAGCCGGAGGCTGGGCGGGCAGGTCTTTTGAGAGGTCCCTGCACTTTGGGGCTCATCTCTGACCCTGTTGCAAAGGAATGTCAGGCAGCATTTAGGAGGAAGCTTGCAAAGCTCCTGGACGCACCCAACAGCTCCTTTGACGTCCTTGGCACTGATGTCATCGCTCTCTTGAAACTTTTGAAGGAACATTTTTCTTATAGCAGCTGCATCGAGGTTCAGTACGGAGGGTTGGCGTGTGTTTGCTCCGGTCTCATGCCAGCCAGAGTAACTAGGAACTGCACAGACAGACTTTCTTTTAGAGAGTGCCTTAGCTTTCACGCCAGCCTATGTTTATTTTTCACATCAAAGACACATCTAAGGAGAAACCGCTTAGCTAGCGCTATGAAACACGGAGAGGCTTACAGAGATAGTTGGCTATAATTGAAAAAAAAAAACAACAAAAAACAAAACAACAAACCAAAAAACCTACACTCCAGGCAACTGAAGCCTTTTCTGTCCCGAAATGAGAATGTATAATGGCAGATAGAGAAGTCCTCTTGCTTCCCATGAAAGCCTACATGCAGACATTTTAAACTAGGCATTAAAATCCCATTATTTTCCATATGTTTATAGGAAATAATGTTACTTGTGGATTTATATGACATTAAATTGGAAACAGTAAAACTCTTATATTGTTTTTAGTTCAACTACTCTTTGAAACAAAGTGCTATGGCAACACAACGCCCTCGCTTTGACCTAACTTGCTGCAGGCAAGTGACTATATGACCGAGGTGAATTTTCCACCTGACAGACTCTAATTCTTCATGTGTGGCCATATTCTTTGAAGAGACAATCTCCCTTCCCAAAAAAAAAAAAAAAAAAAAAAACACCACAACAAAACCCCAAAACAAAACCAAAACCAAACAGCACAATGCCCATATTGGGAAATAAAACTTTCAACAGGCCAAAACTGTAAATCAATGAGAATCGTCTGTGTCAAGGCGGTGTGCTGGGAAGAAGGGCTTCTCCACGAGTTGAGAACCACTTTCCCAGAACGTGTTTACGCTCCTCTTGAAACCTATCTTTGACACGAGAATATGTTGCAGTTCCTTTATAGAAATTCATTTGATGATGGATCGACATTAATCATGTTAAAAAATAAAAAACGAGAGCAGAGTGCACTAACCCAGGCCTTAGGGAATTATCTGACTGCCTCCCGATGAAGAACAGGTGTGTGCCCCACTATGCACGGGCAAGGGGGCAAGTTCACTTTGCATCCCTCCTCCAAGAAAACCCTTTACTGTGCTGCTTGAGTCGACCTCAAATATTAAAATCACAGTCCCCTCAGGAAGCTCCTAATCCTCAAAAATATTGCTGCTATTTATTTTGTTTGCCTTTTAGACACAATACAGGGCAGATCTGAACTGAGAAAGCCCACCAACAGCTGCCTTTAAATTGCTTTTTATCCAGGATGTCAGCAGGATTGATGCCACTGGGACTTGAGCCCCCACCCCAAAACACACATTCCGGTCGCAGCCGCCTCACGACGAATATCTTGTTCCACCAGCTAGATTTGCAGGAGATAAAACGCCTTCCTTACCCACAACCTGTTTTCTGCATTCATCTTGTCTCTGTATATGCCTTCTAACCTTCTTCAAAGGGGGGGGGGGGCTTTTGTTTTCCTTCAACGGGTGTATTTTCTCCACTATCCTCAAATTCCAGCTCAAACCTCACTCCTTCTCAGAAGTCCAGTGATGCTGACTGCTCTATTATTTCACCCCATTGGCCACTCTAACCATGGTTTGCCTTTCTTGTGTAGCGAATATATATATATATTTTTGGTTTATAACGATCATGCCTTTTTCAACCCTTCTCCTTCCACCCCACTCCCTGCCACTGCAAGATTATAGGCCCATTTCGTGTCTCCCAATGTCTTCTGAGGCACTTGGTTGTGGCTGAGGGCCCAGGCATTATGTGCATGCACTAAAGCTTTAAGTCCTGACTCTGCCCTCTGCTAGGCGGGAGGCTCGGGCAGCTCCTGGGCTGCTGTGAACCTTATGTTCCTCTCCTGTACAACAGTGACAAGAGTTTCCACTCAGTGGCTGTAGTGAAACTCAACTGAGACAGTATCTATAAATCCTGTGGCAAATAATAATGAAGGCTCAAGAAAGGTCAGTATTATTTTTATTGTCTTCTGGCTCTCACAGGATGTGGATGAGCAGTCAGCATTCAACAGGAAAGTAGGAGGAACAAACAAACAGCATTTACTGAGTGACTACTCTATAGAAGGCACTTTCTGTATCTTATCCCATTGAACCCCAGCTCCCCTACTTACTAGCTGTGTGATATTGGGCAAGTTTACTTAACTTTTGCACCTCAGTTTTCTCAGCGGTAAAATACAAATAGTAATCCTGCTTATATCATAAAGGTAACACAAGGATTAAATTACTCAATACATATAGAATGCTTAAAATAGTCATGACACATAGGAAATGTCTAGAAGGAACCAGCTATCATTTTTCTTCTTATTGTTGTTACTATTAAATCTTGACATCACCTTCGAGAGGCAGACAGAAGGAACGTCATTTTATAAACGAGGAGGAAAAAACGAGGCTACGAAGCCTACGCAGCTTGACCGAGGCCGCCCGGGTATTTGGCTGTGAAAATCTGTGCTCTTTATGAAACGCATTCACTGGAGGAAGGTCCCACTGCAGGCTAGGGAGCTACTTCTGGGAAGCAGCGCAGCGACTGCGAGGGCCTCTGGAGCTGCGTGTCACGGGCAAGGCTGAGAGTGAGGTCTGGGAGGAGCGGGTACGAGGGGGGCTCCCTGAGGTGCAGAAGGGCGCTCTGGCCTAGAAACCACATGGTACAATGGGGGCTTGACTACGGAGCATCAAAGAATATTAGGTAAGAGGGTATATGATCTACAGTGGGTTTTGGAAAAATCACCCTACCAACCAACCAGGCAATGGGCTGGGGATAGGGCATGTCCCGTCAGAAGGGCAGTGGGAACGTCTCAGCATTCAGTGAGAGACAGCGGGGCCTGGGCTGGAGCTAAGCTGGTGGGAAAGAAGCTGGGGACAGACACCGAATGAAGCGAAGTGAGAGGGAAGTGAGGGAAGGGGGAGGAATTTCAGATTAGCGACGGGGTCGATGATGGAGTCAATTGCCTCTGAGAAAGAGGATGTAGAGAGAGGAGCACGTTCCATAACGGGGGGCAAATCATGGGCTCCAGTTTGGACATGGTAAATCTGGGATGTGGGGGGACATGTAAGTGGAGGTATCCCCTTGCTAGCTGGATATTCACGTCTATACATCAGGGGCGAACTCGGGGCTGTCTGAAAGGGTTGGGTAGAAACACACAGAATTAGTTGAAGGAATGAATGCAGATGAGGGCATCTAAACAGAGAGTGAGGAGCGAGGAGAGAAAAGAGACGGTGGTGGAACTCTGGGGAATACCAAGATCTAAGGAGGGAGGAAGAGAGGAATAAAAGAGAGGAGATGTGCAACTGAACGATGTTAAAGGAAAGGAGGTTTCAAGGAGAGAGTGAGCAACTCATCCAATGTGGCAGAGGCCACTGGTGACAGGCAGCGATGCATCTACTGCATCTGGCATTTGATCGTGGGCGAGGGGAGATGCCAGCTTGCAATGTGCCGAGACAGAATGGGAGGTTGTGAAAGGCAAACAAGGGGTGCAGAAAAAGAGACGTGCGGGAGCAGCGAGAGGAGCGTGGAAGGCTGCCGTTTTCCACATCCTTCACAGAGCTGGTACAGCAGTGTGCACCTGCCAGCTCGTCTGATTCTTTCACGTCATCTCATTCCCCTTCTTCTGTATTTTTTCCTCCTCTCTATCCCAGTAATGACAAGGGCTGCAAATCTTTGTTCAGACACTAGGTAGAAGGCGTAGAGTTTGCCTGTTTCTTCCGAGAGGTCAAGCAGGTTGTACGGAAAAGGAACTTAAGAATGTATTGGAGAGAGCCAGGTCAGCCAAGAGTTGAGGCAAGTTGGGCCCTAAGAGGCATAGATGTTAGGGAGAAAGCAGAGGTATTGCGTCCAGGTATTCTTCTGGTCGGGTCCATTTCCAAATGAATATGTGTACAAAGGAACTCTTCTTTAGGCAGAAAAAAAAATTACCTCAAAGGAGAAAAGAGGTGGATGGCAAAGGGGGGGCTCACTGTGAATTCCAATAGCATAGCTTGTCAGGAAGGCCAAGGATACTAAAAGCCTATTTAAAATGGTATCCTACTTGATCCTGATAGCCAAAGGTATCTCAAAGCATCAAGATTGGGTCCAATCACTTCCTAAATTAAGGTCACATATGGGAATCGCTTTTGACCAGACAGCTTCATGCTACTGAATAAGAAGGATCTAATGAAGTGTGATCTTTGGTTGCCTCTCATCATGTATTACCAAGCCTATCATTTTCTCCATCAAAGGAAACGGTCAGAAAATGCAGGGGGCAGGGAGAGGTGCACTCCCCCGCACCCCCCCGCCGACCCACCCCTGTGTCACCGAGCAGTCGCGGTTCTCTGTTAATCCAGCAAGCACACGTCACTTCACTCTTCACTCCTTGCCTTCGCTTCCTATTGTATTTTTAAACTCTCAATATCATTTAGCAACATTCTTTTTCCTTCCATGATATCTAGTGTCACCGGTGCTTTTTGCTTTCTATTTCTTTTGGCAGTAGAAAGGGAGATCTCCCCCCTCCTATTGACCGCTTCCTATTCCTAGCAAATTCGTTGCTTTTTGACAAGAGCAGCCGGGGTCACAGGCAGATGCGGCAGCCCATCAGTGCGCGCACGCTTCTGTGCGCGCGTCTCTCCCATTGTCCGACTCCTTTTAACTCCTCACATCTCTCTCATCACAGTGTGGAATTCACCTGAATTTCCCTGCTGTGAAAGCTGAAAGAGCTGACTCCAAGTTGCTGAGACCACAGCTCTGAAAAGAAATAGCGCATCTTTACTGTTGGACACTTTAAAAGATGGGGGGTTTCAAGTAAGGGGCAGCATGTAATTCGCACAACCTCAGCGTGCTGATGGTGACACTGTCCTGCACGGTGGCATCTCCTCCGTAATTAAAGAAACGCTTGGAAAGAGAATAGAACTGTCTGACTTTCATGCTGAAACACTGTCCAGGGAATTCAGGGCCCATAGCCTGCTATGCCCAAGCCAAAGCGTGGAAATTGTTCGCACAAATCTTTTCATGAGGCTGAAAGAGCCTCGTGCATCCCAGCTTCCTTCTGCTTTGAGGGAGAAAAAATTTAATGTCTCATGATTTCTTATGTGTCCATTCACAAAGTTAGTTTTTTTTAAAGCTGCCATAGCAACAATCACCTATCACAAGGCTCTTCCTTGACCACTTATAAATGCTGCTTCTTAAATAAGCAGATCCTGTGCCACATGGAAGGCCGAAGAGAAACATCCGCATATCAGCTGGAAAAGATTAGCTAAATGGTGAAAGCAAACGATTTTTTAAAAATGGAAATGGAAGCCTCAGTGGATGGGCCGTATTTCTCTACAACAAGGCCAGGCAAACATTTACAGGTTGACCAGGCTTGACAGGGACGTGAGTGAGGTGATAAGAGGGAAGTGGGGCTTAGGCCATTCCCAAAGAGAGTCAGAACTCAGCACGGCTGGAAGCAGTGTCCATTTCACCAGTGTGGCTTTGGGCATGTCACTCTGTGCCTCAAGTGAGAGCAGGGTTCTGCCCAGGAATTTGTGTACATCCCCGTCCCTTTTCTGGGAATCCTGAGCCATCGGGTGGGCTCCTATGCTGAGATCACAGCAGTCTTTGACATGCTAGTTAGAATTAGGAGGCCACCTGTGGGTAAGCGTGTCCCTCTCGCTTCTCACCCTAGGAAGAGGAGAGGCCTCTTGCCTTCCATTCTTCCCTACTTCCTCCCTTCATGATCACGTCTGATCATCTGGCACCATCAGCCCTCCCTGTCCCGCAGTTTTATTAGGTTGAAGGCATACCTGGCAACACATTCACAAGGCTTGATTTACTCATCACTTTTTGTGATCTAAGGAACAGATGTGGCCTGATGGAAAGTGTCCTCTGAAGGAACAGAAAAGAGGGATCCAAGGGAGAAAGTGTGTGAAAGCCACAGGTCAACTGCCCAGAAGAGAAGCCGTGATTTCCCCTGTGCGTTTTCTGGGTGAGCAGAAGTTCTGCTCTCTGCTCTGTGTTTGAGTCACGGAAAATCAGACAGCAAGAGGCAGGAATGCAGAAATATGCTTATCCTTGTCCTTTATGAACATACTGAATTCAATTTGCATTTTGCAGTGCAAAAACAAGCATCTTTTTCTAGAAGATAAATGAGAAGGAGGAATTTAGAGCACAATAGAAGTCTTTAAAAGATATAAAAAACACTTTGTAGTTTTTTTCCCCTTCTTCTGTTAATGATAAGTAAAGGATACTCACATTTAATCATGCTGTTCAAAAGGAAGCACACTGTGCCAAAATTTATATGAGGAGAATTTCACTGCCCTGCATTGTTTTATTTCAGACTGTTCGTTACTTTGCGTCTGTATCTTCAAAATCTTTCTTTGAATATCTATGCCCTTAGGCAGACATATTAACTCGTTTTATATTGAGAATCTCATTACATCAAGTAAAAATCCCAAAGCCTGATAAAATGATTTACCCCCTCACTTTGGCTTTTATTGTCTCCCACCAGCTTCCCTGAAGTGAGTCTCTGCCGAGCTATGCTACTAGCCCAGCCGGAGCCAGCCGAGCTCACGGCGCAGCTCTTCCCCTCCCCTCAAGCGTCCCAACCCCGTTGTCTGGACAGAGAGAACATTCTACAGGGCCGCATGCCAAACGGTCAACCCAGGACGGAAAAAGGAGGAGCGCAGGCTCGGCGCCAAGGCGCCCGGGCCGCGGGAACAGCCGCCCCTTCTCCGGCGCCCCGAAGCCCACGAAGGCAGGTGCAGCGGCGAGTCCACGCGCTTCGTTCATGCCACGAGGGGATTCGGAGCAACTCCCGGGAGGGCCCGGAGAGGCGAGGGCGGCTGCCACCTCCAGACGCGGGGTGCGCAAACACCGAGGGACTCACGCCTGCAGGGGTGGCCGCCCCCCGCCATCCGCAGGGGCGCTCCACGCCGAGCCTGGGGCCAGCTCGCGCCTCCCGTCCTGGGCGCAAACTGCCAGCGCCCGCTCCTCTCACCTGCCGCCCCCCACGGCCCCCCACGGCCTCCCCCCGACCCCCCGCTCCCCTGCCCCCCACGCCTCCTCCCCGCCCCCCGGCCTCCCTGCTCGGGCCCAGCACCCACGCGGCCTCCTGCCTGCGGTCGTGGCCACGCTCACGCCCCCCTGGCTCCCAGGGACTTCAGTGCTGCCGGGGTTGACCGAAAGCCCCAACTATTTTTGGAAATTAAGACGCAGGCTCTAAAGTTTCGTTAAAGAGGTGCCGCCGCCAAGGGGACCGTGACTCCTGGGCGGTTGGGGCCGCCCGCCTACTGGCCCCCCGACAGCTGGCACGGGCAGGTGAGGGGGTCCCACCGAGGCGGCCCCGGGGGCAGAAGGGCTGGGGGCTGGCGCGGGGCCGCCTGGACGGGGCCTCCGGGCAGGGGAGAGGAGCGGGGCGCGCGGCGGGCTGCGGGGGGCCCTCGGGCGGGAGCGCAGGGGGCCGTGAGCGCCGGGCACAGGCCAGGAGGCGCGGGCACAGGGCCACTAACACGCTTGCTGGCGGCGCGAGTCGTTCCCGCTCACCCCAGACGACCCTGGCGCGGGGAGCCCCGGGCCTCCCTTCCTGCGCCTCCGCCTGGCGCCGCGGGCCGCTGGAGCCCGGGGGGGACACTGGCCAGGTTAAGAACCGAAAAGGCCAGGCCGGGCAGGGGCTCGCAGCTCCCTCCGTGAGCAGAGCGGGGCGGAGGCCGCTAGGTCAGGGCCTGGGTGGGAAACGGCCCTGCAGCCCCGACGGCGCCAGGGGCTGCGCGCGAACAGGCACCGCCGGCGGCCACAGGCCCGGAGCTTCCCACCGGGGCGCTCGGACGGGGCCTGCCGTCTATACCGTGGACTATACCGTGGACATGGGCCTGGGGAGCCCGCAGCGCCCACCCCGCGCACGCCAGGGCCTGCAGCAAGGCTCTCCCAGAGGCTGGGGAGCGTCTTCCCCACCCCGACGCGTCGGAGCAGGGCCCCCAGTGCTCTAACGCAGCAACGCTGCAAAGGGACACCAAGCTCCTGCAAGAAACACTCGCTTTCTTAGTCGGGGGCCCTGTCTCCCCTTTCACTGCCGTAAGCGTGAATAATGCGCTTCTGCCTGAAATGCTACGTGACTTTCATTCCTGTCAGACCCTAGCTGTGCTGAAACCTGCCCGGGGCCCTGCCCACAGGGTGGGTCCTGCACGGTCGCCTCTGCGTGTGCTCAGATACTGTACCCAGAACTGCCCACGGGCCACAGTAGCCCCCTTGCAGGGCTGTGGGAGCCCCCCAGAGGCAGCCATAGCAGGAGGACCCTGCTCTGTGGCCTGCCCTAGCTGGGCAACAGCAAGGAGGTCGTCCTGGCTGTCTCTCCTGCTAAGCCTTCCCGTGCCAGCCACAGGGCCGAGCAGCCACGCGCTCAGCATCTACACAGGACTGGGAAGAAGGAAGTGGGAAAGTGAAGTAGGTGTTCCATTCTACTAAGCAAATGATTCCTCTGACTTTAATGTGCTCCCCTAGTTGGAATTAGTGCAGATTCTCATGCGTGGCAAAGAGAACGAGGGTTTCAGTGTTCGGGTCATCAAGGGATCGTGCAATAGTGGAGATTTATTGAGCACCTACTAAGTGCAAAGTACTATGGTAGCCAACGAGAGGAAAAGAGAAATAAAATACAGAGCGTATTAAAATAACAATAACAAAACAGCTATGTAGACACTTTAGAAAAAGAACAAAGGCAAAATAGACTGGTAATGAAT
Organism: Tolypeutes matacus; assembly: GCA_026826555.1. NCBI lineage: Eukaryota > Metazoa > Chordata > Mammalia > Cingulata > Chlamyphoridae > Tolypeutes > Tolypeutes matacus. Next base: position 2,547,997 of record JAKSZT010032012.1, read on the forward strand.
GGTGAATTCAACCAACACTCATTAGTTCCGAATGAATCAGATTGGCCCAAATGGCTAAAGCCTCATCTCTTAAAATGGGACTATACAGGGATATATTAGAGGTAAGGAATTTAGATAGGCAGAGCCTTCCAAGGGAATCGGCAAGGAGGTAAAACAAAAACCTCGAAAGCTGATAAAGCATGGGCACAAGACTAGCCTTGCGAATGTCCATGATTTCATTGCCTTCAGAAAGAGCCGTGGCCTTCGACTCCCTGCTACACCCAGTACCGGCCAGGAGCCTCCTTGGCAAGTCCTGGTGCAGACGGGATTGTGGAGAACTGCACTGAGCTGGAAACGTGCAAATCTGTGATCACAAACACCTGCCCCCAAGCTACCTTCACAATCCACTGTCCTCTACTAGGTCAGAACAAAGCTGGTCTGTAATCCACTGGACCCCCCCGCCCTAGACGAGCCAAGGATGAATAAGCTCATGCAAGAGAAGGAACAACAGAAGGCAAAATAAGAAGTACTTTAGTCCCGGCACTGCCTTTTAGCAGGTAACACCAAACCATCCCTGGGAGACTCTAGTCTCTCCTTAAGTATACACTGATCAAAGACTTCCTGGCCTCCCTCGTGCTGGCAAGGCATGATTCTGATGGCTCAGATTCTATCTGTTCAATGCAACCAACAGCTGTTAAATCTACAAGTGTAAGCTACTGGGCCCGTGCAGGTGCAAAGTTGAGCTACTGATGATTCCTGCGTCCAGGGGGTTCAGTGGCCCGTAGAGGAGACAAGCACACACGTGAGTAACTGCACATGCAGGCCGTGGGTGGCGAGGGCTCCAGGAGAGCATGCTAAGCTTTCAGCTTCTGGAGGACAAAGACCGTGGCCTTTTCATCTTGAAATTCCAGAGGCCAGCACAGTGCCCAGCATATAGTAATTTCTCAATAAACGTTTGTTGAATTGAGGAAAACATGCAGAGTTAAAGGAGAACAGAGCACGGAGAGACTGGTTCACAGCTGTGGAGTGAGAAACAATCTCCATGGAGCTGATCTGGTCTTGACGGGTGGGAAGGAAGAGAGAGAGCCAAAGTGATGCTGGAAATCACCCGCCCCTTGCCAGCTCGTGCGTGGAGCAGTGTCTGAGGGGCCCCTCGTCAAAATACTTCCACATCATCAACGTTTGCTTGGCTTCCTCCAAGCCAAACCGAACCTCCTCCTCTAATTTTTCCTTTTAATATCTACTTGCTCTTGTTTCCTTCCACGTTTTTGCTTTTCTCTGGACTCTCCCACAGATTCTCCTCGTAACCTTACAGGCTCTTAGCAACTTGGGAAAATACCCCATGCCCATTACTGTGTTTGACTCTCACAAAACCCTGTGACATGCATCAGGAAAGTAATGGTACTTCCATTTAAACAGGAAGACAGAGCAGCGCGGTGAAATGACCGGGTGAAGCTCTCGCGCAGTCCCCGGTGGCAGGGCTGGGTCCAGCCCAGATGCCCTCCTCCAGGCCAGTGCCTCCTGGCCTAGCCTTCCTTGGAGTTACCAGATGACCCCCAATTACTCTTCCCTTCCCAACACACCCTCTTCTCTATCACAACACCTTGTCTGTTTCCTGCAGACCATGCGTTGTGACCTGTGGCTATTTTATTTATCTGGATATTTGTTGCTATCTCCTCCCATGGGAATAGCAGCTCCACGAGCACAGAGGCCCCATGTTTGCTCACCACTGAGCGCTTGATGCCTGCAACGGTGCCTGGGAAACCGTAAGTGCTCAATAAGTACCTGTTGAAGAGCATCCCCTCAAGCTACGAGGACACGATGGCCGAGTGGAGCCATGGAGGCGGCAACAGCGGCTGATGTCCAGCCCAGGCTGAAGGGTCAGGAGTGACTTGTACCAACTGCTTCTTTGGAAAGTGAGAGGGAAAGGGGGGATGCCTGCTGTTCCCTCTACCCACCAGACCCTGGTGGATCACAGTCTGCTGTTACTTTACTCTTCCTCCTCTTCAATGAGCCTCCTGGCTCCTTTAGCACTTGACTTCCACCCCGCATCTACTTGTTTCTGGATAATTATATCATCAACTCTTTGCAACGAGTAATAAAAAATAAATTGCATTTGTGTAGCGTCCTGGAGCAAGATGCCCGGTGAGCAGTTTTTAGCCACTTACATCTCATTGCTCTCCCTCTCTTTGTGCTCATTCTCCTCTTTCTGACCTCCTGTTTTAGAATCTCAGCCAAGGTGGGCCCGAGAATTGGTGCTTTTGAAAAGGTCCCTGGGTGGTACTGATCCTTAGGTCTGGGAAGCGCTGGCCTAAGGACCAGGCTTCTCAGAGACCAAAGGGAAATCTAAAGAACAAAGTTAAATTACAAAGATCCCCATGTTTACCTTGTTCTTTCTTCCAAATTGCTCAAGGGATAGCATCTTGTTTTTCTCAATAATTTTCCTGGTTTGGGATCCGCTGGATGGAGAAACGGTGCAAAGAGCAGTCCCCAAGACAGGTGGAGAGACCCATCACTTGCCTAAGCACTCATCTGACCAGAGCCAGCAGGAACCGAAGGAGAATCTGGATGTGGCAGGGCCTGGACTGTGGAAGGCTCCTGCCGCCCTCTATGGCAAGCCTCCAGCTTCCTGAGAACCCAAATCCTCTCTTTAGCGCTGGGACAGCCTGGCTTCTCAGGCGGACCACGGGTCACTGGAGAATCACCTCCGGGAGTCACTGGGAAAAGGGAGCCCTAGCCGTCTCAGGTCTTGGCCTGAAATGAGACTTCCAGGGACATCAGCAGTATTCACTAGAGTATTCCATTGATATATGGTAGATATTTAACACTTGTTCAATTATGAATTGAACTGTGTGCTCTGGAGGAGGCCATTAACACATGTGGCTATGAGTCCTGATTAATAGAGACTAGTGTTTATCCAGCATGTATCACTAGCTGATGGCACAGAGCATTTAGCCAAGGACTGCAGCACTGTGTGCATAAACCCTAGACAAACATGTCCCCAGAAGCCGCGCACTCCTGTTTGCTTGACACGTTTTCCACCTGACATGGTCATCATAATGAACTCACACAGCATTAACGTCTTGTTGTGATTCATCATTTGTGCCTTGGTGGACTTCCCATTACCGTAGTGAGCCACTTTTTGGCAATATTAAGAACAGAAAGGAGAAACTGGTAAAAAGAAGAGATGAGAAACCAAGGCAGCCTTAATTTTGTGCCATTCCATATTCCTGTACACAATGATTTTAACTGACCTGACAACTGACCTGGGAAGTGAGTCAACTTCTGCCCTGGGGCTACAGCACAGATCAACCAGGCAACTTCCCAGACATTTATATACAGCTATGCCTTGGCCTCTGGAGATGCTGCTCATTGGCTGGAATTTCAAAGATGTGATTCCCTATTAATGATGAAGAAAACCTGTTTTGATATAGTCTGCATCTTTCTAGGGTACTGCTCAAAATACTTCTACCCCTCCCTAAGTGGCAGGAAGTTCTTAAGTCTGCTTAAGTGCCCTAGCCATGGGTTCTGTGGAAGCAGCCATCAAGGGAAAGAAAGAAAACCAGACAAAGGAGAGAGATGCATTAAGAAGTGGATATAGCCTGAAAAATCCACAAAAAAGCTACTAGAATTAACAGACAAGTTCAGCAAAGTTTTGGGTTACAAGGTTACTACACAAAAATCAATAGCGTTTCCATACACTACTGATGTGCAATCTGAGGAGGAAATCAGAAAAAAAATTCCATTTATATTGACTAAAACAATCAAATATTTAGGAATAAACTTACTTAACCAAGGACATAAAGGACCTGTATTCAGAAAACTACAAAACATTGCTAAAAGAAACCAAAGAAGACTTAAATAAATGAAAGGACACTCCATGTTCATGGACTGGAAGACTAAATATCATTAAGAAGTCAATTTTACCCAAACTTATTTACAGATTCAACGCAATCCCAATAAAAATTCCAACAGCTTTTTTTGCAGAAATTGAAAATCCGATAATCAAATTTATTTGGAAGGATATGGGGCCCCAAACAGCAAAAAAAGTCTTTAAAAAGAAGAATGAAGTTGGAAGACTCTCACTTCCTGACTTTAAAGCATATTACTTAGCCACAGTGGTGAAAACAGCATGGTACTGGCATAAAGACAAACAGATTGACCAATGGAACTGAATTGAGAACTCAGAAATAGACCCTCACATCTACAGTCAAGCGATTTTTGACAAGGCTGTTAAGCCCACCCAGCTGGGCCAGAACAGTCTATTCAACTCATGGTGCTGGGAGAACTGGATAGCAATATCCAAAAGAAAGAAAGAAGACCCCTACCTCACACTTTATAAAAAAATTAACTCGAAATGGGTCAAGGACCTAACTATAGAAACAACAACCATACAACTCCTAGAAGAAAATGTAGGAAAGCATCTTCAAGATCTTGTGGTTGGCAGTAGTTTCTTAAACCTTATGCCCAAAGCACAAGCAACAAAAGAAAAAATATAAATGGGACTTCCTCAAAATTCAACACTTTTGCATCTCAAAGGACTGTCAAAAGGATGAAAAGGCAGCCTACTCAATGGGAGAACATATTTGGCAATCACATATCTGATAAGGGTTTAATATCCATGATATATAAGGAGATCATAAAACTCAACAATAAAAAGACAAACTATCCAATTAAAAAACAGCAAAAGACTTGAAAAGACAATTGTCCAAAGATGAAATACAAATGGCAAAGAAACACATGAAAAACTGTTCAATATCACTAGCGATTAGAGAAATGCAAACAAAACTATAATGAGATATCATTTCACACCTATTAGACTGGCCACTATTAAAAAGTCAGAAAACTGTAAATGTTGGAGAGGATGTGGAGAGATGGGAACACTTCTTCACTGTTGGTGGGAATGCAGGATGGTACAGTCACTGTGGAGGACTGTTTGGCAGTTCCTAAAGAAGTTGAATATAGACTTGCCACGTGACCCTGCAATACCACTACTGGGTATATACCCAGAAGAACTGAGAGCAGTGACATGAACAGACATCTGCACACGGATGTTCGTAGCGGCATTATTCACCATTGCCAAAAGCTGGAAACAACCCAGGTGTCCATCAACAGATGAATGGATAAACAAACTGTGGTCTAATCACACGATGGAATATTATGCAGCTGTAAGAAGAAATGAAGTCATAAAGCATATGGCAACATGGATGAACCTGGAGGACATTATGTTGAGTGAAGCAAGCCAGACACAAAAGGACAAATACTGTATGACTGCCCTATTATGAATTAAATATTAAATACAATATGTGAAATATGAATATATTATGTGAAATAGGAATATGGATAGAATTGCATATATAAAACCATTTTTCTTTGAAGCTGAACAAACATAAGTTAATATTACGAAATGTTAATATCAGACAAAAAACCCCAACATTATCCTAAGTGAAGGAGATCAGACACAGAGTACTACATATTGAATGATTCCATTTATATAAAATGTAAATATAAATCAATTTATAAAGGTGAAAGGAGATTAGTGGTTATGTGGGGCTGGGAAAGGAATGCTGAGGGGTGTGGAGTCTTTCTTTTTGGAGTAATGAAATTGTGCTAGAATTTTTGAGATGATGACTGTGCAACACTGTGATTATACTAAAAGCCACTGATGGTACACTTTGGATGAAGAGCCAGAAACAGCAGCTATGGACAGTGGGGGAAGCACAGAGAGATTGAGAGGGGAGGAAGTTTCTTGTTTGTCTGCTTTTTTATTATTATTGAAATAATGAAAATGCTCTAATAATGATTGAAGTGATGAACACACAACTATGTGATTATACCAAATACTATTGATTGTACACTTTGGATGAATTGTGTGCTTTATTAATATGTATCAATAAAATTTAAATGTTAAAACAAAACAAAGAAACAAATAAAAACAACAAAAACGAAGTGGATGTAGGGTGAAGGCAGATCTTTCAGGCTGGGGGGTGTGTATGTGTGCATTGCACACGTGTGTTGGTGTGAGATTTTTCTTTTCAGAGAAAAGACAAACTCTTCGGTCCTAAGCAACTCTATCTGTAAGGCTGCAATATCACACCTGCAGGCTTTTATTTCTCACAGAGGACCCCGTAAAATCCAGCAAATAGGAAATCGGAATTCCATGTGGCTTAGAAGAAATTCAGTCAGATTCCAGCCAAGTGGGAAAAGGTCAATTATCCCATTCTTTACACGCCTGGTCTCGTGCTCGGAAAGCCCCGTGTCAGGGAAATGTGAGTCGCTGCTGTGGCCAGGGCAGAGGAACTCGAGCTGCAAAGCTGCGCTCTGCAGAGCCCACGCTCGTCCTGGGGCGGCAGGTCTGACGCCCACCTGCCCGGCCAGCTGCCTGGATCTGACTCCCACCACCCAGGGCTGGGCCCAGCCTTCCTGTCCAGGACCCAGGAGCACAGGACGGTCAAGCACTGAGGACCGAGATGCCATCCATTACCACCTCCACGAAGAAGGCGTGGCGGCTCCCAGGAAGCCGTGGAGGCAGGGCCCAGGCACCTCTGCAGGGTCTAGCCGGATTTACCTGTTCTTTCTCCCCTCTGGTAATCACACACTGCCTGTGCACTTGACCGTGCAACTGCGGCAGTGCATTTGCCTGGCGGTCCCCCGCGTCCCGGCACTTCAGGCAGCGCCTGGCACCTGGGACGAGCTCAGCACTGCTGCCGAGTGAGGCGCCCCGGCCCGTTTACTAGCCCACGTGCGCCGTGTTTTGTGGTCACAGGCAGTGACCCCCTGTATGCCGGGGGGGCTTCTGTCCTGGAGGGGGAAGACTGCGTTGGGAGCTGGCGACACTTTCAGAGCCTGCGCTACAGTAAGGCTTGTAAGACTTGCTCAGGACTCCCTCTGGGATCAGCAGGCGCTGGGTGCCAAGTCGGGGAAGCAGCCTCCTGGCATCCTTTGTGAACGAGAGCCTGTCTGGGTGAGGAATAGGGGAGGGAGAGCGAATGGCGCAGGCCTCACGGGCAGGGATGCGGCAGCCCAGGAGGTGATGTCACCTGGACGTGACGTCACAACCCTTCGGTCCGCTGCCCTCGGCCTGTCCCTCTGCGTTCTGCGTCTTCCAGCTTTTCAGAGGGCACGGGTCCTGCCCCCTCCCTTCCAGGCACAGCCCTCTGTGCCAGGCCCTGCTGGGAGCCAGGGGGCCGGCACGGACCACCTGAGCCTGCCCACGAGGCACGTGCAGCCGGGTCGGCGAGATGGTGTGTGATCATGGCACAGTGGGGCAGGGTAGGGAACCAGCCAAGAAGAATGGAAAGGGGTTCTCACCTGTGAAACATCACCGTAAACCCACCTCACCTAGCTCAAACGGTTTAAAAGGACTCTACAACCAGCAGTCCCCATACGAGCACTACGGTGCTTTTTGTCTGTTTAAAGCCAAACACTGTATGCGTGTGTGTGTGTGTGTGTGTGTGTGTGTGAGAGGAGACAGAGACAGAGAGACTGACCGACCCACTGCCTGTGCACACGTGTGCACACAGTTAGCAGAAGGACAGGTACTGGGAAGGGCGGGAGGGGCCAGATCCCAGGAATTCTTAGAGGGGGCAGCGTGGCGCCTGGAACCCAATCCCCAGCCTTCCATGGTTTGCTCAAAGCAGCAGCTTATGAAGGAAGCTCATATGCAGCATTCTCAGGCTTTCTCAGTCCTGGGCTGCTTCTTTCCTCCTAGATCATCCACTGGCAAGAATGGACGACGGCCTCATTAATTGGCATAATTAATCCCCGAAATTGGGCCCTTTATTACACATCTCACAGTGAGCCCCACTTTGCTGTTGCCTCTTGGTAAAGCATTATCTGCTTGTGGCCATTAAACCACACTTAGGAAGAAATGGCATTGTAGGCCCTTCCTAAGGGGCTAATGGGTTGCCCTCGGAAGACCCCGGAACTTCATTTGTATACAAGTCCTAGGGGGAGACAGGGAGGCGAAGCAGCAGGGATGAGAAGACGCAGGCCCTGCGCCTGGTGCAGGTGACCTGAGAGGCGAGAGGCCCGAGGCACCCGCGCAGGGCTGCTGCACCCCCCCCCCCCACGGCGCAGCCTCCCGGGAGTCCCTATGCCAGCGAGCAGGGGAGGCCGAGATGACCCTCCCTCAGGACGGGAGGCTGCTGGGGGGCAGGGGCGCCGCGGCCACCCCGACGCCGTGGCTCGGCCTCCGGGGCGCAGGCTGGAGGGGGGGGAGCGGCCAGTTCCAGGGCACGCCTGCTGGTGGCACGCCACGAGCCCCCCAGACGCTGGTGCTCGCTGCCTGCTCCCAGCGCCAGGCACGGGCTGGCTATCTGTGGCCCCGGCAGCCCTGGGCAGGCTGCTAAAGGGAAGAGAAGGCAACGAGTAAAGCTCCGTCGGTGAGAGAAGCGTCCACCCGCCATCTCTCCTGCTCCCTTCCCGGGCCCTGCAGCACCGTGGCTTTTTTTGCACGACGTTAGGGCTGGCAGTAATGAGAGCTGGGCCACGAGGCTGGAGCACTAAAAGGGATCAAAACATTCTTTGAAGGGCACTTGCCTGCTGGGGAGCAAAGGGCACCAGGTGGCAGGATTAGACGGGGAGCCCCCGGTGGTCTGCAGCCCTCAGAGACCCCTACGTCACACAGAGCGGGAACTCAGACTTCAGGCAGAGGCTTTTCTGGGACACCAGAGAAACCCTCCTCCCGGCAGGAGTGGCGTAGTCACGGCATGAGGAAGGCCTTCTGCCGGGTCTCGCCCCTGCTCTCCGGAGCTTGGGGTCTGGTGGGGAAGACAAGCCGCACGGCAGCAGAAAGTCAGACTCTGAGAGAGTAGATGGCAGCAGCTAAAGGACAGGAGACAAAGCAGGTTGGGGTTCAGAGTGTGGGGAGGCATCGGGTCAGTCCTGGAAAACTAGAGAAGGCTTCAGGCAGTGAACTTCGCAGACAGGAAGACAACCATTTCAGCTCAGCTGGCACGGAAGAGGACCTTAGTAACGCACCCATTCATCCATTCGACAAGCGTGCCCGAGCGCCTCTCGTGTGCTGGGCACTGTGCAGGCCCTGAGGATTAGCTGTGAGCCACACAGCACGGTCCCTACGTTCAGGAGGAGCTCGTGCCCTCACTACAGTGCAAGGCGGCTCAGAGCCAGCGCGGCGACGGAGGCACAAGCCCGGGGTCCCTGGAGCACAGACGCACCTAACTCTGATGAGGGTGATGAGAGGCACGTCCCGGGAAGGAAAGCGCTTGAGCCGCCACGGGGGGCGGGATTCCGAGCAGTTCTGGGTCAAGGACCGGTGCAAGCAAAGTCACAGAGGCATGGAAGGGCAGGGCCTGTCTGAGGAACAAGGAGCCTGGACTCTGGGGTGCACGGGCCCCGTGGGATGGAAGAGGTGGGAAGGGGGCAGGCCGAGTGGACTTCACCCCTAGGCGGCGGGGAGCCAGCGGTGACCAAAGGCCGAGCGCCTTGGCCAGTGCCGTCCTTTCAGGCTGTGCTCTGGGAGCGCCTGCCCGCTGCGTCTCGGGACCTTGCATATGGTTCAGCCTGCAAAACGCAGCGCGCTGCGGGCAGATGCCCTCTGCGGGTACACGGGGCCTCTCTCCGCCTGCTGAAGAGTGCACGAGGAAACCACGCTGACACGCTGCCCAGGGTGCTGGGAGCCCGGTTCTCCCGGCCGGGTGCAGCTCGGTTACTGCTCAGTAAAGGGAAGTCTCTTCTCCAGATCCAGCGCCCACTGTTACTGGATTACTCGTTGACGAGGACTGATAGGTCGAAGCTGTTGTCACTTCGGCTTTGCATGCCATGTTCATACCCGAAATGGAGAGTCGCCATAGTTACCTGCGTGAGCCGTTAAACCGAGCACAACTCTGCTAAGATCTCTCCATCAAGGTCAACTAGACATATACAATCAGCGCCAAATAACTTGCTGCCTAATGGAAGTTTGTGAAATTATTAAAAGAGCTGAAGAAATTGAAAATCAAGTCAGTATGGATCTTTTATTTTATAGGTATTTTAGAGACCAGCCATTTCGGTGGGAAATTCTGCAGTATAACTGGACATCTGGAGGGAAGTTTAGAGTGAAAACACATTGGGGTTTTGGCACACATCACCGCCTTCGAATCCAGGCCATCGTAACAGCTTCTGTACAGTATTGTTCTTTCTCTAGGGGCTATAAAAATGAACCAAACCTTTGTTCAACCTAAACTTCCTTTCTTGGTCAGCCGTTCCTCCTGACTTCCCACCCTAGCATCCCTATTGTTTCCGTTGGAAGCGTCAGAATGGAGAGGGGTAGCAGCTGGCTTTATAAGTAGCACGTTCCCCTCCAGTAGACCAAAGAAGAAAAGAGACTTCATCACACGCAATCATCGCTGGCTCAGGACCCCTCAAACCTCGCTCTGTGTTCAAGGCACCTGGAGACGGTGTTGCCCTGCAGTCTCTGACTCGGCAGGTCTAGGGTGGGAGCTGAGAGTCTGGGCTTCTAACAAGCTTCCAGCTGATGCTGAAGCCGATGGTTCAGGAAGCGCACTGAGGGGCAAACCCTAGTTTGCTTCATCATCTGCTTCCTGGAATTGTCAATATACGTCAACCCTGAAGTGGTGTTCAACACACGAATGACCTCCCACTCCACGAGGGCGCGGTTTTCAAACCCTAGGGCAGTGTGCGGCCTCCCGCTCACCAGGCCCACGGAGCGCAGTGCTCCTGGGGCTCTCCGATAGCTTTTGCAGGCTTGTGCTTCCAACTTTCAATTAGACAGCATCTTTCCACAAGACAAATAAATGAGTCAATAGCTCAGACGTGGACTTCATGAAATGTCTTCGTCCCAGGGCAAAATAGCGTTTGATTCATCTTTACTCTTTAACAATTAATAAAGCACAAGTCAAAAGTAAATCAGTCAGCTCAAGGCAAACTAGAATTCCACTGACATGTAACATTTATGGAAAACATAAACGAGTGAAGTTCAAAGTTGTTATTTAAAACATGGAGCCTCCTAGGATGGATTAGGCTGAAATTTTGTATTAAGCCTATTTTTGAGGAAAATCCAATTGTGATAAAATGATCCTTTTTGGTGGGATGACGTTATCCAGTTTAACCATCTACATGGTACAAATTCACTGGACAGTATTTAAATCGCTTTATTAATCATACTTGGGAAAAGGGTGTACAGAGTAGCTGCGTGTTAACGTTAGAGATTTCTCCTTTTTTACATTAGAGATTTCTGTTACTCTACACCAGCCTGTAAAATGAACAGCCCTTCACACACACACACACCAAATTGATTAAATTCCCACTTTTCAGAAGAACATTCTTAAAATGGGTAAAGAAATGTCTCTTGATTTTGGATCAGTATTTCTCAAACTTTAAAGTGCATCAAAATCACCCGGAAGGCTTGTTAAGCCAGATTCCTGGGTCTCCCTGGGTTTCTGCCTTACGAGATCTGGGATCATGCCTGGGAACATTCATTTCTAGGAGTTCTGGGTGACGCCGATGCCGCTGACCTAGGGACCGTCCCTGGACAACCACTGCTCAGCTCATTAATTTTCATCCTTGGCTGTATGTTAGACTCACCTGGGGAGCTTCTGAAGCCCCCGGCACCCATGTTGCACCCCAAACTAACTCAGGATCTCTGGGGTGGGACCCAGCTATCAGCAGTTTTTTAACAGCTCCCCAGGTGAGTCTAATGTGCAGCCGAGGCTAAGAACTCCTAGATGTCATAGGAGAGTTACTTTCCTGCAGCCGAGGAGTACAACATGATTACCCTGAACTCATATTAGCTCAGGTAGTCTATACGATTCTGAGAGCATAACAGCAAAATAACGGGCAGATGAAATGTCTCGTGGTTGTGGAGTTATGAAACCTGCGGAACATTTTGTTTATCACCTTATTTGAAGATCATTTTCCCAGCATGTGTGTGTGTATGTGTGTGTGTGTGTGGTTTCTGTTTGGTTTGGTTTTGGCTTTGGAACTTGGGCTCCAAAAAGGAGGAGGTTAGCTGCCAATTCTCCTGTGCAGAAGGTTAGACCAGAGGCCTGCCTGCATAACTGAGCACAGAACCTTCTTTCAAATGGGCTTCCAAGAGAACGTTATTTTTCTAGTGATTTTATAATATGGTTGAGAAATTCAGAGGGATATGTGACACTTTTCTCCTTCCTCACTTAACAGCTTTCTCTACAATCTAGCTTCATCACAATCCTTAAGTTGGCAAGAAGTTAGAGAGGGATAAGTAAGAAGATTCCAGAATGTTGTAAGCTTGCCAAGCCATCACATGTACCAAGGCTTTTGAAAAAGGCCCCACTCCAGGGACATCTTTATAGAAGATGAAGCAGGGTCTATGACTTGGATTTTAACTGCATTTAAGAATGATTTGCTGTAATTATAGCTGTCATCCTTACACCCAAAATTCGGTATTCCTCGACAATGGAAAAAAAGCTTCAGATTCTTTAGTTCTAAACAGAAAGATTTTCTACTCTCTACAAATGTTCCTCCAGGCTTTGCCCTAACTATCTGAGGAAAAATACTCTATTTGTTTCAACTATTTCTCCTGACTCGGGGTCTCTTTAATTCTTATAAGCTTCCTTTTTTAACATAGAACTGAAATATACTTTCTTGTATATTCCACCCACTGACCTACCCCAGTCTTCTAGGATCACCTTAAACAAGATGAATCCTTTTTCCATGTTAGAAATATTTATTAAATGTCTACTATATTAGACATGGAATGGGCCACAAATATAAAATAGTCTGCAGTGGTAGAAATACAAAAACACAAATTCCATGTCAGAGATAGATATGCACAAAGGTAGGAGTGACGTGAGCTGGTAGAGGACTGAAAAATATTACAGAATAGATGGCATTTAAGATTGGTCTTGGAGAATGTGTAAAATTTCAGCAGGGTAGATATATAAAGGTACTTTAGACATTTCTGGGGAAGAAAGCATAAGTATAGGCAAAGAATGATAAAAGGGTCAGTCCATCAAGAAGACATCACAATGATAAATACACTGACACACACAGAGTCTCAAAATATATGAAGAAAAAAAGGGCGGAATTCAGAGAGAAATAGTTCAACCACAGTCGTTGGAGACTTCAATACCCAACTCTCAACAATGGACTGAACAGCTAGACAGAAGACAGATGAATAAACAGAAGACCTGAACAACACTGAAAGCAAGTAGAGCCTAAGAGACTTCTACAGAAGGTTTTACCCCAGAGCAGCAGAATGCACATTCTTCTGAAGTATACACGAACATTCTCTGGAATAGACCACATATTAGGTCATAAAACAAATCCAAATAAATCTATAAGATCCAGATCATACAGAGTATGCTCTCTGACCACAATGGAATGAAATTAGAAATCAATAACAGAAGAAAATTTTGGAAATATGCAAATTTGTGGAAGTTACACAACATATCTTTAAATAATCGATGGGTCAAAGAAGAAATCGTAAGGTGAATTCAAAAGCTAGATAAATGAAAATTAAAACACAACATAAAACTTTTGGGATATAGCCAATGTGATGCTTGGAGGGAAATTTATAGCTGTGAATATCTATATTAGGAAAGAAGAAATCAATAACCTATTCTTCTACTTAAAAAAAAAAAAGAAGAGCAAATTGAACACAAACCAAGCAGAAGGAAGAAAAATAATAAAGATTAGCACACAACTAAATGAAATAGAGACTAGAAAATAATAGAGAAATCAGGAAAACCAAAAGTTGGTTCTGTGAAAAGATCAACAAAATTGGCAAACCTTTAGGTAGACTTGCCAAGAAAAAAATATTCAAGTTACTAAAATCGGGAATGAAAGAGGGAACATTATCAACCTTACAGAAATCAAAAGGATTCTAAGAGAATACTGAAAATAATTGTATGCCAATGAATAAGATAAACTAGATGAAATGGACAAATTCCTAGAAAGGCATGAACTATGGAAACTGACCCAAGAAAAAATTTGAAATCTATATAGATGTATAACAAGAGATTGAATTGATAATCAAAAAAACTTTCCACAAAGAAAAGCTCAGGCCAAGATGGCTCTACTGGTGAATTCTATCAAATGTTTGATGAATATTTAACAGACTTTTCACAAACTCTATAAAAAAATAAAACAGAAGGGAACACTTCTCAACTCATTCTGTGTGGCCAGAATTAACCTAATAACAAGGCTAGACAAAGACATCACAAGAAAATTGAACTACAAACCAATATCTCTTGTGAATATATATGCAAAACTCCTCAAAAATACTAGCAACATAAAAAATATACACAATGTCAAGTGACATTTATCCCAGGAGTACAAGGTTGGTTTGACATACAAAAATCAATGTAGGGGAGCGGATGTGGCTCAAGCAGTTGGGTGCCTGCCTCCCACATGAGGTCTGGTGTTTCGTTCCCGATGCCTCCTAAAGAAGACAAGCAAGACAGCGAGCTGACGCGAAGGGCTGGCACGGTAAGATGCTGCAACGAGATGATGCAACAAGGAGACATAATGAGGAAACATAACAAGAGTCACAACAAGCAGGGAGCAGATGTGGCTCCAGTGGTTGGGCACCTCCCTCCCACATGGGAGGTCCTGGGTTTGGTTCCCAGGGCCTCCTAAAAGAAGACAAGCAGACACAGAGAGCAGACAGCAAGACAAACAACCAGGGGTGGGGGGGGGAATAAATAAATAAATCTTTTGAAAAATCAATGTAATACAGCACATTAACAGAAAAAAGGACAAAACGTACATGAGCATCTCAACAGATGCAGAAAAAAGTATGTGGCAAAAGCTAACACCCTTTCATGATAAAACACTCACCAAACTAAGAATTGACATATATGCAACTATTAGAATTAATAAGTTCAGCAAGGTTTCATGACAAGAGATGAACATACAGAAATCAATTGTCTTTCTATACACTAGCAGCAAACAATAAAATTTGAAATTAAGAAAACAATTCTCTTTATAATATCATCAAAAAGAATATAGCATTTAGGAATAAATTTAATAAAAGAAATATAAGACTTATATACTGAAAATGTCATTGAAAGAAATTAAAGAAGACAAATAAATGGAATGATCATTCAAGATGACAATATTCTCCAAATTAATCTATAGCCTAAACTCAGTCTTTCTTAAAATCTCAGCTGCATTTTGTTTTTTGCAGAAATAACACAGTCATCTTAACATTCATATGGAAATGCAAGGGACTCAAAGAGTAGTCAAAATACTTTTGAAAAAGAAAAACAATATTAGAGTACTCACACTTTCCAATTTCAAAATTTACCAAAAAGCTATAGGAATCAAGATAGTATGGCACTGGCATAAAGACAGATGTACAGATCAACGGAATAGAATTGATAGTGCAGGAAAAAAAACACATATTTATGGCCTATTGATTTTCAGCAAGGTTATCAAGACAATTCAATGGGGGAAAGGACAGTCTTTTCAAAAAGTAGTGCTGGACAGCTGGATCTCCATATGCCTGTGAATGAATGCGGACCCCTATCTCAAACCATATACACAGATTACCTCAAAATGGATCACAGTCCTAAACATAAGAGCTGAAACTATAAAACTCTTAGAAGAAAACATGGATGTAAATCTTCATGGCCTTCAGTTAGGCAATGGTTTTTTAGATGTGATACCAAAAGCATGAGCAACAAAAGAAAAAATAAATAAATTGGACTTCATCAAACTTAAAAAACGTTTTGCTTCAAAGACAAAATCAATAAAGTGAAACATCAACTCACAGAACAGGAGAGAAATATTTGCAAATCATATCTCTGATAGGGTTCTAATACCCAGAATATAAAAACACTCCTACAATTAAAAACTGAAAAGACAAATAACTCATCTTAAAAATGGGCAAAGGAGTTACAAAGATATTTTCCAAAGAAGATATACAAGTGACCAAAAAGTACATGAAAAGATGTTCAGCGTCATTATTCATTAGGGAAATGCAAACGAAAACTACAGTGAGATGCCCCTTCCCAGCCACTGGGAAGGCAAAAGTAAAAAAGCAGACAGTAAGTGTGGAACAGGCTATGGAGAAATCAGATCCCTCTCACACTGATGGTGGGAAAGTAAAGTGGTGCAGCCACTTTGGAAAACAGTTTGGAAGTTCTTCAAAGAGTAAAACATAGAGTTACTGTGTGGCCCAGAATTCCACTTTTACGTAGATGCCCAAGAAGTTGAAAACACATGTCCACAGAAAACCTTGTACACAGGTGCCCACAGCAGCGTTTTCCATGCAGCCTAAAAGCCCATCGGCCGATGAATGGGTAAACAACTTGCGGTATATCCACATAATGGAAAATTAACCAGCTATACAGGGAGTGAAGTATTAATAAATGCTACAAAATGGATGAACCTTGAAAACATTATACTAAGTGAAAGAGGCCAGCACAAAATATCACATATTTGTGATTCCAATGATATGAAATGTCCAGAATTGGCAAATCCATAGAGGCAAAGTGTCAGGAAGCCAGGAGGAGGGGACAGTGGGGGGGGGGGATGGCTAAAGGGTACAGGATTTCTTTTTAAGATGGTGAAAACATTGTGGAATTAGATAGTGGTGATGGTTGCACAGTTTTATGAATATACTAAAACCCAATGAATTGTACACTTTAAAGTTTCCAGGTGGATAAGAAAGCATGTCTGTCTTGCAAAGGAGTAAACCGTATGGTCCGTGACTTGTGAATATACATATTTTGTTCTTACCCATATTATCTTATGGAAAAAGATCTCAAAAAAGCTAGTGGAGTAGGAAATTAGGAAAAAAGGAATCTGGAGAGCGAGGTCAGACACTCGCAGCAGTGACGTGCCCTTTCATTCATTCCTTCATCAGTGCTCGTGAGACCCACCGCGGCTCGCACTCAGCGGGGTGCTGAGGACGGGGCCGTGAGCAGCACGGCACAGCCTGCCAGGTCTGCCCCCAGCGAGTCGATTTCAGGGCACCCACTTTTCAATCTAGAGATCAAGGTACAGTGTGGAGAATGGAATTGTTTTTATGTTTATAAATGTATAGCGTAGTCATTTGATTTTACCCACTGAAGAAAGAATGGGTCATGGTAAGGGTATGGTCAGCATGAGATCAAGGAAAAGGGAGCTCAGGGAACATACCCTGGGCGCGTCTCGGCGTCGTCCACGGATGTCCACGCAGGTACCGGCCATTCTGCCGACGTAAACACGCAGGGAGACGGGGTGTGGTGCCCTTAGCTTTCTGACAGCAGCTGAAATGCTCTCACAATACACAGCTCAGATTCCATATTAAAAAGCAACTTATCTGCTATGTTTTCCCCCCACATGAGAAAAGGAAAGGATGACGTGGTGGATTTGAATGTGTGGCGAAGGCCACGTCAGTGTGTGAGAGTCCACTAAGACTTGTCTTAGATCTCGGGGCACGATGACCATGTTCTGGATGCTTGTGGAAGAGCTATTAGGGTGAAAACTGAAATATGGCTACTTTTGTAGCTGGAATTTTACGTGAAAATGAGGGAGACTGTGTGTTTTTTTTATATTTAGCGGGATGTTCCTACCAAATGATTTCTGTATTGAGCATATGAAAAAATTACAGGAGAACTGTGGAAATGAGGGTAGGAACAGTTCTATTAATAAGAAATAAATATGCTGTTCTGGCGTATATTCTAGAAGTCTATATTCTGATTTCAATTTTTGTTGAATGACATCTGGGAAAAAGTAGCTCAACAAGCTTGAGAAGTAAAATATTTGCCACATTTTCTTATTCATTTACCATTATTATCTTCTTAGTGACTTTTAGGTTTCACAAGCACCTAGACCTGTTATTTCTCAACCACGAGAAAGTCTCACGCATAAGAGGGGAAGTCCAAATACAGTTGCTACAGACCTTGATCCTTTTCCCTCTCTAGGTCGGTGCACTGGGCAGGAAGACCAGTTTAAAATAGTGACGATATTAAAATGTAGGATCTCTAGGAAACGCGTTATGTTTTTGGAAGAATAGATTGTTGTTCAAAGGAGGACAAGTGCATAATCGTCTTTAAAGGCTGCTTGCGTGATCAGGTAGGAATGGTTTATAACCAGGCATTGCCGGGAATTCTTCTTTCTATCTGTTTAGCGCTCTAGAGCTCACGAAGCTTTGTACTGGGCCTCTAAGACGCCTTCAAATTCTAATAGCCCGTGCACCTGGGACCTACTCAGGACCATACAGCTGGTAAGCAGCAGGTCGCAGACCTTCCTTCCTTCCTTTACAGACCCCTATGTTAACTGCACCGACGCCGTGTGCTTACTTGCTTATTATTTTCTCCCTGCTTGATCGACGGTTCCAAGTGGCAGGGACCTTGTCTGTCTGAGTCCTGGCTGTACCCCTGGCACAGAGTCAGTTCCCAACACATGTCTGTTGAGCGGATAAAGGGGAAGACCGATCGTCTCTTCTTCTAGTGCTGTCCTCCTCACGCCACACCCACGAATACGTCAAGGCTCTGGAGTCATTGGCCGAGAAGATCATGTTTCTTATGTATTTGAAATCAGCCACACTCTTGTCCAAATATTATATTGAAATAAAAAATGAGTCAACAAGGTTTTGCTGTGTGTCGATTAATCTTTTCCCCGAATTCTACACGATGCCCCCAACTACGTGACACATAGACGTTTTATAAGGATGTTCCCTAATCTTTCCGCACGGTGGTAACAAGTGGATGGCGTGTCCCAACTACTCCAGGCAGTGTCGCCTGGATTTCCTCCAGCTCAGGAGGCTAAATAGAAACGGTTGCCATGGAAAGTCACAAATACTGATGACTGCTATTTCCTCATTTGTCACTCTGTCACGTTTTAGAAGAAACAGGCGTTGCTCTTAAATGGCCCGAACAGGGCACTCGAGTCACAGCGTCTGCAGCCACGAGGCTGCCCGGCCACGGCGGGGACGAGTGGCCGCCTTATCGGGCGCTCCTCTAGCACACCAAGAATCCACGACATTCTTTCATCTCACCCTCACACCAGGCCTAGGAGCGCAATCTTTCACAAAGGAAGGAACGGGTATCTAGGGATGGGAACAAGTCTCCCAGGTTCACTCGGCTAGCAGCTGGAAGAAGTGTGCCTCTAACCTAGACTTCCTTTCCTTTTTAAAACCTGTGCATTGATTTTACGGTATTTTTGTGCTAGGGACATAAAGATGCCTGAACACTGAAAGGCCAGCGTTTCTTACAGTTTGTGTGGCTTTATCTCCTCGACTGGAACTGGCATAGCCCTTGCTTCCTCTGCAGGGGATGCGCCCCTCTCTCCTGACCCCGACGAGGGTCTCTGAACCAGAGCACCTGCCCTTTGAACAGGAGGATGCCAGGGGCGGGAGCCGCCTTCTGCGGTGTCCAGGGCTGGGGGAGATGGGACGATGGCGCCGTGCCCATCCCAGTGCGTGAGAGTTCACCCCCCAAGTGTGGGCATTCTCCTGGCCTCTGCCGCGGCGCCCGGCGCAGCAGCTGCCTCTGATCTTTTAGTCAAACCGATCCCGCCACTCTCCCCTGCTCCCCAGAGGGCTCACCTGGCAGTGCACTTGCTGACCCCTCCTTGGCCATCAGACCAGGGGATCATTTTAACAACGGCAAAAGCAGCACCTTACTGATTATAACAAAGTGAATTGTGGCCCCTTTGCACCTAAGAGCCTGGGACAGAGGAGAGCCTTAATAGAGCCTTGTTGCACTGAGTCACTGCTGAATTAAACTTGGTGGCTGACCCCGTTAATGAGGAGCACGATGGAGCCAGGCAGCAGTGCCCCGAGGGCTGGCAAGCTCCCGTGCCACCCTCGAAGCACACCTGGGGATCAATTCCGACCTAGAGTAGAAGGAGTTGAAGAATCGAGGAAGTCTCAGCTTTACCTAAATATAAATCTAGATGGTAAGGCACACATGTCTGTAAATTTTCTTTTTTCCTCCACAGCAGGTTTCTTCTCTTTTTTTCCCTGCAGAATGAGCCACAAAATTGCTTCAATTTGCCACTTTGCTCTGACAGATGTAGTTACATGTATGTAATAGACACACTTACAAAAACATGGGTTGAAGTCAATTTAGATAACAACTGACAAGAAATTAAATAAAGATGTTGTTTACTGAGTAGTTATCACAAACGTCTAGTTAACATCCCATATGGGGGAGGAAAAAAACCCATGAAAATGCTCTCATCTTGGCAGTCTCCCCCCCACCCCCAAACAACAAGGGCTACATTTTCACTTAGAACCTTAATTCACAGTTGTTTGTTTATTTCCTGCTTTCGCATGCAAAGTTGGGGAGTAGAGACCTTGGTGAAGCTCACATTTCAGGGTTAATAGCACACTTCTGGTATGGTAGCTATTTATTTAATTTTAATGTGAGAAGGCAGGCATCTAGTTTTCTTTTGACTGATGACACAGTCCATTTTTTCCTGAATAACAGAAACATCTCAAAATGCACGAAAGCCCATTTTTGCTTCATTTCCTGTAAATAACTTTAAACTCACTTCAAAGCTGACCTTGCACTTAGATGGAAATCCACGTTACTAAAATCTTACAGAGAAGAGACCAGATCAATATAGGATGAACATTAAAATCCTTGTATCCTGCCTCATTTACTGATCCCTGGCCCCCCGGAGGTTTACTGTTTCTGGGATGCCCTGAGCAGCTTGGGTGAAGCGTCTGCCAAAAATCACATCTGACTAGTGCCCTGTTATTTTTTTCCACTGCTGATTTTTAAAATTGCCATCAAGGAAGCTTAACTACAACAGTTCTCTTTCAGTATTGTCAATTTTCCCTAAATTCAGGCAGGCCACAGCACAGATGTCAGCTACGCAGAAAACTGTAGGTGGAGACAGGGTTTAAAGGAAAGGAAACATATAGACTTAACATCAAAGAAATCAGTCTAGTCGAATCAAGTCAGCCGTCGGCACTGGAAACAGACTTCAGCTTACTTTCACTGGGTACTGCAGAGGAATGCAGAGGCTTTAAAAATAGATACCACTGTTTTTGGCCTTTGTTTAAAATAGTAATTCCCGAGACTAAATTTCTGTACTGTCTTTAATATGCCTGGCTCAAAAGAAGCGAATCTGACTAGTTTAGGACAATCTTTAGGGAAAACCTAATGCCTTTGTCTTCTCAGCAAAGGTTTGGATAAGAGTCTAAGTTTACTTCAGCCTGCGTGACTTGAGGACTGGACGACACGTTTACTCGTATCGTGGCCAGAAAGTTTCCTCCCATGAGCTTCGGATCCTTTGTTTCTGGCCTCTGAGACGGAAGAACAACAACAAGTACTGTACTGTCCACAAATCCATGGCCATTCAGTCTCCATTTCAATGTACTGTGCATGAACTGTGTGTGTGTGTGAGAGAGAGGGGAGGGAGGGAGGGAGGGAGGGAGGGAGGGAGAGGGGGAGGGAGGGAGGGAGGGAGAGGGGGAGAGGCTGGGAGTCGACACAAGGGGGCG
>JAKSZT010032012.1:2569463-2583077 GCA_026826555.1 Tolypeutes matacus
GAGGGGGAGGGCGGGAGGGAGGGAGAGGGGGAGAGGGAGAATGAATAGAAAATTGTGGGTGTTTATGGTTACTATTAATCACCTGGCTAGCTTGTATTACAGGTAAATTAGAATTGGATGAAACCTGAACATTATTAAACATATTAGTCTTTAATCCTTGGTCCTAAGACTATTATGATTTAGCAACCTTACTGAAATGCTAATCATATCAAGTGTCAATCTCCTTCCAGAACCCACTCCTCCTTCCCTCTCTCCCCCAAGTTTCCCCTGTAGCCCTCAGAGCAGCCACGTGACACCTGTGTCCACGGTAGGCTGTCTGACCTCTGCTTTTCCTCCACGTACAGGACGGTGAGGAAACGGCCACGGCAAATGCTGCCCAAGTGTGAAGTTACTGGGGCCAAAAGGAGTCCTCGTTGGATGGCCTAAAATTGTAATGTTTCTCCTTTGGTAGATGAAGTTCCAATTCAGCCGGTGAGAAGTATGGTGACGCAAAATGGAACACCAAAAACGAAGAGAAAAGCGCTTTCCTGAGTTCTGTGCTGATGCCCGTCCTAGATCGCTGCGTCCTTGGAGCCCACTCCTCGGGCGTCCTCTTTGAGAGCTCATGTCCAGGCAGCCTCCCGAATTCACGCTGCTATGCCTGGACTGAGAGAGCTTTGTTCCGTTCCTAACTCTAAGCTCTGTGGCCAAGGGAAGTAATTTAATGCCATCTGCAAAGGGGAAAGCACAACGACTGCTCTTTATCTTGTGTCCCATAAGGCTGACCAGGAAATTTATGAAAAATCTATTTCAGTGGCTGCCGAGCTCCTAATGGCTGCTAATGGGAGATGTTATTGCATTCTTCCTGTTTTCCTCGCCCCAAAGTGGTCGGCCAGCACCCATGAAAGGCTGAGAAGGGTGGGGGGAGGCGGTGAATAATGACTGCTGACTTGGGTTTGGTAATGCTTCCTCACTGGAAATGTCTGAGCTGGGGGGACCTCTGAAGCATGCTACAGGAAGGCCCCAAGACGCTCTCCCCTTCGAGACCAGCAGGTGCGATGGCCTGCAGAACTCACGGAGCCTCTGGGAACTTTACAGCGGCTGTGATGCTTGACTTGTCTGGCTGAGTGCCCCATCTTTCCGTAGACCTATTCTCAAACACCTGGGGCAGATTCCTGGCCTCTACCGCAAAATTCTCCTGAGAAGATTTCAAAACCCATTCTAAAATTTAAATTGAGTTTTCTCCAGTCTTCTGAGGTGAAAAACAGTTGGCTACAATTTTTGATATAGTGACTTCCACAATTTGTGAAAACAGTTACCTGATTATTCTGCAGTGCTAGGTGCCCAGGGTAAATCGTTTGACTCTCTCATTCCCATGAAAGGGAAAGTCACCAGAACCACATTCTTGGACCCATTTGTGCACACATGTTCATAACGTACCGTGGGGCAGCTAGCTCTCCTGACGCAACTCTGCACATTAGGCTTTTGAAATCCATCGCGAGTGATAGCCAAGAATTGCCAACCCAAATATGGGGTATGTAATAATTCTTCATTTCTTGATACACAAGGCAGAATAATAAATCTCCAGCTTTATTAAATTCTTCATCAGGAGTCATAAGAAACTTTTGATCCCTACAGAAAGGTGATTTGACAGTAGGGAATTGACTTCTGGGGCTACATCTCCTCTTTACCTACCGATAACCACGCAGCGTTTTTCGGAAAGACAGCACAGAGCTCAGTTTCCCCGGGCAATACGAGGTGATGGCAAGGGCCACAATGATGGACAATGCCCAGGCAAAGGCAAAGAGTGCGGCTCTTTGGAATTTCCCTTTCCACCTCTGGTGCCTCTTCCCACTCTTTCCACCCACATCACTGTCTGTGATGCAATCAGGGCCAGGCTATGTGGGCAGTGACAACTGCATAATTCTGCCTTTAAAAAAATCTAGTGAATTAAGGAAGTCACAGTAAACTAGGAAAACCTATTGAAAACCTTCAGAACAAAAAGTTCTAAAACCCGAGTAAACTGCCATTGAGGCTTATCTTTAGTGATGTTTCACTCTCTTTATGTGGCCAATTTCTTCCTGTGTCTGTGGGTGACGCGCACCCTCTTGTCTTCTGCTTTCTCTTACAGGTGCCCAGGCTTTGGCTTGGTTCATCCTGACCCCACGAGACTCAGGGAAAGCACAACAGCTGGGACTGAGGCAAGGCAATTCATCTCCTCTATAATGTTGATTGATTTGGCCTGATTTTGCATTACTGTTGACAATTTACATTTTTCTTGTTAGTTACTCAATCCTTAAAGGTTTAAAATAGGCCCGGGTATATGGGGGATAAAGGACGCCCCCGGGCAAGGTGGTGGGTTTTGGACTGAAACAGGACTTCCTCCCAGCACGAGCGGGCTGGAATGAACGCCAGCCAGCGCCCAGGCAGAAGATGAGAGGTGCGGATTTCAGATTTTCGTGTGCAGGACCTCAGAAGCTACTCTCCAAAAACTTCCAACTTCAAACCCAAACTCTTCTGTGCGTGACTTCTCGGCTCCAGTCGGATGTGGCTGGAAGAGGTGCTGCCAGGGGTAGCCTCTAGGTTTCTCTCACTCTCTCTGGGTTCAGCACTTCCCCAAAAATGTCTCACCACTAAGAGATACGACAGACGTGTCAGGAGTCCAGCACCTGCTGACAGGTGAGCTGTCCACCCCCTGGCACCCAGAAGACGGTCTAAGTGGCTAAGCCTCCAGGCCGAGGAAATCAACTCTATCTGACTGGCTGTCATCAAGGGCCACAGGGGGCTGTCATTTCAAGGTCACCCTGGGAAGGTTATTGTCCTTGTCTTCAAATGGCTCTTTTTGGTGCGTTTGACAGATGACTAAAGTAGCTAGATTTAGCAAATAAAAATAGAGGAAGCCCAGTTAGATTTGCGTTTTAGATAAACAACAAGTTGCTTTTGTTTTTTAGTGTGTGTACATCTCATGGAACATTTGGCCCAATTTCACCATATTATTGACAATTTATACAGTTTTTGTTAGTTATTCAATCCTTAAAGGCTTCAACTAAGCCCAGGCACCTAGGAAAACGGATGGCATGACAGTGTTCCCACCATTCCTCAGTTTTGGGCCGAAGGGCAGCACTTTTTTACGACAAGCACATCCCACGCAATGTTCGCTACACACCTACACTGAAAAATTAATCGTTTATCTGCTGTCCAGATTTGAGTGTCCTGCATTTTATCCGGCAACTGTGCCAGGTCCTTGAACATCTCTCCTGAAAAGCAAGGGAGCAGACGTTTGCCCATGGACGGATAATGCTTTCCCCCACCCAGGAAAGCCTCAGCTGTGCCTAAGATTCAGGCATACCTGGGTATACGAATGGACCCAAGCAAGGGAACTCTCACCAAGGCCCATGTAAACGAGGAGCCAAGGAGTATCCTGCGAAGAAATCCGCAGGGATGGGAAAGCCGAGGTGCACGCACCCGAGTCCCCGGCATAAGGAAGGGGTGGTGCTGGGCGCAACAGACCCTGCTTCCTACCCCGAAGGCCGTGCCAAGCCCTAGAGTGGAGGCTGCTTTTGTCAGGTAAAGGCTGCTGGGAGCAACACGCCCGAAAGGGGCTGGCTTTTACAGCGGGGATTTATTGGGTTAAAAGCTCACAGTTCTGAGGCTGTGAAAATGTCCAGATCAAGGCATCGTCTCACTGAAGGTGGGCTGCTGCCGACCCTGGCCTCCTGCCCCGCGGCCGCTCTGCCAGTCTGGTCTCCGCCTTTCCCTCTGGGCTCGCGTTCTCCCAAGCTCGGCTGTGGCCGCTCCCTCTCCTTGAGCCTCTCGGGGGCCTCTGCGGATTCCTCCGGGACCTCTCTCTCAGCCTCCCGGGGCTTCTCCGCCTCTGCTCTCCATCCTCCACTTGAAAAGGGACTCCGGCAAGTCCTGCGATCCCATCAGAAGGGTCCCACACCCAGAGGAGTGGATCAGCTTTAAGAACGTGGACTTCTGTGGGATCCACAAAAAGCTTCAAACCGTCACAGAGGTGGTGGCTCAAGGACAGGGGATCAAGTCACAAACGAAACAGCGCAGCACGGGCTCAGGGGCTTCTGCAGCGGCGGGGGGAGCACGGTGGGCACGAAGCAGGGGGCACCTGCAGCAGAGCGACCTCTGCGTGTGCCGACAGGGGCGGTTATCACAGCAGGCTGGGGCGGGGTGGGCGGAAACCGGTGACGGCCACGGGACAGCCAAGAGCCAGTCTGAGGAGACAGTCACTTAACGAGCATTATTAAATACCTGGCACTTGGCGCGGCAAACACGACAGTGAAAAGCTTGGTCCCTTGTGCTCTAATATGGGAAACCGGCAAGTCCAAAGACAGCCACGACGTGGTGGGATACGAGCTGGAAAGGCGCGTAGGCACAGGCAGGGGGCACCCAGCCCTCTCTGGCAGGCTGGGGAGGGTCTTCCTGGAGAGATGTTCTGAGGGGAGACCCCAAGGAGCAGCAAGGGTGAGGAGCAGTCCTCACGACGCCCCCAGAGAAGGTCTGGCCCCTTGGGGAGCGCTGAGGGGGCTGGAGCGCCCACCTGGGCGGGCGGGAGGGCCCGCGGAGTCCTGAAAGCTGACTGCTGCCTTGACGCTCTTCTTGTCAGGCCGGCGTGGCCGGGGAAACGGCGTGGGCACGTGGCCCTTGGGAGAGTGGGTCCCAGTGCCACGTGAGGGCCAGCGCCCGGGGGGCGCCACCCCAGCCCTTGACAGCACAGAGCCGCGCTTGCCATCTTGCTGCACATGCTGCACTTTTGTGTGTGTGTGAAGATAGAATATATTTTTGGGGGGAAATTGAAGTTCCTTTACCATTAATTGATGTATCTCAATAGAGATCAAAACATAACAGCATAACTCTTTTAAACGACTATTTCTTGCCTCTGACATGCATCTAGTGCTCCAAGACCTGCAGCTTATCGATGACACAGCCTCGGCTGAGACTGCAGACGCCGGTGCCTGCTACTCTCCGCAGAACTGACTGTCCTAGCGGAGGGCTGCGGAAGGCACTGCTCTGAAAGAGTTTCAGTTAATGGAAACGGGCTGGGCATGGAAGAACCTAGGGAAAAGGTATAGATTATTGTACAGTATTGCTAATGTATGAAGCTTTTTCAAAAAAAAAAAGAAAAGTATGCAATTTTCAAATTGAAGTTTTCCCGGGGCTTACTTCAAATCAGGTGATTAAATAACTCTACTGTCTGTCTTCAATGTCTAGTTCTCAGATTAGTCATAGCCAAAGTGGGTGAAACTGGGAGGGTTTACCAAAGTACCCTTTGATGTGCTAGTAAATCTACAGAAATATTCAAGCTGCAAGGCAATTATTGCTTTTATTGTTTCCCACACCAAAACTGGGTTTTCAGCTTGATTCTAAAATTATTATAAATGTCAGTAATGAAGGTATGTTTATTAATAGTAGACATTGATTTCCAAAGGGTTTAAAATGTTATTAACTTTGGTAAAAACCAAACTATACTGGAGAGGAAAACTATCCTCCAGTGATGGTAATTTAAATTACGTCTGAGTGTTTAATTGTGAATTAAAACCTTTTTAATTTCCAGACATTTCAATTCTTAGTCTATTTGGAATGCTGGAATGCCTAAGACGACAAAAGTGTATTTGCTGTCAGTCATGTATTTTTTTATATTGGTGCTTAATTAAAAGTTCCTTTTTCCCTTCTTTAAATCTTTGGAGGAAAGAAGTGGTTCTTGTTTGTTGTTTTTGTGAGTTAGACTAGATCATGGTAAACTTTGCAGTTAACAGACGGTAGTGACAAAAACCCCAGTGACGCAGTCGTAGCTGCAGGCGTTGCAGAGGCCGGCAGAAGAGGGAGAGCCAGGCAACTGGGCAGCCAGGACCCGAGTGGACATCTGCTTCACGAGGAGATCCTCCCTGGCCTGCGGGGTCTAATTCGTCGGCGAGCCTCTCTTATTCTCCTTCGCTGGCAGGAGGGCTTATGCCTGATATCAATGCTGCCCCCATTTTGTCATTTTGGGCTCAAACCCACCTCTGTAAGAGCCACCACTGAAGGCAGGTTTGGGGAGACTTTGAAAAACTTGTTTTACTTGAGGCTCCACAGGCTTCATGGCTTGTAAAACCTAACGGCCTGTAAATCCTGCAGCAGCAGTAGCCAGTCCAACTGCTACCCCTGAATTGGCCGCTCGGCTCCCCTGCCTCGGCAGGAGCAAGGCTCAGCCCAGCCTCCACCTGAGCCAGCCTCTACCTGAGCCCAGCCTCCACCTGAGCCCAGCCTCCACCCGAGCCCAGCCTCCACCCGAGCCCAGCCTCCACCCGAGCCCAGCCTCCACCTGAGCCAGCCTCCACCTGAGCCCAGCCTCCACCCGAGCCCAGCCTCCACCTGAGCCAGCCTCCACCTGAGCCCAGCCTCCACCTGAGCCCAGCCTCCACCTGAGACCAGCTTCTACCTGAAAGCTCACACCTCCTGCAGCTACAAACCCCCAAGTATTGCAACCCTGGAACAATGTCAGGGACAGCGCCTATTTTGCACTTTGATGGTCCTTTAATGTAAAGAAAGTATTGCAAATACCATAAAACGAAACTATCCCCCTTTCCCACTGTCCGTTCTAGGAAGGGGATGGAAAATACAAAAGCGACCTAAAATGTGGCCTCGATGAGGTTATATTGCTTCTCTCTGTCAGGTTTTGCAAAATGGATGTGTCTTCCTCTGGTCAGAGTAGCCCCAAAATAATAGGTTTCAGAATAAGAAAACAACTATGTTTTTGTTTAATCTTAATAATAGGGTATTTCAGGTTTGTCTAATGAAAACCAGAAGCTGATGATCTAACGCAATCAAATACTAGCTTTTGTGCAAAAAGAAATAGTAAAATAACATAGGACCTTGTCTAAATAAGACTTAAAAATGATGCCAGCTAAATGGGAAAAAATAGCAATAACCTTTTAAAACATTAATTTAGACTTGGAATACAAAGGATCTCTAGAGCCTGAAAGCAGGCATTGTCTCTCTCTTTATTTCAATAGAACTGTGGCTTGAATACAACACAGCAGGGTGTGTGTTTTCTAAAGTTGGGTCATTATCAGAGTGTTCACTGCCGTTTGCCAATAAGCCTTTATTTGGCAATGTTTAAAATTGCTGACAAATGGGATCCTTCCTGTAAGTGTAACATGGTACAGCTAACTACGCCTAATTTCAAAAACTCTCTCAGGGCAGTCGAGAAATTCACAGTTTCAAGAAGATTCAGATGGACGGCACTTGGTTGTCTCATTCTTACTCTTCTCTTATTATTATGGCTTTCCAAGTTGTCAGGACTGTGAGATCATTTCAAAACAATGTCTAGTTTTATCCGAAGCTGCAGGAGGCAGTTTCCCTTCGGCACACTTTGGTCTGGTTTCTCTGGGTGTCTGTAAGTTTCCTTGCCTGTTCTAATTTGTTCCTGTTCAGAGACAAATAAATTGGAAGATGATTTAATCAGAACCCCAAAGCGTAATCTCTTGCACTTATGTTGTGCTTTTAGACTCCATGGATGACAATGGACAATCTCTTTAGAATATCAAATTGTGTGTACACCTGCTCCTGAAGGCTCCCTCGAGCCAGCTTTCATGGGAAATCTGGGCTTCAAACGCTGCTTTCTACAGCCAGGGGAACAGGAGGCTTGTTTGGAATCAGAGGTAGCGTCCCACTACCATAATCACACATTTGATTTCAAACACTTAACTGCAATGTTTGGAAATGTGAGAATGAATGTGCTCCCACCAGCCCGAGTTCTTGCTGAGGAGGGCAGGGAGAGAAGACAGGGACAGGGAGGGAAGGAAGAGACAGGCCGGCACCTGAAACGCTGGGCTGAGGGGGTCTAACAAGGAAGCCTCACGTAAGAGCATGCATGAAGAAAAAGTAAAGGGCTCTGCCTCGGTGGTAAGGCCCTTTGCTGGCTGCAGGCAACTGAAAGCTCACTGCAGTCACTTCAGTTAGTCACTTCTCCAAGGACTTAAAGTACACATCTAGAAAAGAACTCTCACAGCAGGGTCAAGAAGAATGCTTATTGAGAAAGACAGAGAGTCGGTGCCTGCTCGCCAGGGCTGGCGGGCATGCCTAGGTATGGGTGAGTCTAACAAGAGGGTGGTGGAAGGGGTGGGAAGGGAGGTTGGGAAGTAAAGTAAGTGGTGGCGGTGAGTTCTGTTCAACCATAGACAGAGGACTTGACCAGCTCAGTTGTGTAGGACAAAACAGGGTACCGGGTTCAAGGACCCTTAATCACTACATAATTCCCAAGATATGTGTGCTGCGACCTCCATGTGGCTGACCTTAGGGGAGGGGGAGCAATGTCTTGCTATCAGATGAACTGCTCCTTGTTAATCATGGTATTACAGGAAGTGGAGTAAATGGGGAATAATAGAAATAGTAACCGAAATAAAAAGAATACATGCTATCCTAGTTGCATCATCTGACGATCTGTCTGATGAAGTAGGTCTCCATCACTGCAGGTTTTGGAAAAGGGGCAAGACATACACCAAGCATGGTGCTTCACAGACACTCCATTTCATTCTTATACAAACCCTGAGGAGTTTTACTTTCCCCACTTGTGATTCCAAGGAATGCCTGAGGAAAAGTCAGAGGCGATCTGGAGGGAAGGCTGCCCTATTACATTCCCAGGGCTTTCTTTTAATTCCACATTTCCTCAGTGCACTAATTATAATGTTATGTCTGTACGGCATTCAATACAAAATGGTTTTCAAGGAATATTCACAGATAGCACCTCAATGGACTCTCCCAAACAACTCTGTGAGAAGGGCAAAATAGAAATCATTAAATCCGGTGAAACTGAGGTTCAGAAGGGCGTGTGCTCTATTCAGGGCCGATTCCAAAATCCAGCTTCTGTGGGTGCTAACCCAAGCTTCCTGTTTTCCCCCGGAGACCTTGCTCCGAGGCTGCGAGCAGGCAAACAGCTCCCATTCTCCTGTTAAATCATGCAGGGACTTGTGGACAAACTCCCATTAAATGCACAAGGTCTCTGAACTGAGACCAAGAACTCTCTACCTCTATCTCTGCAAAAATCTCCACTGAAACATTTTTCTCTCTTTACTCCTTCCCCTCATTTAAATGCTAAAATATTTGCAGCGATAGGCCAGATAACATTATGCTGCCTTGTGACTTTTCAGGGAAGAGCCGAGAGCACTCTGCCAAGGCTGGGAACTGTCAGCCGCCTGCTCCAGTGGAAGGGACAGCTGTCAGGTCTTCTCCATCGAGAAGCAGTGAAATCTTTGCTTGTTGCTTTATTATTTTTATTCAAACTTTATTTCAAATCCCAAAAGTAAAATGACAGACAAAAGGCAGCTTAACAAGTTACGAAAGCCCTGTTCCTAAAAAGGTCTGTCCAGGCACTTTGTGCTCATCTCTCACTCCAGCACCCTCAGTTGTCCCTCCAAGGCTCAGAAAGATACAGATGAACACAGATGAGTTAAACGGCATAATCACGGCCTCCCCATTAGTGAAAAAAATACTCAACTGTATTCGTATCTCACAAAGCCAAACCCCACATTCTTTTTTTGACCTTTAGCATCAATATAATACCTTCCTTGCTTTTGCTATGAAAACATTACAATATTGTTAACTACAGTCTATAAGTCACATTCGTTATATTTTCCCCATGTATCATCACAACCTTAACACCTCGTGGAAGAACAGTCCTGTATTTCTATTATTAACCGCAGTCCTCATCTCCCACCAAAATCACTGCTGAGCAGTCCCTAGAGTCCCCTCCAACTAACACGGACCTTGCTTCAGTCACAATCGCATTAGAAAATCAACAGTGTTCGTCACACTCCCTATAAGGTGCCACCGTTAACTCCATCCATACCACTTATTTTCAATGGCCTTCACTTGTCGCTTTAAACGTCTAACACTCAGTCTCCTCATCTATAAAAGGGACTGTCCTGAGACAGCCGTGACGTGCAGGGCTTCTGAAGTTGTAGACTTATATAGGAACGTGAAGCTTGCGATCAGAGCTGCTTACCACCCACGAACATGGTGACACGCAGCGTGATCACATCGTGTATGGATGCTTTTCTCCCGTAACTGCAAGGTGGGTGAGAAGCCTGGCACACGTAGGGCACTGTGCTAGCGCGGAATCTTACACGGGAGCACCATCAGGATATAATTGGTAAATTATTGGCAGCAGGAGCTTGACTATCTGAAGAGAGCCAGATGAATTTCTTAGAGGGATTTCCATCTCTTGGGATCTTCAGAAAGGCTGCAGGATCCGGGTGGTTTCCATGAGAGAAAATGGGGAAGCCACATTCAATGTCTGTCTGGCCGTGTGCACTTAGCTCTAGCTCATAATGAAAGTGACTCTGAAGCACTGAACACAGTACCACTCTCAGCAGCGAATCTGGGTGGCAGTACAGGGGAGACACCGTGCAACTGTCAGGCTGTGAGGGGTTGAACTGTGCCCCCCCAAAGATATGCTGACGTCCTGGCCCCGATACCTGTGAATGTGACCTTGAAACAGGATCATTGCAGGTGGAATACCATGGCAGAGTCCTTGTGGGACGAGCGAAGAGACGTGGACAGCCACGGAGCGAAGCCGCATGTCCACAGCGGAGGCTGAGGGGCTCCTGCAGTTTCGAGGGGGCACGGCCCTGCTGGCACTTTGACTTTGGACTTCCACCTTCCAGAACTGTGAGGCTCCAAATGTCCATTGTTTTAGGCTGCCCCGCCCATGGTACTCTGTGCTGACAGCCTAGAAAATAAACTAAGGCGGAGCCAAATCCAGGCTGGATCAGGTGGCAGCTGTAAGGTTCTTCACTGATGTTCCACCCTTGGGTCTTCACCTAGGTGCCGGGGCTAGCCCTCAGGGAGGGCCTTTACCTAGGTGCTGGGGCTAGCCCTAGTGGGTCCTCACCTAGGTGCTGGGGCCAGGCTAGCCCTCAGGGGTCCTCACCTAGGTGCACCTGCGGAGCACCTGGAACCAGCAGCGGCTGTGCAGTGGGGGCTGTGAAATGCAGCAGCAGGCCCCCCGCCCCCGCACACCAAGACTTAAAGACTCCTCGTCCTCATCAGCCATCCATTTGGCTTCGTGAGAGAGGAATTGTTCCATGCTTGACATGCCCTTGGTCACTTGTTTTTCCAAAGTCTTGAAAGGCTGAGGTCCCTCTGACTGCCGAAGCTCTAGAAAAGTGGTGCCTGACTAATCAGTTTTACCCCTGCTTTGCTCCAAACACAAGGCCCTGTGGTCTCCTGAAATTCGTGTGCCTGGAGTTCATTCTCCGAGGTACTTCAGGGTAGGGATCATGTCCTATCCATACTTTTATTAAAAAAACACTTATGTTATACTCACAAATGCACTGTCTGACTCATTGCAGGCACAGAGGAAATTTTTAAAAAAATAATTAAGCAAAAAATTGCATGCATGAATTAAGAAAGGATAAATTTACATGCTCTATAACCATCTCTTTTTTGTCAGTATTTCCTTTCCTATGAAATAAGTGATGTGGCTCATGATCTCTCAGGTACACTTAAACCCCAAGCTTTTAACTTACGTACTTGCATGCTTAAGGACACAAGCCAGGTCCTCATGTGACAGTAACATAGAAGCATACGGGTTTATGGCATAACCCTTATTTCTACACTTCCTGCGCTTACCATTTTTTCATTCTTTCTCCTTGAATTCATGATAGCCTTAGGAAATGATTCGTGAATGCATTAAACCCTCCCATAATTAGAGAGGTGAAAAATAGTATTGTTAGTTTTTTAATCACTGCCATGATTTATTGCTTCCATAGCTCCAGTCAGAATCTTCTGGATTCAGCTCTTCCATGAGCAACAGCTGTGTGTTTTAGGTGGAAAAAGTTTGTTTATCCTTTGCACATAAGCAAGGAAACAAAGCCAATTTAGCTAAAACTTTCCTTTTTCTTTCTCTCCCTTGATTTCTGGCAAGTTTTGCACCAAAGAAAAAAGTTTGAGTTATGAGGAAGGGAAAAATGAACCAAGAGACAATGAAGAGCTTTGCATTCGAGTATGATTTCCAAATCTAAAACACCCACATTTTGGGGATATCGTTGGGAGAAAAGCATGCATTTGGGGTACCCCTATTTTGTGTCCTGAAAGGGGAATGCATTTCCTACAGGACAGAGAAGAGCAGCTGATGCGTGCCGTCAGCTGCCACCCTGAGAGAACAGCGAGGGGCTGCAAGCTCGGTGAGAACGAGGCCGCCGCCAGCTGTTTATCTCCCCTTCCAGACAGAAGCGCATCACTGCCCAATGGAGCAGCTCCTGCAACAGGCTGCCACACATTCATCTCCTGCGTGCACGTCCAGACGTGTTAAAAGGAGTCTTCCTCTCTACTCCGAATAAGTAATTCTGAAAAACAAATCATTGCCATGCTCGTTCCTTTCTTCAGGTTTATTGGGCTCTATCTGCCTGTCTGCCATGGACATAAAGGACGGTTCTGTTCTTCCAGATCCAGTTTTCTTTGGCGGATTGTTTCAGATAAAGCAGAAGGCCTGGTTTTGTCAGGAATGTAGCTCTGCGGCCTGTCTGAGCAGCGATGCATATGAATTTGAGGGCCAAATGTCACCTCTAAGTGAGCTCAGCAGAGGAAACAATAGGAGCCTGTTAAAATGTTGCTTGGACAATGACCAAGCCTGGGAGTGGCACTTTGTCCTGAAGCTTGTAGGTGCTGACCCACCCTGTGATCTGAGGGGCCAGCAACCTGCACTTGGAGCTTTCTTTCTGTTCAATGCCCGGATCCCAAAGAAAGGGGGGGCAGATTTGGAAGGGGAATGTCCTGGCCTGAAAGCCTCATAATTCTGAAATGCAGACGCTACTTGGTAGGGAAAGGCAGGAAGTGGTAATAAATGTGTGTGCATCATATATGTGAATGTATGTGTACATCATGTGTGTACATGTCATGTGTGTTTACACCGTGTGCGCACATCATGTGTATGCATGTGTGCGCATCCTGTATGTGTATACATTGTGTGTTTACATCATGTCTGTGTCTACATCATGTCTACATCGTATGTGTGTACATTGAGCATATACATCGTGTGTGTACATCATGCATGTGCAGTGTGTACATGTGTGTGCCACCATGTATGTACATTATGTGCATGTGCATCGTGTGTGTACATGTGTACATCATGTGCATTGTGTGTACATGTGTGTGCATCGTGCATGTATATTGTGTGTGTGCGTCGTGCATACATCGTGCCTACAATGTGTGTGCACGTGTGTACATTGTGTGCGTGTGCGCATGTGTACATCGTATGCGTGTGCATCATGTGCGTACATTGTGTCTACATGTGTGCATCACGTTACATCGTGTACGTGTGTGTGCGTCATGTGCGTACATCGTGTCTGCATTGTGTGTGCATCACGTGTGCATGTGCATCACGTGTGCATGTGCATCATGTGTGCATCGTGTGCATGTGTGTACATCATGTGCATGTGCATCGTGTGCGTGCATTGTCTGTTCATGTGCATCATGTGCGTGCATCGTGTGTGTGCAATGTGTGTACATCGTGTGCATGTGCATCATGTGCGTGTAGCGTGTGTATGCATCGTGTGTGTGCATTGTGTGTACATCGTGTGTGCATGAATTTTGTGTGTGTACATCGTGTGTGCATGCATTTTGTGTGTGCATGTGTGTTCA